>CM029014.1:95227913-95938243 GCA_016801055.1 Panax notoginseng | reverse complement strand
TTAATTTTTATAACTTAAAATAATTTTTAAAACTATTTTTGAAATTTTTTTAGAATTTATTTATTATTTTTAAATGATTTTAGAAAATTAAATTAATTAATTTTATTATGTCTGTCGCTAAAGCCCTTTAGCGACAGAATCTGTCGCCTTAGGTGTTCTTAAGAAACCAGGTGTTCATTAATCAGTGATCGAGGGTACTAGTTTGACCAAGATTAATTTCGAATCTATGATGTTTCTGGGTGTTCTAGAGCTTTGATCTTGTATACTAATGTAGTATTACAAGAACCAACAATAAACTGGGTCAAACAACATCACAATAGCAAGTTATAAGCCTTCAAACTAGATGTCAAAAGTGTTCATCATGTTTCTGGGCTGCCCAGAATTTCTGGTCATGGCCGGTCAACGCTTTTGTTGACCTTATATCTAATAATATGTTCATGTATTTGGTAGTTTAGACATCGGGCTGTGTAGAGTATCTATCAGGGTCCATGAATCAAGCAAGGTTCAAGTCTAAACATCATTAAGCTGCAAGATCTAAGAAATTAAAAAGGCTGTCAGAGATGTTCTTTATTTCTGGGTTACCCAAAAATGAAGAACAGTTTTGAATGACCACTTTTGAACATCCACTACTAGTTGTTCGTGTGATGTTTTTGTGATCTATCGATTCTAAATTGTAGAAAACATGTAAGACTACATGTGACAACCCGAGAATTTTGAATATTTTTAAAATTTTTATTTATTAATTTAAGGTTCAAAATTAGAACCTAGACAGAAAAATAGTGTATGCGTTTGATAATTTTAGGATGGAATTTTGAGGATTTCAAAATTCTGTGAATAATTTAGGTGAATTATTCAAGATTAAGGAAATACGTGATTATGTTCTGTGTATATGTGTACAGTATCTGGTTAAGGATCAAGGGTTGACAGATAAACGATATCTGTAACAAACCTTAGGTATATATTAAGAACGTCAACGTTCGGTTAAAAAACCCTACATTTAATAAGAAACCCTAGAAATCGGTTCTGAAAATCCTAATTTCAGTTCGGGAATCCGAAACCCTAATTCGGTGTATAAAATCCTAAATTGAGAAGTTAATGGCGTAAGTGTAAATAATTATAAGATTAATTAGGGTTAATATTAACAAATTGGTTACAAAACCCTAATTCCAAATTTGAAGCCCTAATTACGAATTTGAAACCCTAATTTGTAAATAGAGAAAAACCTAAGTGTTAATTTAGTGATTTAATGTTAATTAGGAAATATTAATCCTAATTTTGAAGTTATGAGTAATTAGAAAACTCTAATCTAATTTCTATTTTAGAAAATTATTTTCTATTTAAAATCGTAATTTTGGGTTATACACCCTAATCCGTAATTTTGACCCTATTTGGTTAATTAGTAATTTTAATTAGGAAATACTAATCCTAATTAGCAAGATTTAATTAGTGATTAAGAAATTTTTATATAAGTAAAAAATTCTAATTATAATTTAGAAATATTAATTTTCTATTTTTAAAAACCTAAATTAGAAATTTTAGAAAATTAAATTTGTAAACCCTAGGGGTTTTAAACCCTAAACCCTAAATTTTTCCCAAACCCAAAACCCTAAGGGTTTGGTCAATTGTCCAAAATGACCATTCTATAATTAAAATTAAATGGAAAATGACCATTATGCCCTTATTGCATTATTGTACATAACTTGCAAATCTAGCCAAATGTGAGTTGTTGCATACCCTAGCAACTCATTGACTTTAAAAAAAAATCACAGCAATCAGCCTTAATTGCCAGCCAATTCATTACAATCACAATATATATGGATTTAGTGAGAGAAAGCTCACTTTATTTCTCTCATTTTTACCAAGACTTCTCTCTCTCTCTCTCTCTATATATATATATATATATATATATATATATATATATATATATATATATATATATATATATATTATTGGGTTTAAGAGTGAGAAGGAGTGTTAGGAAAATCTAGAATTAGTTCATAGCAAGCTTAGAACAGAATCAAAAAGTCAGAATCAAGAGATGAAAGCTAAAAGGTATAAGAACCCAAAAATTTCAAAATCCTTGATCTTATGTTGTTTGATATTAGTTGTTGGTTAGATATGTGTTAGAAGGTGCCTTTTTGAGATCTGGGTTGTTGGATCATGGATCCATAACATCTAGATGCTCGAAATAGAAGTTTTAGAAAATCTGGAAATATGGAAAAAAAATGGACTGACAACGAATGTCAGTGGCCTTAGATTCATTTCTGTTTTGATTTTTGTTGTTTTAAAGTTGGAAGCTATATTTTGTTATGTGGTATGTGCTCTGATACTTGAAACAGAATCATAGCAAGTTTAGATCGTAACTTATGAGCAGTCAAAGGTAGTTGACCGTCCACGAAATCTTGTTTATGGGTAACCCATAAACCTAGATGTTTCTGACAGTGATTTTCGAGGCAATTGATCTTGCGTCTGACATTTGTTTTGGCCATGTTGTTGTTTGATCTATGTAGCTTGTCATGTTCACTACATATTCAAGTCTTTAAAACAACCAGATCCATAACAGGATCAAAGTTAATCCCGGTCAAATCCTCGTTGACCACTAGCTTTTGGCAAAATCTGGGAAACCCAGATTTCTTCAAGAACAGTTCGTGACCCGTAGTTTGACCAGATATTATTTGTTAATTTTGATGTTGTTGTGATGATCGGATGGTATAAACTTGTAGTCTGTCATATCTACTACGTATTAGAACCTTAACATCACATGAAACCTGAACGGAACATTACATTATTCGAGTGACAAGAAGGCTACTCGGACTGCCTGGGTTCCTGAAGAACCCAGTTAACGTCTGACAAGGTTTTAGTTTGCCCAGATCTTTCTGTTTTGTGGTAGATTGGGCAGGATCTTTGTTGATAGTTATAGTATTACATCTATACTATAATTATAACACTTAACCAAGTCGAGAAACTCATTTATCAACGATCTAGCACTGGTCAAAGTAGGCACCTTGGTGTCTGACATTCGTTTCTAGAAATCCTCAAGAACACCTATAGCGACGGTTCTGTCGCTATAGGGTCCTTTAGCGACAGTTTATTATTATTATTTTTCAGAAATTAATTAAAAATAGAAAAAATAGATTTTAATTATTAAAAATACTAAATAAATTTCAAAAAATATTTTAAATTCTGAAAAATAGTTTTTAATTATTTTAAGTATATTTCAAAAAAATTTAATATTTTTGGAATATAAATGGTATTTAATTTATTTAATTACAAAATTAAATAAATTATTTAAAAATAGTTTTAATTCATGAAAAATCATGAAAAATTATATTATGGTATTAGAAAATATTTTAAGTGACTTTTAATATTTTGTGATGAAATTCATTAATAAATTAATAGTAATGATAATTAGTTTATTTAATAAATATATTAAATAAATTATGAAAAAATAGAATAAATGATTTAAAAATCATATAAAAATGATTTAAGTGTTAGACAAATATTTTAAGTTATAAAATATAACTTTTGATATTTTATCATGAAAATATTAATATTTTAATATTAATAGCAATTATCGGATAATGAATTTAATTATTTAAAATTCATATAAATATGATTTTAAAGTATTAAAAATACTTTGATATATTATAAATATATTATAATATTATGACATGTATTTCATTAATATTTGATAAAAAAAATATTAATGATAAAATAATTATGTGGTATTTAATTTATTTAAATACGTTTTTAATGATTTAAAATTCATGATAAATGGTAATAATTATGTGAAAATTGTTATGAGAGTTAGAAAATTATTTCGACTGTTAATAAAGTTATCTGAGTTAATTGTTAAGTGTTTAGGCAGAGTTTAATTAAACTTAAACTCGATATTTTTTCGACTAGACCGTCGGGATGTCAGTTTTGTGTTGGGTTCAACTCAGACTGCAATAGTTTGACTTGACACCGAGTCTTATGTGTGTTATAGACTGATAGGATTATGTGTTATGAGTTATGTGTTTAGCTATTCTATGTATATCTATATATATAATAGTATTACATTGTGATGATATTATTCTAATATTGGAGATCTATATTACTAATATTAGGTCTTTAGATAAAGCGTTATATATTGCATTGCGGTAATCAATGGATCAGGCAACTTTGTATTTATTTAACTCTACTAAGAGTGTTTTGTTCGGATAAGCTTATGGTTAATCATTGCTGATTGCCATGTATAATTGTACTCTATACATATTGCATGTATAAGTCAGGTATGAAAGGTTGATCACCTTCATTACCCTTCGGTTCAGAAATATTTGTTCATGTTATATACTTGTTCAGTCATAAACTTGTTCCTGCTAGTTCACAATTATATTGTTGAATTATAGCCAGCTTATTATTCAAACTCTTCAATTATGATATATCGTTATATTATTGAATTTGAACTTGCTAGGCAATCCTTATGCTCACCCTTGCTATATCATGAAAAAACATTGCAGATTAAGGCGAATGCATCGGATACAAGGAAAGGTTAAAGACAGTTCCAGCGTTAGGATATGTGTGCAGCTAAATTGTATAAGTATTGTATGTTAATAATGTTATATGTTAGAAAAGTTATGAAATGTGTATTAAGTTAAGGTTAATCGACCTTGGGGAATAGTGAGTATATGTATTTTATAAACAATTTATGTTTATATCTTCCACAAATTGTAATAGTTGTATAGAATGATCGAACCGGATCTGAGGTGATTTGGGACCTGGATTCGGGGCCCTCACAGTTGGTATCAAAGCTGTTGGTTATGAAGCTTAGGTAGGAATACCTGAGACTAATAACCGCAGTGATTAGGATAAGATCTAACTCACATAGAGTTAGTTGGTCGGTAAGATTCAAAGATGAATCTCGGCGAGTTATAAGATACAGAGTTTCTAACTCTGATAATAAAGTTGAACAATAATGTTGAATAGATAGAGTCTAAAAGACTGAAAGTACAGTGATAGAAGATCGTAAAATAAAACGATCAAGGCATAGAAATGAATCGTAATATATACGATGCGTTCACCCGTGATCTGATAAGGTGATAACAGGAAGAAGAGTCAATCCAATGATTGAAAAGTTACAACAAAGTTTGCTGTGTGGTAGTTGTACTATGAAAACTCATGAGAGAATTATGGATTATGAATACGGGTTAAATGAAATTCGTATTGAGAAAGGTGTTAATATTAGGTGGGGATTTCAATTGAGGACTCGTGTCAGCAGCTAAGTTGTATGATTCTTTGTATGGGCGGGGAATTTGTACTTGGTTTTAGAATCACTTAGCTTCCTGATCGATATAGTGGTTAGGTTGACCAATTCTTTGTATGGGCGGGGAATTGTGCGCTTAGCTTCCTATATTGATTAGTGGCCGAGTTTGGTTTGACGACCACTTAGTTTCTGATACTAATAATCATTGAAATGTTTGTGTCGCGCTATTTGCTATATGCATGTTAAGAGGGTGATTCCTTTCTCATGTGTATAACAGATAGATAGGTCATAGTTAGATGATATAAGGTTAAGTACGAGTTCTTAAAACTCATACTTATGTGACATTCTTGATTCATAGTTATATGAAATGTTTATGAACCCCTCAGCGAACGGACGCCAAAGGTCTAACTAAGACAAGTTCTTAAACTCATATGATTGTGGCAAGTTCATGAACTCATAAGTGTGGTGTGACGAACAGGGTATAGTTGTGTGTAAACAGAATATTGAGGTTAATAGGAACAGATAGATTGTTAAGCAAATGATTACTAGTGAAGAAACAAGTTTTCCAAAACTCCTAGCTATGCTAGACTTCGAAATTTTGACATCAAGCTAAATACGCACTGTGTGCCTTTAAAAAAAATATGTAGACTCGTAATCATTTTTGAAACGGTTTAAAGTATAGTCTATGTTACTTATTTCAGCTAGACGCAAACGATTTGAAATATCGAAATATGTTTTAATTATCACTCATGTACCATGTAACCTGTTGCAAAGATGATAAAAATTTGATGAAGTTGTAAATACAAGAATACTTAGTGTGAATTTGATCTAAAATCGCTATTCCACTATTGTATGATGTGTTATGACAAAGTTATACAATGACGACATCCTCAAACGGACTGTTAATACAGTACGACATCATGACGTCATTCTCAAAAATATTTTCAAAAATTTTAATTTGCCAACGGGGTTTGGCTACACCTAAATAATTCAATTGAATTGAATTATTGATATGAGTCTATGCTATTTGATTCAGCTAGACTAATATTATGAAAACTCTAAGTGTTCATTGAAAGAAATTTCCCGACCCAAATTATTTTGGTGCGGAATCCTATGATAAGTCTGAGGTGAACAACCCTGAAAATGGGGATATACTAATTGGATAAAATATTCCAATCTAAGAACGCATATAGTCGTTCCGATTACTAAGGTACAATGGATTGATCATCTAAAGTACCCGCATCAGCAGTTTACCTTTTTTGTGATTGTAAACATACTGTTAACCTTTGTACGGGGTAGAGTACATTTTTCTTAATTGAAATAGGTAGCGGGTAGTAATACCTATAAACCTCAGTAGTTCATGGTCTATATGACCCCTCAGTACAATTTGAAAACTTTTACTCTTGTGAGTGGTGTATTGGGTAGCATGAGATGCTGTGTATGTATGGTGTATGGTGTATGGAGTAAGGTGTAAGGTATAAGGTAAATTTCGGGGACGACATTTTTAGAAGAAGAAGTGAATGTGACAACCCGAGAATTTTGAATATTTTTATAATTTTTATTTATTGATTTAAGGTTCAAAATTAGAACCTAGACAGAAAAATAGTGTATGCGTTTGATATTTTTAGGATGGAATTTTGAGGATTTCAAAATTCAGTGAATAATTTAGGTGAATTATTCAAGATTAAGGAAATACGTGATTATGTTCTGTGTATATGTGTACTGTATGTGGTTAAGGGTCAAGGGTTGACCAGATAAACGATATCTGTAACAAACCTTAGGTATATATTAAGGACGTCAACGTTCGGTTAGAAAATCCTATGTTTAATAAGAAACCCTAGAAATCGGTTTTGGAAACCCTAATTTCAGTTCCGGGAATCCGAAACCCTAATTCGGTGTATAAAATTCTAAATTGAGAAGTTAATGGCGTAAGTGTAAATAATTATAAGATTAATTAGGGTTAATCTTAACAAATTGGTTACAAAACCCTAATTCCAAATTTGAAGCCCTAATTACGAATTTAAAACCCTAATTTGTAAATAGGAAAAAATCTAAGTGTTAATTTAGTGATTTAATGTTAATTAGGAAATATTGATCCTAATTTTGAAGTTATGAGTAATTAGAAAACTCTAATCTAATTTCTATTTTAGAAAATTATTTTCTATTTAAAATCGTAATTTTGGCTTATACACCTTAATCCGTGATTTTGACCCTAATTGCTTAATTAGTAATTTTAATTAGGAAATACTAATCCTAATTAGCAAGATTTAATTAGTGATTAAGAAATTCTAATATAATTAGAAAATTCTAATTATAATTTAGAAATATTAATTTCCTATTTTTAAAAACCTAAATTGAAAATTTTAGAAAATTAAATTTGTAAATCCTAAGGGTTTTAAACCCTAAACCCTAAATTTTTCCCAAATCCTAAACCCTAAGGGTTTGGTCAATTGTCCAAATTGACCATTCTAGAATTAAAATTAAATGGAAAATGACCATTACGCCCTTATTGCATTATTGTACATAACTTGCAAATCTAGCCAAATGTGAGTTGTTGAACAACCCTAGCAACTCATTGACTTTAAAAAAAATCACAACAATCAGCCTTAATTGCCAGCCAATTCATTACAATCACAATATATATGGATTTAGTGAGAGAAAGCTCACTTTATTTCTCTCATTTTTACCAAGCCTCTCTCTCTCTCTCTCTCTCTCTCTCTCTCTCTCTCTCTCTATTTTCGGGTTTAAGAGTGAGAAGGAGTGTTAGGAAAAGCTAGAATCAGTTCATAGCAAGCTTAGAACAGAATCAAAAAGTCAGAATCAAGAGATGAAAGCTAAAAGGTATAAGAACCCTAAAATTTCAAAATCCTTGATCTTATGTTGTTAAATGTTACTTGTTGGTTAGATAGGTGTTAGAAGGTGCCTTTTTGAGATCTGGGTTGTTGGATCATGGATCCATAACATCTAGATGCTCGAAATAGAAGTTTTAGAAAATCTGGAAATATAGAAAAAAAATGGACTGACAACGAATGTCAGTGGCCTTAGATTCATTTCTGTTTTTGATTTTTGTTGTTTTAAAGTTGGAAGCTATATTTTGTTATGTGGTCTTTGCTCTGAAACTTGAAACAGAATCATAGCATGTTTAGATCGTAACTTATGAGCAGTCAAAGGTAGTTGACCGTCCACGAAATCTGGTTTCTGGGTAACCCAGAAACCCAGATGTTTCTGACAGTGACTTTCGAGGCCATTGATCTTGCGTCTGACATGTGTTTTGGCCATGTTGTTGTTTGATCTATGTAGCTTGTCATGTTCACTACATATTCAAGTCTTTAAAACAACCAGATCCATAACAGGATCAAAGTTAATCCCGGTCAAATCCTCGTTGACCACTAGCTTTTGGCAAAATCTGGGAAACCCAGATTTCTTCAAGAACAGTTTGTGACCCGTAGTTTGACCAGATATTATTTGTTAATTTTGATGTTGTTGTGATGATCGGATGGTATAAACTTGTAGTCTGTCATATCTACTACATATTAGAACCTTAACATCACATGAAACCTGACCGGAACATTACATTATTCGTGTGACAAGAAGGCTACTCGGATTGCCTGGGTTCCTGAAGAACCCAGGTAACGTCTGACAAGGTTTTAGTTTGCCTAGATCTTTCTGTTTTGTGGTAGATTGTCCAGGATCTTTGTTGATAGTTATAGTATTACATCTATACTATAATTATAACACTTAACCAAGTCCAGAAACTCATTTATCAACGATCTGACACCTTGGTGTCTGACATTCGTTTCTAGAAATCCTCAAGAACACCTATAGCGACGGCTCTGTCGCTATAGGGCACTTTAGCGACAATTTATTATTATTATTTTCCGGAAATTAATTAAAAATAGAAAAAAAATAGATTTTAATTATTAAAAATACTAAATAAATTCTGAAAAATTATTTTAAATCCTGAAAAAATAGTTTTTAATTATTTTAAGTATATTTCATAAATATTTAATATTTTTGGAATATAAATGGTATTTAATTTATTTAATTACAAAATTAAATAAATTATTTAAAAATAGTTTTAATTCATGAAAAATTATATTATGGTATTAGAAAATATTTTAACTGACTTTTAATATTTTGTGATGAAATTTATTAATAAATTAATATTAATGATAATTAGTTTATTTAATAAATATATTAAATAAATTATGGAAAAATAGAATAAATGATTTAAAAATTATATAAAAATGATTTAAGTGTTAGAAAAATATTTTAAGTTATAAAATATAACTTTTGATATTTTATCATGAAAATATTAATATTTTAATATTAATAGCAATTATCGGATAATGAATTTAATTATTTAAAAATTATATAAATATGATTTTAAAGTATTAAAAATACTTTGATATATTATAAATATATTATAATATTATGACATGTATTTCATTAATATTTGATAAAAAAATATTAATGATAAAAGAATTATGTGGTATTTAATTCATTTAAATACGTTTTTAATGATTTAAAATTCATGATAAATGGTAATAATTATGTGAAAATTGTTATGAGAGTTAGAAAATTATCTGAGTTAATTGTTAAGTGTTTAGGCAGAGTTTAATTGAACTTAAACTCAATATTTTTCTGACTAGACCGTCAGGATGTCAATTTTGTGTTGGGTTCAACTCAGACTGTAATAGTTTGACTTGACACCGAGTCTTATGTGTGTTATAGACTGATAGGATTATGTGTTATGAGTTATGTGTTTAGGTTATTCTATGTATATCTATATATATAATAGTATTATATCGTGATGATATTATTCTAATATTCGAGATCTATATTACTAATATTAGGTCTTCGGATAAAGCGTTATATATTGCGTTGCAGTAATCAACGGATCAGGCACGTTTATATTTATTTAACTCTACTAAGAGTGTTTTGTTCGGATAAGCTTATGGTTAATCATTGCTGATTGCCATGTATAATTGTACTCTGTACATATTGCATGTATAAGTCAGGTATGAAAGGTTGATCACCTTCATTACCCTTCGGTTCAGAAATATTTGTTCATGTTATACACTTGTTCAGTCATAAACTTGTTCCTGCTAGTTCACAATTATATTGTTGAATTATAGCCAGCTTATTATTCAAACTCTTCAATCATGATATATCGTTATATTATTGAATTTGAACTTGCTAGGCAATCCTTATGCTCACCCTTGCTATATCATGATAAAACATTGCAGATTAAGGCGAATGCATCGGATACAAGGAAAGGTTAAAGACAGTTCCAGCGTTAGGATATGTGTGCAGCTAAATTGTATAAGTATTATATGTTAATAATGTTATATGTTAGAAAAGTTATGAAATGTTTATTAAGTTAAGGTTACTCGACCTTGGGGAATAGTGAGTATATGTATTGTATAAACAATTTATGTTTATATCTTTCGTAAATAGTAATAGTTGTATAGAATGATCAAACCGGATCCGAGGTAATTTGGGACCTGGATTCGGGGCCCTCACACTACAGATCCATTACATAAAACCAATAAAACAACAACACAACAAAAATATCTATTCCGGTCAAAGTCTGGCAGAGATAGCGTTCATCTATTTTCTGGGTTACCCAGAAACAGAAAACGTGATCATTTTACCTACTTTGACCAGACACTATATTCACTCAGTTTGATGATTAGGAGATTTTAAGGCATAATAATGTAGTACATATACCAAACTAAAACTTAGATTCCATAACCATAACAAAACATCCAATCACTGCCAGATCCGAGCCCATGAAGATCTTGTCAGAGCCTTCTGGGCACGATCTGGGTTTTCTAGAAACTGAAAGTCATGGTCGGTCAACGATGTGACCAGCCATAACTTTCAATCTGTACATGGTATGACCTTGATTCAAGTTTCATATTAAAGATCTCCTAATAGACTACGAGTACAAACTTTCAAAATACAAAAACACATAACATACTGAGATCTATGGGGACTGACATTCACTGGTAGATCCTTATTTTTACAATTTCTAGATTTTTGAAAAACTTAATTTTGAGCACTTTGATGTTATGGGTCTAACAAATACCAACCCATATCAACTATATGGACTACAATTAACATGTTTTAACAATAAATCATAACATCTAACACAAGATCAAAAATCAAATTTCTAAATTAGGTTTTACCTCTTTATGATCATCAAATTCTGATTTCTATGCTTCTGATTTGATGTTAGTGTTCGTGGGGCTTGATTGGGAACTGATCTAGCACTACAATTTCGTGGGATTGGTCTTGAGAGAGTATGGCTAGGTATTTGTGAACAAATTAGGCCAAAATGAGGATTTTCTCTCTCTTAAATCTAGAAATCATGTATGCCATGTATGGGATGGCTGATCATGTGATGTTAATCTAACTCATAGGCAGGTCTAGAGTTGGGTGGCTGGCCTGATTTGCAAAGATTTGGCTAGCAATAATTCACAAATAAGACAAAAGGGTAAAATGGTGATTTTATTTTAATCTCAAGGGTATTCTTGTCCAAGGTGCTTGAATCTAGGGTTTAATCACTAGATTTTACATCTTAAAGTTTCCCAAATAATTTCTAGGGTTTAAAAAATTAAAATTAAAGTTTAATAAAATTTTAATTAAACACACTAATTTAAAATTAGGGTTTTTAATAGAAAATTAAGGTTTTTAAATTAGGGTTCTTTAATATTAGTAGGGTTCCCAAATTAACAATTAGGGTTTCCTAATTATCATTATAATTTATAAAATTAATAATTAGGATTTCTAATTTTAGAAAATTAGAGTTTTCAAATAATAATTAGTGTTTCTCCTAATTATAGAAATTCTACAATACACAGTAAAATTCATATACACAATTACTGCTCAGTCTTAAACTCATAACTTAGTTTAACAATTAAGGTTTAATAACACGATATAAGGGTCATGACATAATTTATCGTAATTGACCTACCATTACGAGTCTAAACATTTACAGTACATATTTATAGCATTGAAAAATCAAAATATAATCAATATTTTATTATTATTCTCATCCTTTGATCAAATATCTAAATTTAGGGTTTGGATTCCATATCTGGTTTATCCTTCATATATAACATCATTAATTAAGTTAAAATTATTAACTTAATAATCTGAACTAAAATTCATAAAATAAAATAATAATTATAATAATTCCAATAATCATTTCATATATTATTTAAATAATACAAAAATCATATTTTCATAGAAAATAATTAATAAAGACATTTCTACTATAAAAATAATTATTATAAGAATATAATTTGTAATGATCAAAAATTCTAAAAATAAAATTATTTGAAATTATTCACGAAATAAATAATTTTTATTTATCACATATTTACATACGCATTACTTGACACTTATTCTCAGCATTAAATAAAAAGAAATTTATATGCAAAATTTCTTATTTATTTTATATTGAAAATATCGGGTTATTACAGGAGCAATGATAACCAGCGGGGAGGAAGGAATACGAACAAAAGCAGTAAGCAATCGGGTGGTAATCGTGCCCATGATAATAGAAGAGGCGAGTCGAGAGGAGATCTCAAAAAGAGAAGGTACAATAATGATAACGTTAAGACGTCAACACCAACATCAACTATTTTTAGGGAAGGAGAACGATCATCGGTCGTTCGTTATAAATGCAGGAAAAAGGGACACATCAGCCCAAACTGCCCACAACAATCCAAGGTGTATTATAACTGTGGAAAGAAAGGTCATATAGCTAGAGATTATCTTGTAGCGAAACCAAGTCCAACAGGGATGGTGACTCCAAAGGCTGTCCCGGACAAGTTAAAGTCGGTGGTTCCTGGAAGGGCGTTTGTCGTGACTGCCCAGAACTCGAGGAACTCGAACGAGGTGATCACGGGTAAGCTAATATTAAACTCTTGCGAAGTTTATACCTTATTAGATACCGGTTCTACCCATTCTTTTATCTCTCCTGCTTGTGCTCAATGTTTGAACTTGACTCCGGAGAAATTAAACTTTGACTTATCTGTTAAGACTCCGTTAGGAGAAACTTTCATTACATCTACTGTTTATAAATCTTGCTTGATCCAAGTTTACACTCAGTTGAGAAAAGTTTTGAACTGTTATACTTCTTCAAATCCTATATTATGATAAATTATAAAACCTGTTGAGCATGTCATAGCTCACTCTTGCAAATCATTCCCTTGGCAGTATTACCTTGGCACATCTAGAGTAAATAATGGGAAGCGTCCATGCTTAGACTAGTTTATATTACTATCTAGCTGAATGTAATACTTTTGTAATGAAAAATTATTTCTGAAGAATCATGTAACCGAACCTTAATATATGATATATAACATTTTTTTTTCTGCAACCGTGTTTCCATTACATAAATAGATGTAATTAGAACTTTCAATTTAGTTTGAGATCCTTGGGAACTATTCATCTGAGTGAGGGTATTAACTACATGGACTGTTCATGTTGTTGTTGATACTTTGGATTTCAAATAGATAGGTACTATCGAAATGATAGTGTAATCTGCATGATATAGACTATACATTTGAGTGAGGGTATTGGTAATATGGAATGTTCATGTTATTACTAGCACTCTGAATTACGGATAGATAGATACTATTCGTAGATACAGTCTATACATCCAAGTGAGGGTATCCAAACATAGCAAGAATTCTCTAGGGAATTGTTATCTGTCGTAGGATATTGTGAACCTTGGATCTATGGGAATTGTATCTTGTAATATTTGTATAGTAGTTCAATTAGATATATGCATATAATCGGATACCATGGGAGTATAGATTTGAATGTGTTATATTAATTGATTAGTAGTAAGAACCAGATCGGATATTGTGGGAGTATAGATCTGGGGGTGTTACATGTTTTGTATTAGAGCAGTTAAGGCTATAAATATAAGGAAGAGGAATGTTAGTATATAGTCCTCGAGTCCGTAAAAATATTACACTACACATAAAAATAACATTAAAAATTTTATGTTTTGTGTAAATTTTGTATATAAGTAATAATGAAGTTTTGTTTTATAGTACGACTAACTCCGATGCTGAGGAAATATCGATAGTAAATAATCAACCACAAATTGAGTCATTTATAGATAGTGATGTAGAAGATGAAGAATTGCTTCATGATTAAGAACTGCTAAATGCTGAGGAATAGGATGATCCAGTAAAAGGACAATTAATGAGAATTGAAGATCATGAGCAGACGATGGCATCATTAGTTCAAAAGTATGAGAATGATAATGATCAAATGAGGTTTAGGGTACATTTAGCCGAGGGAATGTTAGAGCATGAAAGGGGAACCAATAATTGACTAAAAGTACAACTGCACCACGCACAAAGTGGCAGGAGGGAAATACAGTATAGGTTACTCATATCTGCTCTAGAAACTCGAGATGTCTTCAGTGATTTGCAGCGACGAGTAGTTCGATATCTAGTCGAAGGGAAGGAAACTGCTTATCTGATAGATCGATCTATGGTATGCCACATAATCCAGGATTCCTTCGATGAAGTTAATAATTTCTAAATGTAGTATATAAATCTAAGTGCTATGTATTAGTATGAATAAAAGAGCATTTTATGTTATTTTATAACTAGTAGTGTTTATAAACTACTAGTTGTTTATGCGTGTATTATGGGATATATGAATAAAAAGTATGTTGGTTTTATACAAATCCTTATTGTGGATATTTATTATTTTATATAGAATCATGCCACTAACCAAAAGACCTCAACGAGATATAGATAACGATGTTAATCCTACCCAACAGTTAGTAGAACTTTTTTTAGGTGCTATGAATAGACCCACAACTCAAAACAACCCATTTAAGGACTTTAAATTAGTTGGTCCATCTGAGTTCAAAGGTACATCCGAACCTGTCGATGAACAAATCTAGATTACTGAAATAGAAATTTTTTTCTTAGTATCCAACGTCAATAACAATCAAAAGAGGGCTTTTGCAACCTTTTTCTTAAAAGGATAGACAAATTACTGGTTTGAATCTACTAGGGGTCGGGTAGAAACTGAAGTTGTGTCATGGGATAGATTCAAAGAATTGTTCTTTGAAAATTATTTTTCCCAATCCCTAAAAGATCGCATGGAAGTACGATTCTTAGAGTTGAAACAAGGAGAAATTACTGTATCTCAATATACAGCGAAGTTAAACGAACTGTCCAGGTTTGCTCCACATCAAGTCAATACTGAACTTATGAAGAATCGGAGGTATTAGGAAGGTTTGAAACCTCAGATACATGGTAAATTATCTATATTCCAAATAAAGACTTTTTCCGAAATACTCGAGAAAACATTCATAGTTGAGAGTGAAAGCGAGAACCTCGTCAAATTTCACAAGGAAACGAAGAATCAAAATGAGGGACGGAAACCTAAGACTGAACCCAGTTCGGGTGGGTTTATTAATAAAAGGAAGTGGGATACTACTTTTTCTAACAACTTTGGGAAAAAGGTAAGTAATAATAACAACAACTTTAATAATAACAAAAATAATAAGGTGGAACCTTGTCCTACATGTGGAAGAAGACATAAAGGTTTATATCTTAAAAATAAATGTTTCAATTATGGACAAGAGGGACATTTTTCTCCATAGTGTCCTATCCCTAATAAAAATAAATGTTTCAACTGTGGTTCGTCGGAACATTTAGCAAGGAACTGTACCAAACCCAAGAACCAAGGAGGAGGAGGAAACAGAGTCCCAGAGAATAACAATAATAGGTCATCAGTAGCTACAGTTGGAGCTCAAAGTCGGCCAACTGCCAGAATAATTAATATGTCAGTGAGGGATGTTGTTGCTTCATAGGACGTGGTGACAGGTATCATGCCTATTAACACTTTAAATGCATGTGTTATTCGACTATGGTGCTACTTGTTCTTTTGTGTCTAATAGTTTTTCTAAAAATTTGAATATACCATGTGAAAACTTAGACATACCATTCTACGTAGAAATTGCAAATAATGAAAAGATTCTTGTTAAAACTATATATAGGAATTATAGCATGGATATAAAGGGACAAAAGTTTTTGGTGAACCTTATTCTAATACAGTTAGGAAAATTGGATGTAATCTTAGGAATGGATTGGTTAGTTAACCATAATGCGATGATTGATTGTCATAAAAAACGTATAAACCTATTGACTGTGTCGAAGTCAAAGGGAGTGTTCAACGGAGGTTGTACCTAAGCAGTCTCTATGTCTAACCATAATTCAGGTAGAAAGATTACTTAGAAAAGGTTGTTAAAGTTATTTGGCTTATATAGTTGATACTCAACAAGAAGGAATAAAACTAGATCAAATACCTATAGTTAAGGAATTTCCCGATGTATTCCCAGATGACTTACCAGGTCTTCCTCCAAATAGGGAAATCGAGTTTGTCATTAACCTTGCCCCAGGAACGATACCAGTTTCTAAGGCACCATACAGAATGGCACCTGTAGAACTAAAAGATTTACTAGTACAACTACAAGAACTCTTAGATAAAAAGTACACACAACCTAGTGGTTCACCTTAGGGAGCACCAATATTGTTTGTAAAGAAGAAGGATGGAACCATGAGGTTATGTATCGATTATAGAGAATTTAATAAATTAACCATAAAGAATAAATATCCTTTGCCAAGAATTGGTGATTTGTTTGACCAATTAAAGAGGGCCGAACACTTTTCAAAAATCGACCTTTGGACAGGTTATCATCAATTAAAAGTAAGAAAAGAAGATGTGCCGAAGACAACGTTTAGGACACGCTATGGACATTATGAGTTTCTTGTGATATCATTTGGTTTGATAAATGCACCGACATCATTTATGGACTTGATGAATCGTGTGTTTAAACCATCCTTAGACAAATTCGTTGCAGTGTTTATTCGTTGCAGTGTTTATCGACGATATTCTGGTATACTCGAAAACACAAGAGGAGCATGCTAAACACTTAAGAGTCATTTTGGAGATATTACGAAAGGAACAACTTTACGCAAAGTTTTCCAAGTGTGAATTATGGTTAAAGATATTTCAATTTTTAGGTCATGTAATTGACAAAAATGGAATTTTAGTAGATCCAACTAAGATCGAAACGGTTGTGAATTGGGAACAACCAACAACTCTAACAGAAGTAAGAAGTTTTCTCGGTTTAGCAGATTATTATCGATGTTTCATAAAAGATTTTTCAAAAATAGCAACCCCACTAACCAATTTAACTCGAAAGGCGGTGAAATACGTCTGGACAGATAAACGTGAAGAGAGCTTCCAAGAGTTAAAGAAGCGACTGGGCATGGCTCCAGTGTTGTCCTTACCAGATGATACAGGAGGTCTTGTAGTATTTAGTGATGCATCACACAGAGGTTTAGGGTGTGTGTTGATGCAACATGGGAATGTGATTGCTTATGCATCACGACAACTCAAAGATTATGAGAAGAGGTATCCTACTCATGACCTAGAGTTATCCTCTGTAGTTTTTGCCCTGAAAATTTGGAGGCATTACTTTTACGGGGAAAAGTGTGAGATATATACAGATCACAAAAGTCTAAAATATATTTTTACACAAAATAAGTTAAACTTAAGGCAGAGAATATGGTTAGAATTGATAAATGATTTTGACTGTGAAATCTTATATCATCCCGGAAAAGCCAATGTAGTAGCTGATGCGTTAAGTAGAAAGAATCAAGAGAAGTTGAACGCAATAACCACCAATGAAGGTTTAATAAAAGATTTTGAAAGACTTGAAATTGAGGTGGGATGTCCAACTACCTCTACCCAAAAATTGTTTATTTTAGAGGGAGTTTTGACTCTACTAGATATAATCAAAAAGATGCAAGGAAAAGACACAGAGTGTCAAAAATGTAAATCTGAAATAACTCACATCAAAAATATCAAATTCAGAATAAACAAGGATGGAATACTATGATATGAAGATAGAATTTGGGTTCCATTGAATCAAGTATTAAAAGATGAAATCTTAAACAAAGCTCATAATTCTAAATTTGCCATACATTCGGACAGTACTAAAATGTACAAAGACTTAAGTCGACACTTTTGGTGGTAAATATGAAAAGAGAAATAGCGGAATGGGTAAGCAAATGTCTCACGTGTCAGAGGGTTAAGGTTGAACATCAAAAGCCGTGTGGATTACTTCAACCCTTACCAATTCTCGAGTGGAAGTGGGAACATATAACAATGGACTTCGTGGTAGGCCTTCCAGCTACACAGAAGGGCCACAATGCCATTTGGGTAATAGTTGACCGACTTACCAATTCAGCTCACTTCCTACATATTAAGGTTACTTATAACCTAGATCAACTTGTCAAGCTATACATTACTGAAATTATCTCTAGGCATGGAGTACCTGTTTCTATAGTGTCAGATCGAGACCCACGTTTCACCTCAAATTTTTGGGGAAGCCTTACAAAACACTTAGGAACACTTTTAAGATTAAGTATATCTTACCACCCTCAAACTGATGGGCAAAGTGAGAGAACCATTCAAACATTAGAGGATATGCTAAGAACATGCATCATAGACTTCAAAGGAAGTTAAGAAGATCAATTACCTTTGGTGGATTTTGCCTACAACAACAGTCACCATGCTAGCATAGGTATGCCACCTTATGAAGCCTTATCTGGAAGGAAATGTAGAACACCTTTATGTTGGGATGAGGTCAAGGAAAGACAAATGCTAGGACCTGAGATAATCCAACAAACTACTGAGACCATCAGAATTATACGTGAACGATTACAAGCATCTCAAGATCGATAGAAGAAATACGTTGACCGTTGGTCTGAAAATCGATCACTAAACACGCGCAAGTATACGCGGTCTAACAAGTAATACAGTGATAAGGAAAGTGTCGAACCCACGAGGAACTGTCACTAATATTTACCAAGTACCGACTTTGTATCGCTAAAGTCTTATTCGAGCAGCAATAAATGGAAGTGTGATTAATCTAGTTATAACTAATTATCAAAGCAAGTAAATGGATAACGAATGGTAATCGAAGAAATTACAAGCTAAGGTTACAACTTCACCCCATACATGCATTCTGTCGAACACCTGACATGTTATGCTTCATCAAACTACCTACCCTTTTCTCTTTGGTCTTAATGGTCACGATAATTTGTCGACCGAGAACACACATGTGCTCATACACCTCTGTCGAGGTATGCACAAACATATCCTCTCTAGATCCACCCACTAGGGAATAAAATGAAAAGAACGTCCTAGCTAGGTGATAATCCTACACATGTCTATGAGAACTAACCTAACAAGGATTTAAGCATAAGTTCTCAAATAGGCCGCACGTGGTGCACAGATATATGTCTATTCTACACACAACTTATGCAGTTAAAAACCATAATCACATGCCAATATATTTAGGTGTAAATCTTCAATCCTTCTTTCAATATCATGTAGATTACCAAAATCATCAGTAATGTCTTAGTGAGAATCATTAAGCATGAATATATTAAACCAAATCATATGGTGCCAACCAAAGAGATAAGACAGTCAATTTAAATGACAAAGGGTTCCATCATAACCTTAGAGACAATACTCAGTTCATAGCTATTGAACAAAATATAAGTAGCAATAAAGACAACCTTAATGGACTACAAAATCAAAGTAAATAAATGGACAAGAATAAACACTTTCGAGGTTCTTCAGTCTCAAGCATTCTGCTCCTCTTAGGCTTTCCAATCCGTGTGGCTCACTGCTCTTGATGCTCTATGGAAATCCCAAACTTCTCCCTAATATACCTAATCTATATTTACAAACATTAACTAAGAACTAGAAAAAGAAAATATAGAAGAAAAGAGAAAATTCTGTCAACGTTTTGTAGACGCTAGATCTTGCTGTGATTTGTTATTTTGGTCATGTTGTTGGTTTCTTGTTGTAGACTGGTATATGAAATACAAGTGCATGCTATTTGATCACCTAGATTAACTGTAGAATCATAATTATTTGTGGTCAAACAAGGGTTGACCGACTGCTATGAAGAAGATTCTGGAAATCCCAGAATCTTCAAGAACGTGTTTTATGACAAGCGTTTGACCGGCCTTAATCTCTCACCTGTAATGTTGTTAGACTGTTATAGTGCATGATAATTGTAGCTTAACATATGGACTATATGATTGAACCTTTACATCATACAAACAAGACAAGGAAATCAAATATTCAAGGCTGCAAAGTAGCACCCTTTGTTACTGCTTGAGTTTCTGGGCAACCCAGAAACTCAAGAACACACCTGACAAAATTTTCTCGGGCTTTGATCTAGCTGTTAAGATGCAGGATGGCCATGAAAGTTATTTGTAGCTGTAGTACTACATAAGTACTACAATCATAACAAATGAGACTGTCCAGAAACATGAAGAACAAGAATCTATGCACGGTCAAAGTAGGCACCCGGATAGCAGTGTTTGAAGGCATAAGAACAGCTCAAGAATACCTATAGCGACAGATTCGTCGCTATATGGCCATTTAGCGACAATTTATTTCTAAAATCAATTATTTAATTAAATAAATTGATAAAAATGGTTTTTAATTATTAAAAATACAAAATAAATTTCTAAAAATTATTTTAAAGCCTAAAATTTAGTTTTTAAATATTCTGAATATATTTTCATAATTATTTAATATTTTTGGAATAATAATGGTATTTAATTTATTTAATTATAATATTAAATAAATTATTTAAAAATGATTTTAATACATGAAAAATCATGAAAAATTATATTATGTTATAAGAATATATTTTAAGTTATTTTTAGTGACTTTTAATATTTTGTGATGAATTTCATTAATTAATTAATATTAATGATAATTTATTTATTTAATAAATATATTAAATAAATTATGAAAAAAATAGAAATAATGATTTAAAAAATCATATAAAATGATTTAAGTATTATAAAATTATTTTAAGTTATAAAATATAACTTTTGATATTTTGTCATAAAAATATTAATATTTTAATATTAATAGCAATTATCGGATAATGGATTTAACAGTTTAAAAATCATATAAATTTGATTTTAAGGTATTAAAAATACTTTGATATATTATAAATATATTATAATATTATGTTATGATTTTCATTAATATTTAGTATTAAATAAATATTAATGATAAAGGATTTATGTGGTATTTAATTCTTATAAATTTGTTATTAATGATTGAAAAATCAATATAAATGATAATAATTATGTGAAAATTATTACGAGCTTATGAAAAATAGTTTGACTGAGAATATAATTATCTAAGATAATTGTTAAGTGTTTAGACAGAGTTTAATTGAACTTAAACTCGTTATTTATCCGACAAAGCCGTCGGGATGTTAGAATTGTATCGAACTCGACTCAAACTGTAAAAGTTTGACTTGAGGTTAAGTCTTATGTGTGTTATAGATGGATAGGATTATGTGATAATGTGTTTAGATTATTTTAAATACTGTGATGATATTATTCCAATTTGTATATCGATATTATTTATATATTAGGTTCAGACAAAGCTTAATAAATTGCATAGCGGTAATCAACGGTTCAGGTAAATTTTTCCTAACTCGACTTCGAGTTGTATTATTCAATTATACTTGTGGTTAATCATTTATGATTACCATGTCTAAGAATTATTAAATCATACTTTGTGCATATTGCATGTATTCGTCAGGTATGAAAGGCTGATACCATTCGGTCCAGATATATATATGTTCATGTTCCATGTTCGTTCAGCTATGTAAAATTTGTTCATGCTAGTTCGCAATTATATTGTAGAACTGTATGTAGCTTTTGTTCAATTCTTTCAATCATGATATATCCTTAATTTATTGAACTTAAACTTGTTGGGCAAACTTATTACTCACCCTTTCTATATCATGATACACATTGTAGATTAAGGCGAATACATTCGGATACAGGAAGGATAAAGCCAAGTTCAGCTTGGGATTTTATGTGCAACTTAATTGTGACAATTATGTATGATAATAACATTATATGTTAGATAGTTATGAATTATGTATAAGTTAAGGTTACTCGACCTTGGGGAATAGTGTGTAAAGTTTATTGTATAAACAATTTATGTTTATATCTTCTGTAAATAGTAATAGTTATAAAATTGATTGTACCAGATCCGTGGTAATTTAGGACCCGAATTTGGGGCTTTCACAGTTGGTATCAAAGTTTTAGGTTATAAACCTTAGGTAGGAATACCTGAGACTAATAACCGCAGTGATTAGGTTAAGTACTAACTCAAATAGAGTTAGTGTATCGGTAAGATTCAAAGATAAAACTCGACGAGTTATAAAGATACAGAGATCCCTAACTCTGATAATTAAAGTAAATTGTAGTGATGAATAGATAGATTCTAAAAGACTAAAAGTATAGTGATAGGAGATTGTAAAACAAAACGATCAAGACATAGAAATGAATCGTAATATATACGATGAGATGACCACGTGATCTGATAAGTTGATAGTATGGAGAAGGGACAAGTGTATGATTGAAAAGTTTACAGCAAGATTGTTGTGTGTCAGTTGTACTATGAATTGGTACAGATTCATGAAAAGATTATGAATACGAGTTGAATGAAGTTCGTATTGAGAAGGGTGTTACGATTAGGTTTGTGCCACGCTATTTGCTATATACTTATTGAGAAGGTAATTCTTTTCTCATGTATATAATAGATAGATAGGGTATAGGCAGAGAATATAAGATTAATTACGAGTTTGATGAACTGGGAAGAACTAAGTGTAAAAGGGAGTATTAAGGATAATAGGAATAGATAGATTATTAAGCAATTGATCATTAGTGGAGACATAAGTTTTTCAAATCTTCTAGCTATGCTAGACTCGAAATTTTTGACATTAAGCTAAAAACGCACTATGTGCTTTTTGAAGTGAATTTTTATTCTCAACTCCTGGTGACCATTGTGTATGAGTGGACTTCGGGCCACCTACACCTCGTTACCTATTGAGATGATAAAACATATTTGTAATGATTTTGAACGGTTTAAAGTATAGTCTATGCTACTTGTTTCGACTAGACGATAATGGTTTGAAATATCAAAATATATTTTATTTATCACTTATGTACTATGTAACGTGGTGTAGAGATGATAAAATGTTGATGGAGTTGTAAATGCAAGAATATTTAGTGTTGAATTTGATCTAAAATCATTGCTACACTATTATATAATGTGTTATGACAAAGTCACTAGATGACGACATCCTCAAACGGGCTGTTAATGCAGTACGACATCATGACGTCATTTTCAAAATTTTAATTTGCCAACGGGGTTTTGGCTACACACATTGTATTTCGATTGAAGTTGATTATTGATATGAGTCCAAGCTATTCGATTCGGCCGGACCAACTTTTATAATAAAATTTTTAACGTTCTTTGAAAATTACCCCGAACTAAATTATTTTGGTGCAGATTCCGATAAAGACTGAGGTAAGAAAAAGTTTATGCACCCAAAGCAGATACGAGAAACAGATAAGACCAGCCATGCTTTATAATTATAGGGCATACCGGGCTAATTACCCACTATGTCTGTAAGTTATGACGGTTTGCGGATGAATTTCCATATAACCTTTACGAAAATGACAGACAATAGTCTATATAACTCCTCAACAATATTGAAATTTTTTGCTCTTGTGAGGAATGTACTGGGTAGAATGTGATGATGAGAATGAATGGTGAATGGTTCAAGGTGCAAGGTGTAAGGTAAATTTCGGGGACGAAATTTTTAGAAGAAGGGATGAATGTTACAACCTGAGATTTTGGATACTTATAAAATCTTAAAATATTGAATTAAGGTTACATATTAAACCTAGACAGAAAATAAGTGAATGGACTTGATATTTCAGGAAGGAATTTTATGGATTTGAAAATTTTTCTGGAGAATTATTCAAGATTAAGTATATAAGTGAATATGTTCTGTGTATATGGTAATATATGTGTACCATATGTGGTTAAGGGTCAAGGGTTGACCAGATAAGCTATATCTATGGCAAACCCTATTATTATATTAAGAACGTCAACGTTCAGCTAGAAAACTCTTACGATTTATAAGAAATCCTAAAAACCGTCTCTGAAAACCCTAATTTCAATTCCAAGAATCCAAAACCCTAATTCGGAAGTTGAAAACCCTAATTTTGGGAGCTTGAAGATAAGTATAAAGGTTTTTATGTTATTAATTATATGTTTAATTAGGGATAACCCTAATTGATTATTAGAAAACCCTAATTGTTCAGCTGGAAACCCTAATGCATAATTATGGACTTAATTGCTAAATTAACAATTTTAATTAAGAAATATTAATCCTAATTAGCAAGCTTGAATTATGATTAGGAAATTTTAATTATAGAATCCTAATTATATTTTAGAAATATTAATTTTCTATTTTGAAAATCGAAATTTGGAAATCTTAGAAATTAAATTTCAAAAATCTAAGTGTTAAACCCTAAACCCTAAGGGTTAGGGCAAAAGACTAGTATGTGAGATCCCGAATTTTATGAAATAAAAGTATTCAATTTTTCTATTTCGATAAATAGTTAAATTGATAAAAGTTTAAAGTTAATGGTGATATGTAAATTTTTTTCAAACTAAGTAAGTTGTCATAAAATACCCGGTAGTAAAGTACAGTAATACGCGTGGTTGCATAGTAGCACACGGTATTGATTATTAATGCTTACGTGATAAGTCACTCAGTTATACTCAATTAGTGCTACAGTAATTGCTGTATCATATCTTTCATATTATTGATTCAATTATTGTCACAGTATCATCTGCATTATATGATATGTTATTAAATCAATAATTGAGACGACAAAGTTATTCATATTAATAAATTGCAATATTTATAATGTCTAAAAGTTCTGTCAAGGAGAGGTTTGGTTATCTAATTGTGCGCCAATAAGAAGAAATCCTTATCGGAAAGCCCCCTCTTTCTTGGGAACGACCTGGTTGATAAATATTGCGAATTATAATAATAATGAATAAATGTTATTAAAAAATCAAATTTGAGTTCGGAGTTGAATTTGGAGACGCGGACGTGATATTTGAGTCTTGAAAGATGAAATTAGTAAAAATAGACTATAAACACAAAATTTTACTTGGTTGACTTTTTGGTCAAAAAGTTAACAGTTGACTTTTTTGGGAAAAGTCAAATTTTGAAATTTCAAAATTTATATTGTTGATAAAAATAGTTCCATTCTATTGGAATTATTAGTGTTAGTGAAAATCGATATTTATTTCGATAATAATTGATGTCTGGAAGTTATATTGACAAGTCGGGTAATTAACCGGATAAATGAGCAATTGATTGCTATTAATTCACATGATTATAACTATTTATTCACATGTGTGTACTATTCATTCACATTCTTGCTACTATTAGGAGAGTTGGTGCAAGATTGATAATACTTTAATGACTAAGTTACAAATGGAGGTATAGATGGAGATACTATATTGTAATTTGTATTTTCACATGTCTAGAACTATTGAGTCACATGATTTACTATTCATTCACATGATTTACTATTAGGGGAGGTGGTGCAAGTTTGATAATACTTGCAGGACTAAATTAAAAATGAAGGAAAAGATGAAGGTATTGTACTGTAATATTTCGAGGCCCAAAACGTGCAATTATCGAAACTATGTTTTCTTATAAATAGAAGCTCATTCTTCTTCATTTCTCACCAATTAACTAAAGCTATAGAGTAATTATTATAGAGAAATTATAGAGGGAGAAACTATAGAGAGAAAGAAGAAGAGAAGTCTGCTACCTCTCTACTCCAGTATTCAATTTATTTCTAAGGTAAGGGTTATCATTATTGTGTAAGGGATATTATTTGTTGTACTCGTAAGGGTGTTATTCTTTCGTATTCATGAAGAGAACTTCTGTTATTCCATTCTTTATTATTATGTTGGAATAACCTGTTTATGCGAAGTACCGCATACATGGTGAAATTCATCTATTATTCCGTTCTTTATTATTCTGTCGGAATATCCTGTCGGTGCGTATTACGCCTGACCTGGTTCCATTAATTATTCTGTTAGAATAACCTGTCTGTGCGATCTATCGCATGCATGGTGATTTCTGTTGTTATTCTATTCTTTATTATTCTGTTGGAATATCCTGTATGTGCGTTTTACGTCGGACCTGGTTCCGTCTTTATTATTCTGTTGGAATATCCTGTCTGTGCGTTTTACGCCGGACTTGGTTCCGTCTTTATTATTCTGTTGTGAATAACCTATTTGTGCGGTCTCTATCGTATGCATGGTGAATCCTGTTGTTATTCCATTATTTATTATTCTGTTAGAATAACCTGTCTATATGGATTACCACATGCATGGTAAATGATCCTTTGTATTTCATTCCTTATTAAATTGTGGAAATGATCTATTTACGTGGATTATGATGAAAGTCATAATAAAAGCATTGGACTGATGAAAATCGTGGGTATATGTGGTATTAGTAAGTGTTATGATGAGTTATGTTGGTTATTATGTGAAAACATGAAAGTTTCTTAAAAATCACAAAGGGTTGAAAAATCAGATTTTTGTGAAAATAGAACATAAAATTCAATTGACCATATCTCCTATTATATTTTGAATTTTTGTGTGAGGTCAAGTTCTAGTGTTAGGTCTATGAGTTTTGTAACTTATCCAAGCGGAATCACTAGAAAAAGTGTTGTAGATTTTCGTGTGGACTAATTTTAGCAAAGGAGTCAAAAGCTCCAATTTACGAAAAAGCTACTGTCCATAAATTTAAAAGGGCTATTTTGGCCACTGAAATTGTGAGAAAAATTCCGGCCTTTTGGGACATGAAAATATATGGTATGAAGTACCTACTGTCCAAAAATGAGCTCATTCCGACATAAAATGAGCAAGTTATGACCATTTCAATATTTAGGTTTTTTCGACGAAAAATGCTATAACCGGAGTTCTATAACTCCGATGACTATGAAATTTAAACTGGAAGCTCATGTTAACATATGTAAGATTCTGCCAAGATTTGAGAATTTTTGGACTTAAACTTGAGGTAGCTAATTTCTTAAGGAATTAATTAGAAATTGATTTTTGAAAAATAGTAAATGAATTTTAAAAATTCTGAGAAATATATATTTTCAATATGGGACTATATTATGCTTAATCCCATAAAAGAAAATTTTTTGGGACTGATTTGGTATTTTTTATGAAAATAGTTTAGTTACGAACATATGAGTTAAATATGTTATGTGAAGTTGAAGAATTGGTAAATAGAATTTTATGGCTTGGGAATCCTATATAAGGTATGTGCAAATTTTTGATGAGTAATTTGATCATTGGTAATGAAATCTTATGTGCATGGCATTTTTGAATGATTAAATGCATTATTTGGTAAAGTGTAAACAATTAAATTAAATTGTTTATAAGTTTAAGAATTGATTAAAATATTGTTATAATATTAACAATATTAGATTATGATTTTATTAAGTGATTGATAATATTTGGATAAATTTAAAGTCTTTAATATTTATCCTTATTTTCGTTGGATTAACGTTTATATCATCATTGTCATCATCCTCATGCTTATATTATGTTGAAAGTCATCTGCGGTCTGTAGTGCATAGATAAACTTGGTTTGATTATGACCAGGGATTATTCGGTATAATCATCACCGTAATGTTACAAATGATGTGGAAAAAGTCCTCATTGGCCCGTAGTGCATTGATGGACAGTTTTTGGTATGATTATGACTATGGATTCTCTTTGGCCAAGGGTGCAAAGATGAATTATTTTATAGTATGATCAGGACCGTTGATGAAAACACGATTATCTTTGGCCCGTAGTGCATGGATAATTCGTGGTCGTGATACTAAAGAATATCCTTGGCCTGTAGTGCAGGGATGATTCGATGGTGTGGATTAATTATTAAGCTGAGTCTCAGCAATGAAATATTAATTCATAGATGTGATAATAATGAATATCCTTGGCCGTAGTGCATGGATAATTCATGGATGTGATATTAACGAATAACCTTGGCCGTAGTGCAGGGGTGATTCGATGATGTGTATTATTTATTAAGCTGAGTCTCAGCATTATTGGTTTTATAGTTGTATATCTTTGGCAGTAGTGCAAAGATGAATTTATTAGTATGATTATGAGCAGAAATTGTGATTTGGTATAACCATGATTTGTGATATTTCAGGTGAAGATAGGTGATGAGAATTATCTTCGTCCGGGGTGTGAAAAGGGAATTCAGAATCACAATTATGATTATGAGTTATTTATATGATTGTGGACAGGAAATGTTGATTGATGTTACAGGGATAAAATATTATTGGTGGACTTTTAACATGGAGAAGATAATAGACCTGATGGTCTATTTAACTCTTTTAATGGATTGCTCGTTCCACTGCAACCATGGTTGAAAAGTTTTATCATCTACCATATGTTCTAAATCTCTGAGTTATTATTGATGAAAGCTATTGATAATGTAATTATATTTAGTTATGATATTCTTTACTAGGCTAGTTGTGCTCACCCTTTTGCTTCACAATTCCTTTCAGGTAATAAGAATGTAGCTGGGTCGAGCGGGGATAACAAGGGAATAGAACGGTGGTCTATAGCTATTGAGGTTCTCCCTAAATAGTATGGAAATAATTTTATTTAGAACTTTAGATAAGTGTGTCGTATTGTATATGTCAATTGATATTAAATTTTGGTGAACCAAATAGGGTGAGGTGAACCCAACTTTGGAAGGGTGTTTTGCCACTATCATACAAGATGTCTAATGACATACAACCTCGTGTTATCATAAGACAGGGTTGTGCACATCCACTTGCTGAGTATATCTACGAGCACTACCTATATGATCTTGGAGTTTATTTGAAATATAATTTCCACTTGGAGACAGTGGAGATAGTTATATGCCAAGAGAAGACTCACCATTAGAAATAAGATGATAGTAATCTTCTCGTTTTTCTTTGGGGTCTATTGGGTCAACCAAGGATAATTATGTGGACATATGATATCTACCATAACTTAGACGCATGACCTCCCATGTATGAAGGTTTCATTGAGCACTTCCTAAAGATTCTAATTCCTAAAATAGTTTTTGACTATACTTTTATGTAAAGTACCATTGTAAGGTTGTGGTTGAGGTACCATGAGAGTTACATACATTGTATTAAAACTCACAATTAACTGTGGTCGTATTCTATACGATAGTTCAACAGTTGTATAAGTGAAGTTGTATTTGATATTTATAGTGTGATATCTGGCGACTCAGAATGAGTGATGTATACCTATTTTGGGGGCATCACATAGTATGCCATTAAAATTAAAAGGAAAAAGACTAAAATACCAATTTCTTAAACTTTAAGTAAAAGATTGCACAATCTTGGTGAGTCGTTGCTCTAACTTATCCCATTTGATAAAATCTATTCCAAGATCAGATTTTGTGCCGCCTTGCAAGGATAAGATACATTAAATCTAAAAATCAAAAATTTAAGTACGTAAAAATCTTACTTTATCTCTCATTCATGTCCAACCCATTCTCTCTCTAGCTTTTTGAAATTTATAGTGAGAGAGAGAGAGAAGATGAGCCATGATCAGTTCATAGCCTTTCAACAACAGAATTCAAGATCTGATTTAAAGATCTAAGCCTAGAAGGTATAATCCCTAAAATTTTGAAATCATGTGATCTTATGTTTTATGTTGTAATTTGTTGGTTAAAGTTGAGTATTATGATGCCATTTAGTGATCTGGGTTGATAGATCATAGATCTATAACACTTAGATGCAAGAAAATAGCATTTTTAGAAATCTGGAAAAGTTAAAAAATAAAGCCTGACAGTCTAATGTCAGGGCCTCTAGATTATTTTGTGTTAATGATTTATGGTGTTTGAAGTTTTGTATGTGTAGTATGTCATGTAGGCTTTGATCTGGAATAGGAAACAGGGTCAGATTATGTGTAGATCGTAAGTTATAAGCAGTCAAACTGCGTAGACCATTCACGAAATGAGTTTCTGGGCAGCCCGGTTTTGCTTAGAAAATTCTGACAACGTTTTGTAGGTGGTAGATCTTGCTGTGATTTGTTATTTTGGTCATGTTGTTGGTCTGTTGTTGTATACTGTTATATGAAATAGAAGTACATGCTATTCAATTACCTAGATTAACTATAGAATCATAATTATTTGTGGTCAAACAAGGTTTGACCGACTGCCCGGATGAAGATTCTGGAAAACCCAAAATCTTCAAGAACGTGTTTTTTGACAAGCGTTTGACCGGCCTTAATCTCTCACCTGTTATATTGTTAGACTGTTATAGTGCATGATAATTGTAGCTTAACTTATAGACTATATGACTGAACCATTACATCACATAAATAAGAAAAGGATATCAAAGATTCAAGTCTTCAAAGTAGTACCCTTGTTATTGCTTGACTTTCTGGGCAACCCAGAAACTCAAGAACACACCTGACAAGATTTTCTAGGGTTTTGATCTTGCTGTTAAGATGCAGGATGACCATGAAAGTTGTTTGTAGTTGTAATATTGCATAAGTACTACAATCATAACACATTAGACTGCCTAGAAACATGAAGATCATGAATCTATGCACGATCAAAGTGGGCACCCGGATAACAGTGTTTCAAGGCTCAAGAACAGTTCAAGAACACCTATAGCGACAGTTTCGTTGCTATACGACCATTTAGCGACAATTTATTTCTAAAATCAATTATTTTATTAAATAAATAGATAAAAATGATTTTTAATTATTAAAAATACAAAATAAATTTCTAAAAATTATTTTAATGCCAAAAATATAGTTTTTAATTATTCTGAATATATTTCATAATTATTTAATATTTTGGGAATAATAATGGTATTTAATTTATTTAATTATAATATTAAACAAATTATTTTAAAATGATTTTAATACATAAAAAATCATGAAAAATTATATTATGTTATAAGAAAATATTTTAAGCTATTTTTAGTGATTTTTAATTTTTTGTGATGAATTTCATTAATTAATTAATATTAATGATAATTAACTTATTTAATAAATATATTAAATAAAGTATGGAAAAAAATAGAATTAATGATTTATAAATCATATAAAAATGATTTAAGTATTATAAAAATTTTTAAGTTATAGAATATAACTTTTGATATTTTGTCATAAAAATATTAATATTTTAATATTAATAGCAATTATCGGATAATAGATTTAACAGTTTAAAAATCATATAAATTTAATTTTAAAGTATTAAAAATACTTTGATATATTATAAATATATTATAATATTATGTTATGATTTTCATTAATATTTAGTATTAAATAAATATTAATGATAAAGGATTCATGTGGTATTTAATTCTTATAAATTCATTATTAATGATTGAAAAATCAATATAAATGATAATAATTATGTGAAAATTATTACAAGCTTATGAAAAATATTTTGACTAATAATATAATTATCTAAGATAATTATTAAGTGTTTAGATATAGTTTAATTGAACTTAAACTCGATATTTATCCGACTAAGCCGTCGGGATGTTTGAATTGTACCGAACTCGAATCAAACTGTAAAAGTTTGACTTGAGGTTAAGTCTTATGTGTGTTATAGACGGGTTGGATTATGTGATAATGTGTTTAGGTTATTTTAAAAAATGTGATGATATTATTCTAATTTGTACATCGATATTATTTATATATTAGGCTCAGACAAAGCTTAATAAATTGCATAGCGGTAATCAACGGTTCATACAAGTTTTTCTTAACTCGACCTCGAGTTGTATTATTCAATAATACTTGTGGTTAATCATTTCTGATTACCATATCTAAGAATTATTAAATCGCACTCTATGCATACTGCATGTATTCATCAGGTATGAAAGGCTGATCACCTTCATTACCATTCGGTCCAAATATATATATGTTCATGTTCCATGTTCGTTCAGCTATGTAAAATTTGTTCATGCTAGTTCGCAATTATATTGTTGAACTGTAGCCAACTTTTGTTCAATTCTTTCAATCATGATATATCCTTAATTTATTGAACTTAAACTTGTTTGGCAAACTTATTGCTCACCCTTGCTATATTATGATAAACATTGTAGATTAAGGCGAATACGTTCGGATATAAGAAGGATAAAGCCAAGTTCAGCATAGGATTTTATGTTCAACTTAATTGTAACAGTTATGTATGATAATAATGTTATAACCTAATGTTATATATTAGATAGTTATCCTTGCTCGTATATGTTATGTGTTGTTTTAAACTTGATATTGGTAACTTGTTATGTTGTCTTGGATCTGGAAGTGAAATCACAGACATTTGATGTCTATATATTGAGTTATTTTTGGTCAAATCCCGTTGATCGGGCATGACCAGTAAACTATCCCTTTTTAAATCATACCAGAATTAACGACACAACTTTACACAAAAAGTTGTAATTCTCCATTCACACACAGTTATTACCAGTTCGTCAAACTTACCACACTTATGAGTTCAGGAACTTGCCATAATTATACGAGTGTATGAACTTATCCTAGTGACACCTTTGGCGTCCATTCGCTGAGGGGTTCAAAACACTTCACATAATTATGAGTCATTAACTTACCATAAGTATGAGTTTTATGAACACAAAATAATCCTAATCTTATATTCATATAGAAAATAAGGATTTCATTCATATAAACATATATATATTTACATATGCTTACACATCATTCTCGATATTACAACACTTAATATCATAAACTTCTACCCAAAAGATACTATTACATATATCTAAGTTATCTACCAACCACTCCGTTCACCAGTCTTCTTCTTGATGGGACACTTGCTGAATCCGTGACCCGTCTGCCCACATGAAAAACACTTCCTCAAATTTGGCTTAGGAAAATGCAGAGAAATATGTCCTTCCTGCTTGCAGTTAAAGCATACGTTCTTCCACATCATGCATTCTCCCACGTGAGTCTTCCCACACTTGGTACAGGCTTGCTTCTTCTTCGGGCTTGACTTTTTAGATTTAGGGCTATCTTTTTCCCTCTTTCTCTTCTTATTGTCCTTCTTGCTGGTTCCTTCAGATGATCCACCACCTTCAGCCTTCAATCTGTCCACCTGTGCCTTGAGTTCGTTCATTTCTTCAGTTATTTTGCGTAATGCTCGCTCTGTCTTCCACAACTCCTCTAGAAGAAAAACTTTACTTCGGAGTTCCTGGACTTCTGCAGATTGCTGATCTTGTTCTCCAACTTTGGTCTTATTCTTTAACTCCACCTTAGCTGGCTTAGACTCTTCTTCCTCATCTCCACTCAGATACATCTTGGGATAATCGTCATGATCGCTCCCCAGATTGACCATAGGTTCATGTTCTCCCACCTTCTCCACTGATTCGCTTTGCGCTGGCACCTCAGCTTCTGGAACCGGTGCAACAGCCGCTAGCATCTCCGCATTTTTTTCACCTTCTCTAGACATCCTACAATCAGTTGAAATAACTTGATTAGTACTTCTTTAGTACAAAATTCTTACACTATGTGTCCACATATCTCACTATTGATGCACTCCGGCAATCCCTCACTTAGAACTCTAAATGAGTTTTATCTATCTCTCGTATGGTTATATTTTTAGGGTTTTCTCCCACCCCACTTAAGGTTTATAACCTACGGTTCTTCTACTAACTGGTGACACCTTGGTCACTACAGCTCTGATACCAACCTGTGACACCCCCAAATCCGGGTTACCTGACCCCCGCGTTTGGTGTTCACGATCTATAATATAATACTAATTAACTACCCATTCAAATATAATAGGATTATGTAAGTCATTAACATATTATGTTACTACATAAGTCCTAGGTCCACTAACCTTAACATTACAGAAATACCCCTTTAGATATACAAAAAGGATTTGCAATACAATATAACATAATAATATTGTTCATCATAACTAATTTATAACTATGCCTTTTCCCTTGTTCTTCTTAGCATCACCTTCTACAACATCGTCCCTAGCTGAAAAGTTTTATCTATAGCAAAGGTGAGCAACAAGTTTGCCCCGCAAGTTAAGACATACAATAAAGATATATGAATCAACAAGAACAGACTATATATTTTGATAGAATGACACCAAAGTTCGGGGAACTTTGAATTAGCTGAACAAATCGTTAATTAATAACAAGTCTTCTCGTATTCTAGGCAACGCAATAATTTGATAATGAAAGAGTACAACGCTTTCAAAGTTTCTACGATATTCTATTGAATAAACAAGAATCAATTCTACGCAATAACAAAGTGGAATATTTTTCATATTTGTGCTCAGTGATCTCACCAGATCTTTGAACTTATTTAGTCAGGTATCTATCATAGATTTACTTTGATACATACACAGGAGTATCAGATAACCATAAAGATTGAATCATTACCGGCAGTGCTAGGGTCAACATTTGACCACCCCTAATTCTCTGTGTAAATCGTTTCTGCGCAATCTTAAAGTTCAATCATGCACTACTCATGTAGTACTACCATAAACAATCAACATCAAAGTTATACAACATCAAAACAAGCAGATCAGTGCCTTCAAACTTATGGTCATACGGTTTTTGGGTTTGCCCAAAAACCCAGAAACTCGAACAGTCACTTTCTAACTCAATTATTTATGCTTTATGTTCATGTTTATTGTCATATAAATGTTTTAAGTTATAGACCTTATCTCAAGGAACAACACCAAAGTATAAAATTAGATTATCATCGACAGAATAAACATCAATCACACGGTCAAAGTATGTCAAAAATGATGTTCTTATTTTTCTAGGTTTTCCCAGAAAAGCAAAAATCAGTTCGGGTGGTCTACTTTGACCACCTTTCACGATCGATCTGATGAGTTTACAAGATATATAAAGACCCAGATCTATAGTACACATAACCAGCTACAAAATGTACCAAACAAACACATCAAAAACCAAACATACTGACAGATCTAAAGGCTTAAACTTCTTGTCAGACGCTAATTTCAGTTTATGGGCTTGCCCAGATTTTGACTGGTCATGCCCGGTCAACGGGATTTGACCAAAAATAACTCAAAATATAGACATCAAATGTCTGTTATTTCACTTCCAGATCCAAGACAACATTACAAGCTACCAATATCAAGTTTAAAACAACACATAACATATACGAGCAAGGATCTGTGGCCACTGACATTTCTTGTTAGACCACTATTCAAGCTCAAGAACAGATTTTTAAAACTTGCATTTTAAGGCACTTTGATTCTATGGATTCATGATAGACCATCATAGATCTTCAATAAACATCCAATAGCAAGACTCTAAACACAAAAACATAAAATTTTTTAAAGCATACATGATCAAAAATAAAAAATGGGTTATACCTTCTTTCTTTCAGTTCTTGATCTAAGCTCTCAAATATGTTATTGGTTGATCTATGGACTGATATTGTGATTGGTTCACATATAATGATTTAATGAGTTGACCACCCCTAATTCTCTCTAAATCTCTTATATAATGTGCTAGTTTGCTATGGCTGAGGCAATGGACGATTTTTGCTGCTGATTTGCTGATATTTTTATGCGACAAAGTCAAGAATAGTTGGTGACCAACTAAAGTTAAACCAAATTTTACAAGTTAGCTTATAAAATATAATAAAAGGGCATTTTTGTCATTTATATTTTATTTTAAATGGAATTCGTGTCAATTAGCCAAACCTTAAGGGTTTAAGGTTTGGGTTAGGATTTAGGGTTTAGGGTTTAAACCCTTTAGATTTGCAATTAATTTTCAAAATTTTCGAATTTCGAATTTCAAAATAGTAAATTAATTTTCCAAAATTATAATTATGATTCAATAAATATATTAATATTTCCTAATCATAAAATTCAATCTTGGTAATTAGGATTAATATTCCTAATTAAAATTGCTTAATTTAGCAATTAGGGTCAAAATGGTTATTGGGGTTTATAACCCACGAATTAGGGTTTTAATTAGAAAAATAAAATTTTTAAATTACAATTAGGGTTTGTAAAATAGAAATTAAAATAACTAAAATATAATTAGGGTTTTCTAATCATATTAAAGTTTAATACACACAATAGGCTTGCCGATTAGAATTAGGGTTTCCTAATTTAGGGTTTAGGATTCTCGAATATGAAATTAGGGTTTCTCGGCTTTCGATTAAGGTTTCTAATGGTACGTTATGGTTTCTAATCATGAGATTAGGGTTTCTAATCTCTTATTAGGGTTTATATTTTTTAAACCTTATCCGATCAATCATTGATCAATAATTCTATACGGTACAAACACACACTCAATAATATAATTATTTTAATTATTTTCTATCGAATCCCTTTCCAGAAATTAGGATTAGGGTTTCTAAAGCTGTTAAGCACAACTCTACTCTAATTTTATTAGTCAATACACAAATTGACCTACTCGATACACGTATCACCGATACTTGTCACAAAAATGATAATTAATATTAGTATTAAAAAAAATTATTCGCAAATTTTTGATTATTCGAAATCTCGGGTTATCACAGAAATAGTGTGCAAAGTTTATTGTATAAAGAATTTATGTTTATATCTTTTGCAAATAGTAATAGTTGTAGAATTGATTGTACCAGATCTGTGGTGATTTAGGACCCGGATTTGGGGCTCTCACACAATCATTATACACTTAGAATGTTCTTTCGACGTGAATACGATTCACGAGAATCGTTTACGTATTCATTGTTTACGTTGTTCGTCTCTAAATCTCTCATTCAACCTTTACTCAAGGTTTTAATCACTTTCCATCATTATCCACCCCATGAACCTCATGTTCATTATTCTTTCTTAATGTCGAAGCCATACAGTTTGTTATATGTTAAGACCGATCGTTTATCGCAACTCCATTGCCTTCATTTATGACATGATAACATCGAAATGTTATACATCATCCTCGTCACTAAATGTCTAAGGAATCACCATCATAGCAATCCCACACGTCCGATTCGTCGCGACTACGGTCCCCGGACATCGGTTCTGTAACCTGCATTTACATTCTTTGTCTTTTAATCTCGTTAAATCTTTCCGTTCAACCTTTACAAAAGATTTAAAACACTTGATTAAGTGTTACATTATGTGAACTATATGTTCATATTTCTTTCTTGAACATCCCCTATTAATTGAGCAATACAAATCTCATTTCTGGGCAATACCCTGCATCGGCACTGCGGCACCGGGTCCTTCCCTTTCCTTCGCGTTGCGGCACAACTCAGCAGTAGCTGATGGCCCGAGCTCGGCAGCGGCACCGCCTCTCAAGGTAAAGCTGGCGCTAAGGCGCTGAGCACAAAACCTAGAAAATGTTTCTAAGTTTTGAATTAAGTTTGAAACGCATACTTTGAAATCCCATAACTTCTTCATTATAACTCGGAACGAGGTCGTTCTAAAGCCATTCACTTCCTTATCTTATGTACTTCAATAACCATTGGACATAATTTCATTCTGAATCTGTTAACATGCCATTCGACTGGCTTAATCTTTGTCCTTTGTTCGTTTTACATTTTTAACGTTCTTCGTTCGGTCATTCGTAATTCAGTCATCCGAACTCGGAACTCGTTCGTTCTTGAGTCCACGACTCACGTTTTCTACATTCCCTTACTTTTTTTATGAAATCCTACACCTTCGATTTCATTTACACACTTTCTAATTCTCGTTCGTCTTTTACAAAATTTTTCCATAACTTCGTTATAGCTCAGTTTTAATCTGTTCTTCGTTAACGTTTCTACCGTTCCTAACCAAGCAATAAGCATCTAACTTATACGCAATTGTTTTAAATTTTTCCATCAACAACAATTATCCTACGATGGTTTTAAATTTGTCCATCAGCAACGTTCTTCGTGTTCTTCGCGTGCTCTTCGTTTGTTATTCATTTTTAACCGATATTTTGGATTATGATTTCACTTTTTATTGGAATTTGATGTTATAGAACATCATTCCTTACTCATTTCACCTTCTTATTTATATAATCCACTCGGATCATTCTAATTCATTACAAATCTTATACTTCTTTAAAAAATTTATAAAATAAACTTCTAATTCTTATTTCTTATTTTCTCAATGATTTTAACCATATGAAATCATTCCTAATATCTTTTACTTCTTATTCTCATTAAATTATGCTTTTAACGTAGAAAACTTAAAGAAAAATTATAAGAGACAAGGTTTCGGATTACCTTTCTCCTTTAATCTTCTTCCGTCGGATAAAATTTGCACACGAGCAAGCTTTTCCTCCTCCTTCTCCTTATCATCCGACCTCTCTCTCTCTCTCTCAAGTTTTGTAGAATTTTCAAAATCCTAAACAAATGAAATTAAGCTTCCTATTTATAGAAAACCAAGGCTAGGGGAAAAATAGTCATATTGCCCCAACCTCCTTACTATTCACACCTCCTCATTCCACGTCCTTACTATTCACATAGCTTCCCTTGGAAGCTTCGTGATTCTGTCTTGCAAAATTCGTCCGACACTTCGAAAACTACGATTCTCAAAATCCAAATATTTTTGAATATTTCGTCTTTTCTTTACCGATTAACTTTTACGTATTCTTCAAATTTATAAAAAACTAAAAAACACTTTTTGACATTAAGCATTTTCTTTCACGTTTTCCCTTAATGTAGCTAAACGAATGAAAAGTACATAGCAGTACTTTTCATCGTTTTTAATTCTTTCAATTTTTGCACGTTTTTCGAGAAAAACTTTTATCGGCTTACTTAACTTTTCACGATATATTATCGTCAAATCTTTCGACGGAATGTCATTTTGACATACCGAATTCTCAGAAAGGCTTAGGTTATTCAAACCTTAACCCTTAGGGTTTCATCGGGAGAATAGTGTCTATTTCGTCTTTTTCCCCGAAAATATTTTTGTTTCCGGAAATATTTTATTTTCGTCTTGAAAATTCTTATTCGTTCAGTCTAGCTCGTAGCTAGAATCCTCCCGACTTATAATCATCGTAGGTTATAGAACGATTAATAAACACAGCACATAATAATATTAATAAAAATTCATTTTATTAATAACTAATTCTTTAACTTAAATTTTGGACAATCCAATTTTTCGGGTTGTCACAGGTGAAGTAGTTGTTAGAAATTGTAATGGCAGTTGAGCCCATGACTGCATCAACAAGGCCATCAACACAGTTAGATAGTGAGTTGTGATCAATCCATTTGTGGCTCGACCCGAAGATGAAAACGGCATCACCATCAGCCATTGTCCTCCAACAAAAATGGGTTGGTGAGCTCTTGACCATAGCCATTGTCTTCCAACCAAAATGTTGTACATTACCTGGGGATCATGCTTGAGCTTATGCTTCATTCTAGCTGACCATTCAGGTGATGAATCAGACCAAGGGCCATTCCACTCAACCTCATTTCCCATGGTTTGCGAATATGAACAAGTTAGTGGCCATCTACTTCTCTGACCTATGAAAAATTAAATAGAAGAGTGATCATAGGGCTTTAAGATTGGAGAGATTTCAACAAGAGATGGAAAGTTCCTGTGTACTTTTCCAGTCACCTGATCATAGGGCTTTAAGATTGGAGAGATTATAAGTAGGCAACTATATTGTATCATTAATGTGCGACCATGAATTTATTGTAGGAGTAAAAATAATTCAATTAATTACAGTTTTTTCAACGTTGTCAATCAAGGAATTAAAACACAGTAGAAAAAAACCATGAAACTCCCTCATGACTCATGGCATAAAAAAAAGACCTTCATTGTTACTCCAAAATCGAAGAAAAATAGCAGAGCCACAACAGTCCATCCATTTGTATCCATTTGTATACTCTAGTGAGCCTGAGAAAAAAATGTGATAATGATAAGCTTTTATCCATTTATATACTTGTTTATTTCCAGTGTTTGTACTCCTAAAAGATGAATTATTCAATACTTGGAAAATGCATTAAAAATACATATAGAGAAAATTTAATTAGAACCATCAGGGAAAATATTCTATAATTTCTAAACATGGTTATGCCCATTTCGTAAACAAGTTTATACTTTTTGTTCAGTTCATAACTTGACAGTTTATACAATAAGTAATGTCAAAGATTAATTAAATATAAAAATAAACCCAAATCACAGAAAGGTCCACTAATTTGAACTACCTCTTGATGAGCAGATCTCCTGCAGCGCTCCGTTTGCCTAGCAAGAGGAATCTTCTTTAGCACATACCTATTTTATCATCAAAAGACAAATTAGACAAAAGTTTTTAACTTTTAAGAAATACATAACCTACATAAAAGGGGATATTTACTTCTTCTTTTCCAACTTTTGATTGACAAGAATGGCTACCCAACTCCTTGAGATCGGAAGATTAGAGAAGCTTTACACAAAAGAGAAGACTGGCTTCTTTGTAGTAGATTAGACAAGAATGGCTACCAACTCCTTTAGCAAATTTTGGAGATCTAAAAGTGAGAGCAGCACCATGGGCTTTAGAAATTCGAGGAGAATCAGAAAGACTCACTGTGAAAAGGGTTTTACTTTTACCCTTAGATGTTTGTCCTTTTCTCTTCATCTCCAGAGAGGTTCATGTTCAATCGTCGAGCTTCTCTAGGTGCTAAGGTTGACTCTGTGCTTCGTTGAACCGACTGTCGGTCGGTGTTAAAGGTGTGCCCTCCCCTTGTCTTTGCCATGGATCTAGAGATTTGAGAGTTACAGGAAATCTAGGCAAACCCTAGCTTTTGTTTTCCAAATGGAATGAAAAGAGGTTAAATAGAGAGAGATGAGAGACGAAGACACTCGGTGAGAAAGGAAATAGAGGGCTTGAACCCTCTTTCTCTACGAAAGAGAGCAGATTTAATTTTAAGTTTTCATTTAAGCGCGGTTTTTTACTCCATATTTTTTACATAATAACGTTTTTTTTTTAAAAAACGTTATCTATTTAAAATCAAAAATTGCCCTTATAAATATATAACGTTTTTTCATATATATCTATAATGTTTTGTTATAAAATGTTGTGAAAAAAAAATACTACAACATTTTTTTTATAAAAACGTCATCTTTTAAGTGTTGTCTTTTAAAGGTTTTGTACTAGTGGTACCTTGTTATATAGACTACATATTACAACAATCGAAACACAAATCTATCACACGGATTAAAAGATCTAGAAGCCACAAAACCGTTGACCAACCATGACCACTGTTCTAGGTTACCCAGAAACTTAAGAACATCTCTGATAATGATTTTGAGCCTCTATAACTTCTTGTTATATGTAGGTTAAAGCATGAAATTGGTATGCTGTTGTACTATTACATGAGTACTATAACACCTATACACTTACAAACCTAGAATCATTAACAGTAAGGAATTTAGCTAAGGTCATAGTGACCTCTAAACCATGACCAACTGATTCCCATAAACTCAAGAACACCTATAGTAACACTTTCTGTCGCTATATGGCTTTAGCGACAGACAAAAAACAATGTCTAATAAATAAATTAATAAAAATTAGAAATATTAATAAATAATTATAAAAACATTTTTAAAAATTATTTTAAGTTATAATAATTAACTTTTAATAGTTTTACATAAATTTAATAAATATTTTATTTATTTTGATATTATTAATAATTAAGTTAATAACAAATTAATTAGAATAATTATTTATAAGTGATAAATAATTATTTAAAAATAATTTTAATGATTTAAAAATCATATTAAATGAATATAAATTATTTAAAAATAATAAACAATATTTTTACAATATTCAAAGTAAATATTATTTATTTAGAAATAGAAATAAATGATTTAAAAATCATTTAATGGATAAATAAATACCTAAGAATTATTACAAGCTTCTAGAAATTATTATGAAGGATATATAAATTATCTAAAAATATAATAAAGCTTATAGATAAAGTTTAACCGAGATATTAACTTATTGAGTACCCGGTAAAGTCTTAGGACACCGAAACAATGTGAAATTTAATCCGAACATAAATAGTTTATATTTTTGAGTAGTGTTATCTGTACTAATGTGTTAGACTTATATGAATGAACATCTTAGGTGTTCATAAACGAATTGAGTAGAGTTGCTTGATCAATTTTCACTCAGACAAGTTCCTTACTCCTAATTACTTAAGCAAGTTCCGTAAACTTAATTACTTAAGCAAGTTCCCTAACCCTAATTACTTTTCCCTAACCATAATTACTTACGCAAGTTTCTCGAACCCTACTTATTCGTTGAACACGACTCCTATCTTGAATTGCTTTTGATATGTTATACTAAACCTAAAAATTGAATTGCCAATTATTGTAAAGCTATCGCTATAGCTTCAACATTACTAAGAAATGAATTGTTTATTCATATGATATTGTTTATTGAGTATAAACTGTTGAGTCAAACCAAATTATTTTTGTAAGACATCCCATATAGAATTTTATATCCCGAGAGGGAAAAATGTGTGTCAATAAAATTTGACACTTAGTGCAAGTGGACACGATTAGGATGAGATGCATACTCCTAGGATGTTGAATAGGCTGATCCCCTATCTCATATCTGAACAAGATTTCTAAGTCTTTGTGACTGAAAGAAATAGTAAAAGTCCAAAAATAGTTGAAATATTAAAATTTCAAACATAGTAAACAACACTCACTTGAGAAAAGTTTTGAACTGTTATACTTCTTAAAATTCTATATTATGATAAATTATAAAACCTATTGAGCATGTCATAGCTCACTCAAGCAAATCATTACCTTTCCAGTATTAGACGGTAACCCTAGCACATCTGGAGTAAATAATGGAAAGCGTCCCTGCTTAGACTAGTTTATATTACTGTCTAGCTGAATGTAATACTTTTGTAATAAGAAATTCTTTATGAAGAATCATGTAACCGAACCTTAATATATGATATATAACATTTTTATTTCCGCAACCGTGTTTCCTCTACATAAATAGATGTAATTAGAACTTTCAATTTAGTTTGAGATCCTTGGGAACTATTCATCTAAGTGAGGGTATTGACAACATGGACTATTCATGTTGTTGCTGATACTCTGGATTTCAGATAGATAGGTACTATCGAAACGATAGTGTAATCCACATGATATAGACTATACATTTGAGTTAGGATATTGGTAATATGGACTATTCATGTTATTACTAGCACTCTGAATTTTGGATAGATAGATACAATTCATAGATACAGTCTATACATCCAAGTGAGGGTATCCAAACACAACAATAATTCTCTAGGGAATTGTTATTTGTTATGGGATAATGAGAACATTGAATCTATGGGAATTGTATCTTGTAATATTTGTATAGTAGTTCAATTAGATATATGTAATAACCGAGAAATTTGGATCTAATATAAAATAATTTTATTTAATTAAATAATAAATAAAATTATATTATTTGTTATTATTATGTGTTAGTAAGACGAATGTCGTTCTTTAACCTAGAAACGTCGGAAAGTCATAGTATTTTGACTACGTGAAGGAATTAAAGTGTTTGAATTTCTAAGACCAAAATAAAAGATTTCCGAGAAATTTTCTGAAAAATACTATTCATCGATTTTTGCTCGGGAATTATTTTTAAACTTCTGAGAAATACGTAACGATAGAATATTGAGGTGAGATGGATTATGTAATAATAATTCAAGTATAGAAAACGTAGTTTTTTGCATGCGGACTTAATTCGAGAAAATTAGGAAAAGTAAAGCGTTAACAAATTAAAGCGATGACCGTATAAAATGTAGGTATTGTACGAGGTAATGAATATGAGTATGATACGAAGTATTATATGAGTATGTATGAATGATTGTATGTCGTATATGTTAAATAAGTATACGAGTTAGAATGCGAGATTAATACGTATACAATACGTTTTAAGGCTTTAAGCCATATGTAATTGTACTTGTGAGATTATGTAGGAAATGAAAAGTCTAAATGGGATTGTGTTTAAAGCCCGATGTAAACTAATGTTAAAGCCCAAGTATTGGTTAATGTAAAGTCCAAAGTGAATTAATACAAGCCCAAAAGCATAAATTAAGCTGATTGAATTAAAGCCTAAATTAAGATCTAATGGGTGAAGAAGATCCATGGGGCAACCCATTTGGGGCCATGATCACATGGGTGATCTTGGTGACCAAGAAATTAATGTAATGACCAATTAAATAATGTGATGAGCAAGTTAACTTAATAGCTAGGTAATGAATAGTAAGGAGGTGGGATATGGCTATTGTCTATTATACGCTAACCTTAGCAATTCCTATAAATAGAGAGCTTGGATTTCATTTTTTGGTTGTTCATTTCATCCAACAACTTTCAACTTATTTGTTAGAGAGAATAAGTAAGAATAAACTAGACTTTCATTAGTAAAAAAGAAGAAGAAAAGCTCGATCATCAAGGGTAAGACTTTTGTCAATTAATATTCCAACTCTTCAATACTAGTTTGATAGAGAAGTTTGGATTAGTGAAGTATGTATGCTAAACTGGATAATCAAAGGACTTAAGTCTTAATAAGCCATGAATAAACACTTTGTTCATAGATAAGTTATGAACTAAGGAAGAACTTGTAACATGTTTACATGGATGAAGTTTTTTTGATAAGAAGATGTAAGGATGATGGTTAGATTACTTAAACTATTATAAGTCACGTAAAATGAAATCATAAGTAGTTTATACTTTTATAAGTTATAAACTCATGAAGAACAAGTAATAACTTATCATGTAAATAAGTTGATATAATATGTATGTTAAGATGTTAGTATGATGGATTGAATCCATTTGAAATGATGAACAAATCATAAGTAACGAAGTTATGCCGGAATTCACATGATTAGACCATAATCGTCGAACTTTTGAAATTCTCGGAATGGAATTTGAATTTTGATATTGAGCTCAAAAATGTTGGTTTCTGATTGGAACAAGTCTTATTTCGCATTATAGAGTTACAACCTCTAAAATGACCAAATTCTGACTTAGAACGAAGACACTAGCATTGATCATTCACGAACGTTTATCGTTTTTGTTAAAAATGATCTTAAAGGTGAATTTTGAGTTAACAAAGTAAAAAGTGTAAAATTCTTGCATGAACACGTAGAGTATGTTATTTGTGAGCTAATGGCTTTTGAACGAGCCAATTCGGACTTAAAATGATCAAATTTGCAGTCTGGGAAGGTCGTTGTGTAAAACAAATCTGTCAACTATCTGGTGCACAGAGCTGGCGCCACGGCGCCAGCAGAAGGTATATTGGTGGCGCTGCAGATCCGTGTGCAGTGCCCTGACCTACTGAACTCTCGCGTCGCAGTGCGGCATAATGAACTAGGACTCGCGCCGCAGCGCCTAGCCCGGACCCTGACCACTGAAGAGTGGCGCCGTAGCGAGGATTAATAAGAGGAAGCTGGCGCAGCAGTGCCAGCCTTAGGGATTGCATTGTAAGGAAAGTTTGTAAGTGAAGCAAGAACATTAATTAATTAGTAATGAACTAAAACTTAAATATAACATTGTTTTAAACATTGTTAAACCTTAAGTATGATAACTAAAGATTGAAGATAATCAATTGAACGTGAACGTAATGACGATGTAAACTATAACGGCAAGCCATAACCAATAGTAACAAATATAATTCATGATTAGATTGAGAAGAGGGGTCAGATTTATTATGAACCAAGTATGTTTATTCATGAGTTAATGTGTTACGTTATGTGATACATATTGTAGAGACCTTAAAGACTTAAAGAGAATATGTAATAAATAGTAGCAGACGCTAAAGGCAAGTGTTCTAACCCTTGTATCAATTCAATCTAGACGAGCTTTGTGATTCTTGTATTATTATGCATGAATTGATGTATGATGAAGTCAAAGCCATTTCTTTCTGGCTAGACTTGAGATGTTTTGGATTTCTTATAATCTATCAAAGTATTGTCAATGTTTTGCCAAATTATGTTGGTGTGGTTTTCAAATGAAGGCTAAATATGCTAAACAAATATTTTGTCGTCAAACGACAGGCACATGAGGTTGCCAAAACTTAAATGTACACACATTTAAAGAATATAGTGTTTATCAACATAGAGTACTATAGGCTGATCACCTAGACGTGCTCGTAAGATATGCCGAACTTACGGACTAGGTGCCGTGTTGTCCTTTTCAAAGAAAGTATGAAATGCTCAAGGTCTTGGACCGAGTTATATGTTTAATAAATGCTATTCATTGTGAAAAGTTTTGAAGGAAAGAAGTGCTATTTTGAAGTATCGATAGTACTTCGTAACTATTGTTCAGTTATTGAAGATATACGATTCCTATGTTTCAAGCATGCTATTTATTGGAATTTTCATACTTGCTGAGCTAGTTATGTTCACTTTTACTTGAACCATATGAATGCAGCTAAGACCGAATGGACCGAAGGATCCGATAAAGATAAAGGGAAGGCTAAGGCGAACCTGTAGAGTTCCTTGTAATAGTATAGGTTTACTGTTGTAACGTATTTGATATTATGACAAAGAACTTATGTATTGGTTATAAAGAACTTAGGAATGGAATATTGTTTGGAATATATATAAGACATGTTCGTTCTTTTGAGGCATTTCAATTAAATGTATGTGTGAACTGTAGCACCGTATAGCATCATATGTCGGGTTGGAAGATACCCAGATTTAGGGGCGTCACAGGTTGGTATCAAAGCATTAGGTTATAAAACTTAAGGAGGGAGATTATAACCTTAAGTCATAACCTTAAGAAGAGTCAAAGAAGTAAAAGATGGAAATTAACCTTATAAAAATGCATTATAAACATGTTATGTGTTTTTATTATTCTATTGACGTGTACTAAGCAAACTATTTGTTTTGTTGTAGATGTCAGGAGAAAATGAAATGTATAGGGATATACATGTAGTCAGTGAAGAATCGGTGAATCCTATAGAGATCATACCGAACCCCATAGCAACATAGCCTGAAGTAATAGTTGTTGAGTCTGGAGACTCAGAGAGCCTAGACCTTATGCATGTGTTCGATGGCATGGTGGAAGAAGAAGTGGAGGTAGTGTCCTTTAACCTAGTAGAAATTGCATTAGAGATGGCTCCGAGGGAGTCAATGATTTCACTATTCATGATAATATTAGAAAGAAATATCCAGTATTGTAAGGAAGTAAAGGAGCATGATGAAAGAGTTTTAGCAAAGGACAAGGTCCACGAGCTGAAACAACAGGTATTTGAGCTCAGGCAGGAGCTAAAGACCAAGAAACAGAACATAGGGAAGATGTCCTATATACATAGGAGTTCTCATGCGGATTTTTAGCATCAAATAGCTGGGTATCCGATAGAAGAAGGGCAGACTCGGCATACAATCAGCCGGGACACTATCGCCGGTCTTGCCAAAGCAGATTTTTATAATACAGTGCAATAGATGTAATATAGTTTTAGCTAGAGTAGAGTTAGATATTTAAATATGATGTATCTAGTAGTGACGTAAAATCCTCTTTTGTATATCAAAGGCTAGTCTTTTGTGAACCCTAATTTTTGGAAAGCAATTGTGGGATAGTAATGTAATCAGCTTAGGCTGTGTAATGTAAACGATGTAGTATTATACTACAAGAAATGAATCAATATAAGCCTTTTATGGAACATATTGCATAATGGGTTGAAGTTATTGTTTAATTATGAATAATAACTAACTAATGAAAAGCGAATAATAATGAAATGTGTTGTTTATTGTAACATCAAAATGCTGCCAAGAAGAAGACAATGTAATCAAGAGGCTAATGTAAATCAACTGGAGGGAGGTCCGGTAAACCAAATACAGGAATTCGTTATTTTGTTAACAGTCGCATTTAATATAAATAGGGCTAATATCCCTGTAAATCCTGGAGTAGTACGAGCTACTACATTTAAAGATTTTAAGAGTGTCGGTCCGCTAGAGTTCAAAGGAACTATGGACCCTGTAGAAGCCCAAATGTGGGAAAAAGACATTGAGAAGGCATTTATTATTGCAAATGTCGATGAGGGCCAGAAGGTTGCCTTTGCAACCTATATGATGAAGGGTGAGGCCAACTTTTGGTGGGAGGCGAACCAGGCTAGGGCTGGTATAGAGAACCTAACGTGGTTAAGGTTCAAGGAGATCTTCTTCGAGAACAACTTTCCCACGAGTATGTAGGGGAGGATGGAAATGCGGTTTCTGGAGTTGAAACAAGGGGAGATGACAGATCCCCAATACGCTGCAAAGTTTAATGAACTGACGAGGTTTTCTCCACACTAAGTGGACACGAAGGTTAGGAAGGCCAGGATGTTCGAGCAGGGCTTGAAACCCTGGCTCTATAGCTGAATATATGTGTTCCAAAGTACTTCTTTTGGGACCATATTAGAGAAGGCAATAATTACCGAGGGTGGGAATGGGGCTATAAGCCAGTACCACAAGGACAAGAAGAATAAGGGTAGAGTTGACGGGGGAGTGAAGACCAAGGGAGCCAGCGGAAGTGGCGACTGTCACAAGAGGAAAGGGTTTAACTCTAAGAATACCGGAGTGAAGCAAGGAGATCCGAATAGGAGGATGGAGGCGTGCAAGACCTATGGGAAGACTCATTTAGGAGTCTATCTCAAGGGAAAGGCTGTATGCTACAACTGTAGATAGGAGGGGCACATTTTGCCTAACTGTCTAAGTCTAAAGAAGAATCACGGATGCTTTGTATATGTGTTAACTGACCACATAGCAAAGAACTGCCTGAGGAAGGGGACGGGCGAGAATAAGGACGCTAATAGCAGTAAGTTAGCTATTGGTGGTCCAGCAACGACGGGTAGGCCGATGGCTCGTACCTTTAACATGACAGTCCGAAATGCAGTTGCATCAGGGGACGTAGTTGCAAGTATTATTCTGATCAACGACATGAATGCTTAAGTGTTGTTTGATTCGGGTGCTACTTATTCGTTTATAGCATGTGATTTTGCTAGACAATTAGGATTACTTCCCGAAAGATTGCATGTACATTTAAACATCAAGGTAGAAAACGAAGAAATAATTCATGTTGAAGATATCCATAGGAGTTGTTGTGTAGATATATGAGGTTATAAATTATCGGTAGATTTGATACCAATAAAGTTAGGAGAATTCGATGTAATTCTCGGAATGGATTAGTTGTTTAACCATGTGGCAATTATAGATTGTCAAAAGAGATGTGTGAATATTAGAACGTTGAGACAACCTCAGGTAGTACTTTATGGTAATACATCGCAGAGGCGTTCTTGTTGTCTTACGATGACACGAACTAGGAAATTATTGAGGAAGGGATGTGTTGGTTATCTGTGCCATGTTGTTTATACCAAGAGAGTGAGAGTAGCCATGGAATAAATACCTATAGTTAAAGAATTCACAGATGTATTTCCAAGTGAATTATCGGGTCTTCCGCCGGATAGGGAGATCGAATTCGTGATAGACATTGTGCCAGGAGTGGCACCAGTTTCTAGGGCATCGTACCGAATGTCGCCTGTGGAAATGATGGAGTTGATGGTTCAGTTACAATAACTGTTGGATAGGAAGTACATTCAACTGAGTGTTTTGCCGTGGGGAGCACCGGTACTATTTCTGAAGATGAAGGATAGATCGTTAAGACTTTGTATCGACCATCGAGAGTTGAACAAGTTAACGATAAAGAATAAATACCCACTGCCCAGAATTGATGATCTCTTTGATCAGTTGAAAGGGGAAAAGTATTTTTCTAAAATAGATTTGTGGACGGGGTATTACCAGTTGAAGGTGTGACGCCCCCAAATCTGGGTATCTTCCAACCCGACAGATGGTGCTACACGGTGCTACAGTTCACACAAACATTCAATTGAAATGCCTCAAAAGAACGAATATGTCTTATATATATTAAAAATAATATTAACATTCCTCGAGTTTTTTTATAATGGTTACACTTGTTCTTGTCATAATATCAAATATTATCATTACAAACCTATACTATTACATAAGAAATCTACGGGTTCTCCTTAACCTTCCCTTTATCCTTGCCAGATCCGTCGATCCGTTCGATCTTAGCTTCATTCATATGGTTCAAGCAAGAGTGAGCCTAACTAGCTCAGCAAGTATAACAATTCTAATATAATGGCATGCTTGAAACATAGGAATCGTATATCTTCAATAACTGAACAATAGTTATGAAGTACTATCGATAATTCAAAATAGCATTTCTTTTCCTTCAAAACGTTTTACAATGACAATATTTAGTAAAACATCAATTCCGGTCTAAGACCATGAGCATTTCATAAGTTCTTTGAAAAGGACATCCCGACACTAAGTTCGTATGTCTGGCATAGCTTACGAGCACGTTTAGGTGATCAGCCTGTAGTACTCTATATTGATCAACACTACATTCATTAAACATATATACGTTTAATTTGTGGCAACCTCACGTGCCTGTCATTTGACGACAAAACAATTTAGCATACTCAGTCTTTATTTGAAAATCACACCAACATAGTTTGGTAAAACATTGACAATACTTTGATAGATTATGAGAAATCCAACATAACGTAAGTCTAGCCGAAAGAATTGGCTTTGACTTCTCCAGATAATACATGAATCACAAAGCTTATCCAGATTGAACTAAAACAAGGGTTAGAATACATGCCTTTAGCGTCTGCTACTATTATTACACGTGCACTTTAAGTCCTAAAGGTCTCTATAGTAGATAATAACATCACATAGCACATTAGGTCATGAATAAACATACATGGTTCCTAACGAATCTTACCCTTCTTCTCAATCTAATTATGACTTAGATTTGTTATTATTGGTTTTGGCGTTCCATTACGTCGTTCTTATGTTCACATGCAATTGACTTTCTTCAACCCTAAGTGATCATACTTATGGTTTAACAATGTCTTAATAATGCTTCATTAAGTTCCTTAGTTCATTGTTAATCAATTACCAATCATGCTCTACTTAAAAACATTCTTTATTGTCCAAACCCTAAGGCTGGCGCTGCAGTGCCAGCTCCCTTTACTTCAGCCGCGTTGTGGCGTCATACTCCAGGGGCTAAAGACTCGGACTCCGCGCTGTGGCGCGAGTTCCCTTCGTTACGGCCGTGTTGCGGTGTGAAACTCCAGTAGGTCACAACTTTTCTAGGCCAAGCTCGGCGCTATGGCACCATCTATTTGGCCTTGGGCTGGTGCCGCGACGCCAGCTCTGTGCACCAGAAAATTTTGACAGTTTTTCATTTTTGTGAGATTACCGGGCTCGTAACTTCTTCGTTATAAGTCCGAATTGGCTCTTTCAAGAGCCTATAGTTCACAAATCACATACTCTACATGTTCATGCAAGAATTTTATCTTTTTGACTTCGTTAACTCTAAATTCACCAATTGGTTCATTTTTAGCGAAAACGATAAACGCTCGTGAACGTTCAACGCTCGTTTCTTCGTTCCGGTCATTTTTGAGTCTGCTACTCTATAATTCTAAATAAGACTTGTATCCATTGAAAACCAATGTTTCTGAGCTCAAACACAAAATCTAACTTCCATTTCGAGAATTTCACGAATTCGACGATTATCGTCTAATCGTGTGAATTCTGGTAAAACTTCATTAATTATGATCTGTTCATTACTTCAAATGGATTCTATCCATCAACTAGACATCTCCATTTGTATATTATATCCACTTATCTTCATATTAAGTTATGGCTTATTCATCATAAGTTTATAACTTAAGAAATTATAAACTACAAGATTTCATTTCCTTATGACTTATTATTGATTTAAGTCCTTTAAGCAACATTCTTACATCTTATTAACATACCAACCTCATTCATGTAAATATGATACAAGTTCAAATATGACCATCATAAGTTCATAACTTATTGAGGTCCCAATTGCTTATTCATGACTTACACGGCTTAAGTCCATTGATTATCTAATTCTTATGTGTTCTTAGCATACATGTTCATTAAGCTACACTTCTCTTATCACCCTACAATGGTAGAGATGGAAGATATAAGATCATTTACCTTTGAAGACTAGCTTTCTTCTTCTTGAAAATCTAACAATGGAAGTTTAGCTTATAAGTGCTTATTCTTTGTAACACTTAAGTTGGAAGTTAGATGAAATTTAGCAACCAACTAATGAGCTAACATGTCCTCTATTTATATGATGGCTAAGGTTGGGGTATTATGGACAAAAGCACATCCCACCTCCTTTGTAACCTCCTTACTATTCACTTACATAACAACTAAGTAAACTTGGCCATTACACTAATTCCTTGCCCACCACACAAAGTTATTGGTCACCAAGTTCACCCATGGGTTGCCCCATTGATCAAGCTTTACCCATTGGATCATTAATTGGACTTAGGTCCACTTATATTAACTTATTCCTTTGGGCTTGCATTACTTTATTTTGGGCTAAACACTTGGGCTTAACAGTACAAAATATTGAGCTTGAACCTTAATTCTTATTGGACTTGCACTTCATACAAGATTCCACAATTCCATTTCATTTAACTATAATACTTAACATTCTCTAATTAAGTTCGCATGCGAAATATTGTGTTTTCCATACTAGAATTATTATTACATATTCCATCTCACCTTGTTATTCTAACGTTACGTATTTCTCGGAAGTTCAAAAATAATTCCCGAGCGGAAATCAATGAATAGTGTTTTTCAAAAAATTTCTCGGAAACCTTTTATTTTCATCTTGGAAATTCAAACACTTTAATTCCTTCATGTAGTTAAAATACTACGATGTTCCGACGTTTCTAGGTTATAGAACAATATTCATCTTACTAACACATAATAATAACAAATAATATTATTTAATTACTTATAAAAGTTTTTACAAAAGGTTCGATTTTCTGGGGCGTTACAGAAGGTTAGGAAGGAAGATGTACCTAAGATGGCATTCAGGACTCGTTATGGTCATTACGAGTTTTTGGTGATGTCATTTGGGTTGACTAATGCACCAGCTGCATTTATTGATATGATGAACAGAGTGTTCAAACAATATTTGGACAAGTTCGTCGTGGTATTTATTGATGATATTCTAGTATATTCTAAGATGCCAGAAGATCATGCTGAACACCTAAGAATAGTGTTAGAGACATTGAGGAAGGAGAAGTTATATGCGAAGTTCACTAAGTGTGAATTTTGGCTAGAAAGGGTACAGTTATTAGGTCATGTCATTAACCATGAAGGGATTTCAGTGGATCCAGCAAAGGTGGAAGCCGTGATGAATTGGGAACAACCGGAAATGCCGACTGAGGTGCAGAGTTTTTTAGGGTTAGCGGGATACTATCGGAGATTCGTCCAGGATTTTTAGAAGATACCTACTCCGTTGACTAACTTGACAAGGAAGACGGTGAAATACGCGTGGACTAAGAAATGCGAGGACGGTTTTCAAGAACTGAAAAAGAGGTTAAGTGAAGCGCATGTTTTGTCATTACCCAATAACATAGGAAATTTTGTAGTTTATAGCGATGCTTCGCATAGAGGACTTGATTGCGTGCTCATACAACATGGCAAGGTCATTGCATATGCATCACGATAGTTGAAGGATTATGAGAAAGTTTACCCTACTCATGATCTAAAACTGGCTACGGTAGTGTTTGCCTATAAGATATGGCGACATTATCTTTATGGGGAGAAATGTGATATATACACGGACCCTAATAGTCTAAAATATATCTTCACACAGAAGGAATTTAATATGAGACAAAGGAGATGGCTGGAGTTGATAAAGGATTACGACTGTGAAATCCTGTATCATCCTAGAAAATCCAATGTTGTGGCCGATGCCTGAAGTAGGAAGGGTCGGGAAAAGTTGTCTATGTTAACGGCTCAAACTGAGTTAATAACCGAGATGGCTAGGATGAAGTTAGAGGTAAAGTTACCAAGTGAGTCGGGGCAGAGACTGTTTATAGTGGAGGTTCAATCTACCATTGTAGAGAGAGTCAAGGAGGTGCAGCTCAAAACTGATGAGTGTGACCAGATGAAGAAGCGATTAACCGATGAAAAAGATTAAAAGTACAGTCTTTATAATGAGGGATTATTAAGATTTGAAGGAAGAATTTGGGTTCCAAATGAGACAGAATTAAAGGTGCAAGTGTTACAAGAAGCTCATAGTTCGAGGTACTCGATTCGTCCTGGTAGCACTAAGATGTATCAAGACCTTTGATAGAGTTTTTGGTGGCCGAACATGAAGAGAGAGATAGCAGAGTATGTGAGTATGTGCTTGACTTGTCAGAAAGTTAAGGCCAAACATCAACGACCAAGTGGCTTGTTACAGTCATTGGAGATTCTGAAGTGGAAGTGCGAGCATATCACGATGGACTTTGTGGTGGGACTTCCGATTACTCAGAAGGGATATGATGCGATTTGGGTAATAGTGGACCGGTTGACGAAGTCGGCTCACTTTCTGCCAATAAGGGTTAAGTATAACTTAGTCCAGTTAGCTAAACTTTATGGTAAGGAAATTATTTCCAGACATGGAATACCAGTTTCGATTGTGTCAGATCGTGATCCACAATTCACGTCAAACTTGTGACGCCCCCAATTTCGAGTATCTTCTAACCCAACAGATGGTGCTCCACGATACTACAATTCATACAGTCCTTCCATTGAGACAACAACAAAATGATTGTAATTGCTATATTCTTATTACATTCGTAATAAATCTTTCCCCAAGTTCATAACACGAATACATTCTTCGTAATTCATATGTATATTGCATACCAATATCCTAGTCTATTACATGATAATCAACCATCCATCTTAGCCTAGCCCTTATCGCTCTTAGAACTCTCAATTCGTTCGGCTTTAGCTGCAAACATATGGTTCAAGCAAGAATGAGCATAACTAGCTCAACAAGTCTCACATAAAGAATCATATGAATATCACATTAGGAATTACATTCTTATTTTCCATAACTGAACAATTAACTATGAAGCACTATGAAACATTTAACTAGTACTTCTCATTTCATATCAACAATTCCAAAGTATATATCATAGCTTAGGGATTCTAAACCGGTCAAAAGACCATGAACGTACTCATTCCGTTTTCATACTTGAAAAGGACATCCGGCACTAAGGCCATCGATCCTTCTTTATTTACGAGAAATTCTAGGTGATCAGCCTATTGTACTATATGTTGATCAACACTATTCCGTTAAACGTATTTACGTTTAACATTTGGCAACCTCGCGTGTCCATCGAATAATCAATGAAAATACTTTTGTTTGTCCAAAGACAAACTTACCTTCTCATCCGTACCAAATACTTGGCATAGGATAGCGTTAATAGTTCTATATCGAAAGACTTGTAAACAAATCAATCCATTCTTCAATACTAGTCTAGCCAAGTTAAAACAGACATCGACTCTTTCTTTAAACCATTCATGCATCTTATAACATGAATCATAGAAAACTTAACTAACACGGAGGTTAGACAAGCGTTAAGAAAGACTTGCCTTCAAGCGTCTTCGAATATAATATTCAATCAATTCTCAGTCCTTACAGGATCTACATGATATATTCACATAGTACACTATAATTAGTTATCAAACAAACTTATTTTATTTGTCATAACCAACTACTTTCTCTTCTATGTCTTATTTGAATTTATTTCTTAACAAAGCCAATTCGTCTTTCTATACTTTGTTATGGCTTGTTAATGTTCTTACATTATTAACCCGTCATTCGATCATCATTGGTAAAGTATCAACGTTTGAACATCAATCACGATTTACTTTCTTACACTTTTACGTTCTTCGTTTAATTCTTATTAAACCATACTAAATCTTCTAACGTTAACACTTTATTAGTGATTTAAGGTCAGCCTTATTATGTACATTAAGAACCTTCAATGTCTTATCTTAGGTCTACATTCAAATGGAACAAAAACCTAACTTGGTCAACATTTTTACACTGCCGGCGCTGCGGTGCCAGTTAAGAGAATACACGGCCGGATCTGGTGCTGCGGCGCGGCCCTTTTGTTCTGGGTTTGGCACTGCGGCACCGCCCCTGTGCACCAGTTGGTCTAAACATTTTGCTTTTCTAACCAAACTCCCGGCTTCATAACTTCTTCGTTTTACATCCGAATTGACTCATTCGAAAGCCTACATCTCACAAATTACACCCTCTATGTGTTATTATAAGAATTTTATATTTTCGAATCCGTTAACATGGAATTCACCTTTTAGTCCCTTTTAGCGTTCGTTTATTGTTTTCGACCGTTCAATACTCATTTTCTTCGTTATAAGTCAAAATTCGACGATTCTCGAGTCCACGACTCTTAAATACCTTATCTCACGTTTTGACATTGAAAACCAACATTTTAAAGTCGCATGACAACTTTTGACACTTAATCCGAGATTTTTACGTTTTTCGACGTTTAACGTCTATTTTTGCAAAATTTGCCATAACTTCGTTACTTTTGTTCTATAAGCCAAATCAAATGGAACACTCCATTGATTCATCATCTACATCCTAACCAACCAATATGCACATAACTTAGCTATGACGGTTTTCAAATCGTTCATCACAACTAAGTTCTCGTTCCTAACTTTCTTAGGTTTTTAACTTACGTAAACACTTACGATTTCTATTTGGTCATGACTTATCAATGATTTTATCATTAATAAACATCCGTATTCCTTCTCATTAAACATGCTCCACCAATCTACGATTCTCTACTAGAAAGAAATCGAAAAGATGAAGACTATGGTTTATGAGAATTTACCTTTGTCGTTCTTCGCGTTCTTAGAAAACGTCTTATGGTTTGCTTAGAAGTAACTTGATTATGTATTTCTTGATTTTCTCTTTCTCAATATGTATTGGACAATGTTTGTAAAACACTAAAAGTCCAACCTTAAGCTTTGTATTTATAGGATTTCAACATGGGGGCAAAATGGTCAAAGAGTCACCTCCTTACTATTCCCACCTCATCTTCAACTTAGCCACCAAGTAATCACTTTACTTGGTGGCCAAGTGGCTGGCCACCTCCTTCATGGATCATCCCATGGGTTGCCCAATGGATTTTACCCATCCCGTGACCCGCCGGTTCGACCCACGGTTCGGTTTCTTGGATTGGGCTTGACATACATTAATATTGGGCCTCGACTTGGGCTTGCTTACTTAATTCATTGGGCTTGCTATTAGTCCAAGTCCAATTGGATTATATAAAATCCTTAACTCAAAATCCCATAATAACTAATTGTATTCTACGCGTATAACTCACGTATTCTCTTCGTCTAGTACTCATACGATATTCGTATTATACGTCATACTATTCTTTATACCATACTCGTATTTAACTAGTATAATACTCGTATCTCATATGCATAAAAACCTAAATGTTTATACGCATTACATTTTCCTTTCGGAAATCACTTTCTCTAACCCTTAGGTTTTAAGTCCGCAGGCGAAAACTTCATTTGCCATAATTGAAGTATATTGGATATTCCATAATATCTTCATATTCTATCATTACACGTTTCTCGGAATTTCAAACCTAAGCTTCGAACGAAATCGGATGAATAGTGTTTTTACGGGAAAATTCTCAAAAAACCTTCATTTTCGTCTTGATAAATCAAAACAATTAATTCTAGCACATAGCCAGAATACTAACCACATAAGCATATTCTAGGTCATAGAACGACCTTCAAACATCTTACTCACATAATTAATTAATTTAATTCTTTTAATTCACATAATAAAATAAAAATTTAATTCATTCATAATCCGAATTTCTCGGGCGTTATAGAACTTTTAGAGGAGTCTGCAAGAATAGATGGGAATGCAACTGAAGTTGAGTATGGCTTATCATCCACAAAGCGATGGACAAAGCGAAAGAACAATTCAGACGTTAGAAGATATGTTGAGATCGTGCGTCATGGATTTCGAGGGTAGTTGGGATGATCATCTACCACTAGTAGAGTTTTCTTATAACAACAGTTATCATGCAAGCATAGGCATGATGCCTTACGAAGCTTTGTATAGAAGAAAGTGCAGAACACCATTGTGTTGGGATGAAGTGAGAGAACGCCGAATGCTAGTACCAGAATTGGCGTAGCAGACAGCGGATGTAGTCAGGTTGATACGGATGTGTCTCGTCGCAGCTCAAGACAAATAGAAGAAATATGCGGATTCGCATCGAGTGAATAGAGAGTTTGAAGTAGGCTCCTACGTATTTCTAAAGATATCTCCCTAGAAAGGAAAGATACGCTTTGAAAAGAAGGGGAAGTTAAGCCCAAGGTTTATAGGACCTTTTGAAGTGTTAAAATAGGTAGGCGAGGTAGCTTATATGATAGCATTACCTCCAGACCTAGAACGAATACATAACGTGTTTCATGTATCTATGTTACGTCCTTATAAGCCGGATTATAAGCACGTAATATAGTATAAGCCTATTCATATCGAGAGGGACTTAATGCATGAAGAGATGTTGATTCAAATTATCGATAAAAAAGATCAAGTTTTGCGGAACAAAGTTATACCTTCTGTAAAGGTGTTATGGAAGAACCACGATGCCGAAGAAGCAATGTGGGAATTGGAAGAAAAGATAAGGAAGGATTACCCTCAGTTGTTTGCGCAATGTGAGACAAGATTCTGGGGACAAAATCTTTATATGGGGGGAAGAATGTAACGATTGAGAAATTCGGATCTAATGTAAAATAATTTTATTTAATTAAATAATGAATAAAATTATATTATTTGTTATTATCATGTGTTAGTAAGATGAATGTCATTCTTTAACCTAGAAACGTCAGAAAGTCATAGTATTTTTGACTACGTGAAGGAATTAAAGTGTTTGAATTTCTAAGACGAAAATAAAAGCTTTCCGAGAAATTTTCTAAAAAATACTATTCAACGATTTCTGCTTGGGAATTATTTTTAAACTTCCGAAAAATATGTAACGATAGAATATCGACGTGAGATGGATTATGTAATAATAATTCAAGTATATAAAATGTAGTTTTTCGCATGCGGAATTAATTCGAGAAAGTTAGGAAAAGTAAAGCGTCAACAAATTAAAGAGATGATCGTATAAAACATAGGTATAGTACGAGGTAATGAATACGAGTATGATACGAAGTATTATACGAGTATGTTTGAATGATGATATGTTGTATATGTTGAATAAGTATACGAGTTAGAATACGAGATTAATACGTATACAATATGTTTTAAGGCTTTAAGCTATATGTAATTGGACTTGTGAGATTATGTAGGAAATGAAAAGTCTAAATGGGATTGTGTTTAAAGCCTAATGTAAACTAACGTTAAAGCCCAAGTATTGGTTAATGTAAAGTCCAAAGTGAATTAATGAAAGCCCAAAAGCATTAATTAAGATAATTGAATTAAAGCCCAAATTAAGATCCAATGGGTGAAAAAGATCCATGGGGCAACCCATGTGGGGCCATGATCATATGGGTGATCTTGGTGACCAAGAAATTAATGTAATGACCAAGTAAATAATGTGATGAGCAAGTTAACTTAATAGCAAGGTAATGAATAGTAAGGAGGTGATTAAGGAGGTGGGATATGGCTATTGTCTATTATACCCTAACCTTATAAATTCCTAAAAATAGAGAGCTTGGATTTCATTTTTTGGTTGTTCATTTCATCTAACAACTTTTAACTTATTTGTTACAGAGAATAAGTAAGAATAATCTAGACTTTCAGTAGTAGAAAAGAAGAAGAAAAGCTTGATCATCAAAGGTAAGACTTTTGTCCATTAATCTTCCGACTCTTCAATACTAGTTTGATAGAGAGGTGTGGATTAGTGAAGTATGTATGCTATGAAGTAAAGAAAATGGATAATCAAAGGACTTAAGTCTTAATAAGCCGTGAATAAGCATTTTATTCATAGATAAGTTATGAACTAAGGAAGAACTTGTAAGAACTTGTAACATGTTTACATGGATGAAGTTTGTATGATAAGAAGATGTAAGGATGATGATTAAAAGACTTAAACTATTATAAGTCATGTAAAATGAAATCATAAGTAGTTTATACTTTTATAAGTTATAAACTCATGAAGAACAAGTAATAACTTATCATGCAAATAAGTTGATGTAATATGTATGTTAAGATGTTAGTATGATGGATAGAATCCATTTGAAACAATGAACAAAACATAAGTAACGAAGTTATGCCGGAATTCACACGATTAGACGATAATCGTCGAATTCGTGAAATTCTCAAAATGGAAGTTAAAATTTGATATTGAGCTCGAAAACGTTGGTTTTCAATGGGAACAAGTCTTATTTGGCATTATAGAGTTGCGGACTCAAAAATGACCGAATTTTGACTTAGAACGTAGAAACGAGCATTGAACGTTTACGAACGTTTATCGTTTTCATTAAAAATGAACTCAAAGGTGAATTTTGAGTTAACGAAGTCAAAAATGCAAAATTCTTGCATAAACATGTAGATTATGTGATTTGTGAGCTAATGGCTTTTGAACGAGCCAATTCCGACTTATAATGGTCAAATTTGGAGTCCGAGAAGTTCGTTGTGTAAAATAAATCTGTCAACTGTCTGGTACACAGAGCTGGCGCCGCGGCGCCAACCCAAGGCATATTGGTGGTGCTACAACGCCGTGTGCTGTGCCTTGACCTACTGAACTCTCGCACAGCAGCACGACATAATGAACTAGGACTCGTGCCGCAGCGCCAAACCCGGACCCTGACCAATGAAGAGTGGTGCCACAGTGCCGCTTAATAAGAGGAAATTGGAGTCGCATCGCCAACCTTAGGGATTGTATAGTAAGGAATGTTTGTAAGTGAAGCAAGTACATTAATTGATTAGTAATGAACTAAAACTTAAATATAACATTTTTTAAGACATTGTTAAACCTTAAGTATGATAAGTAAAGGTTGAAGATAATTAATTGAACGTGAAAGTAATGACGATGTAAACTATAACGGCAAGCCGGAACCAATAGTAACAAATTTAATTCATGATTAGATTGAGAAGAGGGTTAAGATTCATTAGGAACCATGTATGGTTATTCATGACCTAATGTGTTACGTTATGTGATACATATTGTAGAGACATTAAAGACTTAAAGAGAACGTGTAAATAATAGTAGCAGATGCTAAAGGCAAGTGTTCTAACCCTTGTCTCAGTTCAATCTAGACGAGCTTTGTGATTCATGTATTTTTACGCATGAATTGATGTATGATGAAGTCGAAGCTAATTCCTCCCTGCTAGACTTAAGATGTTTTGGATTTCTTATAATCTATCAAAGAATTGTCAATGTTTTGCCAAATTGTGTTGGTGTGATTTTCAAATGATGACTGAATATGCTAAACAAATGTTTTTTCGTCAAACGACATGCACGTGAGGTTGCCAAAACTCAAACGTACATACGTTTAAAGAATGTAGTGTTGATCAACATAGAGTACTATAGGCTGATCACCTAGACGTGCTCGTAAGATATGCCGGACTTACGAACTAGGTGTCAGGTTGTCCTTTTCAAAGAAAGTATGAAATGCTCAAGGTCTTGGACTGATTTATATGTTTAATGAATGCTATTAATTGTGAAACGTTTTGAAGGAAAATAAGTGATATTTTGAATTATCGATAGTACTTCGTAACTGTTGTTTAATTATTGAAGATATACGATTCCTATATTTCAAGCATGCTATTTATTGGAATTGTCATAATTGCTGAGCTAGTTATGTTCACTCTTGCTTGAACTATATGAATGCAACTAAGACCGAATGGACCGAAGGATCCGGTAAAGATAAACGGAAGGCTAAGGCGAACCTGTAGAGTTCCTTGTAATAGTATAGGTTTACTGTTGAAATGTATTTGATATTATGACAAAGAACTTATGTATTGGTTATAAAGAACCTTAGAAGGGAATATTGTATGGAATATATATAAGACATGTTCGTTCTTTTGAGGCATTTCAATTGAATGTATGTGTGAACTGTAGCACCGTGTAGCACCATATGTTGAGTTGGAATTTGGGGGTGTCACAGGTTGGTATCAAAGCATTAGGTTATAAAACTTAAGGGGGAGAATTTATAACCTTAAGTAATAACCTTAAGAAGAGTCAAAGAAGTAAAAAATGGAAATTAACCTTATAAAAATGCATTATAAATATGTTATGTGTTTTTATTATTCTACTGACGTGTACTAATCAAACTATTTATTTTGTTGTAGATGTCTAGAGAAAATGAAATGTATAGGGATATACATGTAGTTAGTGAAGAATCTTTGAATCATATAGAGATCATACCAAACCCCATAGCAATAGAGCCTGAAGTAATAGTTGTTCAGTCTGGAGACTCAGAGAGCCTAGACCTTATGTTTATGTTCGATGGCATGTTGGAAGAAGAAGTGGAGGTAGTGTCGTTTAACTCAATAGCAATTACAGTAGAGATGCTCCGGGGGAGTCAATGATGCCACTATTCATGACAGTATTGGATAGAAATATCCAGTATTGTAATGAAGTAAAGGAGCTGAAAGAAGAGTTCCATGCTGTCTTGGGGGATAAGACAGATATGGAGACTATTTGGGAGGAGGAGCATGTTGAAAGAGTTTTAGCAAAGGACAAGGTCCACGAGCTGAAACAAGAGGTCTTTGAGCTTAGGAAAAAGCTAAAGACCATGAAATAGAAGATAGGGAGGATGTCCTATATACATAGGAGTTCTCATGCAGATTTTCAGCGTCAAGTAGCTGGGTATTCGATAGAAGAAGGGCATACTCGACATAGTATCAGCCGGGATATTATCGCCGGTCTTGCCAAGGCAAATTTTGATAATGCAGTGCGACATATGCAATCTAGTATTAGGTAGAGTAAAGTTAGATATATGTATATATGATGTATCTAGCAGTGGCGTAAAACCCTCTTTTGTATATTAAAGGGTAGTCTTTTGTAAATCCCAATTTTTAGAAATCAATTACAGGATATTAATGTAATCAGCTTAGGCTATGTAATGTAAACGATGTAGTATTATACTACAAGAAATGAATCAATATAAGCCTTTTATGGAACATATTGCGTAATGTGTTGAACTTATTGTTTAATCATGAATAATTACTAACTAATGAGAAGGGAATAATAACGAAATGTGTTATTTATTGTAACAGCAAAATGCCGCCAAGAAGGAGACAATATAATCAAGAGGCTAATGCAAATCAACTGGAGGGAGATCCGGTAAACCCAATACAGGAATTCGTTAACTTGTTAACAACCACATTTAATAGAAATGGGGCTAATATCCCCGTAAATCCTGGAGTAGTACGAGCTACTACTTTTAAAGATTTTAAGAGTGTCAGTCAGCCGGAGTTCAAAGGAACTACGAATGCTATAGAAGCCCAAACGTGGGTAAATGAAATTGGGAAGGCATTTGTTATTGCAAATGTTGATGAGGGCCCGAAGGCTTCCTTTTCAACATATATGATGAAGGGTGAGGCCAACTTTTGGTGGGAGGTGAACCAGGCTAGGGCTGGTATAGAGAACCTAATGTGGGTAAGGTTCAAAGATATCATCTTCGAGAACTATTTTCCCACGAGTATGCGTGGGAGGATGGAAATACAGTTTCGGGAGTTGAAACAAGGGGAGATGACAGTTCCCCAATACGTTGCCAAGTTCAATGAACTGGCGAGGTTTGCTCCACACCAAGTGGACACGGAAGTTAGGAAGGCTAGGAGGTTCGAATAGGGCTTAAAACCCTGGCTCTATAGCCGAATATCTGTGTTCTAAAGTACTTCTTTTGGGATAATCTCAGAGAAGACAATAATTTTCAAGGGTGGGAATGAGGCTCTAAGCCAATACCACAAGGACAATAAGAATAAGGGTAAAGTTGACGGGAGAGTGAAAACCGAGGGAGCCAGAGAAAGTGGCGACAATCACAAGAGGAAAATGCTTAACTCTGGGAATACCGGAGTGAAGCAAGGAGATCCGAAGAGGAGGATGGAGGCGTGCAAGACCTGTGGGAAGACTCATTTAGGAGTCTATCTCAAGGGGAAGGCTGTATACTATAACTGTGGACAGGAAGGGCACATTTGGCCTAACTGTCCAAGTCCAAAGAAGAATCACAGATTCTTTGTATTGGGTTAACTAACCACGTAGCAAAGAACTGCCCGAAGAAAGGGACGGACAGGAATAAGGGTGCTAATAGCAGTAAGTTAGCTATTGGTGGTCCAGCAACGACGGGTAGGCCGATGGCTCGTACCTTTGACATGATAGTCCAAGATACAGTTGCATCAGGGGACGTAGTTACAGGTATTATTCTGATCAACGACATAAATGCTTATGTGCTATTTGATTCGGGTGCTACTTGTTCGTTTATAGCATGTGATTTTGCTAGACGATTAGGAATACTTCTTGAAATATTTCCTATACCTTTGAACATCAAGGTAGTGAACGAAGAAATAATTCATGTTGAAGATATCCATATGAGTTGTTGTGTAGATATACGAGGTTGTAAATTATTGGTAGATTTGATACCGATAAAGTTATGAGAATTCGATGTAATTCTCAGAATGGATTCGTTGTTTAACCATGGTAAAATTATAGATTGTCAGAAGAAATGTGTGAATATTAGAATATTGAGACAACTTCAGGTAGTATTTTATGGTAATAGATCGTCGGGGCTTTCGTGTTATCTTACGATGACATAAATTAGGAAATTATTGAGGAAGGGATGTGTAGGTTATCTGTGCCATGTTGTTAATACCCAGAGAGTGGGAGCGATCATGAAACAAATACCTATAGTTAAATAATTCATGGATGTATTTCCAAGTGAATTGTCGGGTCTTCCGCCGGATAGGGAGATCGATTTCGTTATAGACATTGTGCCAGGAGCGACATCAGTTTCTACGGCACCGTACCGAATGGCGGCTATAAAAATGAAGGAGTTGATGGTTCAGTTATAAGAACTATTGGATAGGAAGTACATTCAACCGAGTGTTTCGTCGTGGGGAGCACCGGTACTATTTGTGAAGAAGAAGGATGGATCGTTAAGACTTTGTATCGACTATCGTGAGTTGAACAAGTTAACGATAAAGAATAAATACCCACTACCCAGAATCGATGATCTCTTTGATCAGTTGAAAGGGGCAAAGTATTTTTATAAAATAGATTTGTAGACGTGGTATCACCAGTTGAAGGATAGGAAATTGGATGTACCTAAGACGACATTCAGGACTCGTTATGGTCATTACGAGTTTCTGGTGATATCATTTGGGTTGACTAAGAATAGTGCTACAGACACTAAGGAAGGAGATGTTATATGTGAAGTTCACTAACTGTGAATTTTGGCTAGAAAGGGTACAGTTTTTAGGTTATGTCATTGACCATGAAGGGATTTTAGTAGATCCAACAAAGGTGGAAGCCGTGATGAATTTGGAACAACCAAAAATACCGACTGAGGTGCGGAGTTTCCTAGGGTTAGCGGGATACTATCAGAGATTCAACTAGGATTTATGGAAGATAGCTACTCTGTTGACTAACTTGACAAGGAAGACGGTGAAATATGCATGGACTGAGAAATGCGAGGACAATTTTCAAGAACTAAAGAAGAGGTTAAGTGAAGCGCCTGTTTTGTCATTACCCGATGACATAGGAAATTTCATAGTTTATAGCGATGCTTCACATAGATGACTTGGTTGCTTGCTCACATAGCATGGCAAGGTCATTGCGTATGCATCACGTCAATTGAAGGATTATGAGAAAGTTTACCCTACTCATGATCTGGAACTAGTCGTGGTAGTGTTTGCCTTAAAGATAGGGCGACATTATCTTTATAGGGAGAAATGTTAGATAAACACGGACCATAAGAGTCTAAAATATATCTTCACACAGAAGGAGTTGAATATGGGACAAAGGAAATGGTTGGAGTTGATAAAGGATTACGACTGTGAAATCTTGTATCACCATGGAAAAGCCAATGTCGTGGCCGATGCCTTAAGTAGGAAGGGTCGGGAAAAGTTATCTATGTTAACGGCTCAAACTGAGTTAATAACCGAGATGGCTATGATGGAGTTGGAGGTAAAGTTACCAAGTGAGTCGGGGTAGAGATTGTTTACAGTGGAGATTCAATCTACCATTGTAGAGAGAGTCAAGGAGGTGCAACTCAAAACTGATGAGTGTGACGAGATGAAGAAGTGGTTAACTGATGAAAAAATTTAAAGTACAATCTTGATAATGAGGGATTATTAAGATTTAAAGGAAGAATTTGGGTTCCAAATGAGACGGAATTAAAGGAGCAAGTGTTACAAGAAGCTCATAGTTCGAGGTACTCGATACATCCTGGCAGCACTAAGATGTATCAGGGCCTTTGGCAGAGTTTTTGGTGGCCGAACATGAAGAGAGAGATAGCAGAGTATGTGACTAGGTGCGTGTCTTGTCAGAAAGTTAAGGCCAAATATCAATGACCAAGTGGCTTGTTACAGTCATTTGAAATTTCAGAGTGGAAGTGGAAGCATATCACGATGGACTTTGTGGTGGGACTTCCGATTACTCAGAAGGGATATGATACGATTTGGGTAATAGTGGACCGGTTGACGAAGTCGGCTCACTTTTTACCAATAAGGGTTAAGTATAACTTAGACCAGTTAGCTAAACTTTATGGTAAGAAAATTATTTTCAGGCATGGAGTACTTATTTCGATTGTGTCAGATCATGATCCATGATTCACGTCAAACTTTTGGACGAGTCTGCAAGAACAGATGGGAACGCAGCTAAAGTTGAGTACGACTTATCATCCACAAACTGATGGACAAAGTGAAAGAACAATTCAGACGTTAGAAGATATGTTGAGATCTTACGTTATGGATTTCAAGGGTAGTTGGGATAATCATCTACCACTAGTAGAGTTTGCTTATAACAACAGTTATAATGTAATCATAGGCATGCCGCCTTACGAAGCTTTATACGGAAGGAAGTACAGAACACCATTTTGTTTGGATGAAGTGGGAGAACGCCGAATTCTAGGACCAGAATTGGTGCAGCAGACAACGGATGTAGTCAGGTTGATATTAATGCGTCTAGTCGCATCTCAAGACAGATAGAAGAAATATGCGGATTCACATAGCGTGAATAGGGAGTTTGAAGTAGGATCCTACGTATTTCTAAAGGTATCTCCCTGGAAAGGAAAGATACGCTTTGGAAAGAAGGGGAAGTTAAGTCCAAGGTTTATAGAACCTTTTGAAGAGTTAAAACGGGTAGGCGATGTAGCTTATATGATAGCATTACCTCTAGATCTAGAATGAATACATAACGTGTTTCATGTATCTGTGTTACGTCCTTATAAGCCGAATTATAAGCATGTAATAGAGTATGAGCCTATTCATATCGAGAGGGACATAACGTATGAAGAGATGCCGATTCAAATTGTTGATAGAAAAGATCAAGTTTTGCCGAACAAAGTTATACCTTCTGTAAAGGTGTTATGGAAGAACCACGATGCCGAAGAAGTAACGTGGGAATTAGAAGAAAAGATAAGAAATGATTACCCTCAGTTGTTTGCGTATTGTGAGACGAGATTCTGGGGACATAATCTTTATAAGCAGGGAAGAATGTAACGACCGAGAAATTCTGATCACATGTAAAAATAATTTTATTTAATTAAATAATGAATAAATTATATTATTTGTTATTATTATGTGTTAGTAAGATGAATGTTGATCTTTAACCTAGAAACGTCAGAAAGTCGCAGTATATTGACTACGTGAATGAATTAAAGTGTTTGAATTTCTAAGACGAAAATAAAAGCTTTTCGATAAATTTTCTGAAAAATACTATTCATCGATTTCTGCTTGGGAATTATTTTTAAACTTTCAAGAAATACGTAACGATAGAATATCGAGGTGAGATGGATTATGTAATAATAATTCAAGTATGAAAAACGTAGTTTTTCGCATGCGGATTTAATTCGAGAAAGTTAGGAAAAGTAAAGCGTTAAATAATTAGAACGATGATCGTATAAAATGTAGGTATTGTACGAGGTAATGAATACGAGTATGATACAAAGTATTATACGAGTATGTATGAATGATAGTTTGTCGTATATGTTGTATAAGTATACGAGTTAGAATACAAGATTAATACGTATACAATGCGTTTTAAGGCTTTAAGCCATATGTAATTGGACTTGTGAGATTATGTAGGAAATGAAAAGTCTAAATGGTATTGTGTTTAAAGCCCAATGTAAACTAATGTTAAAGCCCAAGTATTGGTTAATGTAAAATCCAAAGTGAATTAATACAAGCCCAAAAGCATAAATTAAGCTAATTAAATTAAAGCCTAAATTAAGATCTACGGGGCAACCTATGTGGGGCCATGATCACATGGGTGATCTTGGTGACCAAGAAATTAATGTAATGACCCAGTAAATAATGTGATGAGAAAGTTAGCTTAATAGCTAGGTAATGAATAGTAAGGAGGTGATTAAGTAGGTGGGATATGGCTATTGTCTATTATACCCTATCCTTAGCAATTCCTAAAAATAGAGAGCTTGGATTTCATTTGTTGGTTGTTCATTTTATCCAACAACTTTCAACTTATTTTTCAGAGAGAATAAGTAAGAATAAGCTAGACTTTCATTAGTAGAAAAGAAGAAGAAAAGCCTGATAATCAAGGGTAAGACTTTTGTCCATTAATCTTCCAACTCTTCAATACTAGTTTGATAGAGAGGTGTGGATTAATGAAGTATGTATGCTAAGAAGTAAAAAAATGGATAATCAAAGGACTTAAGTCTTAATAAGCAGTGAATAAGCACTTTGTTCATAGATAAGTTATAAACTAAGGAAGAACTTGTAACATGTTTACATGGATGAAGTTTGTATGATAAGAAGATGTAAAGATGATGGTTAAAAGACTTAAACTATTATAAGTCATGTAAAATGAAATCATAAGTAGTTTATACTTTTATAAGTTATAAACTCATGAAGAACAAGTAATAACTTATCATGTAAATAAGTTGATGTAATATGTATGTTAAGATGTTAGTATGATGGATATAATCCATTTAAAATGATGAAAAAGTCATAAGTAACGAAGTTATGTCGAAATTCACACGATTAGATGATAATCGTCGAATTCGTAAAATTCTCAGAATGGATGTCGAATTTTTATATTGGGCTCGGAAACGTTGGTTTTTAATGGGAACAAGTCTTATTTGGCATAGAACGAAGAAACGAGGGTTGGACGTTCACGAACGTTTATCGTTTTCGTTAAAAATTAACTCAAAGGTGAATTTTGAGTTAACGAAGTCGAAAATGTAAAATTCTTGCATGAACACTTAGAGTATGTGATTTGCGAGCTAATGACTTTTGAACGACCCAATTTAGACTTAAAATGATCAAATTTGGAGTCTGGAAAGTTTGTTGTGTAAAATAAATTTGTCAACTGTCTAGTGCACAGAGCTGGCGTCATGGCGCCAGCTCAAGGCATATTGGTGGCGCTGCAGCGTCGTGTGCAATGCCCTGACCTACTAAACTCTTGCACCGCAGCGCGACATAATGAATTAGGACTCTGACCACTGAAGAGTGGCGGCGCAACATGGCTTAATAAGAGAAAGCTGGCGCCGCAGCGCCAGCCTTAGGGAGTGCACAGTAAGGAAAGTTTGTAAGTGAAGTAAGAACATTAATTGATTAGTAATGAACTAAAACTTAAATATAATATTGTTTAAGAAATTGTTAAACGTTATGTATGATAACTAAAGTTTGAAGATAATCAATTGAACGTGAAAGTAATGACGATGTAAACTATAATGGCAAGCCGGAACCAATAGTAACAAATTTAATACATGATTAGACTGAGAAGTGGGGTAAGATTCATTAGGAACCATGTATGTTTATTCATGACCTAATGTGTTACGTTATGTGATATATATTGTAGAGACCTTAAAGTCTTAAAGAGAACGTGTAATAAACAGTAGTAGTCGCTAAAGGCAAGTGTTCTAATCCTTATTTCAGTTCAATCTAGACGAGCTTTGTGATTTCATGTATTCTTATGCATGAATTGATGTATGACGAAGTCGGAGCCAATTCTTTTCGACTAGACTTAAGATGTTTTGTATTTCTTATAATCTATCAAAGTATTGTCAATGTTTTGCCAAATTATGTTGGTGTGATTTTCAAATGAAGACTGAATATGCTAAACAAATGTTTTGTCGTCAAACGATAGACACGTGAAGTTGACAAAACTTAAACGTACATACGTTTAAAGAATGTAGTTTTGATCAATATAGAGTACTATAGGCTGATCACCTAGACGTGCTCGTAAGTTACGAACTAGGTGCTGAGTTTTCCTTTTCAAAGAAAGTATGAAATGCTCAATGTCTTGGACCGAGTTATATATGTAATGAATGTTATTCATTGTGAAACGTTTTGAAGGAAAAGAAGTTCTATTTTAAATTATCGATAGTACTTCGTAACGATTGTTTAGTTATTGAAGATATATGATTCCTATGTTTCAAGCATGGTATTTATTGGAATTGTTATACTTGCTGAGCTAGTCATGTTCAGTCTTCCTTGAACCATATGAATGCAGCTAAAACCGAACGGACCGAAGGTTCCGGTAAAGAAAAAGGGAAGGCTAAGGTGAACCTGTAGAGTTCCTTGTAATAGTATAGGTTTACTTTTGTAATGTATTTGATATTATGACAAGGAACTTATATATTAGTTATAAAGAACATGGGAAGGTAATATTGTTTGGAATATATATAAGACATGTTCGTTCTTTTGAGGCATTTCAATTGAATGTATGTGTGAACTGTAGCACCTGTAGCACCATATGTTGGGTTGGAAGATACCCGGATTTGGGGGCGTCACAGGTTAGTATCAAAGCATTACGTTATAAAACGTAAGGGGGGAAATTTTAATCTTAAGTCATAACCTTAAGAAGAGTCAAAGAAGTAAAAAATGGAAATTAACCTTATAAAAATGCATTATAAATATGTTATGTGTTTTTATTATTCTACTGACGTGTACTGATCAAACTATTTGTTTTGTTGTAGATGTCAGGAGAAAATGAAATGTATAGGGATATACATGAAGTTAGTGAAGAATCGGTGAATCATATAGAGATCATACTGAACCCCATAGCAACTATGCCTGAAGTAATAGTTGTTGAGTCTGGAGACTCAGAGAGCCTAGACCTTGTGTATATGTTCGATGGCATGTTGGAAGAAGAAGTAGAGGTAGTGTCCTTTAACTCAGTAGCAATTGCACCAGAGATGGCTGCGGGGGAGTCAATGATGTCACTATTCATGACAGTATTGGATAGAAATATCCAGTATTGTAAGGAAGTAAAGGAGCTGAAAGAAGAGCTTCATGATATATTGGGGGATAAGACCGATATGGAAACTATGTGGGAAGAGAAACATGATGAAAGAGTTTTAGCAAAGGACAAGGTCCACGAGCTGAAACAAGAGGTCTTTGAGCCTAGGTAGGAGCTAAAGACCAAAAAACAGAAGATAGGGAGGATTTTCTATATACATAGCAGTTCTAATGCGGATTTTCAGCATCAAGTAGCTGGGTATCCGATAGAAGAAGGGCAGACTCGACATACTATCAGCCGGGATATTATCGCCGGTCTTGCCAAGGCATATTTTGATAATGCAGTGCGACAGATGTAATCTAGTATTAGCTAGAGTAGATTTAGATATGTAAATATGATGTATCTAGTAGTGACATAAAATCCTCTTTTGTATATCAAAGGGTAGTCTTTTGTAAATCCCAATTTTTAGAAAGCAATTGCGGGATAGTAATGTAATTAGCTTAGGCTATGTAATGTAAACGATGTAGTATTATACTACAAGAAATGAATCATTATAAGCCTTTTATGGAACATATTGCGTAATGGGTTAAAGTTATTGTTTAATCGTGAATAATAATTAACTAATGAGAAGTGAATAATAACGAAATGTGTTGTTTATTCTAACAGCAAAATCCCGCCAAGAAGGAGACAACGTAATCAAAAGGCTAATGTAAATTAATCGGAGGGAAGTCCGGTAAACCCAATGCAGGAATTCGTTAACTTGTTAATAGCCGCGTTTAATAAAAATGGGGCTAATATCCCCGAAATTCCTGGAGTAGTACGAGCTATTACTTTTAAAGATTTTAAGAGTGTCGGTTCGCCAGAGTTCAAAGGAACTACGAACCCTATAGAAGCCCAAACGTGGGTAAAAGAAATTGAGAAGGCATTTGTTATTGCAAGTGTCGATGAGGGCCAGAAGGTTGCCTTTGCAACCTATATGATGAAGGGTGAGGCCAACTTTTGGTGGGAGGCGAACCAGGCTAGGGATGGTATAGAGAACCTAACGTGGGTAAGGTTCAAGGTGATCTTTTTCGAGAACAATTTTCCCACGAGTATGTGTGACAACCCAAGAATTTAGAAAATTTTTAAAAATCTTAAATCATGGATTTAAGTTCAAATGATAGACCTAGACAGAAAATGAGTGTATGCATTTGATATTTTTGAGAAGGAATTTTGAGGATTTCAAAATTCTGTGAAGTATTTAGGTGAATTATTCAAGATTAAGTGTATATGTGAATATGTTCTGTGTATATGGTCATCTGTGTGTTCAGAATGTAGTTAAGGGTTAACGGTTGACCAGATAAAATTTATTATTGTTAAACCCTAATATTATATTCGAATGTCAACATTCAGTTAGAAAAGCCTAATGACTGATAAGAAATCCTAAAACCGGTTCTGAAACCCTAATTTTAGTTCCGAGAATTCGAAATCCTAATTCAGAAATTAGAAACCCTAATCAGTGAATTTAAAGGATAATTATAATGCTTAACTGATATTAATTATAATATTAATTAGGGTAAAGCTTAATTAATTATCAAACCCTAATTTTAGATTTTTATACCCTAATTGTTTCGTCAGAAACCCTAATATAAAATTGTGGACTTAATTGCTAAATTAGCAATTTAAATTGGGATAAAAAAAATCCTAATTAACAAGATTGATTTATGAATGGGAAAGTTTAATTTAATTCGAAAATCCTAATTACAATTTAGAAATATTAATTTTATATTTTTGAAAACCCTAAGGGTTAATAACCATGAATTTTAAGTCATTATATATGTATGTACATTATTGATATTTAAAACTTTGTGTTATACAATGATTTAATATGTGACAACATATGTGAAGTGGTGCATGGATCAATAGACATATATACTATAGTTATGGATATATACATTTATAAATTTCATTAAAAAAATGAAAGTTTTGTAACCTAATTATTCATTAGGTGAGACAATTAAATAACCTAAGGGTTATGGTAATAAGGAAATGTTAGTATTTAATATGCATACTAACTTAAGTAGATAATCTTGTTATTTCAAGTGACTAATAATTTTAAACCTATTTCTTGTAAACCTAATTAGTTTGAGCTAAAGTCACATGTATATTAATTAAATTCCATAAGATTGGGAATGGAAACCCTAAATAAACAATTTCGGTAATATATATTAAAATTGTTAAACTATGTTTATTATATAGCCCAAAACAGTTAAATGAAAAGCCCAAAAGAAATAAAATGTAAGCCCAAACTTAGCTCACTTGATTAAGAGTATTTTAGACATTTGATTTATCTAATTTATGCATTAAAATAAAAGCTAAATGAATGAGTTAGTGGGCATAAATATGACTGTCCACATTAGCCTTTTTAAGGCAAGAATATTAAGCTAATCATATTCCATAAGTAGAAATCTTACACACAAGGACAAGTGTGTCATGCTCCCGTTGGTAGAAAATCCACTTAGCAACCTTAATGGCATGATTAGGCATGATTAGGAAGGGATAAGGCTAACCCTTTTGTCCAAGGGGCAAAAGAAACATGGGGGATATTAGCATTCCACTCCAATTCACCAACATAATATCTATCTCATTTCATTTTACTCCTCCACCATTCTTCTTCTTCTTCTATTTTCTCCCAACCCATCAAAATACAAAGCTTAGCAAGAGAGAGAGGAAAAGTTCATATCTTGTGGGGAAGAAGAGGAGGAAGTGTTTCATGCATCCCAAGTTCCTAACTTACTTAGGAAAGAAAAGGAGGGCATCCCACAAGACAAGGTAAGAAATCAAACTCTAGTTATTTTTCTTCCAATAAATCTTGTATAACTCAAGTTTTAAAACTTGATTTGTGATCCGTCGAAGTGGGGTGCTAGATACATGAGTTATCTAGTAAACCCAAGTGGTAGAACACAAATCTAGTAAGTTTTGAAACCTATGGAGCTGTTATTCCCAAAATAGTCCACTTTGAATGTTAAGGGTTCAAAACCCTAAAATATCTTATGTCCCGTTTCTCTTGGGACTGTTTCGGATAGTTTCATGTCTCTTTAAAATTTGGAAAAATTCATAGAGATACCTTGAGAAGTTATCTACATGTAGGAAAAAGAACGGACACGTTTTGAGTTATAGATTGTGCGTAATGACTATTTCCGTGAAGGACTCCTAAATATTTACCTTCGAATATCTCACAGTGTATACACTGGAAAATTTTGAAAATTTTACAGTAGGTTCATATATAGTAGGAGAGCATAAAGTTCAGATTTTTCTGAACAAAACTCAATTTATGAAAAATAAAACAAGATCCGAGTGTTTTGGGAACTTTAAAAATAGTAAATCGTTTTCTAAAATTCCAGAAAAATTTGGGGATCATTGTGGGTTCATATACTGTCCAAATCAAGAAAATGAGAATTTTTGGAATCAGTTTGCTATTTTTCCTAAAAATGATTAAGTTGTGAATAAAAGAAAATAAATAGTTAAATGATCTCTTAAATAAGAAAAATATGATTTTAATACTTGAATACTCCTAATATATAATGTTATGACTATTCTATAGCATTTTGATAATTTACAATAAGATATATTATTTATGACCTTTTATGGATATTAAATAAGAGGTTTAATATAGGGTGAACAATTAAAATAAATTGTTTATTGATCTAATAAATTATTAAAATGTTATTATGATATTAATAATAATAGAATATGATATTGTAAGTAAATAAAAATATTAAGATTAAAACCTCATTAAAGTATTATTAAATGATTAATAATATTAGATTAAAATATTAATCTTAGATTAATAATATTAAATTAAAGTATTATTAAATGATTAAAATATTATTAAGTAAATAATAATATTTGAGATTAAATAAAATGTTATGAATGTTATAACATTAGTAAAGTAATAAAATATTATTAAAAGATTAATAATATTAGTAAATAAATAAAATATTAATACGATTGGTAAATGACTAAAAGTATTATTAATTGATTAATGATACTAAATCATAAGTAAGATATAATTAACGTAATAATATTAATGCATGATTAAAATATAATTAAGAGAATTATTAATATTAATAAAGTATTGAAATATTATTAAAATTAGTAAGTGAATAAAAGTGTTATTAGTGAACTAGTAATAATAAGAGGGGAATTAAATATTATCAAAATTAATAATATTAAGTGAATTAAAAGTAGTTGTTATCTGAAAATTTTTGCAAGTTTATGAAAATTGTTTTGACTGATAAGAAAATTTTCTAAGATATTGTTAAGTGTTTAGGCAGAGTTTAATTGAACTTAAACTCGATGATTGTTCGACTTGGCCGTCGGGATGTTAGAAATTTGTCGGGTTCAACTCCGACTTAAATAGTCTGATTTGATGCTAAGTCTTATGTGTATTGTAGACTGATAGGATTGTGTTCTATGTGTTTAGGTTATTCTTTGTGTATATATATAATAGTATTATATTGTGATGATATTATTCTAATATTGGAGATTTATATTACTAATATTGGGTCTTCAGATAAAGCGTTATAAATTGCGTAGCGGTAATCAACGGTTTAGGCAAGTTTTACTTAACTCTACTAAGAGTTGTTTTATTTAGATATGCTTATGGTTAATCATTGCTGATTGCCATGTGGAATTGTACTCTGTACATATTGCATGTATAAGTCAGGTATGAAAGGCTGATCACCTTCATTACCAGTTGGTCAAGATATATTTGTTCATGTTCAATACTTGTTCAGTCATAAGTTTGTTCGTTCTAGTTCTCAATTATATTGATGAATTATAGCCAGCCTATTATTCAGACTTTTTCAATCATGATATATCCTTAAATTGTATTTAAACTTGCTGGGAAACTTTCATGCTCACCCTTGCTATATCATGATAAACATTGCAGATAAGGCGAATGCGTTCAGATACAGGAAAAAGGATAATGCCAAGTTTGGCTTGGGATAAAATGTGCAGTTAGTTTGTAATAGTATAGTTTGATAATAATGTTAGGTGTTAGATAGTTTATGAATTGTGTATAATTTAAGGTTACTCGATTTTGGGGAATAGTGTGTAAAGTGTATTGTATAAGCAATTTATGTTTATATCTTCCGCAAATAGTTATAGAATGATTGTACCTGATCCATGGTATTTCAGGACCTGGATTTGGGGCTTTCACAGTTGGTATCAAAGCTGTTGGTTATGAAGCTTAGGTAGGAATACCTGAGACCAATAATATCTAACTCACATAGAGTTAGTTGATCAGTACGATTCAAAGACGAATCTCGATAAGTTATTAAGACACAGAGTTCTCTAACTCTGATAATAAAGTTAAACAGTAGTGGTGAATAGATCGAGTCTAAAAGACTGAAAGTACAGGGATAGGAGATCGTAAAACAAAACGATCAAGACATAGAAATAAATCGTAATATATACGATTAGATCACTCCGTGATCTGATAAGGTTATAATATGGGAAAAGAATCAATTTGATGATTGGGAAGTTTACAGCAAGATTGCTGTGTGAATTAGTACAGATTCAGAAAAGGATTATGAATACGGATTAAATGAAATTCGTATAAAGAAGGGAGTTAGTATTAGGTTGAGATTTCAATTGAGGATTCATGTCGGCAGCTGAGTTGTATGATTCATTGTATGGGCAGGGAATTGTACTTGGTGTAAAAACCACTTAGTTTCTGGCACTAATAATCATTGAAATGTTTGTGTTGCGCTATTTGCTATATGCATGTTAAGAGGGTGATTCATTTCACATGTGTATAACAGGTAGATAGGTCATAGATAGAGAATACGAGGTTAAGTACGAGGTCTTAAAACTTATACTTATGTGAAATTCTTGACTCATAGTTATATGAAATGTTTATGAACCCCTCAGCGAATGGACGCCAAAGGTCTGACTAGGACAAGTTCTTAAACTCATATGATTGTGGCAATTTATGATCTCATATGTGTGGTTTGACGAACTGGGTATAGTTGTGTGTCAATAGAGTATTAAGGATAATAGGAATAGATAGATTGTTAAGCAAATGATTATTAGTGGAGACATAAGTTTTTCAAAATTCCTAGCTATGCTAGACTTCGAAATTTTGACATCAAGCTAAATACGCACTATGTGCTTTTAAAAAAAATGTAGACTTGTAATTATTGGTGAAACGGTTTAAAGTACAGTCTATGCTACTTATTTTGGCTAGACACAAATGATTTGAAATATCAAAATATATTTTATTTATCACTTATGTACCATGTAACCTGGTGCAAAGATGATAAAAGGTGATGAAGTTGTAAATACATGAATACTTAGTGTGAATTTAATTTAAAATCGTTATTCCACTATTGTATGATGTGTTATGACGAAATCATACAATGACGACATCCTCAAATGGACTGTTAATACTGTACGACATCATGACGTCATTCTCGAAAATGTTTTTTTTACAAAAAAAGTTTAATTTGCCAACGGGGTTTGGCTATACCTAAATAATTCGATTGAATTGAATTATTGATATGAGTCTACGCTATTAGATTCAGCTAGACTAATATTTATGAAAACTCTAAGTGTTTATTGAAAGAAATTTCCCGAACCAAATTGGTTTGGTGCGGAATCCTATGATAAGACTGAGGTGAACTATATTTTTTGGATAAATAATCCAATCTAGTAGCGTAAATATTCGCTAGACATGATTAATACGTTATGCATGACGTAAGAGTATGATAGGCTAATCACCTAAAGTACTAGCAACGGTAGTTTACCTTCTTTGTGATTGTAAACCTACCAAGTAATGTAAAGTTTTGCAGTATGAATACCGTTAAAACTATGTGTTCATGGTTTATATGACCCCTCAGCAATTTGAAAATTTTTACTATTGTGAGTGGTGTATTGGGTAACATGTGAAGATGTGTGAATGGTGTAAGCTGTTTGGTGTAAGGTGTAAGGTGAATTTCGGGGACGAAATTCTTAGAAGAAGGGGTGAATGTGACAAACCGAGAATTTAGAAAAATTTTTAAAATCTTGAATGATGGATTTAAGGTCAAATGATAGACCTAGACAGAAAATGATTGTATGCGTTTGATATTTTTGAGAAGAAATTTTGAGGATTTCAAAATTATGTGAATGATTTAGGTGAATTATTCAAGATTAAGTGTATATGTGAATATGTTCTCTGTATACGGTCATCTATGTGTTCAGAATGTGGTTAAAGGTTAAGGGTTAAGGGTTGACCAGATAAATTTTATCAGTGTTAAACCCTAATATTATATTCGAACGTCAACATTCAGTTAGAAAAGCCTAATGACTGATACGAAACCCTAAAATCGGTTCTGAAACCTTAATTTCTGTTCCAAAAATCCGAAACCCTAATTCAGAAATTGGAAACCCTAATATGGGAATTTAAATGATAATAATAATGTTTAAGTGATATTAATTATAATATTAATTAGGGTAAGCTTAATTAATTATCAAACCCTAATTTTAGATTTTTAAACCCTAATTGTTCCGTCAAAAACCCTAATACAAAATTGTGGACTTAATTGCTAAATTAGCAATTTAAATTGGGATTAAATAATCCTAATTAACAAGATTGATTTATGAATGGAAAAGTTTAATTTAATTCGAGAATTCTAATTACAAATTAGAAATATTAATTTTCTATTTTTGAAAACCCTAAGGGTTAATAACCATGAATTTTAAGTCACTGTATATGTATGTACATTATTGATATTTAAAACTTTGTGTTATACAATGATTTAATATGTGACAACATATGTGAAGTGGTGCATGGATTAATAAACATATATACTATACTTATGGATATATACATTTATAGATTTCATTAAAAAATGAAAGTTTCGTAACCTAATTATGCATTAGGTGAGATAATTAAATAACCTAAGGGTTATGGTAATAAGGAAATGTTAGTATTTAATATGTATACTAACTTAAGTGGATAATCATGTTATTTCAAGTGACTAATAATTTTAAACCTATTTCTTGTAAACCTAATTAGGTTATGAGCTAAAGTCACATGTATATTAATTAAATTCCGTAAGATTGGGAATGGAAATCCTAAATAAATAATTTGGGTAATATATATTAAAATTGTTAAACTATGTTTATTACATAGCCCAAAACAATTAAAGGAAAAGCCCAAAAGAAATAAAATGCAAGCCCAAACTTAGCCCACTTGATTAAGGGTATTTTAGACATTTGATTTATCTAATTTATGCATTAAAATAAAAGCTAAATGAAGGAGTTAGTGGGCATAAATATGGCTGGCCACATTAGCCTTTTTAAGGCAAGAATATTAAGCTAATCATATTCCATAAGTAGAAATCTTACACACAAGGACAAGTGTGTTATGCTCCCATTAGTAGAAAATCCACTTAGCAAACTTAATGGCATGATTAGGAAGGGATAAGGCTATCCCTTTTGTCCAAGGGGTAAAAGAAACATGGAGGATATTAGCATTCCACTCCAATTCACCAACATAATATCTATCTCATTTCATTTTACTCCTCCACCATTCTTCTTCTTCTTCTATTTTCTCCCAACCCATCAAAACACAAAGCTTAGCAAGAGAGAGAGGAAAAGTTCAGATCTTGTGGGGAAGAAGAGGAGGAAGTATTTCATGCATCCCAAGTTCCTAACTTACTTAGGAAAGAAAAGGAGGGCATCCCACAAGACAAGGTAAGAAATCAAACTCTAGTTGTTTTTCTTCCACTAAATCTTGTATAACTCAAGTTTTACAGCTTGGATTTGTGATCCGTCGAAGGGGGTGCTATATACATGAGATATCTAGTAAACCAAAATGGTAGAACACAAATCTAGCAAGTTTTGAAACTTGTGGGGCTGTTTTTCCCAAAATAGTCCACTTTGAATGTTAAGGGTTCAAAACCCTAAAATAATTTCTGTCCCATTTTTCTTAGGATTGTTTCGGATAGTTTCATGTCTCTTAAAAATCTGGGAAAATTCACAGAGGTACCTTGAGAAGTTATCTATATGTAGGAAAAATAACGGACACGTTTCGAGTTATAGATTGTGCGTAATGACTATTTCCGTGAAGGACTCCTAAATATTTACCTTCAAATATCTCATTGTGTATACACTTGAAAAATCCGAAAGTTTTACAGTAGGTTCATATATAGTAGGAGAGCATATCCTGAAAATTTCAGATTTTTTTGAGCAAAACTCAATTTATGAAAAATGAAGCAAGATCCGAGTGTTTTGGAAACTTTAAAAATAGTAAATCGTTTTCTAAAATTCCAGAAAAATTTGGGGATCATTGTGGGTTCTTATACTGTCCAAATCAAGAAAATGAGAATTTTTGGAATCAGTTTGCTATTTTTCCTAAAAATGATTAAGTTATGAATAAAAGGAAATAAATAGTTAAATGATGTCTTAAATAAGAAAAAATGTGATTTTAATGCTTGAATACTCCTAATATATAATGTTATGACTATTCTAGGGCATTTTGATAATTTACAATAAGAAATATTATTTATAACCTTTTATGGATATTAAATAAGAGGTTTAATATATGGTGAACAATTAAAATAAATTGTTTATTGATCTAATAAATTATTAAAATGTTATTATGATATTAATAATATTAGAATATGATATTGTAAGTAAATAAAAGTATTAAGATTAAAACCTCATTAAAGAATTATTAAATGATTAATAATTTTAGATTAAAATATTAATCTTAGATTGAAATATTATTAAAAGATTAATAATATTAAATTAAAGTATTATTAAATGATTAAAATAATATTAAGTAAATATTAATACTTGAGATTAAATAAAATGTTATAAATGTTATAACATTAGTAAAGCAATAAAATATTATTAAATGATTAATAATATTAGTAAATAAATAAAATATTAATACGATTGGTAAATGACTAAAAGTATTATTAATTAATTAATGATACTAAAGCATACGTAAGATATTATTAACGTAATAATATTAATGAATTATTAAAATATAATTAAGAGAATTATTAATATTAGTAAAGTATTAAAATATTATTAAGATTAGTAAGCGAATAAAAGTGTTATTAGTGAACTAGTAATACTAAGAGGGGAATTAAATATTATCAAAAATAATAATATTAAGTGAATTAAAAGTAGTTGGTATTTGAAAATTTTAGCAAGTCTATGAAAATTATTTTGACTGATAAGAAATTTTTTTAAGATATTGTTAAGTGTTTAGGCAGTGTTTAATTGAACTTAAACTCGATGATTGTTCGACTTGACCGGCGGGATTTTAGAAATTTGTCCAGTTTAACTCTGACTTAAATAGTATGACTTGATGCTAAGTCTTATGTGAATTGTAGACTGATAGGATTATGTGCTATGTGTTTAGGTTATTCTATGTGTATATATATAATAGTATTATATTGTGATGATATTATTCTAATATTGGAGATTTATATTACTAATATTGGGTCTTCGGATAAAGCGTTATAAATTACGTAGCAGTAATCAACGGTTCAGACAAGTTTTAGTTAACTCTACTAAGAGTTGTTTTATTCAGATATGCTTATGGTTAATCATTGCTGATTGCCATGTGGAATTGTACTCTGTACATATTGCATGTATAAGTTAGGAATGAAAAGCTGATCACCTTCATTACCAGTTGGTCCAGATATATTTGTTCATGTTCAATACTTGTTCAGTCATAAGTTTGTTTGTGCTAGTTCTCAATTATATTGATGAATTATAGCCAGCCTATTATTCAGGCTCTTTCAATCATGATATATCCTTAAATTGTATTTAAACTTGTTGGGCAACTTTCATGCTCACCCTTGCTATATCATGATAAACATTGTAGATAAGGCGAATACGTTCGGATACAGGAAAAAGGATAATGCCAAGTTCTGCTTGGGATAAAATGTGCAGCTAGTTTGTAATAGTATAGTTTGATAATAATGTTAGGTGTTAGATAGTATATGAATTGTGTATAAGTTAAAGTTACTCGATTTTGGAGAATAGTGTGTAAAGTGTATTGTATAAACAATTTATGTTTATATCTTTCGCAAATAGTTATAGAATGATTGTACCAGATCCGTGGTGTTTTGGGACCTAGATATGGGGCTCTCACAGTATGTAGGGGAGGACGTAAATATGATTTTTGGAGTTGAACAATGGGAGATGATAGTTCCCCAATACGCTGTAAGTTTAATGAATTGGCAAGGTTTGCTCCACACCAAGTGGACACGAAGGTTAGGTAGGCTACGAGGTTCGAGCAGGGCTTAAAACCCCTGGCTCTATAGCTAAATATCTATGTTCCAAAGTACTTCTTTTGGGACTATATTAGAGAAGGAAATAATTACCGAGGGTGGGAATGTGGCTCTAAGCCAGTACCACAAGGATAAGAAGAATAAGGGTAAAGTTGACGGGGGAGTGAAGACCGAGGGAGCCAGCGGAAGTGGTGACGGTCACAAGATGAAAGGGTTTAACTTTAGGAATATCGGAGTGAAGCATGGAGATCTGAAGAGGAGGATGGAGGCGTGAAAGACCTATGGGAAGACTCATTTAGGAGTTTGTCTCAAGGGGAAGGTTGTATGCTACAACTATGGATAGAAGGGGCTCATTTCGCCTAACTGTTCAAGTCCAAAAAGGAATCACGGATGCTTTGTATGTGGGTTAACTGACCACATAGCAATGAACTGCCTGAAGAAGGGGACGAACGAGAATAAGGGCGCTAATAGAAGTAAGTTAGCTATTGGTGGTCCAGCAACGACAGGTAGGTCGATGGATCGTACCTTTAACATGACAGTCCAAGATGCAGTTGTATCAGGGGACGTAGATGCAGGTATTATTCTGATCAATGACATAAATGCTTATGTGCTATTTGATTCGGGTGCTACTTGTTCGTTTATAGCATGTGATTTTGCTAGACAATTGGGATTACTTCCCGAAAGATTTCACTAGTACTGTTTGTTAAAAAGAAGGACGGATCGTTAAGCATAGGCAATTGTTATCTGTTGTAGGATACTGTGAACCTTGGATCTATGGGAATTGTATATTGTAATATTTGTATAGTAGTTCAATTAGATATAAGCATAGAATCAGACACCATGGGAGTATAGATTTGAATGCGGTATATTAATTTATTAGTAGTAAGAACCAGATCGGATATCGTGGGAGTATAGATCTGGGGGCGTTACAAGTTTGGTATCAGAGTAGTTAAGGCTATAAATATATGTAAAAGGAATATTAGAATATAGTCTTCGAGTCCGTAAAAATATTACACTACACATAAAAATAACATTAAAAAATTTATGTTTTGTGTAAATTTTGTATATAAGTAATAAAGAAGTTTTGTTTTATAGGATGGCCAACTCCGATGCTGAGGAAATACCGATAGTAAATAATCCACCATAAATTGAGTCATTAATAGATAGTGATATAGAGGATGAAGAATTGCTTCATGATGAACAACTGCTAGATGTTGAGGAAGAGGAGGACCCAATAGTAGGACAATTAATGAAAATTGAAGATCATGAGCAGGCAATAGCATCATTAGTTCAAAAATTTGTGAATGATAATGATCAAATGAGGTTTAGGGCACATTTAGCTGAGGGAATGTTAGAGCATGAAAGGGGAACCAATAATACACTAAAAGTACAACTGCACCATAGACAGAGTGGCATGAGGGAAATATAGTCGAGGTTACTCATATCTGCTCAGGAAACTCGAGATGTCTTTAGTGATTTGTAGCGACGAGTAGTTCGATATCTGGTTGAAGGGAAGAAAACTTCTTATCTGATAGATCGATCTATGGTATGCCACATGATCCAGTATTCCTTCGATGAAGTTAATAATTTCTAATTGTAGTATATAAATCTAAGTGCTCTGTATTAGTAAGAATAAAAGAGCATTTTATGTTGTATTATAACTGGTAGTGCTTATAAACTACTAGTTGTTTATGTGTGTATTAGGGGATATATGAATAAAAAGTTTGTTTGTTTTATACAAATTCTTATTGTGGATGTTTATTATTTTATATAGAATCATGCCACCAACTAGAAAACCTCAACTAGAGATATATAACAATGTTAATCTTACCCAACAGTTAGTAGAACTTTTGTTAGGTGCTATGAATAGACCCACAACTCAAAACACCCTGTCTATGGACTTTAAATTAGTTGGTCCATCTAAGTTCAAAGGTACATCTGTACCTGTCGATGAACAAATTTGGATTACTAAAATAGAAACTTTTTCCTTACTAACCAATGTCAATAACAACCAACAAACGACTTTTGTAACCTTTTTCTTAAAAGGAGAGGCAAATTACTGGTGGGAATCTACTAGGGGTCGAGTAAAAACTGAAGTTGTGTCATAGGATAGATTCAAAGAATTGTTCTTTGAAAATTATTTTTCTCAATCTCTAAAGGATCGTATGGAAGTACGATTCTGATAGTTGAAACAAGGAGAAATTATTGTATCTCAATATACAACCAAGTTTAACGAACTGTCCATGTTTGCTCCATATTAAGTCAATACTGAACTTAGGAAGTATCGGAGGTATCAAGAAGGTTTGAAACCTTAGATACGTAGTAAATTATCTATATTATAAATAATGACTTTTTCCAAAATACTCGAGAAAGCATTCATAGTTGAGAGTGAAAAGGAGAACCTCGTCAAATTTCACAAGGAAAAGAATAATCAAAATGAGGGAGGGGAACCTAAGACTGAACCCAGTTCGGGTGGGTTTAATAATAAAAGGAAATGGGATACTACTTTTTCTAACAACTCTGGGAAAAAGGTAAGTAATAATAACAACAACTTTAATAATAACAAAAATAATAAGATGGAACCTTGTGGACAGGAAGGTCATTTTTCTCCACAGTGTCCTATCCCTAATAAAAATAAATGTTTCAACTGTGGTTCATCAGAACATTTAGCAAGGAACTGTACCAAACCCAAGAACCAGGGAGGAGGAGGAAACAAAGTTCTAGAGAATAACAATAATAGGTCATCAATAGCTACAGTTGGACCTCAGAGTCGACCAACCGGCAGAAAATTTAATATGTCGGTGAGGGATGTTGTTGCTTCACAGGTCGTGGTGACAGGTATCATCCCTATCAACACTTTAAATGCATATGTGTTATTCGACTCTGGTGCTACTTGTTCTTTTGTGCCTAATAGTTTTTCTAAAAAATTGAATATACCATGTGAAAACTTAGACATACCATTCTACGTAAAAATTGCAAATAATGAAAAGATCCTTGTTAAAACTATATATAGGAATTGTAGCGTGGATATAAAGGGGCAAATTTTTTTGGTGAACCTTATTCTAATACAGTTAGGAAAATTCGATGTAATCTTAGGAATGGATTGGTTAGTTAACCATAACGCGATGATTGATTGTCATAAAAAATGTATAAACCTATTGACTACATCGAAGTCAAAGGTAGTGTTCAACGGAGGTTGTTCACCTAAGAAATCTCTATGTCTAGCCATAATTCAGGTAGAAAGATTACTTAGAAAAGGTTGTTTAAGTTATTTGGCCTATATAGTTGATACTCGACAAGAAGGAGTAAAACTAGATCAAAAACCTATAGTTAAGGAATTTCTCGATGTATTCCTAGATGACTTACCAGGTCTTCCTCCAGATAGGGAAATCAAAGTTTGTCATTGACCTTGCACCAGGAAAGACACCGATTTCTAAGGTACCGTACAAAATGGCACCTATAGAACTGAAATAGTTACTAGTACAACTACAGGAACTGCGATGACCCGAAAAATTGGATTGTCCAGAATTTAAGTTTAAAAAAATAGTTATTAATAAAGTGAATTTTTATTAATAATATTATGTGCTATGTGTTTATTAATCGTTCTAGAACCTAGGATGATTATAAATCGAAAGGATTCTAGCTACGAGCTATGTGACATCCCCAAACCCAAGTACTTCAATTCTCACATGATTTGGTGTTCACTATACAAACATCATATGTCTATCTACCCGTAATAAATGAAAGCATAAATAGATAGAAATAAATTCTCTCCTTACAGAGTTACATCATCTAAATTAAATACATAAATTCAAGGTCATACTAACTTTAAATCTCAAATGCAGAACTATAAATAAATAATTATCTTACACAACATTAACATAAGTTTGAAACATAAATCATAATCACATAAACAACAAGTCTTCATCACTTGTTAATCTTGCTCTTGCCTTTGCTAGTAGAAGGCTCGTCAGACCTTTCTTTCTTAATTGCAATGTTATTATTATGCAAGAGTGAGCACGAATGCCCATAAGTATATTAAAGAAACAACAATATAATAACATGCGAGTGAATCAAAGACATCTGGAATAAAACGCAACTCTTGAATCAATAATAAATAACAAGAATCAAAAGAACTTCTGAGGGTCATAAGACCTTGAACTATGTCTTAAGTTATCAAGGGTTATACTTAAAACCTTTAACAATCATAAGACTATGGACTCTTCTACTCGTACTTAGGGGGATCAACCCTTAGTACCATACTATGCACCATATCTTAACGCTAATGCATAAGTAATCCCCTATACAAGGTTGTTCATCTCAGTTTGACATTAGAGTCCGCACCAAAGAAAGTTTGGTCTGAAAAATTTAATAAGGGTTCTGAAATTTAGAACGTTCGTCAACTATGGACAAGTCAAATCAATAAGGGTTCGCTATTCTAACAATGTAACGGGACGAATTGTTTGAGTTGTGATTCTGAGGACAGAATCCTTTTAAGAGGGGAAAGACGTGACAACCGAGATTTTGTAATTAATTTTAATATTTATTGGATTGAATAAATATTTATCGATGAATTAATTATTAGACTAAATAATTAATTGATGAAATTGTGGTAGATTAATTTAATTATATGTGTTGTATTTATTAAATTGATGTGGAGAATTTTATTATTCGATGCATGTATTTATGTGAGCTTATTGTAATAAAAGAAATATTTAATAAGCCTAATGTTATTTTAATTAATTTAATTATTAATTAGAGATTTAATAATTTGACATTATTATTAAAGGAGAAATTTAATTATGTGACTATGTGAATTAATGGGAAATTATTATATTTTATTTAAAATAAATTAAACTAGATATTTGATTTATTTTATAATGGGTGTGACATTATTTTAACTATATGATAAAAGGTTTTATTAAAATAAAGGGTTTTGAAACCTAGTATGCTAGCCAAACATGGCACTAAGGGAGGTTGGGAGCAGTTACCCATGATAGGTAACTGACCTCTACAACCCGTCAGTTCCTTTTCTATTTATTTCTTACGCCTTCTTCTTTTTCATCATTTGGCTAAGTCTGGCATAAAACAGAGAGGGAAAAGAGAGTGACCTTGAGAATTTAGAGAGTTGTTAAGAGGTTTGCGTGAGTCAGGAAGAACCATAAGGAATTCATCTCCTATTAATTCACTCTACGTTTTTGGTAATTCTGTCCAACCCAATTTTCATAGTTTACGTCATTTAGTTTTATAAAAAAATGGCTTTCATACTTTCTGTGAATCTCTGTAAATTGGGAAACTATGTCATGGATTATATGTTGTATATGTATTAAATGTTATCAAATCGTATTCAATTATATATTATGTAAGTTATCATGTCATCAGTTTCATGAAAATATGTCGTTTATGTTGCTCAAAACTTACAGAGTATAAGTTTTGGCCATATGGCCCTTGCGCACAAATTTAATGCGTTGATCATATATTATCCCTAAATTTTACACATGTATATAATTATGCATGTTAAAACGAAGTAAACAAAACTTGAATGGTTGGATTTGGTCTTATAACGAATCTGTGGCGTTGAATTTTAGGATTTATGTTCAAAACCTTCAAGAACATCAAGAACAGTACAATTTCCATAATTTAATTATGTGATTATGTGTTTTAATGGGTTAAAATCACTCTATAAATGTTGGATAATGATTATGTATAAATTATAGCATGTGGGTATGTTGAATTTGGTGAATTTAGTGTTAATGTAATTTTTTTTCGCTGAATTCTGTGTTCTTCGCAAACTAGAAATTCAGAATCTGGAGTGTCGCGCCGCGGCGCCAACTCCAGGCCTGAGACTCGCGCCGCAACGCCACGGCGCCGCAATTCCAGAGACCTACGCCGCAGCGCCAAGACCCAGTACATCAGTGGCGCCACAGCGCCACTTAGCAGATTGGCTAGAAATGAGTTTTTAAAATGTTTAAGTCTAGTAATGTGTTATTAACTTAGTCTATTGATCATAAAAACTTGTTAGACGTATAATGAGGTGTTAAAATAAATTCTTAACACGTCAATAACACAATTACGTGTGAATTGAATGATCGAATGCATAGTTAGCTTATTGTTCGTGAAATCTAATTTTTGACAATAAGTATAGTAGTTTACTAAGTATAGTCATAAATTCGAGTTAGACAGAAGAATGAACTTATGATGTTTAGTACGTTGTAATTGACTGGTATTGTAAACGTAATTGATATGTAGGAGTTAAATCAAAGAACGAGTTTAGTTAAAGTGTAATCTACACACGAGGCAAGTTTTCCTAACCATACTTGTTATCATTATATAAGTTGATTAATTCACCTTTCTACATTCAGCAAGTTCTCATTATTATTGATCAAGTCTGTTTTGTATATTAAAGTTTATAAATCTTTCAAGCATGATACTGTTATACAATACTTATTCTATTGTATAGCTTTTGAGATTCTATTCAATTAAGTTATCAATTATTGTTAAACCTTGTTAGACTAGCGAACCCTTATTGATTCGACTAGTCCATAGTTGATGAGTGTTCTAAATTTCAGAACCCTTGATGAATTATCAAAATCAAACTTTCTTTGGTGTGGACTCCGATGTCAAACTGAGATGAACAACCCTTTAATAGGGGATTATTTACGCTTTACCGTTAAGATATTGTGCACAGTATGGTATTAAGGGTTGATCCCCCTAAGTACGAGAAGAAGAATCCATAGTTTTATGACTGTTAAAGGTTTCAAGAATAAACACTTGACAACCTAGGACATAGTTCAAGGTCTTATGACCCTCAAAAATTCTTTTGATTCTTGTTATTTATTCTTGACTCAAAAGTTGAGCTTTTATATTCGAAGTTATTATTTTTTCTCGCATGTTATTATTCATTGTTATATTGTTATACTCGTGGGCAATCGTGCTCACTCTTGCGTAATAATAACATTGCAGTTAAGAACGAAAGAGCAGACGAACCTTCCACTAGTAAAGGCAAGGGCAAGCTTAGCAAGTAATGAAGATTGATTATTTATGTGGTTATGTAATGATAATTAGAATTGATGTTACTTAAGACTTATTTGTTTATATTTCCGCACAGATGATTTAAGGTTAGAGTAACCTGGGATTTATTTATTATGCAGTTGATGTAAACTCATAAGGGGAGATCTATTATTATTTCTATCTATTGCATGGTTTGCATTTATTTATGGGTAGATAGATGGATGATGTTTGTACAGTGAACACCAAATCCCGTGGAAATGGAAGTACCGGATTTAGGGGTGTCACAAACAAGGTTCAACAATAACTGATATTTAAAACGAATAACAATCTCAAGAGATATACAATAGAATAAGTTTTGTATAACAGAATCATACTTTGAAAGGATTAATAATCTTTATTATAACAAATTGAACTTGATTAATAATAACGAGAATTTGCTCGATGTAAGTTTATAAACTTGAATAACGATAACAAGTAGGGTTAGGAAACTTGCCTCGTTCGTAGTTTACACATTAATTACACACGTTCCTCGATTTAATCCTATATATCATTTACATTCACAATTCCAGTCAATTACAACGTAACTAGTCATCACAAGTTCATTCTTTTTGTTTAAATTTGGATTATGACTATACTTAGTCAAATTACCATACATGTTTTCACATAATATTACATTACACGAACAACAAGCTAACTACGCATTCAACAATTTAATTAAACATGTAAATGCCTTATTGACATGTTAAGGACCTATGTTAACATCTCGTTATATGACTAACACATTTTTATGTTTATTAGATTAGGTTACTATTACATTCCTGGACATGAATAATCAAAAAAAATTCATTTCTGATCAATCTGCAAAGTGGAGCTGCGGCGCCACCAGCACGCTTGTTCTTGGCGTTGCGGCGCGGGGTTTATGCCTGTAGCCGGCACCGCGGCGCGGCGAACTAGTACCAGAACTGCAATTCATGAAAAATTGCAGAACATGGCCAAAATATAATAATTTCTCATTAATTCACATAGTCACATAATTAAATTTCTCATTTATTAATTATGTCAAATTATTAATTCTTTAATTAATTAATAAATTAATTAAAATAACATTATGCTTATTACATATTTCATTTAATTCAATAAGCTCACAGAAATACATACTTTGAATAATAAAATTCTCCACATTAATTTAATAAATATAACACCTATAATTAAATTAATCTACCACAATTGCATCATCAAAAACTTTCTCCATCTCCGTAATCCAACTATGAGCTTCTATCGGGTTTATGGAGCCTTTAAACTCTAGTGGTTCCACCGCCTTGAAATCATTAAACGTAGTATTCGGTGGAGCTTGAGGTTGATTATTAATCGCTCCAGCTAATAAGTACACCAATTGTTGAACGGGGTTAGCATTAGCGTTGTTGTTGTTGTTGTTGTTCATCGGTTCTTCTTGAGCTTGTTGACGATTTTGTCTTTTCTCGGCGGCATATTTCTGTTAAAATGTATGCTTATTAGGTCTTTATCCACTTCTCTAAATATTTAAGGCTTAATTCAAACAATTTAACAAAATCACTTATCACATTTTCTCAAACAACTTGATATATTTATTCAAATCAAAAGTTTTAACATCATACGATAGCATCACTGCTATTTACATCAACTATCCCAATATAAAGAATCTACATGATTTAAAACATTAAAATATTCATTTGTTTATAAACACATCGAAAGTTACATCTGTAACTACTAGATAGGTTTTCACATAATAAAACTAATCATATCATTGCCTGTTAAGGCGCTAAATAGCCTTGCTACGTTCCTCTTCCATGATGCGGGACATCATCCTGTGATCTAGCATTTACGATGGTAGTACTTCGAACTACATTAGGTACCTCATAACTCGATCCTGGGCCTCATCCATTACATTTTGAAGTGTAGAGTACGTCTCCCCAAGCTTAGCCTTCTTCGCACAACAATCCTCTTATGCAAGATCAGCACGATGTGATTCCCTTACCCAAGCTTCCTCTACTATGGTCAGCCTTTCTTAGTTCTCTTTCAGTTCATTCTTCAACTTCTCTATTTCCTCGGACTTCTCCTCAGTTTGACCCTTCTCGTGGACCAAATCCCACTCTACGTTTCCTATACGTGTGTGAAGAATCACAACCTCCCTATCCCTCTGCTCAATAGTAATCTACCGAATAATCGTCCGCTCATTCAGCTCCTAGACAGTGTCACATAACTCTGTGTTACAGTAATATAACTCATCGTACATCTCAGCAATAATAGAGTTCGGTGGGAACTCATCTTCTTCCTCTTCTTCCTCAAGATCCTCCTCTGGATCAGTCTCAGGATCATGCTCCTGACCAACAACAGTGATCAACGGAGATGGCTCTCTCTGTACCAACTGCTCCCTGACGACATGAATGTCTCGGGACTCCTCCTCCGTAGGTACTCAGGGTTCCTCCTACCCAGCTCGACTAGCTCCTCCAACATCCGACATCTTGACAACACAGTTTTAAGTTTTAGTTATTAAGCCACACTAGCGAGCACATAATTTAACACACAAACATATAAAGTCTTTTATTATTTTCAATGAATTAAGAAATTCATTTATTAGAACTCGATAAGAGTTTTCCATCACTATGTTCTTCATATAAGGCTACTACCTAAGGTTGTTACCCCACCTAAGGTTCATAACCTACGGTTTTGATACCAACCTGTAACACCCCCAAACCCGGGTACTTCAATTCCCACATGATTTGGTGTTCACTATACAAACATCATATGTCTATCTACCCGTAATAAATGAAAGCATAAATAGATAAAAATAAATCCTTTCCTTAAGGAGTTACATCATCTAAATTAAATACATAAATCTCATGTCATACTAACCTTAAATCTCAAATGCGAAAATATAAACAAATAATAGTCTTACACAACATTAACATAAGTCTGAAACATAATACATAATAACATAAACAACAAGTCTTCATCACTTGTTAATCTTGCCCTTGCCTTTGTTAGTAGAAGGCTCGTCGGACCTTTTGTTGTTAACTGCAATGTTATTATTACGCAAGAGTGAGCACGATTGCCCACAAGTATAATAATGAAACAACAATATAATAACATGCGAGTGAATCAAAGACATCTAGAATAAAACACAACTCTTGAATCAAGAATAAATAACAAGAATCAAAAGAACTTCTGAGGGTCATAAGATCTTGAACTATGTCCTAGGTTATCAAGGGTTATACTTGAAACCTTTAACAACCGTAAGACTATGGACTCTTATACTCGTTCTTAGGGGGATCAACCCTTAGTACCATACTATGCACAATACCTTAACGCTAACGCATAATTAATCCCATATACAGGGTTGTTCATCTCAGTTTAACATTAGAGTCCGCACCAAAGGAAGTTTGGTTTGGAAAATTCAGCAAGGGTTCTAAAATTTAGAACGTTGATCAACTACGGACTAGTCGAATCAATAAGGGTTAACTAGTCTAACAAGGTTCAACAATAACTGATATTTAAAACGAATAACAATCTCAAGAGGTATATAATAGAATAAGTATTGTATAACAGAATCATACTTTGAAAGGATTAATAATTTTTAATATAACAAATTGAACTTGATTAATAATAACGAGAATTTGCTCGATGTAAGTTTATAAACATGAATAACGATAACAAGTAGGGTTAGGAAACTTTCCTCGTTCGTAGGTTACACGTTAATTACACATGTTCCTCGATTTAATCCTACATATCATTTACATTCACAATTCTAGTCAATTATAACATAATTAGTCATCACAAGTTCATTCTTTTTGTTTAAACTCGGATTATGACTATACTTAGTCAAATTACCATACATGTTTTCACATAATATTGCACTACACGAACAATAAGCTAACTACGTGTTCAACAATTTAATTAAACATGTAAATGCCTTATTGACATGTTAAGGACCTATGTTAACATCTCATTATATGACTAACACATTTTTATGTTCATTAGATTAGGTTACTGTTACATTCCTGGACATGAATAATAATAAAAAAAATCATTTATGATCAATCTGCAGAGTGGCGCTGCGGCGCAGCGAACCAGTATCAGAACTGTAATTTGCGAAAAATTGCAGAACATGGCTAAAACCTTCAATTAATTTATTCTTACATGACCCAAACACTGTAATACACATATAACTACTACCCAACCCTCCTAGCATGATTTTAACAAGTTAAAACATATAATTTCCAAAATCAGATCATGTAATTTCATGTTCTTGGTGATTTTGAAAGTTTTTAAAGATAAAACATAAAACTGACACTACGGGTTGTTTATAACGCTAAATCTGTTCATTCGGAGTTCGTTTTCTTCGTTTTAACATGCATAATTATATATAAGTGTAAAATTTATGATACAACATATGATTAACGTATTAAAGTTGCATGTAAGGGCCATATGGCCTAATTTCATACTTTATATTTTGAAGAAAGTATATACGACATGTTTTTATGAAACATGTGTTATGGAAATATACAATATATAGTAAAAACATGCTATGTTAACATATTATCACATATATATCCACATAATCACTACAATTTCCAATTATAGAGATTTTAACAGAACTTGAAAGCAATTTTCATGAAAACTTTAATAACATAAAATAGAAATTGGGTTAAAGAGATTACCCAAAGTATAGAGTGTAGGTTAGTAGAGAAGCTTTTCTCAGATGCTTCTTCAATCACCCAACACAAAATTTCCCTCAACAATTTCTCAATTTCTCTCTGATTTTTCCTTTTTCCAAACTTAACAAACTAAAAGAAGAAGACATATAAGCTTATAAAAACTGAGCGCAGTTGTGGTGGTCAGTTAACCCATCATGGGTTAACTGCTCTCAACCTCCACTAAGGCCTTGTTTGGCTCACTTATTAGAAGGTTTTCCCATTTAATTTAATTAATTCTTTATAATATAGTTTAATAATGTCACACCCAATTAGACAGTAAATCAAACATCTTATTTAATTTAAATTAATTAAAATATAATAATTTCTCATTAATTCACATAGTCACATAATTAAATTTCTCATTTATTAATTATGTCAAATTATTAATTCTTTAATTAATTATTAAATTAATTAAAATAACATTATACGTATTGCATATTTCATTTAATTCAATAAACTCACATAAATACATACTTGGAATAATAAAGTTCTCCACATCAATTTAATAAATATAACACCTATAATTAAATTAATCTACCACAACTGCATCAATTAATTATTTAATCCAATAATTAAATCATCGAAATATATTTATTTAATTCAATAAATATTAAAATTAAATTACAAAATCTCGTTTGTCACAAGCTAGATTGAACGAGTAAGAATTTCCAAGACGAAAATAAAAAATTTTCGGGAACAAAAATATTTCGGGGAAAAAGACAAAATAGACATTATTCACCTAATGAAACCGAAAGGGTTAGGGTTTGAATAATCTAAGCTTTTTCGAGAGTTCGATATGTCCAAATGACATTCCGTCAAAAGATTTGACGATAATATATCGTCAAAAGATTTGACGATAATATATCGTAAAAAGTTAAGTAAGCCGATAAAAGTTTTTTTCGTAAAACGTGCAGAAATCGAACGAAATAAAAACGACGAAAAGTACTATTACGTACTTTTCATTCGTTTAACTACGTTAGGGAAAAACGTGAAGGAAAATGCTTGACACCAAAAAGCATTTTTCGGTTTTTCGGAGATCCGAATATTACGTAAAAGTTAATCGGTAAAGAAAAGACGAAATATCCAAAAATATTTGGATTCCGAGAATCCCAATTTTTAAAATTATCCGATGAAACCTGAAAGATGGAAGAAGTTTCGTGAATAGTAAGGAGATGTATTGAGGAGGTGGGAATAGTAAATCTAGGGGCAAAATGACTATTTTGCCCCTAGCTTTGAAAATCTATATAATGAAAGTGTTAGTTGATTTTTTTTCAAAATCAACCAACACTTTGGAAGAGAGAGAGAGAGAGCTTCAGAGCTTGGAGAAGATGGAGAAGGAAGAGAATGAGCATGAATGATCGGATCAAAAATGTTTGTGAAATAGAAAAGCTAGTGATCGCCAATTTTGTCTAAAGGAAGAAAAATAAGGAAGGAAGGTATTAAAACCTAACTTTTAAGTTTGATTTTCTTTAAGTTTTATATGTTGAAAACATAGCTTAATTAGAATAAGAAGTAAGTGATGTTAGGAATGATTTCATATAGTTGAAATCATTGAGAAAAGAATAAATAAGAATTAGAAGTTTAGTAAATAAATTTCTTAAGGAAGTATAAATTTTGTAATGAATTTAAACGATCCGAATGAATCATATGAACGATTCAGTGAAATAAGTAAGGAATGGTGTTTTATAACATCGAATTCCAAGAAAAAGTGAAATCGTAATCAAAATATCGATTAAAAATGAAGAACGGTCGAAGAACATGAAGAACACGTGAAGAACGTTGTTGATAGACAAATTTAAAACCATTGTAGTATAATTTGTTGTTGATGGACAAGTTTAAAACCATCGCGTATAAGTTAGATGCTTATTTCTTGGTTAGGAACGATAGAAACTGTGACACCCCCAAATCTGGATACTTCATTTCCTCAAGATTCGGTGTTCACTTTATAAAAACATTCATATCTAACTACCCAATTATAAAAAAATTGAATAATAAACCTTCCCATTAAGGATTACATTAATAAAAAATATTTCAGGTTATCTAACCTTTAAATATAATCATTCATGCGGAAAAATTCAAATAAACTTCCTTACATAATTCAAATAAAGTTTGACAACAAACTGTCAACATAAATATTACAAGTCTTCAGTACTTGTTCATCTTCCCCTTTCCTTTACTGATACTAGGCACATCGACCTTCTCAACTTTAGCTGTAATAGTTATATAAGCAAGAGTGAGCAAACAAGGTTCACTTGGAATAACAATAAATAAACGAAATTGTTAAATCCACAACATTTTTTGTTATTTCCACAACAAAAGTGTCGTTATAGATGTATAATGACGGTGAAAACCGTCGCTATAAGATCTATAACGACACTTTTGTTGTGGAAATAACATTCTATATTGTGAATTTAACAATTTCCTAAATAAAACTTTACATCAACTGCCAAATAATAGGCTCGATAGAACTGAACAATATGTTCTATTAACATTCTGAAATATACAATTCAGGGTGTAATGACCACAAACCATGTCCACAGTTATAAGTACTCTTTCAAATTAAACTTTAACAGTCACAAGACTATAAGGACTCCACGTACTTAGGGAGATCAGCCTTTCGTATAATGTATTGTGCACAAACATTTCAACGATAAGCGTAAACCCCTAATAATAAGGTTGTTAATTTCAATATTTCGAGTACAAGTACACATCAAAGTAAGTTTGGTTTGGATACATTTCAAGGTAATTTGGAATTCAACGGTCATCAACTAAGGATTACTTTAATGAAAGGAAATAACACTATGTTACGAAAAAACCATAATTGAATCAACATGGTGTACTGAGTTCATGCTTTAGGAATAATCTAATAGCATAAGTACTGAATAATATAACCTACCTTGCTTTGAACAACATTAAGCTAAGGTTAAAATCTTAGAATTGAATATTAAGCATGCATAATAAGTAATAACTTGAACGATAAACTTGTTTACCAGAATAAAGATACTTGCATGCTAAAAAAATAACAAGTTTAGGTTTAGAAAAACTCGCACAATCATATTAATAGAACTAGCTCAACGAAAGTGTTGAGTTAGGAAAACTTGCATAATTGTAATCGAACTAGAAACAATAACTTGTTCAACGAAACAAGTTAACAACAAGAATAATTTGATCAATATAATCGAGATAAAGTAAGTAAACTTGCACAATGAAAATAAACTTATACAACGAAGGTTTAAGTTTAGAAAACTTTCCTTGCTTGTAGGCTAAACCGAAATAATTTAATTCACAATATCTTAAACACATATCAATAGGATACAATTCGTCATTACCAACCCTCTATATATCTACATCACGTGTGGTTTGATTTTTAAATCACTTAATCAATTTACACCAACAACATAATAATAAAGCTTGTTAGGTGTTAATAACATGCTTGTTCTTAGCACTAGAATACCAAAATAACAAAAATTGCATGTTAAACAATCATCATATTGCATTACATTAACCGTTACAGACATTTGTGCAAAAAAAGAGTCATTCTTGGACCTACTGCAAACCGGCGCCGCGGCGCCACAGTTTACACTATGAGCTATGTTGCGGCTCGGGTCCAGCGCTGTGGCACGAGAGCTATGCCAGGCAGCGACGCTGCGGTGCGAAGGTTGGCACTACGGCACTAACTTCGGCGCTGAGGCTTTGATTTTGGCGTTGAGGTGGTGAGGCGCTGAAACTTGTAGAACCTAACACACGAAGAATAGAACAACTAAATTTTGACTTATTAACACTGCTAACATCTACATTAACATGTATAATTTATGTACACTACACATAAACATTACCAATCATGCCTGTTCTAATTTAACACAACTTAAACAATAATTTAAGAAAATTTAAATCCTTGAAACACTGTTTTAAAACAAAACTCCATTGTTGACGTTGTTTAACAAGATTTAACATTGTAACCCACAATTATCCATCAAATTCATTCCTTTGAACTACGTTCTCATTAAATTCTTACCCAATTAACATACACAAGGTTCAATTTCTCAATTAGCATACACTAATTTTACTATCTTACAAAATTAGCAATCATAGTTCATGCATATATTTTTACTATAAAATAATTTCCTTTCTTTTTGAACGTAATTTAGCATACTATCCCATATATATACATATATATATATATATGCTAGTTATAATATTATAATTACAACTACACATAATTTCATAATGAAAACATGGTTTACTGATAATTTTGTAAAAACTTAAATTCAAGAACACAAATTCAAGAACATAGAGACTATATGCATAATGACGTAAAACATATCTATACGTACATATATTAAGGTTATAGACACGTACCTTTTGTTGCTTAAGAAAATACTTGTTAATCACTAAGAATAGCTTGAAGAACTAAGAACTTTCTCTTGTTGCTTCTCTCTCTCAGACTCTCTCTCAAAACTCTTTTCTTAGACTTAGCAATTAACATGAGAATAAACAAAACCAACTGATAAAAGTATGCGTAAAAATAAAAACTGATATGGCAATAATAAGCCTACTAATTATTATCAGTTACAGAAGATAACATATAGATTAAATATATTTTATTTATTATTTTATTTATTTAATTTATATTATTATAATTCAAAAATTCAAAAGAAAACCAAAAGCCATAAGGCTCCGTTTGGCATAACTATTTAAAATTAAAGAATTAACAACCTTAAGCCTTGTTTGGGTAAAACTAAATTAAACTACTTTAATTTATTTTAATAACTCCTTTATAAAATAGTTATTTATCACACTTTCTTTAATAAATTAAATAAAACATTGTAACAATTCATTTAATCACTATAGACTCTCTAACTTAATTATTAATTAAAAATAGAATATTATCACAAAATAATAAATTTTCTCAACTCATTAATTATTTATTTAACAAATAATAAACCAAATCAAATCAAACAAATATCAAATATCTATTCAATGATAAACACATCCATTAAATCTTTATATAATTCAATAAATATTTAAAATTATAATAAAAATATAGATTGTTACAGAAACGTTCATGAAGAATGGATTAAACTTAGCTATAACAAAGTTATGACAAAAATTTCATAAAAGACGAAACGAGAATTAGAAAGTGTGTAAATGAACCTGAAAGTGTAGGGTTTCAAAAGAAAGTAAGAGAACGTAGAAAATGTGAGTCGTGAACTCAAGAACGAACGAGTTCCGAGTTCGGATGACCGAATTATTGACGAACAAACGAAGAACGTTAATAACGTAAAAATGAACAAAGGACGAAGATTAAGCCAATCGAATGGCATGTTAATAGATTCAGAATGAAGTTCTGTCTGAGGGGGATTGAAGTATGTAAGATAAGGAGGAGAATGACTTTGGAATGACCTCGTTCCGAGTTATAACAAAGAAGTTATGAGATCGGGAAGTAAGCGTTTCAAAATAAAGTTAACACTTAGAAAAATTTTCAAAGATTAGGGCTTGGTACCGTAGCGCCAGCCATGCTTTGTAAGGTGGTGCCACAGTGCCAGACCGGAGAGCCAGCTACTGGAGACTCGTGCCGCGGCGCAAGAGATAGTAAGGAGAGTGGCGCTGCAGCGGCGGTGTAGGGCAAGGCCCATTGATGAGCTTTTAACTGCTCAAATCCTGGGGCAAGTGTAACGAAAGCTAATGAGCGTGTAGTTAATTTAATGTAATACTTAAATAACTGAATTAAACCTTAAATAAAGGTTGAACCGAAAGATTAAATGAGATTAAAAGATAAAGAATGTAAACGCGGGTTACGGAACCGATATCCGGGGACTGTAGTCGCAATAAACGAACGTAGGAGATTGCATTATTGTGATTCCTTAGACATTGAGTGACGAGGGTAATGAATAACATTTTAATGCTATTACGTGGTAATGAGAGATAAATGTAAAGCATATAGACGCTGTGTACTCAACGCAGTTGCGATAAACGATCGGTCTTAGCATACAACGAACAGTATGACTTTGATATTAAGAATGAGTAATGAACATGGGGTTCATGTAGTGGATAAAGAAGGTATTAAGTGAGATATGAATTATCAAGAAAGCCGTAATGAACGGTAATAAGATTAATGAAAGCCGAATATGAGTCGGATAAGAATGAATCCTGAGGTATGACATTTAGTTATCAGAAAGCCATTAGGAATAAGAAATTAACTTAACGAACATTATAGTTTAATAGTTCGGATAACTTAGATGAATTTAGCTTATAGTACAATCGTAACCTTTTATGGTTGACATATGGGAGTTGGGTTAAACAATTCCTTCAAAGAGCGAAGGTATATACAAAACTGGCAACCGATCTAACTCATTGTGATGAGAGTATAGATGAGACGTGAACTTATTTGTTGGTTGTTTTTGGGAAACTGAAAGTAGTATGCACACAAGTCAATTATGTTTGATGATAAAGCATATACTTTATAACAATCTTATTCATTTATTAACAAAAAAGTATTAATTTATTAAAGACTTTTAATTATCTATATGATGTTTTTTTATAATATGTGATAAACTCATAGTTTTAAGCAATGCTTTTAGAATAATGATGATGATCATTCTAATGAGATCTAAATTCTTAGAAAGCTTAGTTTCCAATCGTTGGATTACTAAATTAGGGATTCGTGAATTCGGATAGATTGATACATACGTTGTTCGCTCGTTGGATGAGGATACTTGATCTCATGATCATTTGTGTGGAGACACTAAAGCAAGTACGTAGGTGCTTATTAGAGAATAAGTTCACTGAACGTGGCTCGCTAAGGAATACCTAATAGAGTTTTACTTGCATGTCAATAGGAATTCTTGTAGTGATAGTAGTACAAGTGATCCTTAGACTTAAGATCATCATAGTATCTTGTGTATGATGAGTTATACTTTGACTTATTCCTTAAAACCCTAAGGGTATGTCAAAGGGTATGCTTGGGTATAATAAGTTGTACATAAAGATAATGTATGATCAATAAAGAATCTACCACTTCTAGTAAAAGAAGAGAAATGTCCCATGTGATTCGATAAATGACAACCCAGTAGTCCTTGGCCAAGGCAGAATAAAATTAGAAAGGAGTTTCTAATTTGCATTATTCGGAGTTATGCATTTAAGAGTCGAAATACAAATAATTAAATAAAATAAGACTTTACAGTAATTCCATGTCTTATATTTAATTAGGACATTGTACGGTGGAAGGATTGAATTGTACGGTAACTATTTACTCAAAGGTTCTTTTATGATTAATGTTGAAAGCTATATTATCTGAAAAGTCGTTGATCACTAGGGAGGCTTATCCTATTGTAGAATAAATATTATTTATTTAAATAAATTAATAATTTAATTTATTTATTTAAATAAGATTAGAATTGTTCTAATTGATTTATTCACAACCAGTTTAATATGGAGAACCTAAAGGGTCACACCATAAAAAGAATAATAATTATTTAAGAAGTTAATGGCATAATTGTAATAATAAGTTAAGCATATTTAATTTAATCTATGATGATAGAATAAATTAAATAGCTTAATATTTATTATTTAATATTTTGGAAATATTAAATATAAATAATAAGAGGAGTCTTATTATTATTATTACAATTATTATTATTTAATTGCTAAAGGAGTTTGAGAATTAATTAATAAAGTACTCTCATTTATTCCTAATAAGATTAGGAGGCTAATTAATTAACAGTTTAATTAATTATTCCTAATAAGATTAGGAGCCTAATTAAATAAAGGATTTTAATTAATTAAAATAAAGCCCAATTTTTTAATTGTTAAGGAGAGTTGCCTACATCTATAAATAAGAGGAGTCTTATTATTGGTGCAGAGTTGTTGTTGACTTTTTCACAACAGACGTGATTCCAATTGTTGGAGAGTACACTCTTTTTCTATAGAGATAGAAAACTAGGGTTTAGCCAACCACCCTTCTTCTTGAATATTTCTTCTTCCTTGGTGGATCACCTCTAGAAGCCAAACACTTGGGTGGCTAACATTGATCAAATGAAGGAACCAAACACAGTGGATTCAAGTTGAGCGTGAAAGGATTTGGAGGTGAACTCGTACTTGAGGAAGCTCAAATATTCAAGGGTATGATTCTTGTTCTTTACCTTTTCGTTTAGTTAATAATTGTGCATAAAGGATGATCCATGTATATAGTTTGTAAAATTTTTAAACTCTAATTTTACACGTTTCCGCTCATTTTGTGCAATTTGATTGCGTTTATGAATATTACAAACCTAACAGTGGTATCAGAGCCAAATCTTTATGAAAATTATTAATTGTTTAATGTGATATATATATTGGTATGTGTTTAAAATAATTTAATTAGGCATACTTTTGTTATATAAAATTTAAACAAAAAAACGTGAAATGCTTGATTTCGCTTATCTTATATTTCGGAATTCACGTGATATATAGCTACTGTTAACTTTTACAGGAATCATGAATCATGAATTAACTTGTATATATATATTAGTTAGTATATATATACTACTTAACAGGATACGGTTAACATATTATATATATATATATATATATATATATATATATATATATATATATATATATATCTTAATTATTTTATTATTAAAATAAAAAGTTATTTTAATTTTAAAATTAGATTTTATGCTAACTAATTAGAGTTAGAATTGGATTCCATGATAACTAATTGGAGTTGAAATTGAATTTCATATTTTCTTAAAATAAAGGAGTTTATTTGTGAATAGGAAAGAGAATCCGTATTTCTTTAAATAAAGGAGTTTATTTAGATATGAAATAAGATTTCATATTATTCAAAAATAAAAAGTTTACTTGTGAATAGGAAAGAGAATCCGTGTTTCCTTTAATAAAGGAATTTTTTTCTTCTTCTTGGAATTGGATTCCATAATTAATTAAAATAAAGAAGTTTATTTTGATTAAAATAAAATAGTTTATTTTATTCAAAATTGGATAAATTAAAATAAAAGTGGTTCATTTTGATTTAAATTTGGATTAAAATAAAAGAGTTTATTTTGATTCAAAATTAGATTTTATACTAACTAAATTTGCCCATTAAATGATATCAATATATATATTAAATGTTTATTACTCATGAGATGAATGTTATTTATTGATGCATATGGTGATGTATATGATAATAAATGGGATTGATTATAGACTATTGACCAATGTGATTGGATTTTATTTTAGTTGGATGCATGAATGTATGAGTTTTATTAAATGGGGTCTGCGTACCTCGTCTTCTCTAATATTTTTTAATGTAAATTATATCTCCCTCCTATGTATTTTCCCTTGACTGCTGATTAAGGTTTCTATTTATTTTAAATATTTTTGTAATAGGAATAGTTAGAATTAATTTTGAAGAATTGGAGATCAAGGAACAAGGAGCGCTTGAAGACCCGTTTGTAATGGAGCCCGGGTTTAAATGTAATAGTTATATTTAAATATTAATTCTTGCACCCCTATAGTTTGACCTTTTGGTTCACTTGGTGGCTCTAGTGAATCAAGCTAGGATAAAAGTCTATAATCAAATCAGATAGAATATAGTATTCTATATGTGCATGCTTATACTATATATTTTATATATTATGCAAACATGCTTCGCATGTTAATTAATATAACGCTTGTTTTATATTTATATGTGCATGTGCACTAAACAAGATGAGACAAAATAATAACAAACCCCTCAAATATTTTATATTAAGTTATAACGTTCAAAGATATTTGGAATATCGAACGTCGCCTTCTAACATGATAAAAACAATAGAGTATTGAATATTTAATATGAGTTTGTTGTGCACACACAAGACAAGTATTAAATATTTAAGATATTTTTATTACATATGATATTTATAAAGAATTGAACATTTCTGCTTTGTTGTGCACACACAAGGGCTGTAATTTTCACTTCACTTATACGAAAATGTTGGGTCTGACTTAACTTAAATCATTTTAGTTCGGATGTGCACACACTTGGCCATTATGATTTAAGAGGCAAAATACAAGGAGTTACATAGTTGATGTAATTGACAAGAGTTGTCTACCTATTTATTTATATATAGTTTGTTGTGCACACACAAGGTTAAATACATTTAAAATAGGATCCTTATTTTCACTAGCATATCTTTAATTAGATATTGCCGAACTATATATATTGAGGGTAATATAGTTTGAAGAAAATAGTGGGAGATACCAATTTAAAACAAGACCTAATTTATTTTGGTAATTAATAAAAGAATGTAGGATAAAATGTTGTTAAGAACAAATTCATTTGCAGAATTTTACAATTTCTAAATTAGTATCACTGCGAAACATATTAGATGTTAATTAATCGGACCGAATTACTCGGATTAGTTAAGAAATTTGAGAATAGTTCTCATGGCTGAAAAGCTATCTTATGTCCTTAATACGTCTATCCTTGCAATGGTTGTAGACAATGCCTCTGAGGAAGAGATTGTTACTTTCAGAAAGTGGAAAGATGATGCACAGTTGGCTCAATGCATCATGCTCGCATCCATGAGTAATGAGCTTCAGTGTCAGCATGAAACTATAGATGCTCCTACTATACCCCTACACATCAAGTAGTTGAAGGTGAGGAAAGTATGACTAATAGATATAAGATATCTAAGGAGCTCTTCCGATCTAAAATGACCAACGACACTACAGTACAGACACTTGTCCTAAACATGATTAATTTGATTGAACAATTAGGATAACGGGTTTTGTCATGGATGGAGAGTTGAGCCAAGATTTGATCTTGCACTCACTCCCGAACTCCTTTCACAATTGTTGTGAATTTTTCATATGAACAAGCTTGATATCAGCCTCGCTGATTTGCTTAACATGTTGAAAAATATTGAGAGTCACTTTTCAACAAAGAAAGACCAAGTCTAATTGGTAGGGGCCAAAGGATCTTCTAAAAGGAAGAATTATTCTAAGAAGGTAAATAGAAAAGGCATAAACAAAAGATAATAAAAATAAAACTGATACGGATAGCAAATGTAAGATCCCAACTTATTAATAAATGAAATTAAATTTCCTCTATTTATTATTTTGAAATAGAAAGGGTTGATTTGATTAACGTGGTTAGTTATGGGTAAAATGCGCAAATATTTCAAATAAGCAAGTGGTTATAAAATATTAATTTTTGGTCGGTGAATATTCGTTTGGTCGTGGAATATTCTTGCTGTCGGGGAATATTCGTACGACGGCACAGCCTTGTGTGGGTCCCATAACGAAAAGTGATTGGATGAAGAAAACGACAAGTATAAGTTATTTATAATTAACGGTGTAGTTGTTACCGTTAATACTATTAGAATACCTGGTAGTTAAAATACAGTAGCACATGGTATTGTACCAATTATTGATTCTTACGTAAGAAGACACTACTCAATAATTGTTACAGTAGTTACTGTTCAATATTTTATTTTATTGATTAAATAATTGCTGCATTTATATTTTATATTATTGTTGTTTTAATAATTGTTGCTGCACAGCATTTTCCATTATCAGATCAATAATTCATATTATTTGAATAATATTATTAGATAACATTATTGGCAATGTCTAGAAAGTTTTGTCTAAGGAGAGGTTTGGTCATCTAATTATGCGCTAGTAAGGAGAAATCCTTATTGGAAAGCCCCCTCTTTCTTGGGAACGGCCTGGTTGTCATAAATGTGATTCTGTAATATTATTTATGAATAATTAATTATTGATTCATATGATAAGGAAATATTTATTCTATGTGGATATAAATATTGGATATATTTATTGTGGTTAAAAATGAAGGAGTTAATGTTGAGGTGTTTTATCAGTATTTTTATCGAAATGGAGGTATTAAAAATTAAATTAGGGTTTTTGAGAAATATTACGGGGGTTATAATTTTTAATCCGACCGTTGGATCGTGGTAATTTTTGGATATGTTACTCATATATAAGTTGAGTATATGTCCACAAATTTTGAACCATTAAAACTGAACGTATGATTTGTTATGAATTTTACGAGATGGCTGGTTCAGAAATTGTAGAAGTTACGAAATTTGTCATTTTGACGGAAAATTCTAGAATTGGTGGGCCCCACTTTTGGTTGGTGAAAATGTACTGAGATTTTTATTCAAATATGGTGGGTGGGAATAGTAGCAGGTAAAGCCATCAGGTTGCAGGTTAAGTCTGCTTCGGCGTGCTAACATTTTCCTATAAATAGAGGGCTAAGTTAGAATTAAAAATCATACCAGAAACAAGTTTTCTCTCTTTCTCTCTCTAGCTTATTGAGTGTATTTTGGAAGTATTTAGATACTTTGTGAGTTTCTATTCATCAGTGCAAGTTTCCTTCAGCCTTATACCGATATTCCGATCAGAAATACTGATATTTTGAGGTAAGGGATATTATTTTTTTCTTAAATGATATTATTTTCTTCAATATCATTATGCTGAAATATTGATATGAGTTTTTTTTATATCAAATTTGGAACTTTTTGTGTCGGGGCTACTATTCACGTATACGACACTATTCACCGAAAAATAAAATTTTTCCTTTTTGTCCAAGATGTTCATTATGGTTACTATCTTTGATTGTATCCATGTTTTGATCTTTATTTTTGAATTCTGCTTCACAATTGATTATTATGAAGTATTATTAATATTGGATAAACTGTTATACGAATTCCTACTATTTGTCCTTCTGTCTCACTGGATTCGTTTTCTTTAAGATATTTTTCATCATCCTCAGCCCTAAATGAAGATATTACTGAATATGTATGATTACCTGATGAATATCTTTGGCCTATAGTGCAAAGATGAACAGGTGTTGAGATAAACATGACTGACTGGTGATACAAATGAATATCTTTGGTCTGTAGTGCAAAGATGAATATTTGGTTAAAGATGATTATTAATTGATGTTACAGTGATAAAATATTGATAATGGAGTTTTAAATCTTAGAAAATAGTATAATTCATTCTCTACTTAACTCTTCTAATGGTTTGTTGTTTCCACTGTAGTTGTTGATCTAAAACTTGTTGTCGATTATATTCTATCAGATTTTTTCCTGTTGAATACTAATGATAATTTGTTGTATATTATCTTAGTCATAATATTCTTTACTGGGCTAGTTGAGCTCACCCTTTTCCTTTTTGTTCCATTTTTCTTCTCAAGAGGTGAGAACATAGCAGGACCTAGTCGGGGTATGGAGTGATGGTTCTAGAAAGATATTTTAGCAGTCCTCACTATTTCTGTAAAATAATGTTTGAATAATTATAACGAGGACTTATTTGAGTATGGATATTGTCTAGAAGACAATATTTGTATTTAAACTCACAGTATGTGTTGTCGTATTTTGCACAACAATTGTATTATTGAAGTTGTAGTTTGCTTTTTGTACCATGTATTTAATGACTCAGAATGGGTGTTGTATACCTATTTTGGGGGCGTCACAGTTGGTATCAGAGCTTAGGGATATGATCTCTGGCTGAGATGTGAGACAAGAACTAGGAGGGGAGAGACGGGGAATTCCGTTGCTAGTATGACCTGACTAAGTTTATTTGTTGTTTATTTGGTCGGTCAGAGTATAGGGATAATATATGACATGACTATTAACCCTTATTTTATGGCAGTATTTAAGAATGGCAGGTGAGAATGTTAATAATGGAGTAAATCAGACCGTGGAGACACTTTTGATCACCACCCAGGGGAACGTGCAACAGGAAGGTAATATTCATCCTTTAAATAACATTACCGAGCAAAAGATGAATAATGGAATGTTTAGGAGCTTTTTGTAGTTCATGCAAAATCAGACGAGGGAGACTCGTGTGCAGAATACGGGTGGAAATGATAACAACGCGCGGTTTGTCACAGCCAAGCAGTTCAAAGAATTGGGACCACCAGAATTTAAGGGAAAGCCGGATCCGATCATGGCGGAAACGTGGGTCAAGCAAATTACCTAGATATTCGATGTCTTGGGATGCACGGATGAACAGAAGGTTCCATTTGCCACCTTTATGTTCCGCGGTGGGGCAGACTACTGATGGGAGCCTGTGAAGCGTGCCCAACCTGACGCACTCAATATGTCCTGGGAAACATTTCAAAAACAATTCAATGACAAGTACTTTCCTAAAAGTATTCGTCATGTGAAGGAGGTGGAGTTTATCAGACTGGAACAAAACAACATGATGGTGTCCCAGTACGAGGCGAAGTTTGCAGAATTATCCAGGTTTGCACCTCATTTGGTTAAAAATGAGGAACGAATGACAAGGATGTTTCTGAGAGATCTAAAACTCGAGATTCGACAATATCTTATCTCTCATAAATTTTCTTTATATTCAGATGTTGTAAACAGGACTCAATTATTAGAGCGAGATAATGAGTATGTGCAACGGAGGGACCATAACTAGGGTCATACCGGTGGCGGTAGTCATCGAAACAATGAAAACTAGCAGGGAGGAAAACATTCGGACAAAAGCGGTAACCACTCTGGTGGTAATCGTGGCCGTGATAATAGAAGGAGCGAGTCGGGAGGAGATTTCAAGAAGAGAAGGTACAACAATGATAACGTGAGGACGTCAGCACAAACATCAACTGCTTTTAGGGGAGGAGAACGAGCACTGGTCGTTTGTTACAAATGCGGGAATGAGGGACACATCAGCCCAAACTGCCCATAATAGTTCAAGGTATGTTATAACTGTGGAAAGGAAGGTCATATAGCTAAAGATTGTCTTGTTGCAAAACCAAGTTTAATGGGGATAGTGACTCCAAAGGCTGTTCCGGACAAGTCAAAATAAGTGGTTCCTGGAAGGGCGTTTGTCGTGACTGCCCAAAACGCGAGAAACCCAAACGAGGTGATCACGGGTAAGCTAATCATAAACTCTTGTGAAGTTTATACCTTATTAGATACCGGTTCTACACATTCTTTTATCTCTCCTGCTTGTGGTCAACGTTTAAACTTGACTTTGGAGAAATTAGACTTTGACCTATTGGTGGAGTCTCCGTTAGGAGAAACTTTCATTACATCTACAGTTTATAAATCTTGCTTAATCCAAGTTGGCACAATCACTTTACCTGTTGACCTTATCTCTTTAAAGATACTTGCTTTTGATGTGATTTTAAGAATTGATTGGTTAACTACTCATCATACCAAAATTGATTGTTTTCGTAAGGTTGTTAGTTTTTATATTCCTAACCAACCTGTTATGCGAATTCAAGAAACCAAACCACTAAAATCAATCGCTGTCATACCAAGCCATAAAGCCATTCGTTTATTGAAAAATGGATGTCAAGCTTACATAGCCCATGTTATGGACTTGAACAAAAACACGTCAGATTTGAATAATATTTCTGTTGTTAGTGAATTTCCTGACGTATTTCCTGAAGAACTTCATGGTCTACCCCCAGAACGTGAAGTTGAATTCTTTATTGACCTTGAACCTGGTACAAAACCTATTTCTAAAACCCCATATCGAATGGCTCCTATTGAACTTCAAGAGTTAAAGGTTCAACTACAGGAGTTGTTGGACATCAGTTTTATTCATCCTAGTACATCTCCTTGGGGTGCTCCTGTGTTATTCGTAAAGAAGAAAGACGGGAGTATGCGACTTTGTATCGACTACCGAGAATTGAATCATGTCACTATCAAGAATAGGTATCCGCTACCTCGCATTGATGACCTGTTTGACCAGTTGCAAGGAGCACAATTCTTTTCAAAGATCGATCTTCGTTCTGGATATCATCAGCTGAAGATTAAAACTGAGGATATTCCAAAGAATGCCTTCAGAACTCGGTACGGGAATTATGAATTCTTAGTCATGTCTTTTGGATTGACTAATGCTCCTGCTGCCTTCATGGATATGATGAACCGTGTATTCAAAGAATATTTAGATCAGTTCGTTGTTGTCTTTATTGATGACATCCTCATCTATTCCAGAAGTCATGAAGATCATGAGCGCCATTTGAAGCTGGTGCTGCAAAGGCTTCGTGAAAATAAGCTATATGCCAAATTGAAGAAATGCGAGTTCTGGCTTGAGGAAGTAGCATTCCTTGAGCACGTGGTGTCAAAACATGGAGTATCTGTCGACCCGGCGAAGATTGAAGCCATACAAAGTTTGGAGCAACCGAAGTCGGTGACCGAAGTGCGTAGCTTTCTGAGCTTAGCTGGGTATTACCGGAGTTTTGTGGGAGGATTTTCTAGAATCTCTACTCCGTTAACTTAGCTGACTCGGAAGGATACAAAATTCGGTTGGAGCGAGGATTGTGAGAAGAGTTTTCAAGCACTTAAGAGGAGACTCATTTCGGCACCTGTTTTAACAATACCATCTGGTTCGGATGGATTTGTTATCTACAGTGATGCTTCAGGCAAAGGGTTAGGATGTGTTCTCATGCAACATGGGAAAGTCATAGCCTATGCCTCGCGACAACTCAAAGAATATGAGAGAAATTATTTTACTCATGATTTGGAGTTGGCAGCAATCGTTTTCGCGTTGAAGATTTGGAGACACTACCTATATGTGGAGAAAGTGGAGATCTATACGGAACATAAAAGCCTCAAATATTTCTTCACCAAAAAGGAACTCAACATGCGGCAACGACGTTGGCTTGAGCTGTTGAAAGATTATGATCATACCATCCAATATCATCCTAGAAAAGCGAACGTAGTAGCTAACGCATTGAGTAGAAGATCATGTGCGGGTACGAGTGCAATGTTGTTAACACAAAGGCCCATTTTGTATGATTTTCAAAGGATAGAGATAGAGATGAAGGCTCCAAGTACCCACATGATGATATCAAATATATTAGTAGAACTAACTTTAATCGATAAAGTTAAAGTTGCTTAAGCTACAGACATGGAGCTGATGCGTATGAAGAAGAAAGTGCAAGAAGGTGCTATTCCAGAAGCAAGAATCGATGAAGAAGGAATACTTCGAGTTAACTCCAAACTTTGTGTTCATAACAATTTTGACATGAAGCATAGAATCATGATGGAGGCACACAAAACACCGTTTACAATCCATCATGGGAGTACCAAAATGTATCATGATCTTCGACATACATTTGGGTGGAGCAATATGAAAAGAGAGATCGCGGATTTTATCTCGAGGTGTTTAACTTGTCAACGTGTAAAGGCAGAGCATCAAGTGCCAAAGGGTCCATTGCAACCACTTGAGATCCTGAAATGGAAGTGGGAACACATTACCATGGATTTCGTTACAGGTCTTCCCAAGGTTTCTCAAGGCATAGATGCGATTTGGGTTATTATTGATAGATTAACCAAGTCTGCTCATTTCTTACCTATACGTGAGACTTATTCCCTTGAACGTCTTGCTCGTATGTATGTGAATGAGATTGTGAGATTGTATGGCATGCCAGTATCCATAGTTTCGGATCGTGACCCAAGATTCACTTCACGATTTTGGGTTAGCTTGCAGAAAGCTATGGGCACGGATTTACGATTTAGTTCAGCATGCCATCCTTAAACGGACGGGCAATCAGAGAGGACTATTCAAACTCTTGAAGATCTATTAAGACTCAATGTTCTAGATTTCAAAGGAATTTGGGATAAGTACTTGCCACTGGTGGAATTCTCCTACAACAATAGTTATCAGGCAAGTATAGGTATGGCTCCATTTGAAGCCTTGTATGGACGAAAGTGTCGTTCTCCAGTATGCTGGGACGAGGTGGGTGAAGCATCGTTGTTGGGACCAGAATTGGTACGCATAACTACAAAGAAGATCCAAACGATTCGACAACGTATACAAACGTCACAGGATCGACAAAAGAGTTATGCGGATCTTCATCGGAAGGATGTAGAATTTAGTATTGGGGATCATGTATTGTTACGTGTTGCACCATGGAAAGGAGTTACAAGATTTGGGAAGAGAGGAAAGCTCAATCCACGATTTGTTGGTCCATTTGAAATTCTTGACCGAATAGGAAATGTGGAATATCGACTCGCATTACCTCCAAGCATGTCTCGTGTTCATAATATTTTTCACATATCTGTGCTTCGTAAATATGTGAAAGATCCGAACTACATAATTGAGTTAGAACCATATGAGATAGCCGAAGATTTAACATACGAGGAGGTACCTGCTAAGATCTTGGATAGGAAAGAGCATGCTCTACGCACGAAGGTTATACCACAAGTTAAGGTTTTGTGGAGAAACCATGCTATTGAAGATATGACCTGGGAGTTAGAATCAAAAATAAAAGCGAGGTATCCTCACCTTTTCGAAACACCAAGTATGTACGTTAATTTCGAGGACAAAATTTCATAAGGAGGGGAGGTTGTAAGACCCCAACTTATTAATAAATGAAATTAAATTTCCTCTATTTATTATTTTGAAATAGAAAGGGTTAATTTGATTAATGTGGTTAGTTATGGGTAAAATGCGCAAATATTTCAAATAAGCAAGTGGTTATAAAATATTCATTTTTGGTCGGTGAATATTCGTTTGGTCGTGGAATATTCTTGCTGTCAGGAATATTCGTACGACGGCGCAGCCTTGTGTGGGCCCCATAACAGAAAGCGATTGAATGAAGAAAATGACAAGTATAGGTTGTTTATAATTAACGGTAGTTGTTACCGTTAATACTGTTGGAATACCTGGTGGTTAAAATACAGTAGCACACGGTATTGCACCAATTATTGATTCTTACGTAAGAAGGCATTACTCAATAATTATTACAGTAGTTACTGTTCAATATTTTATTTTATTGATTCAATAATTGCTACGTTGATATTTTATATTATTGTTGTTTCAATAATTGTTGCTGCACAGTATTTTCCATTATCAGATCAATAATTCATATTATTTGAATAATATTATTAGATAGCATTATTGGCAATGTCTAGAAAGTTCTGTCTAAGGAGAGGCTTGGTCATCTAATTGTGCGCTAGTAAGGAGAAATCCTTATTGGAAAGCCTCCTCTTTCCTAGGAACGACATGGTTGTCATAAATGTGATTCTGTAATATTATTTGTGAATAATTAATTATTGATTCATATGATAAGGGAATATTTATTCTATGTGGATATAAATGTTGGATATATTTATTGTGGTTAAAAATAAAGGAGTTAATGTTGAGGTGTTTTATCAGTATTTTTATCGTAATGGAGGTATTAAAAATCAAATCAGGGTTTTTGAGAAATATTAATCCGACCGTTGGATCGTGGTAATTTTTGGATATGTTATTCATATATAAGTTGAGTATATGTCCACAAATTTTGAACCGTTAAAAATGAACGTATGATTTGTTATGAATTTTACGAGATGACTAGTTCAGAAATTATAGAAGTTACTGAATTTGTCATTTTGGCAAAAAATTCTAGAATTGGTGGGCCCCACTTTTGGTTGGTGAAAATGTGCTGAGATTTTTATTCAAATGTGGTGGGTGGGAATAGTAGCAGGTAAAGCCATCAGGTTGCATGTTAAGTCTGCTTCGGCGTGCTAACATTTTTCTATAAATAGAGGGTTAAGTTAGAATTAAAAATCACACTAGAAACAAGTTTTCTCCCTTTCTCTCTCTACATTATTGAGTGTATTTTGGAAGTATTTAGATACTTTGTGAGTTTCTATTCATCAGTGCAAGTTTCCTTCAGCTTTATATCGATATTCTGATCAGAAGTACTGATATTTTGAGGTAAGGAATATTATTTTTTACTTAAATGATATTATTTTCTTCAATATCATTCTGCTAAAATATTGATTTGAGTTTTTTATCAAATTTAGAACTTTTTGTGTCGGGGTTACTATTCACGTATACGATACTATTCACGAATACGGCACTATTTACCTAAAAATAAAATTTTCCCTTTTTGTCCAAGATGTCTATTATGGTTACTATCTTTAATTGTATCCATGTTTTGATCTTTATTTTTGAATTCTGCTTCACAATTGATTATTATGAAGTATTATTGATCTTGGATAAATTGTTATACGAATTCCTACTATTTGTCCTTCAGTCTCACTGGATTCGTTTTCTTTAAGATATTTTTCATCATCCTCAGTCCTAAATGATGATATTACTGAATATCTTTGGCCTGTAGTGAAAAGATGTATGATTACCTGATGAATATCTTTGGCTTGTAGTGCAAAGATGAACAGGTGTTGAGATGAACATGACTGACTGGTGATACAAATGATTATCTTTGGCCTGTAGTGCAAAGATGAATATTTGGTTAAAGATGATTATTAATTGATGTTACAGGGATAAATTATTGATGATGGACTTTTAAATCTTAGAAGATAGTATAATTCATTCTCTACTTGACTCTTCTAATGGTTTGCTGTTTCCCTTGTAGTTGTTGATCTAAAACTTGTTGTCGATTATATTCTATCAGATTTTTCCCTGTTGAATACTAATGATAATTTGTTGTATATTATCTTAGTCATAATATTCTTTACTGGGCTAGTTGAGCTCACCCTTTTCCTTTTTGTTCCATTTTTCTACTAAGGAGGTGAGAACATAGCAGGATCTAGTCGGGGTATGGAGTGATGGTTCTAGAAAGATGTTTTAGCAGTCCCCACTATTTCTGTAAAATAGTGTTTGAATAATTATAATGAGGACTTATTTGAGTATGGATATTGTCTAGAAGACAATATTTGTATCTAAACTCACAGTATGTGCTGTCGTATTTTGCACGATAATTGTATTATTGAAGTTGTAGTTTGCTTTTTGTACCATGTATTTGGCGACTCAGAATGGGTGTTGTATACCTATTTTGGGGGTGTCACAGCAAAAGAGCTGTAAAATTTACCCAGCCTGACGCACTCAAGATGTCTTGGGAGAAGTTCCAAGAGCTGTTCAATGACAAGTACTTTCCCGAGAGCATTCATCACATGAAGGAGGTGGAATTTATCAAGTTGGAGCAAAACAACATGATCGTGTCGCAGTACGAAGCCAAGTTTGCCGAGTTGTCCCGATTTGCGTCCCATTTGGTTTATAATGAAGAGAGAATGACGCATATGTTTTTAAGAGGTTTGAAGCCGGAGATACGTCAATATCTTATTTCTCATAAACTGTGTTTGTATTCAGATATTATAAATAGGGCTCAGTTAGTGGAGCGCGATAACGAGCCAACGCAACCAAAAGAGAGTAGTTGGCAAAATGATAATACCGGTGATAACAGTCATCAAAGCGGTGACAGTAAACATGGAGGGAATCAACATGCCAGAAATGGTAACCACTTCGGTGGTAATCATGGTCAAAACAATAAGAATGGACATTTTAAGAAGAGGAGATTCAACAATGATTGAAAGACGTCAGCACCAGCACCAGTTGTTAAGGAAGGAGAACGACCACCTATCATATGCTTCAAATGCGGAGGGGGGGACACATCAGTCCTAACTGCGCGATGTCGTCCAAAGCATGTTATAATTATGGAAGAAAAGGTCACTTAGCCCGATTTTATCGTTCACTGAAGACAAGTTCAGCTAAGATGGAGGCACCAAAGGCCGTCCCAGAAAAGTCGAAGCCGGTAGTTTAAGAGAGAACATTTTTTTCGTGACAAGGAACCTAAATAAAATTATCACGGGTATGTTAGTCATAAACTCTTGTAAAGTCTATACCGTGTTAGATACCGGTTCTGCTCACTCTTTTATTTCACCTAGTTGTGTTCAATGTTTGAAGTTAAATCCGGAGAAGTTAGACTTTGATATATCTGTTTAAACTCAGTTGGGAGAAACCTTCGTTACCTCCACTATTTATAAATCTTGTTCAAATCAACACTTTCATGTTACCTGTCGATTTTAGCTCTTTGAAAATACTTGTATTTGATGTGATTTTTGGAAACGATTGGTTAACTACTCATCATACTTTTTGTAAGGTTGTTAGCTTTCATACTTCTAACCAACCTGTTATGTGAATTCAAGCAACCAAACCACTAAAGTCAATCATTGTCATATCAAGCCATAAGTAAAGAGCCACAGTCCTTTCGTTGTTAACTTTCTTGTGTGGAATGCACTGAAGCCAGACTTTTTGTAGGCGACGTTGTGAATGACGATGACAAGTTGATAGGTATCAATGCGACGTGCTATCCAAGTCTTGGATGAGGGTCACAGTTTTGAACGATATTTCTATTATTAATAAAGTTTCTGACGTATTCTTGAAGACTTCTTAGCCTATCCTAGAGTGTGAAATCGAATTTTTATTGACCCCAGTACAAAACCCATTTCTCAAACCCTTAAATATTTCTTCAACTAAAGCGAACGTATCATGCGCCAAAGACGTTGGCTCGAGCTGTTGAAGATTATGACCATACCATTCAATATCATCGTGGAAGAACGAAAGTGGTAGCTGACGAGTTGAGTAGAAGATCGTATGCGAGTGAGATATCGTTAACACAAAGACCCATTTCATATAACTTACAAATGATGAAGATAGAGTAAAAGACTCCAGGGACCCACGTTAAGATAACGAATATACGATTAGAATCGACTTTAATCGATAAAGTTAAAGCCGCTCAAGCTACATACTCAGAGCTGATGAATGTGAAGAAGAAGGTTCAAGAAGGCGTTATCTCAACCATCAATTTAATTGACCCATTTGAAATCCTAGATTGAGTAGGAACTGTGGCTTATAGACTCATTTTACCGCCAAGTATGTCGCGTGTTCATAATGTTTTTCACGTATCGTTGTTAGAAAAAACTTAGTCTTGGGGGACTTTGGAGCCAAATTTCAAAATAATTAATGAATCTGAAAAATTATGAAATCATGGGAGTTTTGTAGAGCATGTTACAAGCTTTTCATAGCCTCAAAAATGGACTAATGCCGATAACAGCTGAAGAAGTTATGAAGATTTGAAGTATATGTGTCAAAAGTTACAAAATCTAAAAAATTAGAGTTAAGTGCCAAAGGTCGAGCGCCTAGGCACTAGACTCGGCGCTTGGAATCTGTTCTTGTGTGACTAGGCGCTTGACCAATGCCAATTTTGGGTGCCTAGGCACTGGTCTAGTGTTAAGCCAAAATCTATTTGGACGTCCTTTAGTAAATTTGGCATAACTATTTCATACAAACTCCGATTGAGGTGATTCAAGATGATCCGGAACAAGGACGAATAGACCTACAACGTTTTTTCTTTAAGTTATTTAATTTGAGATTGTTAGAAGGGGTAAAAATGGTTATCTTTGGGACTATTATATTTTTAGAGGCAATCGGATGACGTCGAGCATGCACATATGCAACGTGTAATGTTTTCGACGATAAAGATATTCAAGGTTATACCTCAAGAGTTAGAATCTGAAATACAGTCAAGGTATCCTCACCTCTTTGGCATAACAAGTGCGAACATAAATTTTGAGGACGAAATTTAATAAGGAGGGGAGATTGTGAGACCCCACATTTTATGAATAAAGATTTAAATTTCTCGAAATATTTTTTTGAATATTATGGTGTGGATTTGATATAATGTTATAGTTGTGGGTAATATTTATAAATTTTGCAAAGTACGCAAGTTGTTATATAATATTCGATTGGTCGGGGAATATTCGTTTTGATAGGAAATATTCGTACGACGATACAATCATTGGTGGACCCCACAACAGAATTATTGTCGGATTGAGAAAACGACAAAAATATTTTATTAAAAATAACGGCGGAAGTTTTACCATTAATCTTGTTGAACTACTCGGTAGTAAAAGTACAGTAATACGTATGGTTGCATAGTAGCACACGGTATTGATTATTGATGCTTACGTGATAAATCACTAAGTTTTGTTTTATTAGTATTATTAATGTAATAAAACAGAAAAGCATTTTATATAAAACATAATACTTTTATAAAGTTATTCGTTTTATTAGGCTAATAGTAAAATCTTTTTATATAAAACATAATACTTTTGTAAAGTTATCTATTTTATTAGACAATAATTAGAATATATTTTATTTTATTATGCATAATGCTTACATACCTGCATAGTGTTTGCATAGTGCCTGCATAGTATTTGTATAGTAAAATCTTTTATAAAGTTATTAGTTTTGTTAAATTATAAATAGAATATATTATATTTTATTTAAAAGAATTTGCTTTAAACATGGACCGTTAGATTAAAATAAATCAATCTAGACCGTTCATGAGTTAGTTACTATGCAGTCCACTTCTCTATAAAATAGAAGCTTATTACTTCATTATTTTCTTACGAATTCACTGAAACTCTAGAGAGAGAAATTATGGAGAGAGGGAAAAAGTATTCTGCTACTTCACTACTTCGATATCAAGTTTCTTTTATAATAATGGATATTATTTGTTGTACTCGTAAGGGATATTATTTATTGTACTCATAAGGGATATTATTTGTTGTACTCGTAAGGGATATTATTTCTTTTATATTCATGAAGGGAACTTCTGTTATTCCATTCTTTATTATTCTGTTGGAATAACCTGTATACGCGGGCAATCTTATACTTGATGAAATTCTTCTGTTATTCCATTCTTTATTATTCTGTTGGAATAATATGTATATGCGGGCTACCCTACACTTGGTGAAATTCTCCTGTTTCAATTCTTTATTATTCTGTTGGAATATCATGTCTGTGCGTTTTACGCTGGACCTGGTTCCATCTTTATTATTCCGTTGGAACATCCTGTCGGTGTGTATTACGCCTGACCTGGTTCCATTATTTAGTATTCTGTTCAAATAACCTGTCTATGTGAAGTACCGCATGTATGGTGATTTCTGTTGTTATTCCATTCTTTATTATTCTGTTGGAACATCCTGTCGGTGCGAATTTCGCCTGACATGGTTTCGTTATTATTATTCTATTGGAAAAACCTGTCTATGGGAAGTACCGCATACATGGCATGCGTGGTGATTTCTTTTGTTATTCCATTCTTTATTATACTCAGTTGGTTAAAGTTTTGACTTCTATACTCTATGAAATTAGTGGAATATCCTTGATATTTGCACTTCATCTAGTATCTTTTTATGAAAATATTATTTTGAGCATTCTTGAATTTTACTCTACAAAGAAGTATCATGTTGACAATTTGGACGTTATTAGTTCCTGGATAAATTAATTATTGAACTTGTTTTATTGAACTCTTACATCATTGTCATCATCCTCATGTTTATATTATGTTGGAAGTCATATGTGGCCTGTAGTGCATAGATGGACTTGGTATGATTATGACCAGGGATTATTCGGTATAATCATGACCGTAATGTTAGAAATGATGTGGTCAAAGTCCTCATTGGCCCGTAGTGCATTGATGGTTAGTTGTTGGCATGATCATGACCATTGATGAATACGCGAATATCATTGGATGTGATGCATGGATAATTTATGGTTGTGATACTAATGAATATCCTTGGCCGTAGTGCAGGGATGATGTGGATTATTTATGAAGCCGAGTCTCAGCGATAAAAGTCATGAAAAACCTTTTAAATCATAAAAGATAGTAGATTTTATTCTCTACTTGACTCTTTTAATGGATTACTGGTTTTGCTGCAGTTAAATTTGATGTCTATTGTATTTTATCAGTTTAACATTGTTGAAGACTAATGATAATTTATTCTGCATTATCTTAGTCATAATATTTCTTGCTGGGCTAGTTGAGCTCACCCTTTCTTTCACTGTTCTCTTCAGGAAATGAGAATATAGTTGGGACGAGTCGGGGAGCGGAGTGATTGACAAGATGGTAGTTTTAGTAGTCCTCACTATTCTGTTAAATGGTGTTACAATAAATGTAATGAGGACTTATTCTGAGAGTGGATATTGTCTAGAAAATAGTATTTGTATTAAAACTCACAGCTCTCTTGTTATATATTAAAGATTGTATTTGTATTCTGTACCATGTATTGGGCGACTCAGAATATGTGATGTATACCTATTTTGGGGGCGTCACATGATCATTCAAAAAGTTGAATGTTTGTATTCGATGAATACAAGTGTGAAATATTTGAATTGTTCAAAGAATTCAGAAGTGAAACAAATTAGCAAAGTAGTAGGATTCTTTGATCGGATCAAGGAAGGAATACTTGTGCAATAAGTTTCTCAACCATCTCAAATGGTTTCCTCATAATGGACGCCTCCTAATACGCAATAATTGATTAATGTATCTGAAAGGAAAAATCATACCTTGTTGGACATGGTACGGTCCATAATGATTTTACCGGCATTCTAATATCCCTCTGGGGTCATGCCCTAGAAATAGTTGCATATCTATGAAAAGGTAACCTCAAAATCCAGCCCCAAGACTCCATAAAAGTTATGGACATGGAGAATTCCTAATCTTAAGTATGTTAAGATCAGGGGTTGTCCAACTTATGTGAAAATTTGAGGGACACAAGCCAATTATGTTTGATGATAAAGCATATATTTTGTAACAATCTTATTCATTTATTAACAAAAAGTATTAATTTATTAAAGGCTTTTAAGTATCTATATGATGCTGTTTTATAATATGTGATAAACCCATAGTTTTAAGCAATGATTTTAGAATAATGATGATGATCATTCTAATGAGATCTAAATTCTTAGAAAGCTTAAAACTAAAATAGTTCCCAATCGTTGGATAACTAAATTGAAGATTAGTGAATCCGGATAGATTGGTACATACGTTGTTTGCTCATTGGATGAGGATGATTGATCTCATGATTATTTGTGTGGAGACACTAAAACAAGTATATAGGTGCTTATTAGAGAATAAGTTCACTGAACGTGGCTCACTAAGGAATACCTAATGGAGTTTTACTTGCCTGTCAATAAGAATTCTTGTAGTGATAGTAGTACAAGTGATCCTTAGACTTGAGATCATCATAGTATATTGTGTATGACGACTTATACTTTGACTTATTCCTTAAGACCCTTATGGTATATCAAAGGGTATGCTTGGGTATAATAAGTTGTACATGGAGATAATGTATGATCAATAAAGAATCTACCACTTCTAGTAAAAGAAGAGAAATGTCCTATGTGATTTGATAAATGACAACCCAATAGTCCTTGGCCAAGGCAGAATGAAATTAAAAAGGAGTTTCTAATTTGCATTACTTAGAGTTGTGCATTTAAGAGTCGAAATATATACAATTAAATAAAATAAGACTTGACAGTAATTTCATGTCTTATATTTAATTGGGACATTGTATGGTGGAAGGATTGAATTGTACGGTAACTATTTACTCAAAGGTTCTTTTATGATTAATGTTGAAATCTATAATATCTGGAAAGTCGTTGATCGCTAGGGAGGCTTATCCCTATTTTAGAATAAATATTATTTATATAAATAAATTAATAATTTAATTTATTTATTTAAATAAGATTAGAATTGTTCTAATTGATTTATTCACAACCAGTTTAATATGGAGAACCTAAAGGGTCACACCATAAAAAGAAGAATAATTATTTAAGAAGTTAATGGCATAATTGTAATAATAAGTTAAGTATATTTAATTTAATCTATGATGATAGAATAAATTAAATATCTTAATATTTATTATTTAATATTTTAGAAATATTAAATATAAATAATAAGAGGAGACTTATTATTATTATTACAATTATTATTATTTAATTCCTAAAGAAGTTTGAGAATTAATTAATAAAGTACTCTCATTTATTCCTAATAAGATTAGGAGGCTAATTAATTAAGAGTTTAATTAATTATTCCTAATAAGATTATGAGCCTAATTAATTAAAGGAGTTTAATTAATTAAAATAAAGTCCAATTCCTTAATTATTAAGGGGGTTGCCTACATCTATAAATAAGAAAAGTCTTATTATGGGTGTAGATTTGTTGTTGACTTTTTCACAACAGACGTGATTTCAATTGTTGGAGAGTACGCTCTTTTTCTATAGAGATAGAAAACTAGGGTTTAGCCAACCACCCTTCTTCTTGAATATTTCTTCATCCTTGGTGGATCACCTCTAGAGGCCAAACACTTGGGTGGCTAACATTGATCAAAGGAAGGAACCACACCCGGTGGATTCAAGTTGAACGCGAAAGGATTTGGAGGTGAACTCGTACCTGAGGAAGCTCAAATATTCAAGGGTATGATTCTTGTTCTTTATCTTTTCATTTAATTAATAATTGTGCATAAAGGATGATCCGGGTATATGGTTTGTAAAATTTTTAAACTCTAATTTTACACATTTTCGCTTATTTTGTGCAATTTGATTGCGTTCATGAATATTACAAACCTAACAGAAATCACTCACAGTACCATATGAACTACTAACAGAGACGTGATGTGTGCTGAGTTCTAGAGAAGTTATAAGAAGAAGATAAGAATGTAAATCATCAAAGATGATGAACGTATGAGTAAGACATCTCTATATGTCATGAAGCCATAAACCGGTAAAGAAAATAGTCGCGTAAACTTATATTGCAAGAACGTTAACCCTAAGAAGTAAAGTTAAGTAAACCAATGCGTAAGTCAAGTATATGACTAATTGGTGTTTATGTTTTCTCCTTATGTGTTATATAGGAATTGGAATGAGCAGTTGAACGTAAATGATAAGCTATAGCTGTGTGTAAAGAAAGTTTTCTAACTTCATTCATATTTTAAATGAATGCTAGTTTCTTAAACTTCTCAGATGTTGAACTTGAGAAGTTCTATCTATGTGCGAATATGCGATATTTGTACAAGGTGATAAAACGTATGAGGCCTTGTGCCACAATTTGAACACTTCGGTGTTTTTATGAGATGAACTGTTCAATATGAGAATGTTATGTTTATACATGAACCGTTATTGTTAAGTTTGTGATAATGATTCTAGCCAGACAAGATGTGTATGAAAAAAGGTAGAAGAATGAAAGTATTTCGAAGTGAATAATTTTGATGTTTTAAAATGATAGGAATCGAGATTATTCCTATTATTCAAGCTACTTCACAACCTTTGTTCGGTTATCGAAGTTATATAGGAATGTTTGAATTCATAAAGTTATTTGTTCAACTGTTATGACTTGCTGGGCAATTGAATACTCACACTTTCTTTAAATAATGAACATTTTCAGTGTACGAGTAGAAGAACTTAAGGATCTTGTAAAGATCAAGTTGATCGGTATCCAGAAGAAGTCTCATTCATTAGATGAATGAGTGTAAAGATAAACTAAAGACTTGTAATGTATAAAGATGAAATTGAACTATAGATTAGTTTAATGAACTATTATGTATCCTTAGTGGCGGATGAAAGTCACTCGTGTAAGATGTAAAGAATAATATAATTATCATTATTTGTAATGAACGAGGTTATAAGGTATTAGAACCTGGGAAGTAAGAATGTATGTGGCTATATTTCAGTATATAATGATGTATGTTTGGAAGAATGATGTACTCGTGACACATGGAATCAGTGTATGAAGATAGACCAGATTTTGGGGCATGACAAGTTGGTATCAGAGCTGATAGGGTATAAATCTTAGGTATGAGTTGTGGAAGCCCCGAACCCGGGTCCCAAATCACCGCGGATCTGGTACAATCAATCTATCACTATTTTAATCATTCTATAACTATTGCGGAAGATATAAACATAAATTGCTTATATAATATATTTACACACTAATCCCAAGGTCGAGTAACCTTCATATAACACAATTCATTATCCTATCTGACATACAACATTATTATCAAACTATACTATTACAAATTAGCTGCACATTTTATCCCAATCTGAACTTGGCATTATCCTTTTTTTGTATTCGATTGCATTCGCCTTATCTGTAATGTTTATCATAATATAGTAAGGGTGAGCATGAAGGTTGCTCAGCAAGTTTAAATTTAATAATTTAACGATATATCATGATTGAAAGAGTTTGAATAATAAGCTGGCTATAATTTATTAATATAATTATGACTTAGCATGAACAAACTTTTGACTGAACAAGTATTGAACATGAACAAATATATCCAGACCAACTGGTAATGAAGGTGATCAGCCTTTCATACCTGACTTATACATACAATATGTACAGAGTACAATTCTACAATGGCAATCAACAATGATTAACCATAAGCATATCTGAATGAAACAACTCTTAGTATAGTTATGTAAAACTTGTCTGGTTTGTTGATTATCGCTACACAATTTATAACGCTTTATCCGAAAATCAAATATTAGTAATATTGATATATATGTTAGAATAATATCATCACAATATATAAAATAACCTAAACACATTATCGCATAACTCTATCAGTCTATAACACACATAGAACTCGGTATCAAGTCAAACTATTGTAGTCTAAGTTGAACCCGACACAATTCTAACATCCCGGCGGTCTAGTCGGACAAAATTTCGAGTTTAAGTTCAATTAAACTCTATTTAAACACTTAACCATTATCTAAGATAATTTATTAACAGTCAAAATATTTTTCATAAGCTCGTAATAATTTTCACATAATTATTATCATTTAAAATGATTTTCCAATCATTGATATCGTATTTATATAATATAAATACCACTTTATTTATATTTATTTATTATCAAATATTATTGAAATACATAACATAATATTATAATATATCAAAGTATTTTTAATACCTTAAAATCATATTTATATGATTTTTAAACACTTAAATCCATTATCCGTTAACTGCGTTTCATATTAAAATATTCACATTTTCATGATAAAATATCAAAAGTTATATTTTATAACTTAAAATATTTTTATAACACTTAAATCATTTTTATATGATTTATAAAACATTAATTCTATTTTTCCATAATTTCTTTTATATAGTTATTAAATAAATTAATTATCATTAATATAGATTAATTAATGAAATTCCTCACAAAATATTAAAAGTCACTAAAAATAACTTAAAATATTTTCTTTTACCATAATATAATTTTTCATGATTTTTCATGTATTAAAATTATTTTTAAATAATTTATTATGTATTTTTTAATAATTAAAAACTATTAATTCGATTTATTTAATTAAAATAATTATTTTCGGAATTTAATAATTATTAAAATAGCCCTATAGCGACAGAACCGTCGCTATAGGTATTCTTGACCAAAAACTTCATGTCAGTGTGTATGCTAGCTAGTTTGACCACATTTAAAACTTATATATTGTTGTTATCTGGGTTGTTTAATGCAATACTGTGGTAGTACAGATGTAGTACTACGATCTTAAATAAATTCCATGGTCAAAACATAACCAAGCTGCAAGATCCAAGCTCCAGAATATGTTGTCAGACATGATCTTGAGTTTCTGGGTTGCCCAGAAACTCAAGCAACCCAGAAACTCAAGCAGTAACGAGGAGGCTACTTTGAATCCTCATATCATGCGTTTTGGGTTTGTTTTGTGCGATTTAAAGGTTCAATATTGTAGACAACATGACAGGGTACAAACATATAACATCACTACAACCTAACAACATCACCTATTCAAGATCTGGGCCGGTCAAAGTAGCCCAGAAGAACTGTCGTTGAACATTTCTGGGTTTTCCAGAAATGTTCTTCGGCAGATGGTCAACCTAAGTTTGACCGGTCGTATATTTAATCCTGTTAACGATATGGCGGGTCTAATAGCTTAGATGTGTAGTATGAATGTAAAGCTACAATACCAAAACCATAACATGGCCAAAATTCTAACACACAATAAGATTAAAGGCTTGCAAAACTTGTCAGAAGCCATCTGGGCAAATCGGGGCTGCCTAGATTCAGATTTTCATGCTTGGTCAACGGCCTTTGACCGATCATATCTTGAAATCTATACATGATCTGAGCTTGATTCAAGTCTCATAGTAAAGACCTAACAACAAAGAACAGATCTATAACACAAAATACACCAAACATCAAACACCCACTGATCTATGAGGTATGACATATGGCTGTCAGACGACTTTTTCCAGCTTTTCCAGATTTCACAAAATGCTAGATTCGAGAACTTTAATGTTATTGATCTGGGATTTTACAACCCAGATCACTAAATAACATCCTATTACACATATCTAGCCAACAAATTACAACATATAACATTAAATCATGAGATTTCTAAGTTTAGGGTTTTTATACCTTATTCATGCTTGATCTTGATTCTGATCATAATGATCTGATCTTGACTTGCTATAGATCAATCCAAGGACTGAATTACTAAAGAATTTTGTGGGTCTAGAGAGAGGATGGCATGGTTGAGTGTTAGAACACAAATAACCCAAATATGTGAACTTTCTCTCTCCAAAATCACAAATAACTTAGGTACAATGTTTCTACACTTGCTAGGTGGCATGTTAGGTCAGATTTGGTATATATTTTCAGCACATGGGATAAACCTTAGGTGATGACTCACTAGATCTTCCAAATTTCTTTACTTAAAAGCTAAGTAAAGGGTATTTTGGATATTGGACACGAAATTTTTAATGACATGCAAGTAAATTGTCCAAACCCTTAGGGTTTAGGGTTTAACCCTTTAGGTTTTAAAAAATTAAATTTTAGAATTTTAGGATTCCATAATTATATTAAAATTTGCTACTCATAATCCAAGCCTGCTAATTAAGATAATTATTTCCTAATTAAAATTGATTTGGGTCATAATTAATCATTAAGGTTTATAACCCACGAATTAGGGATTTAAATTGAAAAATAATATTTCTAATTTAGAAATTAGGTTTCGTAATTAGATTAGGGTTTTGTTATAACTTGAAAATTAGGATTAATATTTCCTAATTGACATTAAAATTATTAAATTAACAATTAGGTTTTCCCTAATTATAAATTAGGGTTTCTAAAAATTAGGTTTTCTAATTAGTAGGGTTTCTAGTAAATCTTTAGGGTTTTCCCTAATTAGGTTATATTTAATAAAGTTAAACCTTATACTAACATCCGCATTCCCAAATTAGGGTTTCATATTCTGAATTAGGGTTTCGAATTCCCGAACCCGAAATTAGGGTTTCAGAACCGATTTCTAGGGTTTATTATAATTCAATAGAGTTTTCTAGCCGAACGATGTCGTTCTTAATATATACCTAGGGTTTGTTATAGATATCGTTTATCTGCTTAACCCTTGACCCTTAACCATATACTGTACACATATACAACCATTTACACAGAACATATTCACGTATTCCCTTAACCATGAATAATTCACCTAAATCCTTCTCAAAATTTTGAAATCTAAAAAATTCTTTCTCAAAAATATCAAACGCATACAATTATTTTCTGATTTAACCTTAATTCAATGTTTTAAGATTTTTTTTTAAAAAATATCTGAATTCTTGGGTTGTCACATTCACCCCTTCTTCTAAAAATTTCGTCTCCAAAATTTATCTTACACCATACACCATACACCATTCTTTCTCATCATCACATGCTACCCAATACACCACTCACAAGAGTTAAAATTTTGAAATAATGCTGAGGTGTTATACAGACTATTGTCTGTCATTTTCCCAAAGGTTTTATGAAAATTCTTCCGCAAACCGTCATAACTTACGGACATTATGGGTAATTAATCCAGTATGCCCTGTACTTATTAAGTACTGCTGGTTTGATCTGTTTTTCATCACTGCTATAGGCACAAAATTTTACCTCAATCTTATCGAATTCCGCACCAAAATAATTTGGTTCGGGAAAATTTTCAAAAATGCTTAGAGTTTTCATAAACTTTTGTCTAGCTAAATTGAATAGCGTAGACTCATATCAATAATTCAATTCAATCGAATTATTTAAGTGTAGCCAAACCCCAATGGCAAATTAAAATTTTTGAAAATATTTTTGAGAATAACGTCATGATGTCGTACTGTATTAACAGTCCGTTTGAGGATGTCGTCATTATATGACTTTGTCATAACACATCATACAATAGTGGAACAATGATTTTTAGATAGAATTCACACTAAGTATTCCCGCGTTTATAACTCTATCAACTTTTATCATCTCTTCACCATGTTACATGGTACATAAGTGATAAATAAAATAAATTTTGATATTTCAAATCATCTTCGTCTAGCTGAAACAAGTAGCATAGAATATACTTTAAACCGTTCCAAAAATGATCACGAGTCTACATTTTTTTTAAAAAAAGCACATAGTGTGTATTTAGCTTGATGTCTAAATTTCGAAGTCTAGCATAGCTAGGAGTTTTGGAAAACTTATGTCTCCACTAATAATCATTTGCTTAACAATCTATCTGTTCCTATAATCCTTAATTCTCCATTTACAGACAACTATACCCAGTTCGTCAAACCACACTTATGAGTTCATAAGCTTGCCACAATCATATGAGTTTAAGAACTTGTCCTAGACAGACCTTTGGCGTCCATTCGCTGAGGGGTTTATAAACATTTCATATAATTCTGAGTCACGAACGTACCATAAGTATGAGTTTTAAGAACTCATACTTAACCTTGTATTCTCTACCTATAACCTATCTATCTGTTATACACATGAGAAAAGAATCACATTCTCAACACGCATATATCAAATAGTGCGACACAGATATTTCAATGAATATCAGTGTCAGAAAATAAGTGGTTGTTACAGCAAGTACAATTCAACTCCCATACGAAGAATCATACGACTTAGCTGCTGACATGAGTCCTCAATTGAAATCCCCACTTAATCCTAACTACATTCTCAATACAAATTATTTTTAATCCGTATTCATAATCCTTTCTTGAATCTGTACCAATTAACAACAATCTTTGCTGTAAACTTTTCAATCATTCACTTGATTCTTCTCCCTGCTATCACCTTATCAGATCACGAGGTGATCTCATCGTATATATTACGATTCATTTTTATTTCTTGATTATTTTGTTTCACGATCTCCAATCTCTGTACTTTTAGTCTTTCAGACTCTATCTATTCACCACTACCATAACGACCCCAAAATAGGTCCATTCCATCCAACCTATTCTGAGTCGCCAAATACATGGTACAGAAAATAACTACAACTTTATTACAACAATTGTTGTGCAAAATACAACAACACATATGCTGTGAGTTTGGATACAAATATATACCAAATGTGACTCATGTCCCAACCGTGGATATCACCTCACAATGACACCTTACATAAAGGTGTAGTCAAAAACTATTTTAAAAATTAGAATCTTTGGGAAGTGCTCAAGGAAACCTTCGTACATGGGAGGCCATGCTTCTAGGTTGTGATAGATATCATATGGCCACAGAATTATCCTTGGTTGACCCAATAGACCCCAAAGAAAAACGAGAAGATTATTATCATATTCTTCCCAATGGGGAGTCTTCTCTTGACATATCATTATCTCCACTGTCTCTAATTGAGAATTATACTTCAAACAAACACCAAGATTATATAAGTAGTGCTCGTAAATATACTCAGTAAGTGGATGAGCACATCTCTGTCTTATGATGACACGAGGTTGTATATCATTAGACATCTTGTATGATAGTGACAAAATACCCTTCCAACGTTGGGTTCGCCTCACCCTATTTGATTCACCAAATATAACTACTAAATGATAACCACCGTTATATTCCCCCGCTCGACCCAGCTACACTCTTATTACCTGAAAGGAATTGTGAAACAGAAGGGTGAGCACAACTAGCCCAGTAAGGAATATCATGACTAAAGATAAATAAATTATCAACAGCCTTCAACAATAATAAATCAGATATTTAGAACATATGGTAGATGATAAAAATTTTCAACCATAGTTGCAGCGGAACGAGCAAACCATTAGAAGAGTCAAATAGACCATAAAGTCTACTATCTTCTCCACATTAAAAGTCCACCAATAATGTTTTATCCCTGTAACATTAATCAACAGTTCTTTTTCACAATTATATGAATAACTTATAATCATAATTATAATTCTAAATTCCTCTTCGCATCCAGGATGAAGATAATTTTCATCACCTATCTTTACCTGAAACATCAAAGATCATGGTTAAACCAAATAACATTTCCTATTCGTAATCATACTAATAACTTCATCTTTGAATTACGGGCCAAAGATATTCGTCAACAGACCATCTTTGCACTACAGGCCAAAGATATTCATCAACAGGTCATCTTTGCACTACGGGCCAAAGATATTCATCAACAATTCATCTATGCACTACAGGCCAAAGATATTCCTCAATAGTTCATATTTGCACAACAGGTCAAATATATTAATATCTCAAAGAATATATAATCAATTCAGAATTTTATAAACAATAATTATAACCATGTTAATCAATTCATCTGTACACTTAAGCTAAAGATCTTCAATTATAAATTCAATGGTCATGATCATACCAGTTAACAATTCATCTTTGCACTACAGGCCAAATATATTCCTCAGTCACGATCATACCAATAATTTACCCATCTTTACACTCAAGTGAAAGAGAATTTCAACATCAGGGTTATAAAAATGTTATATATGATAATAAAATAAATATAGTCAATATATAGTTTTAATCTCCAGAGTAATATTCATAAATCAACTATAATTTGGTTAGGAAAAGAAACCAATTTTGTAGTGAATTGTACCCGTAAATAGTAACTCGTGAATAGTAACTTATGAATAGTAACTCACGAATAGTAACTCATAAATAGTAACCCCGATACAAAAAGGTAGAAATTTTACAATAAAATCCATACCAATATTTTGGTATAATGATATTGAAAGAATAATATTTCTTAAGCTTATAAATAATTTATTTAAATTATTTATACTTTACTAATTAATGCATTTAATCATCATAAAATGCCAACTCTTACAATTTCATCATCAATAACCAAAACCCTCATCAAAAATCTGCATATACCTCATATAGGATTCTCAAGCCATAAAATCCTATTTTCTAATTTTCTTTCTTCACAAAACATATTTAATTCATCTACTCATAACTAGACCATTTTCATGAAAAATACCAAATCAGTTCCAAAAATATTTTTTTTTCTGAGATTTAGCATAATATAGTCCCATAGTGAACATATATTTTTTCTCAAAATTTTTAAAAGTCATTTACTATTTTTCATATGGCCAAAAGAGCCGAATATTTAGATATTTATCAAAAATTGTACTTTTATCTTAAAATTCTGAAATTCACAGAGTATACTCCTATCATATACATGTACTCCTAATAAAAATTTTATCAATTTTGGAGTTAACCACAAGGAGTTATAAGCGGTTACTTTTAAAATAGTCTTTTCTCATAAAATTCATAACTCTTAATCTGTGTATCCAAAAATCACCATTTTTGGACACAATCAAGAAAACTCATCAAAATATCATTTCAAATTTTTCCAGAATTTTTGAAGGTCAGAAAAATTATGAAACTGAAAAACATAACAACCCTTAAAATCCCTTACTATCCCTTATCTCAAAAGAGGAGTACTTCTGATCGGTATAAGGCTGAAGAAAACTTGCACTGATGAATAGAAACTCACAGAGTATCTAAATACTCACAAAATATACTCAATATTCTAGAGAGAGAAAGAGAAAAAACTTATGAATTCTGGTGTGATTTTCAATTCTAACTTAGCCCTCTATTTATAGAAAAATATTAGCACGCCGAAGCAGACTTAACATGCAACCTTGTGGCTTTACCTGCTACTATTCTCACCCACCACATTTGAATAAAACTCTCAGCACATTTCTTCACCAACCAAGAGTGGGGCCCACAAATTCTAGAATTTTCCACCAAAAAAATAAACTTCAAAAATTCAACAATTTCTGAACCAGTCATCTCGTAAAATTCATAATAAATCATACGTTCATTTTTAACGGTTCAAAAATTGTGGACATATACTCAACTTATATATGTATAACATATCCAAAAATTACCACGATCCAATGGTCGGATTAAAATTATAACCCTCGCAAAATATCTTAAAAATCTTAATTTGATTTTCAATACCTCTGTTCCGACAAAAAATACAGATAAAACACCTCAACATTAACTCCTTCATTTTTAACCACAAAAATATATCCCTCATTTATATCCAAATAAAATAAATATTTCCTTATCATATGAATCAATAATTAATTATTCATAAATAATATTATAGAATCACATTTATGACAACCAGGCCGTTCCCAGGAAAGAGGGGGCTTTCCAATAAGAATTTCTCCTTACTGGCGCGCAATTAGGTGACAAAACCTCTCCTTAGACAGAACTTTCTAGACATTGCCAATAATGTTATCTAATAATATTATTCAAATAATATGAATTATTGATCTGATAATGGAAAATACTGTGCAGTGACAATTATTGAACAACAATAATATAAAATTTCAACGTAGCAATTATTGAATCAATAAAATAAAATATTGAACAGTAATTACTGTAACAATTATTGAGTAGTGCCTTCTTACGTAAGAATCAATAATTTTAAAAATACTATGCAATACTGTGTGCTACTGTGCAATAACGCGTATTACTGTATTTTAACCACCGGGTATTCTAACAGTATTAACGGTAACAACTACACCGTTATTTGTAAAAACTCAAATTTATCGTTTTCTTCACCCGACAGTTATTCTGTTATGTGGCCCACCAATGGTTGCGCCGTCATACGAATATTCCCCGACAGAAAGAATATTCCACGACCAAACGAATATTTTCCGACAACAATGAATATTTTATAACCACTTGTGTATTTTGAAAAAAAATTCATATATCACCCTTAACTTTAACATTTATCAATTTAACCATTTACTGAATTGTAATTATTGAATACTTTTATTTCATAAAATTCGGGGTCTTACAATCTCCCCTCCTTATGAAATTTCGTCCTCGAAATTTACGTACCTGGTATTTCAAAGAGTTGAGAATACATTCCTTTCATTTCAGATTCCATCTTCCCTGTCATCATAATTTCTCCATTGCTCATCTCCTGTATTTCAAATATCATTCTAGAATACAGCTTCAAAACAAGGGTTAATTTAACAAATTAACATATCACATAATATCCTGATATTATGACTGACCAACAAATAAGCTTAGGTAGGACACACTAGCGAAGGATTTACTCATCTCTCCCTCCTAGTTATATTCCCCGATCTCCGCTAGAGACCATATCCCTAAGCTCTGATACCAAAATGTAACGACCCCAAAATAGGTCCATTCCATCCAACCTATTCTGAGTCGCTAAATACACGGTACAGAAAATAACTACAACTTTATTACAACAGTTGTTGTGCAAAATACAACAACACATATGCTGTGAGTTTGGATACAAATATATACCATATGTGACTCATGTCCCAACCGTGGATAGCACCTCACAATAACACCTTACATAAAGGTATTGTCAAAAACTGTTTTAAAAATTAAAATCTTTGGGAAGTGCTCAAGGAAACCTTCGTACATGGGAGGCCATGCTTCTAGGTTGTGATATATATCATATGGCCACAGAATTATCCTTGGTTGACCCAATAGACCCCAAAGAAAAACGAGAAGATTATTATCATATTATTCCCAATGAGGAGTCTTCTCTTGACATATCATTATCTCCACTGTCTCTAATTGAGAATTATACTTCAAACAAATACCAAGATTATATAAGTAGTGCTCGTAAATATACTCAGTAAGTGGATGAGCACATCCCTGTCTTATGATGACACGAGGTTGTATATCATTAGACATCTTGTATGATAGTGACAAAATACCCTTCCAACGTTGGGTTCGCTTCACCCTATTTGATTCACCAAATATAACTACTAAATGATAACCACCGTTCTATTCCCCCGCTCGACCCGGCTACACTCTTATTACCTGAAAGGAATTGTAAAACAGAAGGGTGAGCACAACTAGCCCAGTAAGGAATATCATGACTAAAGATAAAAAAATTATCAATAGCCTTCAACAATAATAAATCAGAGATTTAGAACATATGGTAGATGATAAAAATTTTCAACCATAGTTGCAGCGGAACGAGCAAACCATTAGAAGAGTCAAATAGACCATAAAGTCTACTATCTTCTCCACATTAAAAGTCCACCAATAATATTTTATCCCTGTAACATTAATCAACAGTTCTTTTTCATAATTATATAAATAACTTATAATCATAATTGTAATTCTAAATTCCTCTTCGCATCCAGGATGAAGATAATTTTCATTACCTATCTTTACCTGAAACATCAAAGATCATGGTTACACCAAATCACATTTCCTGTTCATAATCATACTAATAACTTCATCTTTGAACTACGGGCCAAAGATATTCGTCAACACACCATCTTTACACTACAGGCCAAAAATATTCATCAACAGGTCATCTTTACACTACGGGCCAAAGATATTCATCAACAAGTCATCTATGCACTACATGCCAAAGATATTCCTCAATAGTTCATATTTGCACAACAGGTCAAATATATTAATATCTCAAAGAATATATAATCAATTCAGAATTATATAAACAATAATTATAATCATGTTAATCAATTCATCTTTACACATAAGCTAAAGATATTCAATTATAAATTTAATGGTCATGATCATACTAGTTAACAATTCATCTTTGCACTACAGGCCAAAGATATTCCTCAGTCACGATCATACCAATAATTTACCCATCTTAACACTCAAGTGAAAGAGAATTTCAACATCAGGGTTATAAAAATGTTATATATTATAATAAAATAAATATAGTCAATATATAGTTTTAATCTCCAGAGTAATATTCATAAATCAACTATAATTTGGTTAGGAAAAGAAACTAATTTTGTAGTGAATAGTACCCGTAAATAGTAACTCGTGAATAGTAACTTATGAATAGTAACTAACGAATAGTAACTCATGAATAGTAATCCCGATACAAAAAGGTAGAAATTTCACAATAAAATTCATACCAATATTTCGGTATAATAATACTGAAAGAATAATATTTCTTAAGCTTATAAATAATTTATTTAAATTATTTACACTTTACTAATTAATGCATTTAATCATCATAAAATGCCAACTCATACAATTTCATCATCAATAACCAAAACCCTCATCAAAAATCTGCATATACCTCATATAGGATTCTCAAGCCATAAAATCCTATTTTCCAATTTTCTTTCTTCACAAAACATATTTAATTCATTTACTCATAACTAGACCATTTTCATGAAAAATACCAAATCAGTTCCAAAAATATTTTTTTTCTAGGATTTAGCATAATATAGTCACATAGTGAACATATATTTTTCTAAGAATTTTTAAAAGTCATTTACTATTTTTCATATGGCCAAAACAGCCTAATATTTAGATATTTATCAAAAATTGTACTTTTATCTAAAAATTCTGAAATTCACAGAGTATACTCCTATCATATACATGTACTCCTAATAAAAATTTTATCAATTTTAGAGTTAACCACAAGGAGTTATAAGCAGTTACTTTTAAAATAGTCTTTTATCATAAAATTCATAACTCTTAATCTATACATCCAAAAATCACCATTTTTGGTCACAATCAAGAAAACTCATCAAAATATCATTTTAAATTTTTCCAGAATTTTTGAAGGTCAGAAAAATTACGAAACTGAAAAACATAACAACCCTTAAAATCCCTTACTATCCCTTACCTCAAAAGAGGAGTACTTCTGATCGGTATAAGGCTGAAGAAAACTTGCACTGATGAATAGAAACTCACAGAGTATCTAAATACTCACAAAATACACTCAATAATTTAGAGAGAGAAAGAGAGAAAACTTATGAATTCTGGTGTGATTTTTAATTCTAACTTAGCCCTCTATTTATAGGAAAATATTAGCACGCCGAAGCAGACTTAACATGCAACCTGATGGCTTTACCTGCTACTATTCTCACCCACCACATTTGAATAAAACTCTCAGCACATTTCTTCACCAACCAAGAGTGGGGCCCACCAATTCTAGAATTTTCCACCAAAAAGATAAACTCCAAAAATTCAACAATTTCTGAACCAGTCATCTCGTAAAATTCATAATAAATCATACGTTCATTTTTAACGGTTTAAAATTTGTGGACATATACTCAACTTATATATGTATAACATATCCAAAAATTACCACGATCCAATGGTCGGATTAAAATTATAACCCTCGCAAAATATCTTAAAAATCCTAATTTGATTTTCAATACCTCCGTTCCGACAAAAAATACCGATAAAATACCTCAACATTAACTCCTTCATTTTTAACCACAAAAATATATCCCTCATTTATATCCAAATAAAATAAATATTTCCTTATCATATGAATCAATAATTAATTATTCACAAATAATATTACAGAATCACATTTATGACAACCAGGCCGTTCCCAGGAAAGAGGGGGCTTTCCAATAAGAATTTCTCCTTACTAGAGCGCAATTAGGTGACCAAATCTCTCCTTAGACAGAACTTTCTAGACATTGTCAATAATGTTATCTAATAATATTATTCAAATAATATGAATTATTGATCTGATAATGGGAAATACTGTGCAGTGACAATTATTGAACAACAATAATATAAAATTTTAACGTAGTAATTATTGAATCAATAAAATAAAATATTGAACAGTAATTACTGTAACAATTATTGAGTAGTGCCTTCTTACGTAAGAATCAATAATTTTAAAAATACTATGCAATACCGTGTGCTACTGTGCAATAACGCGTATTACTGTATTTTAACCACCGGGTATTCCAACAGTGTTAACGGTAACAACTACGCAGTTATTTGTAAAAATTCAAATTTGTCATTTTCTTCACCCGTCAGTTTTTCTGTTATGTGGTCCACAAATGGCTGCGCCGTCGTACGAATATTCCCCGACAGAAAGAATATTCCACGACCAAACGAATATTTCCCGACAACAATGAATATTTTATAACCACTTGTGTATTTTGAAAAAAAATTCATATATCACCCTTAACTTTAATATTTATCAGTTTAACCATTTACTGAATTGTAATTATTGAATGCTTTTATTTCATAAAATTCGGGGTCTTACAACTACTGTTCAACTTTATTATCAGAGTTAGGGAACTATGTATCTTTATAACTCGCTGAGATTCATCTTTGAAACTTACCGACACACTAACTCTATTTGAGTTAGTACTTATCCTAATCACCGTGGTTATTAGTCTAAGGTATCACTACCTTAGGTTTATAACCTACAACTTTTATACCAACTGTGAAAGCCCCGAACCCGGGTCCCAAATCACCGCGGATCCGGTACAATCAATCTATCACTATTTCAATCATTCTATAACTATTGCGGAAGATATAAACATAAATTTCTTATATAATATATTTACACACTAATCCCAAGGTCGAGTAACCTTCACATAAAACAATTCATTATCCTATTTGACATATAACATTATTATCAAACTATACTATTACAAATTAGCTGCACATTTTATCCCAAACTTGGCATTATCCTTTTCCTGTATTCGAACGCATTCGCCTTATCTGTAATGTTTATCATGATATAGCAAGGATGATCATGAAGGTTGCTCAGCAAGTTTAAATACAATAATTTAACGATATATCATGATTGAAAGAGTTTGAATAATAAGCTGGCTATAATTCATCAATATAGTTGTGAATTAGCACGAATAAACTTTTGACTAAACAAGTATTGAACATGAACAAATATATCTGGACCAACTAGTAATGAACGTGATCAGCCTTTCATGCCTGACTTATACATGCAATATGTACAGAGTACAATTGTACAATGACAATGAGCAATGATTAACCACAAGCATATCTGAATGAAAAAACTCTTATTAGAGTTAAGTAAAACATGCCTGGTTTGTTGATTATCGCTACGCTATTTATCGATATATAAGTTAGAATAATATCATCACAATATATAAAATAACCTAAACACATTATCACATAACCCTACTAGTCTACAACACACATAGGACTCGGTATCAAGTCAAATTATTACAGTCTGAGTTGAACCCGATACAATTCTAACATCCCGACGGTTTAATAGAACAAAATTTCGAGTTTAAGTTCCATTAAACTCTGTTTAAACACTTAACCATTATCTAAGATAATTTATTAATAGTCAAAATATTTTTCATAAGCTCGTAATAATTTTCACATAATTATTATCATTTAAAATGATTTTCCAATCATTAATATCGTATTTATACAATATAAATACCACTTTATTAATATTTATTTATTATCACATATTAATGTAATACATAACATAATATTATAATATATTTATAATATATCAAATTATTTTTAATACCTTAAAATTTAAATCAATTATCCGTTAATTGCGTTTCATATTAAAATATTCACATTTTCATGACAAAATATCAAAATTTATATTTTATAACTTAAAATATTTTTATAATATTTAAATTATTTTTATATGATTCATAAAACATTAATTCTATTTTTCCATAATTTATTTAATATGGTTATTAAATAAATTAATTATCATTAATATAGATTAATTAATGAAATTCCTCACAAAATATTAAAAGTCACTAAAAATAACTTAAAATATTTTCGTTTACCATAATATAATTTTTCATGTATTAAAATTATTTTTAAATAATTTATTTAATATTATAATTAAATAAATTAAATACCATTTATATTTCAAAAATATTAAATATTTATGAAATATACTTAAAATAATTAAAAATTAAATTTCGGACTTTAAAATAATTTTTTCATAATTTATTATGTATTTTTTAATAATTAAAAACTATTTAATTCGATTTATTTAATTAAAATAATTATTTTCGAAATATAATAATTATTAAAATAGCCCTATAGCGACAAAACAGTCGCTATATGTGTTCTTGAGCCTGTTCTTCATCAATCCAGAACTTCATGTCATGTGTATTCTAGCTAGTTTGACCACAATTAAAACTTATATATTGTTGTTATTTTGGTTGTTTAATGTAATACTGTGGTAGTACAGATGTACTACTACGATCTTAAAAAAATTCCATGGTCAAAACATAACCAAGCTGCAAGATCCAAGCTCTAGAATATGTTGTCAGACATTATCTTAACTTTATGGGTTGCCCAAAAACTCAAGCAGTAACGAGGAGGCTACTTTGAATCCTTATATCGTGCGTTCTGGGTTTGTTTTGTGTGATTTAAAGGTTCAATATTGTAGACAACATGACAGGGTACAAACATATAACATCACTACAACCTAACAACATCACCTATTCAAGATCTGGGCCAGTCAAAGTAGTCCAGAAGAACTGTCGTTGAACATTTATGGGTTTTCTAGAAATGTTCTTCGGCAGATGGTCAACCTAAGTTTTACCGGTCGTATATTTGATCCTGTTAATGATATGGCGGGTCTAATGGCTTAGATGTGTCGTATGAATGTCAATTTACAATACCAAAACCACAACATGGCTAAAATGCTAAGACACAACAAGATTCAAGGCTTGCAAAACTTGTCAGAAGCCATCTGGGCAAATCTGGGCTGCCCAGATTCAGATTTTCATGCTTGGTCAACGGCCTTTGACCGATCATATCTTGAAATTTATACATGATCTGAGCTTGATTCAAGTCTCATATCAAAGACCTAACAACAAAGAACATATTTATAACAAAAAATACACCAAACATCAAACACCCACAGATCTATGAGGTCTGACATATGGCTGTCAGACGGCTTTTTCCAACTTTTCCAGGTTTCACAAAATGATAGATTCGAGGACTTTGATGTTATTGATATGGGATTTTACAACCCAGATCACAAAATAACATCCTATTACACATATCTAGCCAACAAATTACAACATATAACATCAAATCTTGAGATTTCTAAGTTTAGGGTTTTTATACCTTGTTCATGCTTGATCTTGATTCTGATCATCATGATCTGATCTTGACTTGCTATATATCAATCTAAGAATTGAATTACTAAAGAATTTTGTGGGTCTAGAGAGAGGATGGCATGGTTGAGTGTTAGAACATAAATAACCCAAATATATGTACTTTCTCTCTCCAAAATCACAAATAACTTAGATACAATGTTTCTACACTTGCTAGGTGGCATGTTAGGTCAGGTTTGGTATAGATTTTCAGCACATGGGATAAACCTTAGGTGATGACTCACTAAATCTTGTAAATCTCTTTACTTAAATGCTAAGTAAAGGGTATTTTGGATATTGGACATGAAATTTTTAATGGCATACAAGTAAATTGTCCAAACCCTTAGGGTTTAGGGTTTAACCCTTTAGGTTTTAACAAATTAGATTTTAGAATTTCCAAATTAGGTTTTAAAAAATAAAAATTAATATTTCTAAATTATAATTAGGATTCCATAATTACATTAAAATTTCCTAATCATAATCCAAGCTTGCTAATTAGGATAATTATTTCCTAATTAAAATTGCTAATTTAGCAATTTGGGTCATAATTGATCATTAAGGTTTATAACCCACGAATTATGGTTTTAAATAGAAAAATAATATTTCTAATTTAGAAATTAGATTTCGTAATTAGATTAGGGTTTTCTTATAACTTGAAAATTAGGATTAATATTTCCTATTTAACATTAAAATTATTAAATTAACAATCAGGTTTTCCCTAATTATATATTGAGGTTTCAAAAAATTAGGTTTTCTAATTATTAGGGTTTCTAGTAAATCTTTAAGGTTTTCCCTAATTAGGTTATATTTAATAACGTTAAACCTTATACTCACATCCGCATTCCCAAATTAGGGTGTCATATTCTGAATTAGGGTTTCGAATTCTCAGACCCAAAATTAGGGTTTCAGAACCGATTTCTAGGGTTTCTTATAATTCGCTAGGGTTTTCTAACCGAACGATGGCGTTCTTAATATATACCTAGGGTTTGTTACAGATATCGTTTATCTAGTTAACCCTTGACCCTTGGCCACATACTGTACACATATACAACCATATACACAGAACATATTCACGTGTTCCCTTAATCCTGAATAATTCACCTAAATCCTTCTCAAAATTTTGAAATCTTAAAAAAAAATTCTCAAAAATATCAAACGCGTACACTTATTTTCTGTCTAGGTTTATTATTAAACCTTAATTCAATATTTTAATATTTTTTTGTTAAAAAAATATCTGAATTCTCGGGATGCCACATTCACCCCTTCTTCTAAAAATTTCGTCCTCGAAATTTACCTTACACCTTTCACCATACACCATACACCATACACCATACACCATTCCTTCTCATCATCACATGCTACCCAATACACCACTCACAAGAGTTACAATTTTGAAATTGCGCTGAGGGGTTATACAGACTATTGTCTATCGTTTTCGTAAAGGTTTAATGAAAATTCATCCGCAAACCGTCATAACTTACGGACATAGTGGGTAATTAATCCAGTATGCCCTGTACTTATTAAGTACTGCTGGTCTGATCTGTTTCTCATCACTGCCATTGGCGCAAAATTTTACCTCAGTCTTATCGAATTCCGCACCAAAATAATTTGGTTCGAGAAAATTTTTAAAGAACGCTTAGAGTTTTCATAAATTTTAGTCTAGCTGAATCGAATAGCGTAGACTCATATCAATAATTAAGTTCAATCGAATTATTTAAGTGTAGCCAAACCCCGTTGGTAAATTAAAATTTTTGAAAATATTTTTGAGAATAACGTCATGATGCCGTACTGTATTAACAGTCCGTTTGAGGATGCCGTCATTGTATGACTTTGTCATAACACATCATACAATAGTGGAACAATGATTTTTAGATCGAATTCACACTAAGTATTCCTGCATTTATAACTCTATAACTTTTATCATCTCTACACCTGGTTACATGGTACATAAGTGATAAATAAAATAAATTTTGATATTTCAAATCATCGTCGTCTAGCTGAAATAAGTAGCATAGACTATACTTTAAACCGTTCCAAAAATGATTATGAGTCTACATTTTTCTAAAAAAACATATAGTGCGTATTTAGCTTGATGTCAAAATTTTGAAGTATAACATAGCTAGGAGTTTTGGAAAACTTATGTCTCCACTAATAATCATTTGCTTAACAATCTATTTGTTCCTATAATCCTAAATTCTCCATTTACACACAACTATACCCAGTTCGTCAAACCACACTTAAGAGTTCATAAGCTTGCCACAATCATATGAGTTTAAGAACTTGTCCTAGACAGACCTTTGGCGTCCATTCGCTGAGGGGTTCATAAACACTTCATATAATTTTGAGTCACGAACGTACCATAAATATGAGTTTTAAGAACTCGTACTTAACCTTATATTCTCTACCTATAACCTATCTATTTGTTATACACATGAGAAAAGAATCACCTTCTCAACACGCATTTATCAAATAGCGCGATACAGATATTTCAATGAATATCAGTGTCAAAAACTAAGTGGTTGTTACACCAAGTACAATTCAACTCCCATACGAAGAATCATACGACTTAGCTGCTGACATGAGTCCTCAATTGAAATCCCCACTTAATCCTAACTATATTCTCAATATGAATTTCATTTAATTCGTATTCATAATCCTTTCCTGAATTTGTACCTATTCACATAAATCTTTAATGTAAACTTTTCAATCATTCACTTGATTCTTCTCCCTGCTATCACCGTATCAGATCACGGGGTGATCTCATCGTTTATACTACGATTCATTATTATTTCTTGATCGTTTTGTTTCACGATCTCATATCACTATACTTTTAGTCTTTTAGACTCTATCTATTCACCACTACTGTTCAACTTTATTATCAGAGTTAGGGAACTCTATATCTTTATAACTCGCTGAGATTCATCTTTGAATCTTACTGACACACTAACTTTAGTTGAGTTAGTACTTATCCTAATCACTGCGGTTATTAGTCTAAGGTATCACTACCCTAGGTTTATAACATACAACTTTGATACCAACTGTGAAAGCACCGAACCTGGGTCCCAAATCATCGTGGATCTAGTACAATCAATCTATCACTATTTCAATCATTCTATAACTATTGCGAAAGATATAAACATAAATTGCTTATACAATATATTTGCACACTAATTCCAAGGTCGAGTAACCTTCACATAACACAATTCATTATCCTATCTGACATACAACATTATTATCAAACTATACTATTACAAATTAGCTGCACATTTTATCCTAAGTTGGACTTGGCATTATCCTTTTCATGCATTCGAACGCATTCGCCTTATCTATAATGTTTATCATGATATAGCAAGGGTGAGCATGAAGGTTGCTCAGCAAGTTTAAATTCAATAATTTAACGATATATCATGATTGAAATAGTTTAAATAATAAGCTGGCTATAATTCATCAATATAGTTGTGAATTAGCACGAAAAAATTTTGACTGAACAAGTATTGAACATGAACAAATATATCTGGACCAACTAGTAATGAAGGTGATCAGCCTTTCATACCTGACTTATACATGCAATATGTACAGAGTAAAATTCTGCAATGGCAATCAGCAATGATTAACCATAAGCATATCTGAATGAAACAACTCTTAGTAGAGTTAAGAAAAACATACCTGGTTTGTTGATTATCGCTACGCAATTTATAACGCTTTATCCGAAAGCCTAGTATTAGTAATATCGATATATAAGTTAGAATAATATCATCACAATATATAAAATAACATAAACACATTATCACATAACCCTATTAGTCTACAACACACATAGGACTCGGTATCAAGTCAAACTATTGCAGTCTGAGTTGAACCCAACACAATTCTAGCATCTCGACAGTCTAGTCGGACAAAATTTCGAGTTTAAGTTCAATTAAACTCTATCTAAACACTTAACCATTATCTAAGATAATTTATTAACATTCAAAATATTTTTATTAAGCTCGTAATAATTTTCACATAATTATTATCATTTAAAATGATTTTCCAATCATTAATATCGTATTTATATAATATAAATTTCACATTCTAAATATTTATTTATTATTAAATATTAATGAAATACATAACATAAGATTATAATATATTTATAATATATCAAAGTATTTTTAATAACTTAAAATTATATTTATATGATTTTTAAACACATAAATCCATTATTCGTTAATTGCGTTTAATATTAAAATATTCACATTTTCATGGCAAAATATCAAAAATTATTTTATAACTTAAAATATTTTTATAACACTTAAATCATTTTTATATGATTCATAAAACATTAATTCTATTTTTCCATAATTTATTTAATATAGTTATTAAATAAATTACTTATCATTAATATAGATTAATTAATGAATTTCTTCACAAAATATTAAAAGTCACTAAAAATAACTTCAAATATTTTCTTTTACCATAATATAATTTTTCATGTTTTTTCATGTATTAAAATTATTTTTAAATAATTTATTTAATATTATAATTAAATAAATTAAACACCATTTATATTCCAAAAATATTAAATGTTTATGAAATATACTCAAAATAATTAAAAATTAATTTTCAAACTTTAAAATAATTTTTTCATAATTTATTATGTATTTTTTAATAATTAAAAACTATTTAATTCGATTTATTTAATTAAAATAATTATTTTCGAAATTTAATAATTATTAAAATAGCCCTATAGCGACAGAACCGTCGCTATAGGTGTTTTTGAGCATGTTCTTCATCAACCTAGAACTTCATGTCAGTGTGTATGCAGCTAGTTTGACCACAATTAAAACTTATATATTGTTGTTATCTAGGCTGTTTAATGCAATATTGTGGTAATACAGATGTAGTACTACGATCTTAAACAAATTCCATGGTCAAAACATAACCAAGCTGCAAGATCCAAGCTCCAGAATATGTTGTCAGACATGATCTTAAGTTTCTGGGTTGCCCAAAAGCTCAAGCAGTAACGAGGAGGCTACTTTGAATCCTTATATCGTGCGTTCTGAGTTTGTTTTGTGCGATTTAAAGGTTCAATATTGTAGACAACACGACAGGATACAAACATATAACATCACTACAACCTAACAATATCACCTATTCAAGATCTGGGCCGGTCAAAGTAGCCTAGAAGAACTATCGTTGAACATTTCTGGGTTTTCCAGAAATGTTCTTCGGCAGATGGTCAACCTAAGTTTGACCGGTCGTATATTTGATTCTGTTAACGATATGGCGGTTCTAATGGCTTAGATGTGTAGTATGAATGTCAAGCTACAACACCAAAACCACAACCTGGCTAAAATGCTAACACACAACAAGATTAAAGGCTAGCAAAACTTGTCAGAAGCCATCTGGGCAAATCTGGGCTGCCCAGATTCAGATTTTCATGCTTGGTCAACGGCCTTTGACTGATCATATCTTGAAATTTATGCATGATCTGAGCTTGATTCAAGTCTTATATCAAAGACCTAACAACAAAGAACAGATATATAACACAAAATACACCAAACATCAATCACCCACAGATCTATGAGGTCTGACATATGACTGTCAGATGACTTTTTCCAGCTTTTCCAGATATCACGAAATGCTAGATTTGAGGACTTTGATGTTATGGATCTGGGATTTTAAAACCCAGATCACTAAATAACATCCTATTATACATATCTAGCCAACAAATTACAACATATAACATCAAATCATGAGATTTCTAAGTTTAGGGTTTTTATACCTTATTCATGCTTCATCTTGATTTTAATCATCATTATAGATCAATCTAAGAACTGAATTACTAAAGAATTTCGTGGGTCTAGAGAGATGATGGCATGGTTGAGTGTTAGAACGCAAATAACCCAAATATGTGAACTTTCTCTCTCCAAAATCACAAATAACTTAGATACAATGTTTCTACACTTGCTAGGTGGCATGTTAGGTCAGATTTGGTATAGATTTTCAGCACATGGGATAAACCTTAGGTGATGACTCACTAGATCTAGCAAATCTCTTTACTTAAAAGCTAAGTAAAGGGTATTTTGGACATTGGACATGAAATTTTTAATGGCATACAAGTAAATTGTCCAAACCCTTAGGGTTTAGAGTTTAACCCTTTAGATTTTTAAAAATTAAATTTTAGAATTTCCAAATTAGGTTTTAAAAAATAAAAATTAATCTTTCTAAATTATAATTAGGATTCCGTAATTATATTAAAATTTCCTAATCATAATCCAAGCTTGCTAATTAGGATATTTATTTCCTAATTAAAATTGCTAATTTAGCAATTTGGGTCATAATTGATCATTAAGGTTTATAACCCAATAATTAGGGTTTTAAATAGAAAAATAATATTTCTAATTTAGAAATTAGGTTTCGTAATTAGATTAGGGTTTTCTTATAACTTGAAAATTATGATTAATAATTCCTAATTAACATTAAAATTATTAAATTAACAATTAGGTTTTTCTTAATTATAAATTAGGGTTTCTAATAATTAGATTTTCTAATTATTAGGGTTTCCAGTAAATCTTTAGTTTTTTCCCTAATTAGGTTATATTTAATAACGTTAAACCTTATACTAACATACGCATTCCCAAATTAGGGTTCCATATTTCGAATTAGGGTTTCAGAACCGATTTCTAGGATTTCTTATAATTCGCTAGGGTTTTCTAACCGAACGATAACGTTCTTAATATATACCTAGGGTTTGTTACAAATGTCGTTTATCTGCTCAACCCTTGACCCTTAACCACATACTATACACATATGCAACCATATACACAGAACATATTCACATATTCCCTTAATCTTGAATAATTCACCTAAATCCCTCTTAAAATTTTGAAATCCTAAAATTTTTTTCTCAAAAATATCAAACGCATGCACTTATTTTCTGTCTAGGTTTATTATTTAACCTTAATTTAATATTTTAAGATTTTTTTTTATAAAAAAATATCTGAATTCTCGGGTTGTCACATGAATGCCTAAGACTATAATCGTAGAGAGAAGGATAAGAAATCACCATGTGATCATAGTAAATCGTAGGAACAGATGAGCTATTAAATGATGGATGATTTATAGCCAATGTTATAAATGAATGGTACTACAATGTAGTACGGGAAAGAAGAACTCAGATTGAGTTATGAAGGATAGTATACGAACTAAAAAAAATTCGTATTAAGTAAAGAGAAATGTAGAAGTTGTAAAATTTCAGTTAAGGATTCATGTGATAGCTGAGTTGTATGAACCTTTGTTACGGGCAGAGGCTTGTGCTTGGTATAACAACTACTTAGCTTATTACAGTGATAATCATTGGAATTGGTCGCGCTATCAAGATGTATATGATGAGAAGGTGAATCTTTTCTCATGTATATACTTGATAGGCAGAGAACGATAAGGTAGGTGCAATTTCTTGAAACTCATACTTATGGTAAGTTCGTGACTCATAATAATATGGTATATTTTTGAACTTCTCAGCGAATGGACGCCTATGGTCTGACTGGGATAGTTCTTAAACTCATATTATTTTTAAAAGTTCCTAAACTTATAAAGTGTGGTAAGTTGATGGACTGTACTAAGGTATAGGGATGTTAAGACTGAAAATAAGTTATTTTCAGTAGGCCTAGTATTAAAGGTGCTAGAGAAGATTAAGTATTATCGCAAGTAAGACAATAAAGGAAGATGGAGAATAGGATATTCCAAGTCATCTAGTTATGCTAGATTTTGAATTTTATTGAAATCGTGCCTATATGTTCGCATTTTGAAAATGTCAGAATTGGTTCAACTTTTGGAACCAATGGATTTTTAAAGAAATATTCTTGGTATATCTATGCTAATTGTTTCGGCTAAGACAAAAATTGATTTGAAATATCAAAATGAATTTTATATCATTCGTACATTTGATGTAAGGATGGTCAAAGGATGGAGTTACTAATCCAATTGAACCTGGTGTTGGATGTGATCTTAGGATCAACAACCCTCTATGTTATAATGTATAATGACGAAGTCACATACTAATCTCAACGTATTGTGAAAAGTACAGTATCATGACGTCATAAAACGTTTTGATGTATTATGAAAGAATTTAAAGAAGTAATCGATGTCAATTGATTTGGCTGGATGAATGTTTCCAGGTGATATATCCAAATTATTGGTATGGTCTAAGTTACTTGATTTGGCTAAGACATATGATATGTCATGTTTAAAAGAAAATCGAGCTTTCTTTGAAGAGTTGTGCCAAACCAAAATATTTTGGTACGAAATCTAATGATTAAGTCTGAGGTGAAGATACCCCAAAATGGGGTTATACAATGGGTTGATCGCCTACGTATGAAAGAGGTAGTTTACCTTCTTGGTAATTGTAAACTGATCGTGGAAGAAAGGTTACAATGTCATGCTGTTAAACCTTGTAAGAGTTTATGGTCAATTTGACCCCTCAGCAAAAGTATGAAATATTTTAAAGGAATTCTTATGTTCCTCGCTGTTCATTCTACTTCATAATTCTTGATAAGTTATGAAGGTGAGAGAATGCTTGAAAGATAAGAACTTCTTTGAAGAAAAGTTGAGAATAAGGGTTGTAACAATCCATAATTTTAAATTATAATTTCAAATATTTATTTAATCATATAAATATTTTAATTGACGTATTTATTGTAGAATAAATATTTGTTTAATTTGATTAGATTTGATTATTTATTTGTTAAATAAATAATTAATGATTTAAGAAAATTAATTATTATGAGATAATATTCTAATTTAATTTAATAATTAAGTTATAGAGTTGATAGGGATTAAATGTATTATTATAATATTTTTAATTTAATTTAGTAATAAAAGTATGACAATAAACTATTATATAAATGATTTAGTAAAATAAATTAAAGGCGTTTAATTTAGTTTTGTCAAACAAGGCTTAAAAACATTAAGTCAGTATTTTTAAAGTGTTTTACCCAAACACAACCTTATGACTTTTGAATTTTGAATTTGAATTATAATAAAGAATATATATAAAATAAATCAAAATAATAAATAAAATATATACGTTTTTATCTGTTAATTAGTAATTAATAAATAAACTGATATACGCTTAAATTATTTTCTAACTGTTAATTAGTAATTAGGCTTATAATGGCCATCAGTTTTTATCTTTACGCTTAAGCGTTAGTTGGTTTTACGTGAATTGGCTTATACTGAGAAAAGAGAGAAGTGAGTTTACAATGAAAATAGAGAGAGTTTGCAAAGAAATGTTCTGTGAATTGCAAGCACTTTGTCTTCTAAAAAGGGTTAACCAAGCAAGAGAATGTATAATTCTAATTTCCAAAAGTTTTAATCCCTATGTATGAAAAGTTTATGTGTTCTTGAGTTTCATTGCAAAATAAATTTGTTTACAAAATTGTCTCTAATCCAAATTTTAATGATTTGTTAATAAAGTATGTGTATATGTAATTGTGATGTTATAACTAGCATCTTGATAAGGATTTAGTGTACCATTTACGTTTAAAAAGAAAGAAAATAGTTTTACATTGAATATGTGTATCAATATGTCTTGTAGGAGTACCAAAATTGATAGTTGATTGTGAGCTAATAGATAAATTGAGCCTTGAATATGTTTATTTGGTAACAAACGAAGAGAACGTAGTTTGAATGAAATAATTTGGTGTATAATTGTGATCACAATGTTAATTTTTGTCAACAATGTCAAAAATGGAGTTTTTGGTTTAAAATATGGCATTTAAGGATTTAAATTTTTTGAAGTTGTTGTTTAGTTATTTTAAATTAGTATATACATGATGGGTAATGTTTTATGTGTAATCTATGTAAGTTATACGTGTTAAATTGGGTACTAGAAATTAAGATGCAGGTCAAATCAGCTTTGTTTTTGTTCTTCGTGCCCAGAACTATAATTCGACGTCGCTGCGCCAACCTTAGCGCCACAAAGCCAAGTCTCGCGCCGCAGCGCCAACACCAGGCATGTGCCTCGAGCCGCAACGCCATCACCATGCCGCAGCGCCGTTCCCAGTGTAAACTGGGGCACCGCAACGCCGGTTAGCATAATGGCCAGACAATGTATTTTAATTACATAAAGTCTGTAATTGTTGATAAGGTGAAATATTATGATTGTTAAGATGTGATTTTGGTATTATAATACTAAGAATGAAAATATTATTATCAATTAACAAATTTTGTTATTACATTACTAATGTGATTTGACTATGTGATTAAAACCAATCCATACGTGAAGTAGATACTCAATTGTGTACAGAATATATGTAGTAACTAATTATGTCATGATGACATGTATATAGGTTATTGTGATTCGAGTTATTACTGTTTAGCTTACATGCAAGGTAAGTTTTCTTATCTTTAACTTGTTTCTTAGTATGCAAGTTCTCTAATTCTATTGTTACGATTATGCAAGTTTCTTAACTCTAATTATATCGTGCAAGTTTCTTTAGTCTACCTTGATTATTATTGAGCAAGTTATTCCTAATCCTATTTATACGTTGTAATTATGTTCGTGTGACACCCCCAAATCCTGGTACTCCATTTCCTCAAGATTTGGTGTTCACGTAATCAAAACATTCATTTCTAACTACCCAATTATAATAAAATTGAATAAATAAAACCTGCCCATACAGGATTAAATTTAAATAAATCTCCCAGGTTATCTAACCTTTACAAACATTCATTCATTCATGCGGAATAATTAAAATAACATTCATTACAATCTTTAAACAAGTCTGAAAATAAACTATTCAATCTATTACAGGTCTTCAGCATTGTTTCATCTTTCCTTTCCCTTTACTGGTGCTAGGTACATCACCAGTTTCAACCTAAGCTGTAAGAAAGTTTACAGGCAAGAGTGAGCAAACAAAGCCCACTTGAAATAATAATAGATAAATCATTTAACTTTACATCATTTGCCAATATTAGGTTTAATAGAACTGAACAATAAATTCTATTACTTTCTGAAAACTTTAATCAATTACTGAGGGTCTAATGACCACGAATCATATCCACATTTATAAGTAATCTTTCAACCTAAACTTTAACAGTCATAAGACTGTAAGGACTTCATGTACTTAGGGGGATCAACCCTTCGTACAATGTATTGTGCACAACCATTTCAACGCTAAGCGTAAACCTCTATTAAAAGAGTTGTTTATCTCAGTATTTAGAATACAAGTCCACACCAAAGTAAGTTTGGTTTGGATAAGCTTTCAAGGAAATTTGGAATTTAACGAACATCAACTAAGGAGTAGTTGAATAAGACCAATAACATTATAATATAGAATAATAGTGATTGAATCAATCATAGTAAACTAAAGTCATGCATTAGGAATAATCTAATAGCATGCAATTTGAATAACTATAGCATACCTTGCTTAAACAATACTAAGCCAAGGTTAATTAGAATTGAATACTAAACATGCATAGCAATTTATTTATGCATGCTAAACAACAAGCGTAATACAAGAATAATTTGTTCAACATCAAACCAAAGTTTAGACAGCTTGCATCATTATAAGGTAATCGAATTGAAAACAATAATTAGTTCAATAAGATAAAGGATTAGAAATTTTGCATCGTCATGAGTAACTAAATACAATGACCTACTCAATAATAGACAATCTCGCTCTACGAAAATGTAGAGGTAGCAACTTGCAACAATTGTAATTGAATTTGAAAACAATAATGTACCAAATGAATTTAAACTCGCACAATGAAGTTTTGAGTTAGAGAACTTGCCTTGTTCGTAGGCTAAACCGAATCAATTTGAATCACAATATCCTATATACATATGTCATCGCGACATAGTTAGTCATTAACACATAACTAATACATTCATCGTGTAGGTTAAACAATCACTACTCACGTTCACCAAAGGTCCTACACATATCATATGTATTGACAATACACATTAGTTATACTAACATTAGATTCATATAGATTACTAACAAAATCGCATCTTTTCATGAACATCACTATTTAGCTTTATTACAACTACTTAAGTGATCATGCTATTGCACTATATACACATTAACAACTTCATACAACATCTTATTACATGTATAACATGTTATCATTAGGTTATACTAATACACAAAGGATTGCACTTGCATCTGCGCATTCCGACGCCTTCCGATGGCCTCCAAATACACAATAGTCCTAAACATAGCCATTTTGACCCTTCATAATGATTTCAAATTGAAACACTTAAAGAATAAAAGTTATAGGCCTATTCGTCCTCGTTCCGAATCATCTTGAATCACATCAATCAGAGTTCGTATGAAAAAGTTATACTTATTTTAGTAAACTACGTCCGGTCAATTTTTTTTTTCAAAATTTTGGCATGACAGAACACCCCCCCGCTGGGGCGGGAGTTTTTGTACTAGGGGGCCCGCCGGGGCGGGGGTAACTACTGCGATTATGCGATTTTAGCTCTAGAACACTACGAAAAGCCAAATTAGGCCTCCAAACTCCTTTCTAACAACCATACCAAAGTACCCAATGAGTAAATAGGTTTACATAAACATAATTTAATACTTTCTAACGCGTTTCTAGTCATCTAAACAACATAAACATCAAATTTACAACACCCGATTTCAATATTTTTGGCAAAACTCCATTGTTGACAATTTTTAATGAAAATCAACACTGCGATTTTGTTTTTCAATAAAAACAGAAATTTCAAAACATCATAGTTATGATTATACATACTTTATCAATTTCCATAATAAATTTATCAATTGAACAACTACTTAAACCTTAATTTCTATTGTAAACTAAGCCATGTTCATATATATTCATATAAACTCACTGTAATATGGGTTTCTTCACAAATTACATACATACGTGAATTAATTGACTATTCCTATATATAACTTATGAAAAACAATTTTTATAACAAATAATTTAACATACAAAACCATATACCACACACAATTTATCCTTCACAAAAAATTTTCAGAGAATTTTTGGAAGAGAAGCAACTAAAACTTTTGAAAAATAAAAGGGTTTAGATGATACCTTGTATCCTAGAAGATGATAACTTTGTTTAAGAAGATTATAACAAGACTTCTTTTCCCTCAATTCTTGTCACAATTTCTCTTGGATTATCTCAATTTTTCTCTGTATTCTTCTTCTTCTCCTCTCTTCTTCTTCTGAGTCTTTCTCCTAACTCTATTATAACTTACGTACTAACAAAAAGATATAACGCATACTAATAATAATATAGGTATTAAGTATATAATATTAATATATGTATAACTGACATCAATTATCTAACTTTTTTAAAAATCAAAAGCCCTAAGGCTTGTTTGGCTAACATAATAAAAATAACTCATTAACTCTTACACCTTGTTTGGTAAACCTAATTAAAATAAATCAATTAATCCTTATACCTTGATTGGTAAAACACCATTAAATTAAAGACTTAATATGCATTAAAACTTGTTTGGCCAAAACTAAATTAAAGTCCTTTAATTTATTTTAATAACTCCTTTATAGCAAGGTTATTAGTCACACTTTATTTAATTAAATAAATAAAACATTAATCCATTAAATTACTTTAATCACATAAATAATTATAATTTCTTTTACAATTATAACTTCATTTAATCAACTAATATTTTAAACTACAATTTCTCATTTAAAATATTATTATTTATTTAAAATCATTATAAGCTCTCTAGCTTATTAAATTAATAATTATTATAAAATCTCATAACAACTAATTTATTTAGCTCCTTAATTAATTACACAACAAATAATTAATTAAATCACATCAATTCAAATTGCCATATAATTAAATAAATATTTAATATTGCCAATAAATATTTAATATTTACTATTTAATTATTTATCTGATTATTTATTCAATAAATAATTAAATACACCACATCACTCAAATTGAACAATTAATTATTCAACCAATAAACCTATCCATTAAATATTTATATAAATCAATAAATATTTATTATAACACTTTAAAATTATAGAATGTTACAGTTCGTGCAAAGCTATTTAACCTAACACTTACTTTGAGAAGGTTTCCTACTTTAACTTGTTTCTTAACATGCAAGCTTCTAAATTCTATACTTACGTTGAACAAGTTTTATCGTTCAATTTTCTATTTATTATGCATGCTCAATAACTCAATTCTTTACTAAACAAAATTCTAGCATTAGCTTAATATTGTTCAAGCAAGTTATGTTACGTAATTCAATGTTTATGCTTTTAGTTCATTTCTAAAGCATGTCCTTACTATACAATGTTGATTCATTTATGACTTATTCCATAGCATATTGTTATTACATTTTATTTAACTAATCCTTGGTTGATGTTCGTTAAACTCTAAATCACCTTGAAACTTATCCAAACCAAACTTACTTTGGTGCAGACTTGTATTCTAAATGCTGAGATGAACAACCCTATTACAAGGGATAATTTACGCGCCAGCGTTTAGATGTTTGTGCACAATACATTGTACGAATGGCTGATCCCCCTAAGTACGATGAGTCCCTATAGTCTTATGATTGTTTAGGTTTAAATTGAAAGAATACTTATAACTTTGGACATAGTTTGTGGTCTTGTGACCCTCAGATATATATTTCAAATTCTGTTTCTGATTATCGTTGATAGAGCACATTATTCAGTTCTATTAAGCCTACTCATTTGGCAGTTGATATGATGTTTTATTCACTGTCATTTCAAGTGAGCATTGTTTGCTCACTCTTGCTTATATAAATATTACATCTAAAGTTGCGAAGGTCGATGAACCTACCACCAGTAAAGGGAAAGAAAAGATGAACAAGTATTGAAGACTTGTAAACCTGTTGACTTTTATATTCTCAAAATTTATTTTAAATATTGTGATGTAGTTATTTAATTTTTTCGTATTTGATATTTGTATTTAAAGGTTAGATGACCTGGAGATTTTTATTGAACTTATTGATGCAATCCTTTAATGAGAAGGTTTATTGTTAAATTTTATTATATTTGGGTAGATAGAAATGAATGTTTTATCAAGTGAACACCAAATCTTGTGGGAATGAAGTACCCAGATTTGGGGGTGTCACAAGGGTAGGCTACAATTTTGAGGGCGAAATTCTGTGAAGAAGGGGAGGATGTGATGACCAAGGTATGCGTGTAGTTTTAAGAAAGTCCGAGGATGAAATTTTTATAAAGGGGGGAAGGATGTGACAACACGGAAAATCGGATTGTCCAGAATTTAAGTTTAAAGAATTAGTTATTAATAAAGTGAATTTTTATTAATAATATTTTGTGCTATGTGTTTATTAATCGTTCTAGAACCTAGAATGATTATAAATTGGGAGGATTCTGGCTACGAGCTAGATTAGACGAGTAATAATTTTCAAGACGAAAATGATATTTTTCAGGGAACAACAATATTTCAGGGAAAAAGATGAAATAGACACTATTCACTCGACGAAACCCTAAGGTTTAGGGTTTAAATAACCTAAGCCTTTTCGAGAGTTCGGTATGTCGAAATGACATTCTGTCGAAAGATTTGATGATAGTTTATCGTGAAAAGTTAAGTAAGCCGGTAAATATTTTTCTAAAAAAACGTGCAAAAATCAGACGAAATAAAAATGACGAAAAGTACTGTTACGTACTTTTCATTCGTTTAACTACGTTAGGGAAAAACGTGAAAGAAAATGCTTAGCACCAAAAAGTGTTTTTCAATTTTTTGGAGATTCGAAGAATACGTAAAAGTTAATCGGTAAATGAAAGACGAAATATCCAAAAATATTTAGATTCCGAGAATCGCAGTTTTTAAAACTGTCAGACAAAACCCGAAAGACGCAAGCACAAAACTTCTAAGCGAAGTTTCATGAATAGTAAGGAGGTGTATTGAGGAGGTGGGAATCAAAAATCTAGGTGTGAAATGACTATTTTACCCCTAGCGTTGAAAATCTATATAATGAAATTATTCGTTGATTTTTTTCAAAATCAACCAACACTTTGGAAAAGAGAGAGAGCTTAAAAGTTTGGAGACGATGGAGAAGGAAGAGAATGAGCATGAATGATCGGATCGAAAGTGTTCGTGAAATAGAAAAGCTGGCGAATCACCGGTTTTGTCTAAATGAAGAAAAATAAGGAAGGAAGGTATTAAAGCCTAACTTTTAAGCTAGATTTTTTTTTAAGTTTTATATGTTGAAAACATAGCTTAATGAGAATAAGAAGTAAGTGATGTTAGGAATGATTTCATAAGGCTGAAATCATTGAGAAAAAAAGAAATAAGAATTAGACGTTTAGTAGAATAAATTTCTTAAGGAAGTATAAGTTTTGTAACGAATTTGAATGATCCGAATGAATCATATGAATGATTCGGTGAAATAAGTAAGGAATGGTGTTTTATAACATCAAATTCCAAGAAAAAGTGAAATCGTAATCAAAATATCAATTAAAAATGAAGAACGATCGAAGAACACACGAAGAACGTTGTTGATGGACAAATTTAAAATCATCGTAGTATAATTTTTTGTTGATGGACAAGTTTAAAACCATCGCGTATAAGTTAGATGCTTATTACTTGGTTAGGAACGGTAGAAACGTTCATGAAGAACGGATTAAACTTAGGTATAACGAAGTTTTGGCAAAAATTTTGTAAAAGACGAACGAGAATTAGAAAGTGTGTAAATGAACCCGAATGTGTAGGGTTTCATAAGAAAGTAAGATAATGTAGAAAATGTGAGTCGTGGACTCAAGAATGAGCGCGTTCTGAGTTTGGATGACCGAATTACGGACGAACGAACAAAGAACGTTAATAACGTAAATATGAACGAAGGACAAAGATTAACCCAATTGAATGGCATGTTAACAGATTCAGAAAGAAGTTTTCTCCTAGAGGGATTGAAGTACGTATGATAAGGAGGAGAATGGCTTTAGAACGACCTTGTTCTGTGTTATAACAAAGAAGTTATGAGATCAGGAAGTAAGCGTCTCAAAATGAAGTTAACACTTAGAAATGTTTTCAAAGATTAGGGCTTGGCGCTGTAGCGCCAGCCATGCTTTTTAAGGTGGCACCGCAGTGCCAGACTGGATAGCCAGCTAATGGAGACTAGCACCGCGGCATGAGAGATAGTAAGAAGAGTGGCGCTGCAGTGCCGGTGTAGGGCAAGGCCTTGTGATGAGCTTTTAACTGCTCAAATCCTTGGGGAAGTGTAACGAAAGCTAATGAATGTGTAGTTAATTTAATGTAATACTTAAACAAGTGAATTAAACCTTAAATAAATGTTGAACGGAAAGATTAAACGAGATTAAAAGACAAAGAATGTAAACGCGGTTAACGGAACCGATGTCCGGGGACCGTAGTTGCGATAAACGAACGTGGGGGATAGCTATGGTTGTGATTCCTTAGACGTTGAGTGACGAGGGTAATGAATAACATTTTGATGTTATGTCATGATAATGAGAGATAAGTGTAAAGCGTGTAGACTGTGACAATCCAAGATTTTAGTAATTATAATTTAAAATATCTTTTAAATGAAATAAATATTTTATTGATGTGGGTATTATTAGTAAATATTTATGACTAGATAATACTATAAATTAAATTAATTTATAATTTATAGAGTTGTAAAATAACATGAGATGTTATATTGTTGTTTTAATTTAATAATTCAAGATGGTATGATAAATTATTAAATAAAATTATAATTTTTTGATAATTGTTTAAGTGAAATATTTATTTAAAATATAGTTTGTATAATTAATTTATTTGGTTAATGTGGATATAACTGAGATAGCTTTAAATTGATTTAACCCAAACAAGGCTTAAAATATTAAATCTTTATATTTTAAAGACTTTTTGCCAAACAAAGCCTTATGGCTTTTGAATTTTTAATTTTTCAATTTGTAAATAATATAAATTAAATAAATTAAATAATAAGTACAATACATTTAAAACTTATACGTTTATTTTGTAACGGATATTCTAGTAAGTGTGCGTATAATGGATGGCCATCAGTTTATTTTTACGTATTGTAATAGTTAACCTATATTGACACTAAGAGGAGAAGTTTTCAAAGAACTTGAGAGAGGATAGAGAGAGTATTGGAGAAAAACCTAAGAATTTCAAGGCAATTTCAGTCGTTAGCAAGAATTGTTTAAGCATAAGAAGGTATTTCTCTATGATTTTTATATTTTATGTATATAAATGTATATATGAGTTACGACAAAATTTTCTTATATTATGTGAAATCAAATTGTGGAATGGTGGAGATATATAGTTGGTAATTGTGATGATACGCATTTATGATGCTAGAGTTTATGTTTAGATAGGAAATTGTATGCGTATTACAGTTAAAAGGAAGAAAATAATGTCAGTGAATATTTTTTTCATATGGTACCAATTTTGATGAACAATTCATATGTTAAACTGCAAATTGAAGCTTGTTTATGCTAGTTCATTAAGAAATGAAGATTGCGTAGTTTGAACGAAGTGATTCGGTGTAAAATTGTAATCACAGTGTTGGTTTTCGTGAAGGATGTAAAAAATGGTGTTTATGTATAAAAGTATGAAATTTGAGAAATTAAAATAGTTTTAGTTGTTGTTAAATTGTTCTAATTGATGGAATATGTTAACAAACATGTTTATGATAGTTCTATATTTATTTTACTTGTTAATTTCACTGTTTGGTGGGTAAAATTCGTGTTAGTTGGGCTAAAAATGGCTACTGTTCATACCGTTTCTGCCTCTGTCTGTGCACCAGCGCAGCTGCGCTGGTGCCAAGGCAAAAAATTGCGCAGTTGCGCAGGTGCAGTTGCGTTGTGTGTTGCGCAGCTGTGCCATACACTGATCTAAGGCAGAGCCTTCTGCTGCTGTTGCTGCAATTTTTGGGTAGCCTTACCACTTGGTCTAAGGTTATGATAGTGTGTCAAACATGTAGTAAGAAGGTTAAAACATAACTATAATATGTGATTGATAAATTCAAAGTTATGAGAATGATTAGTAAGTTACAAACGCGTTATATGATAACTTAGTATACACAATGAATGTTAGACAAGTGTTGTGAAGTCCACACTTGGAATTTCTGAAATGTAAATGGCAATGTAAGACTTGTACCGAAATAACAAGTTTAACTGGAAATGAGTGTTATATTGGAAAAAGGATATTAGTACATTGTGTATTGATTAGTAAGAAGGATTACGAGATGTAGAGTAAAGTTTACATTATAGCTACTATACGTTATTATGTGACTAATAGTTAATGTGAATAATTATATAACTGTGTAGGAATACACGAAGTGCAGATAAGCGATAAGCAGTTAAGTCGTAGTTCAAAAACTACGAATAAAGTAAAGTAAAGTATATGACTAATTGGTGTTTATGTTTTATCCTTATGTGTTATATAGGAATTGGAATGAGCAGTTCAACGTAAATGATAAGCTGTAGCTGTGTGTAAGGCAACTTTCCTAACTTCATTCATATTTTAAATGAATGCTTGTTTCTTAAACTTCTCAAATGTTGAACTTGAGAAGTTCTGTCTATGTGCGAATATGCGATATTTGTACAAGGTGGTAGAACGTATGAGGCCTTGTGCCATAATTTAAACACTTCAGTATTTTTATGAGATGAAATATTTTATAATTGACTGTTCAATATGAGAATGTTCTGTTTATACATGAACCGTTATTGTTAAGTCTGTGTTAATGATTCTAGCCAGACAGGATGTGTATGAAAAAGGTTGAAGAATTAAAGTATTTCGAAGTGAATATGTTTAATGTTTTAAAATGTTAGGAATCGAGATTATTTCTATTATTCAAGCTGCTTCATAACATTTGTTCGGTTATCGAAGTTATACAAGAATGTTTGAATTCTTAAAGTTGTTTGTTCAATTGTTATGACTTGCTGGGCAATTGAATGTTCTCACTTGCTTTAAATGAAAAACATTTTCAGCGTATGAGTATAAGAACTTAAGGATCCTGTAAAGATCAAGTTGATCGGTATCCAGAAGAAGTCTCATTCATTAGATGAATGAGTGTGAAGGTCAAGCTGATCGGTAACCAGAAGAAGTCTCATTCATTAGATGAATGAGTATGAAGATCAAGTGAAGACTTTGTAATGTAGAAAGATGAAATTGAACTATAGATTAGTTTAATGAACTATTATGTATCCTTAGTGGCGAATGAAAGTAACTCGTGTAAGATGTAAAAAATAATATAATTATCATTATTTGTAATGAACGAGGGTATAAGGTATTAGAACCTGTGAAGTGAGAGTGTATGTTGTTATATTTTAGTATATAATGATATTTGTTTGGAAAAATGATGTACTCGTGACGCACAAAATCCGGGTGTGAAGATAGACCAGATTTTGGGGCGTGACAGGAACTCTTAGATAAAAAGTACATATAACCTGGCATTTCACCTTAGGGAGCACTAATATTGTTTGTAAAGAAGAAGGATGAAACCATGAGGTTATGTATCGATTATAAAGAATTAAATAAATTAACCATAAAGAATAAATATCCTTTACCAATAATTGATAATTTTTTTGACCAATTAAAGGGGGCCGAATACTTTTCAAAAATCGACCTACAGACTGGTTATCATCAATTAAAAGTAAGAAAAGAAGATTTCCCGAAGACATCGTTTAGGACACCCAATGGACATTATGAATTTATTGTGATATCCTTTGGTTTGACAAATGCACCGACATCATTTATGGACTTGATGAATCGAGTGTTTAAACCATGCTTAGACAAATTCGTTGTAGTGTTTATCGACGATATTCCAGTATACTCGAAAACACGAGAAGAGCATGCTGAACACTTAAGAGTCGTTTTGGAGATATTACGAAAGGAATAACTTTACGCACAGTTTTCCAAGTGTGAATTCTGGTTAAAGAGAGTTCAGTTTTTAGGTCATGTAATTGACAAAAATGGAATTTTAGTAGATCCAACTAAGATCGAAACGGTTAGGAATTGGGAACAACCAACAACTTTAACAGAAGTAAGTCGTTTTCTTGGTTTAGCGGGTTATTATCGACGTTTCATAAAATATTTTTCAAAAATAGCAACCTCATTAACCAATTTAACTCGAAAGACGATGAAATACGTCTAGACAGATAAATGTGAAGAGTGCTTCCGAGAGTTGAAGAAGCGACTGAGCATGGCTCCAGTGTTGTCCTGACCAGATTATACAAGAGGTTTTGTAGTATTTAGTGATGCGTCACATAGAGGTTTAGGGTGTGTGTTGATACAACATGGGAAAGAGATTTCTTATTCATCAGAACAACTCAAAGATTATGAGAAGAGGTATCCTACTCATGCCTTAGAGTTATCCGTTGTAGTTTTTGCCTTGAAAATTTTGAGGCATTACTTGTACGGGGAAAAGTGTGAGATACATACAAATCACAAAAGTCTAAAATATATATTTTTTTATTTTAGAGGGAGTTTCGACTCTACTAGATAGAATCAAAAAGATGCAGGGAGAAGATATGGAGTGTCAAAAATGTAAATCTGAAATAACTCACATCAAAAATATCAAATTTATAATAGACAAGGATGTAATACTGCGATATGAAGATAGAATTTGGGTTCCATTGAATCAAGTATTAAAAGGCGAAATCTTAAACAAAGCTCATAATTCTAAATTTGCCATACATCCGGGTAGTACTAAAATATACAAACACTTAAGTCGACATTTTTGGTGCTCCAACATGAAAAGAGAAATAGAGGAATGGGTAAGCAAATGTCTCACATGTCAAAGGGGTAAGGCTGAACATTAAAAGTTGAGTGGATTACTTCAACCCTTACCAATTCCCAAGTAGAAGTGGGAACATATAACAATGGACTTCATGGTAGGCCTTCCAGCTACACAGAAGGGCCACAATTCCATTTGGGTAATAGTTGACTGACTTACCAAATCAGCTCACTTCCTACCTATTAAGGTTACTTATAACCTAGATCAACTTGCCAAGCTATACATTAATGAAATTATCTCTAGGCATGGAGTACCTGTTTCTATAATGTCAGATCGAGACCCACGTTTCATCTCAAAATTTTGGGGAAGCCTTCAAAAACACTTAGAAACAGAGTTAAGATTAAGTACATCATACCACCCTCAAACTGATGGACAAAGTGAGACAACTATTCAAACATTAGAGGATATGCTAAGAACATGTATCATAGACTTCAAAGGAAGTTGGGAATATCAGTCACCTTTGGTGGAATTTTCCTACAACAACAATCACCATACTAGCATAGGTATGCCACCTTATGAAGCCTTATATGAAAGAAAATGTAGAACACCTTTATGTTGGAATGAGGTCAGGGAAAGACTAGTGCTAGGACCTGTGATAATCCAACAAACTACTGAGACCATCAGAATTATACGTGAACAATTACAAGCGTCTCAAGATCGATAGAAGAAATGCGTTGATCCACATCGTCAACAACAAAACTTTAGCATAGGAAGCCATGTATTCTTGAAATTGTCCCCTTGGAAGGGCAAGATACGTTTTGGCAAAAAAGGAAAATTTAGTACAAGATTCATTGGACCATTCAAAATTTTGAGGAGGATAGGAAAAGTTGCTTTTGAAATATCAATACCTCCTAAGTTAAATCATATTCATAATATTTTTCATGTGTTCATTTTACGACCCTACAAACTTGATTATAAACACGTTATAAACTATGAGCCAATCCAAATCAAAGAAGATCTTTCTTATGTAGAAGAACCTGTGCATATCATCAACCATAAAGAACAAGTCCTAAGAAATAAAGTGATAGCATCGGTCAAATTGATTTGGAGGAATCAGAACATTGAAGAGGCTACATGGGAGCTCGAGGACAAAATGCTAGAGAACTATCGTCAAATATTTACTTAACTTGTACTGTAATTTTGAGGATGAAATTCTTATATGTGAGAGTGAATGTGAAACCCCAAAACCCTAATAAGGTTCGTTTATGTAAATTCAGTAATATTAATAAAATCTCACCGTTCTAAAAACATTTTGTGTTATTATATACTCTGTTAAACAAATTAGGTTAAACAAATTTTTTTCCAAAAGTTAACATGCTTGACACGTCGTGCTTAATTTTTTTTTCTTCCAAAAATGAACTTTTCGGTATATGTATTTTGACAAGATGCTTTGTCGTGCTTACACTGATAAAATGCTTTGTCGTGCGTGTTAGGATTTGTGAAAATCTAAGTCAGGAACCCTAATATCAAAATCAGGAGCCCTAACCCTAGATTATAAATCCTAACCCTAATTCACAAACCCTAACCCTAATTAATTAGACTAAACCCTAGTTAGGCTATCTTAACACCTAATCATGATTATTAGACTTTAATTAGGTACTAATAAACTTCATTAAGCAACCCTAATCATAAAAACCAAAACCCTAATCAAGATTAAAGAGGATTAATGCATAATTAAGCTACTAATGATGATCAAATAGCTCACAAGTAGGTTATTAGTCATAAAACCAAGTTCCAACATAGCACATGACATGCTTACAAACTCCCAAGAAGCACAAGTCTCAAAGATAAGATATTTGTAAAGGAAAGTAGGTGATTAAAGACCAAAAACCCTAGTTTGGAAATTCTATAAATAACATCCCTAGATCAGAGCACACCTATAAATTTTCTAAGCCTAAACACACATATATCATACCTAAACAAGCCTTGGTGATAGCAATAGTAGAATCAATATCTAGAAATCAAAATCAAGCAAGAAAATGTGTAAACCCTAATTTTGACCTAGATATTCGATTCAATGTTTAATTTATAGTTTAGTAATGTGTAATAACATGTTAGTAAGTATGCTAAGTTGATAGAACATGTTTTCATAACATCTAGATGCATCAAAATGGTGTTTAAAGCAAACTAGAAATTCTGGAAAAATAGGTCTGACAATCGAATGTCAGAGCATGTGGATCCGTGTATGTTAATGTTTAGGTCTGTTAATTGTATGCTAGTTATAGTATGACACGAGGTCTTTAATCTGGAAAAGAAAATAGGTTCATTAGAATCATATATTACAAGATATAGGTGGTCAAAAGTGGTTGATGTTGAGTGGGACTTATACCCGCAAATCGGATACTTTATAACTTAAATGGTTGCCTGATCTCGTAGATTTTATATAGTTTTATATGATTATATTGTTTTTATGCTTAACCGACGTATTGTAGGGCATTATAGGACTTATATGGCTTTCAGAGGCAAAAAGGGCAATTTCCATACCCTGGCACCGCAGCGCTAATGCCCAGTATATATCTCGCGCCGCAACCCGAGCCACTGATCCTTACTAATGTCATCATAGCGCTGCAGCGCCACAGTTCCTTCTTGGACTCATGCTAGGGTGCGAGCTCTGGTCTTTTTGTTGATGACATGGCGCTGTAGCACCACCCTAAGCCTTATTGCCCGCGCCGTAGCGCCACCTCCGGTGCCCAGGCAGAGAAGAGCTTGGTTTGACCTAGAAAAAGGGGGGAGCTGGTATAAGAAGGAAGGAAGCCTCTACAATATAGATGATATATCATATACTCGGAGGATAGCATATCTTAGGATATAATAGTGTAATTTTCTATTTTCTTTTATAATTTCTCTCTCTAGTTCTTAGTTAATGTCTGTAAATATAGATTAGGTAGATTAGGGAGAAGTCTGGGATTTTCTTGGAACATTAAGAGTAGTGAGCTACACGGATTAGAAATCCTGAGATGAGCAGAATGCTTGGAGACTGAAGAACCTCGACAGAGTTTATTCTTGTCCATTTATTTCCTCTGATTTTGTAGTCCATTAATGTTGTCTTTATTGCTACTTATATTTTGTTCAATAGATATGAACTGAGTATTGGCTCTAATGTTATGATGGAACCCTTTGTTATTTAAATTGACTGTCTTATCTCTTTGTGTGGCACCATATGATTTGATTTAATATATTCATGCTTAATGATTCTCGCTAAGACATTAGTGATGATTTTGGTAATCTACATGATATTGAAAGAAGGATTATAGATTTACACCTAAATATATTGGCATGTGATTATATGTTTTGACTACATAAGTTGTGCGTAGAATAGACATATATATGTGTGACATGTGCGGCCTATTTGAGAACTTATGCTTAAATCCTTGTTTGGTTAGTTCGCATAGACATGTGTAGGATTATCACCTAGATTGGACTTTTTTTTCTGTTCTATTCCCTAGCGGGTGGATCTGGAGAGGATATATTTGTGCATACCTCGACAGAGGTGTACGAGCACCTGTGTGTTCTCGATCGACAAATTGTCATGACCATTAAGACCAAAGAGAGAAGGGTAAGTAGTTTGATGAAGCATAGCACGCCATGTGTTCGACAAAATGCCTGTGTGGGGTGAAGTTGTAACCTTAGCTTGTAATTCCTTTGATTACCATTCATTATCCATTTACTTGCTTTGATAATTAGTTATAACCAGATTAATCACACTTCCATTTATTGTTGTTCGAATAAGACTTTAGCGATATAAAGTCGGTACTTGGTAAATATTAGTGATAGTTCCTCGTGGGTTCGACACTATCCTTATCACTGTATTACTTATTAGACCGCGTATACTTGCACGTGTTTAGTGATCAATTTTTTTGACCAACAAGTTTTTGGCGCCGTTGCCGGGGAACTATTATTCTAATATTGTCCAATATTTATTTAAATCAATATAGTCTTAATTTGAACACACACACACACACACACACACACACACACACACACACACACACACACACACACACACACATATATATATATATATATATATATATATATATATATATATATTTCTTTTATTTGTTTGATCTTCCTTTTTACTTTTAAGTTTACAAGTTATGGACGATCAATGTTATCAACGGCCTTGTGAGAGAACGACACAACCAAGCTCGGAAGAAGGACTCAAGCAAATGCAAGTTCAAATTGCAAATGTCGTGAGGTTTTCTGACAATCTTGAGTCTTAATCCACTTAGACTGCTTACTGTCAGGAACGAGCTGACTCTGAACCGATTTCCTATCATCCAAACTATTGGGACTACAGTCAAGAGCAATATCATGATCTGAATTACTCCTATCTGAATCAATCTGAATATCAGTCTCCACCGCAATATGAGTTAACGTCTCGACCCAATGAGATCTTTTCTGAGTACTCAACACAAGAATAAGAGAACAGGCTTAAAGAGCTTCTCACCAACTTTATTGAGAGAAATGAGGTTCAGATTGCATGCCAAGAAGTCGCATTGCAGAGCATCGAAAGTCAATTGGGGCAACTCATCAATGCCATTACAAATCCACCGCCAAACTTTCTACCGATCATAATTGATTTCAATGGTGAAAAAGTAGAGCAATGCATGATGGATACGCAAGGAGAAGGCGATGAGTCTCGCACAGTTGTTGAGGGAGACATCATGGTGAAAACTATCCAACTGATGGAGTCTGAAGTTGGAGACAAAAGGTTCAACAGTGGTTGTATAGTCAAGACTGATCAATAACCAGAAACAATGGTCACGACTGTGGAAACCCTGGAGGGCCCGCTAGCGCACAACGAACACTTTCAAATTAATGAACAAGGTGAATTAATGGATACTTCTAGTGGTGAAAGATTCTTCGTGCCGATTGGTGAAGAAAACGAGAATGATCAATCATCCATGTCTGCCAAAAATTTAAAGGAATTGACAAATAGGCGTCATGAAAAGGTCATTTTCGCTTATGAGCCGGATTGAACGGCATCAGAAAAGTCAAGCCGACGACTTTAAAATAAGCGCTTGGTGGGGAGACAACCCAATCTCAGTATCAAATTCTATCTATTTTTCTTTATTTATGTCTACTTTATTTTATGTCTTTTCTCTTTACTGTGTAAATTTTGCTGCCACTTATGGTACTGCAATGTCGTATCTCATGTGCATATTTTTGTTATTATAGGATGCAGGCAGCATGTTATTATGTTACTAGTGTTTATCTTAGATAGAACTAAGGAATATCTAGCATGTGTTTATTTAGCTTGATATCTTTGTAGTAGATGTTGGCTAATCAAGGGCTTCTGGGCAGAAAATTTCAGATACAAGGTTGGTGCCGCAGTGGCAGCATATACACTGGACTTCGCACCGCAACGCCAGTATATACACTAGACTTGGCGCCGCAGCACCATACTCCAATTCTAAATTTTATCTCTCGTGCCGCAGCGCCATAGTAACAATCCAAATTTACTATTTCGTGCCGCAACGCCAAGGAACAAAGAGGACCTCGCGCCACGGCACCAAGGATGAGACTAACATTTTGGTAACTCATGCTGCGGCGCCAAACAAAGAAGGCCAGGCCACACCGCGGCGCCGACAGCGATATTTGGTTTTTAAAAATAGTTTTAAACCGGCAGCCAAGCCCACTCGCCCCTCATCTCTAAACAGTTGTAGCAACCTAAGCGCCATATAACCCTAGCAAACTAAAGGGTGCCTCTCATTCACCAACGTGTTCAAATTCGTCGCCCCTAGCATCAAATCTTTCTTGGCTCCAAGTGCACAAACCTTCTATTTGGACTCTATTTTCCGACGGACTGCTACGGCTATTGTCTCCATTAAGGTATTTGGATTTCAGTCCTTCACTAAGATATTTTGATCGATTTGTTGGGTTGGTGTTTTCTTGGTGTTTTTCTTATTGTGTGGTGTGGGTGATTTCCACTGACAAAAATTGGGCTAGAGCACTGTCGAGCAAGGGCTGTCCAAATTGGATTATCAGAACGCACTATAGGTGTTTGATAAATTTTCTGAGAGAATAACTTGACTGTTTGGGTTGTTTTGACATTTGACTTTCATTGGGGATTATCTGAACTAAGTTTGGGGGAATGTGTGCTTCAGTCTTCCGCTTGTGTTCATACTAATTGCTGCAATTTCTGACATAGCTTCAAAAAGGCAACGCCTGAGCGTCGGCAGTTCTTCATCCGCAGAACCAACGGCTTGGGACAACACCTAGTTCATCAATGAAGAGTCATTGAAACGATACAAAAGCTCTTTTGCCGCACGAAATTTGATTCCTGAGCGGGGTTTAAGGCCAGACAAAAAGGATAGCGAGTTGGTGGCCATGATTGTGGGACGCCAGTGGATCCACTTTACTAAACCTCTCGAGTCGGCTATTGTATCTGTGGTTAGAGAGTTCAATGCTAATACCAGTGTCGAGGGTCCTACTGTTTTTAAAGTCAGGGGGTGATTAGTGGCTTTTGGAAGCCAAGCTATTAACGCGCTATTCGCGACGCCTGGTTTTGAGGGTAGGGACTATATGGAGCATGGACTCTGCAGCTATGACCATGAGGATATTATTAGGAGGCTCTGCAAGCCCGGGACTACATGGAAGATAAATAACTTTACGCGTGAGAGGACTAGTTTCCCGTACACTGCACAGAGTCGCTATCGAAAGGCATGGTTCAATTTTATATGTGCCATCATGATCCCGACTCGTCACCTGAGCGACGTGACTAAGGACAGAGCGATCCTCTTATTCTCCATTGTCACGGGCCTGAACATTAACGTCGAAGTTCTCATACACGAGTCCATCATGAAGGCGATCAAGAGCACCACTACTTTGGGACTCACACATTCATCCTTGATCACCCGGCTGTGCAAGAGGGCAGGTATCCATTGGGGGCCAAAAGAGATAGCTCTGTCGCCCATGTCCGTCATTGACCGTCAGACTATATCATGTTTCAATGTGTGGGATGGGGTAACTTCTAATGTCAGAGGCGAAGGATACAAGACACTTATTGAGCCATCTCCTACATCAGAGCTCGAGCCCTCGCAGCCACCAGACGTAGGCCCAGCTTTACAGGGACTACTGGTAAAGATCATGGCGTCCCTCACCTTGCTGCATCAGAAGCACGACGTCGAGGCGGCAAAGCCACATTTCAGTAGTGGCCCAGAGGTAGGACATTGCAATGCAGTATCAGGCTAAGCTGGTCAACACGATGCAGAGCATGTACACCATGTACAGTGGCGAGGATTCTAAGTTCTTGCCATTCTAGTTCCCAGATCCTCCTGTCTTCCCACCATACCCTCCACCATCATCGCCTGTCGAGGGTAACGAAGACGATGCTGTTGCCAAGTTAGCGAACTTCGGGGAAGCCCTCTTGTATAGATTGATATATGTTTAGCAATGAGGGCATTTCTCACCTTAAGTTTGGGGGTGTTTTGGTTTATTATCTATTTTATTTTTGTCTACTGCCATGTTAAGTTACCATATTTAGTACTTTGCTTATATTTTTATCAGTATTGTGGTGCAGTCGTTTTGAACTACTGGATTATGTTTTGGATTTTTATTATTATGGATGCCATGAACTATGTTTGGTTATTATTTATTAATGCTTTGATTAATATTAGCATGCTTGTGGTTTATAGCCATCTCTTTGGGGCTTATATAGATTTATATGCATGTGCCATGCTGCTGGCCTTATTACACTATTTTAAGCTGTTATTAAGCAACGGTGGTATATTTATCATTATTTTTTTATTGTGGCTAATGACAAGTGCCAAGTAATTTTGTTCTACCTCTTAGAGTCGTGCCAAGCATGTATGAGCTATGAGTTTGTTCAATCGATAAGTTTAGACTATTTTTGATCCGTCATTCTTAGCAAGCACCGACCAACTGTGTTAAATGGTTATTTTTTGAATTTAGTTCGCGTGTTTATTGCTTTGAGAGTTTGTTCACTCTTATAAACTTTCATTTTAACAAGGTAATAAAAGACTTAGACGTCTATACAGTTTTGGATCTTGAATTCTGGCATGTTGACATATAAAAAAAATTGAAATGAGAATAAAAAGAAAAGAAGATTTAATATTGAAAGTTTTACAGTGGGTCGAGATGGAGCATAAAACACACTCGCCCATAAACGCAGGACCGATGTTGAGATGAAGCATAAAATGCACTCACCGAATAATTTTCGGAGTTCAAAAAATCTAATTTGGCTTATGTTGATTACGTGGCCTTTACTGCTCGAGTTATTAGATTCATAGGGGTGTTCTACACCTAGTTCCCTAAAGTCATCTGACTTGGGAGTCACTGGTCAAAAGCTCATTAATGGGTAGTTCTGATTAGCCTAAGGTAATTAAGGACTGTCCGAGTCAGATTTTACTGTCTTCATGCTAGAGTTTTCAGGCAACGACTTTAGAAGCCGTTGCTAAAAGTGTATGTTTAGCAACGAAACTTGTTCTTCATTGCAGATTGTGTCAGGCTTTTACTTTTTACAACAAAATTCATAAGTCGTTGCAAAATTTGGAAACAAAATTCGTTAGAAATTCGTTGCAAAATTTCTAACCACTTGATTTCTCCTCATCGTGGGTAACGAAAGTTTTGTTGTTGCTATATTTCGTTGCCTAATATGGACCACATTCATTGGCAACAATTTATATTTTCGTTGCATATTTTATACAACGTTTTGCAACGACTATTAAAATGTTGCCTTAAATTAAGATAATCCCAATAAGCATGTTTTTACAAGACCATATTCGGTATTCGGAGAATTGTCGAAAAATATTCGTATTTAGTATTTAAAAAATTTGTCCAACTGCAGAACATATTCGTTTCCATTTTTTATTCGAATAAACAAATTATTCAAATATCCGAATTCGAATGTCAATTACCTAATAAATAATTTATTCAATTTATTTATAAAAAGTAAAGAAAAAATATTGACTAATTACTAACAAATCACAACCATTTAAAGTTGTAAAAATACATATCATAAATGGGAGACATATCAAATACATCATCATTCATAATTGATCATAAAAATCAATTAAAATTTACTAATATAAATTGTACATGTAAGCTGTATAAATTGTACTTATAAGTTGTTCCATATTATTTAATTTATTTTTTGCTAAATTTAAATGTATATAAAAGAAAAGAGATACATATACTTAGGGACATTCCCAAGAACGATACAAAATGTCAAGAAAGGGAACTCAACATGAGAAGCAGAACTACAATTCAAAGAATTGTTCTTTGAAAATTATTTTTCCCGATCTCTAAAGGATCGCATGGAAGAACGATTCTTAGAGTTGAAACAAGGAGAAATTACTGTATCTAAATATACAACCAAGTTTAATGAACTGTCTAGGTTTGCTCCACATCAAATCAATACTGAACTTAGAAGGACTCGGAGGTATCAGGAAGGTTTGAAACATCAGATACGTAGTAAATTATCTATATTCCAAATAAAGACTTTTTTCAAAATACTCGAGAAAGCTTTCATAGCTGAGAGTGAAAACGAGAACCTCATCAAATTTCACAAGGAAAAGAAGAATCAAAATGAGGGAGGGAAACCTAAGACTGAACCCAGTTCGGGTGGGTTTAATAATAAAAGGAAATGGGATACGACTTTTTTTAACAACTCCTGGAAAAAGATAAGTAATAATAACAACAACTTTAATAATAACAAAAATAATAAGATGGAACCTTGTCCTACATATGGAAGAAGACATAAAGGTTTATGTCTTAAAAATAAATGTTTCAATTGTGGACAGGAGGGACACTTTTCTCCAATGTCCTATCCCTAATAAAAATAAATGTTTCAACTATGGTTCGTCGGAACATTTAGCAAGGAACTATACCAAACCCAAGAACCAGGGAGGAGGAGGAAACAGTGTCCCAGAGAATAACAATAATAGGTCATCAGTAGCTACAGCTGGAGCTCAGAGTCGACCAACCGCCATAACATTTAATATGTCGGTGACGGATGTTGTTGCTTCATAGAACGTGGTGACAGGTATCATCCCTATCAACACTTTAAATACATATGTGTTATTCGACTCTGGTGCTACTTGTTATTTTGTGTCTAATAGTTTTTCTAAAAATTTGAATATACCATGTGAAAACTTAAACATACCATTCTGCGTAGAAATTGTAAATAATGAAAAGATTCTTGTTAAAACTATAAATAGTGTCGACGTCGGGATTTTTATTTGTCCCTTTTCCGTTCTTGTTCTTTGGTGTTTTCATGTTAGGTGAGATTTGTTTAAAAAACAAGTTGTGAAAAGGTCCGGCATGTATATGCCGACGAATGGACTGTAAGAGTCGCTAGTTGATTTTTTATATGGTTGTACCAACACAACCGAGAAAAAGTTTGCACATTGACCCAGTTATATGACACTGTTAAATAGGTCTATGAAACCGAGATTTATTAGGGTCCGGGGACTTGATTATGTGAAGGGAATGTGTTAGGCACCCCCCGACATCCGACGGTGACCGCCACTTTTCAAGAAACTAATATATGAATGTGTGTGTGTGGGGGTCAATTTGCAGTTATATGGAAGTAGTGCGAGGCCTCGTTCGCACCTATATACACAAGGTTTGAATTTGTGTAAAAATTCAGTTTTAAACAAGATATGACAGTGATGTTTTGTAAAAGAGGTTTTTTCAAACCCTTATGCTCAATAGTAATTGAGACCTTTTACACTTCCATTTTTTATTAAGTGTTCGATTTGATTGTTTTTAATTTTCGAGATGCAAAGCATCCTCAAGAAAATAATGTACAAATTAATGCCGAACTTCTCGTGGGCATGAAAACCATCTGAAGAAATCCAAACACCGTGAATAAATTTACAAGCTGCTTACAGCTGAAAATGTCCATCACGGGAACCGAATCTAGATCCACTAAACTGAATTTGTGATCACATGATTCTTAGGCTCACATAATACCGCAATTTATATGAAATCAGTAAGCAGTTATATATATAAAAGCTATAAATATATATATATACAAGTTGGATCAGGTCCGGACCTCCCGGACGGGAGAAAATCCGGACCTTTTTTTTTAGTAACTAAAAAAAAATATTTAATATTTTATGGAACTGAAATTTTTTCATAATATAATGTTTTGGGTGTGTTTTGAATACCTATACCAAAAAGTGGTGGTACAGCCTGCACTGACTGTATCACCACTTTTTGTTATACATACCCAAATCACACCCAAAACACTGTATTATAAAAAAAATTCAATTCCATAATTTTTTTTATGTGTTTAAAAATAAAGCAAAAAAAAAAAAATAATAATGTCCGGATTTTAACAAAATCCGGACTCCCGGACTGGATCCGGCCCCTATATATATATATATATATATATATATATATATATATATATGTATATATATACACAGACATGATCAATCACCGTGAAGCACCTCTATGAGGGATCAGAAACGTAAATAAAGCTGTAAAAGTAATCAACCGCCTGGAACCGCCAGGAAGTAACTACAGGCGGGACGAAATGTAAAGAAAGCCATAAAAGCGATCAACCACCACGAAATAAACTTCAGGCGTGACGAATATATATATATATATATATATATATATATATATATATATATATATATATATATATATATATATATATATCGTGACGCCCCCAAAATAGGTATACATCATCAATTCTGAATCGCCAAATACGTGGTACAAAATTCCAAATACAACTTAATTATACAATTATCGTGTAAAATACGACAAAACATAAGCTGAGAGTTTTAGTACGAATATTGTCTTTTAGACAGTATTCAAACTCAAATGGAGTCCTCGATACATTTATTATCACACTATTTTACTGAATAGTGAGGACTACTAATGCAAACTCGAATGGTTCCTATTGAACTTCAGTAGTTAAAAACCCAACTACAGGAATTGTTAGATATCAGTTTCATTCGTCCCAGTACGTCACCTTGGGGTGCTCCTTTTCTATTTGTGAAGAAGAAAGTTGGAAGTATGCGACTTTGTATTGACTTTCGGAAGTTGAATCTTGTCACCATAAAAAATAGTTACCCGTTGCCTCGCATTGATTACCTTTTTGACCAGTTACAAGGAGCCAAATTCTTTTCAAAGATCGATCTTCATTCCGTATATCATCAGTTAAAGATAAAAACCAATGACATCCCAAAGACTGCTTTCAGAACTCGGTACGAGCATTATGAATTTCTAGTCATGTCTTTTGGATTGACTAATGCTCCTGCTGCCTTCATCGATATGATGAACCGAGTATTCAAATAATATTTGGATCATTTCGTGGTTGTCTTTATTGATGACATCCTCTTATACTCCAAAAACCGTAAAGATCATGAGCAACACTTAAGGCTGATACTCCAAAAGCTTCGTGAAAATAAGCTATATGCCAAGTTAAATAAATATGAGTACTGGCTTGAGGAAGTAGCATTCCTTTGGCACGTGATATCAAATCATGGAATATCTATTGACTCAACAAAGATTGAAGCAATTCAAAGCTGAGAGAAACCTAAGTCAGTGACCGAAGTACGTAGCTGTGACAACCCAAAATTTTATAAGTTATTAAAATAGAAATTTAATAATTAAAATTCTTATTATGACTGGTATATGGACTACATATACAAGTCATTAGAACACTTATATCGTGACCAGGGTGAAAATTAATCATGGTCAAACTATAGTTGACCAACTGCCTGGAGAATTTCTAGAAAACCGAAAATATCTCAAGAATAGATTTCTGACATGGTTTCACCACGCCAGATCTTACAGATGTGTTGATGTTATGATGCTCTGATATTATATACTTGTACCCTGACATCTTTTCTACAGGTTTGAACCTTTAGAACATAATTAGCAAGCCTAGAATGCAATATATAAGGGTCTAAATATAGGACCATCAACTGTTCTTCATTTTCTGGAAAACCCAGAAATGAAGAACATCGTTGTCAGATTTTTCTGACGCTTAGATTTTGATGTGGTATTGTAGATTGGTCATGTAATTGACTGATAGTTGTAGTATTACATGTATATTACAACATTAACACAAATACAAACCTAGATAGCATCATGATCATATTAATTAAACTGGTCAAATGTGGCACCTTAGTCCCTGACTTGAAGGTTCTAGGTTTGGTCAAGAACACATTCAGTGACAGTTTTGTCGCCTAAATCACCTTTAGCGACACTTAATTTCTGAAAATTATATTTTTATTAAATAATTAGGGAAAATTAGTTTTTAATTATAAAAAATACTAAACAAATTACTACAAATTATTTTAAAGTCCGAAAATTAGTTTTTAATAATTTTGAATATATTTCATAAATACTTAATATTTTTAGAATATTAATGGTATTTAATTTATTTGATTATAATATTTAATAATTTATTTAAAAATGATTTTAATACATGAAAAAACATTTAAAAATATATTATGGTATAAGAATGTATTTTAAGTTATTTTCAATAACTTTTAATATAATGTGATGAATTTCACTAATTAATTAATAATAATGGTAATTAAATTATTTAATAAATATATTAAATAAATTATGAAAAAATAGAATTAATGATTTAAAAATCATATAAAAATGATTTAAAGGTTATAAGAATATTTTTAGTTATAAAATATAACTTTTAATATTTAAAGGATAATTTTATTAAAAATTTAATATTAATGATGTTAATTTAATATTAAATGATATTTGATTTTTTTAATAATTATATTAAATAAATAGTTTAAAAATAGTTTTATTAATTTAAAAATTATTTAAAAAGGATAGAAATGAATTAAAAATATTTTAAGTTATAATTAATGACTTTTAATATTTTGATAAATAATACATTAATACTTTAATATTAATGGTAATTATTTAAAAATGATTTTAAATATTTTAAAAAATCATTTAAGGGTAATATTACTACTTTAAATATATTTTAAGTTATTATAAATAACTTTAATATTTTGGCAATGATTTCATTAATAGTTTAATATTAATTAAATATTAATGATAATAGAATTATTTAATATTTAAATCATTTAATAATGATTTCGGTGTTAGAAAAATCATGATAAATTATTATAATTAATTAAAAATTATCATAAGTCATTTAAAAATAATATGACTGATATTTACAGTTATTGAATTGCTGAATAGAGTATTAAACTCGGTAATTACCCGATAAAGCCGTCGGTACACCAAATTGACTTCGAAATTGATCCAGACCTAGATAGTGTGCCTAGATACGTGCCTGTTTGTGATCCAATGACTGTTAAATATGTGTGACAATGTGATTAGGTTATGTGCTGACTACAATAAGCGATATTATGTGTTACGATATGTTATTCTAATCGATAAAATGATCTTATTAATGATAGGTTGTTATATAAAAGATAAGACTAAGTTGCGTATTGTTAGCAGCAGGCCAGGCAAGTATCCTAACTTTGCATTTCCTTTATGCAATGGACATGAGTAAGAAAGTTTCAGAATTATATTATTATTGTGTCAGATTATTAACTCTATTATTATCGATATTATATCCAATAAATTGTATTTATACAAGTTCTTAAATTATCTGATCATTGTTTATTAACATAGTATTATATTATAATTAAGATATTTATTCTGTTCGTTAATTTCTAAACATGGTTATAAAGGTGTCCTCACTTGGATAATCATTGTATTTAATCACATTTTGATACATACTTATTAAATTCCAGTATGTATACGTTGACTTCAAAGCCGTCTAAGCTATTTGACCTAGCTAGACACATATTTAGAAATATCGTTGAACATGATAAACCTTTATTGTATCCAATCAAATTGCTTTGGTTTGGATTCTCGACTAAGTATGAACATCCCGAATATGGGAAAATTTTTATGCGCCTAAGGCGGAAAAGATGAACGATAATATCGTTCTTGTATGTAGTATGGATCAATACAGGGCACATTGGACAGTTCACCCTCGCGCCCATAAGTTACGACGGTTGGCAGATGAGGTTCTGCTAAACCTTATCAAAAATTGTAAACAAAGTTCATAATCTGTCGACTATTCTCCATTTATAGTCAATACGTAGTTTCAAAATTTTGATATAGAATTGTTATGTTATTATTATTGGTTCAGTTTACTTCACAACTGTTGATTCGTTGTAGAAGTGTTATTCAAAGAAAATATTTAATCTTTTCAGTTAATATTTATTGTTGCTATTACTTACTGGGCAATCAAATGCTAATTCTTGCTTTAAATTTAAATGTTTTCAGCTAAGCGTGATCAACCTGAAGGTTCAGATAAGAACAAGTGAAAAGGAAAGCAAACAGAATAAGTTTAATAATATATTTTGTAATAGATAGACATTATTAGGACATTGATATGTATTATCTATCATGTAATGAAATATAGTAAAGGTCGCGTACCTTGGATTAGACTTTGATATATGTAAATTAAGTTTGATATTTATATTATTGTTATTATTATTAGTATTATTTCGCTTATAGAAATGGTATCGTGAAGCACCAAGTTTGGGTTTCAAGTACCTGAATTTGGGGGCGTCACAGAGTCAACTCCAGACTTTGTGTTCCTAATGATTCTGACTTGAAGTATAAAATCATGATGGAGGCGCACAACACACCATTTGCAATCCATATTGGGGGTACCAAAATGTATCGTGATCTTTGACATACATTTTGGTGGAGCAATATGAAGAGAGAGATAGCGAAGTTTATCTCAAGGTGTCTAACTTGTCAATGAGTCAAGAGAGAACATCAAGTGCCAAAAGGTACATTGCAATCACTTGAAATTCCAGAATAGAAGTGGGAGCACATTACCATGGATTTCGTTACTGGTCTTCCCAAGGTTTCTCAAGGCATAGATGTAATTTGGGTCATTGTTTATAGATTGACCAAGTCTACTCATTTCTTACCTATACGAGAAACTTATTCACTTGAACGTCTTGCTCGTATGTACTAAACGAGATTGTAAGACTGCATGGTATGCTAGTATCTATAGTTTCTGATCGAGACCCAAGATTCACTTCACGGTTTTGGGTTAGTTTACAAAAAGTTATGGGCACAGATTTATGATTTAGTTTGGCGTATCATCCTCAAACGAACGGACAATCGGAGAGGACTATTCAAACTCTTGAGGATCTATTAAGACTATGTGTCCTTGACTTCAAAGGAAGTTGGGACAAGTTCTTACCATTGGTGGAATTTTCCTACAATAACACTTATCAAACAAGTATCGGCATGGCTCCATTTGAGGCGTTGAATGGAAGAAAGTGTCGTTCTCCAGTATACTGGGATAAGGTGGGTGAAGCAACGTTGTTGGGACTGAAATTGGTACGCATGACTACGAAAAAGATTTAAATGATCCGGCAACGTATAAAAACCTCACAAGATCGACAAAAGAGTTATGCTGATCTTCATCGAAAGAACGTAGAATTCAATGTTGGAGAACATGTGTTGTTACATGTTGCTCCATGGAAAGGAGTTACAAGATTTGGAAAGAGAGAAAAGTTCAATCCTCGATTCATTGGCCCATTTGAAATCCTTGATCGAGTAAGAACTGTGGCCTATAGACTCGCTTTACCGCCAAGTATGTCTCATGTTCATAACGTTTTTCACATATCCATGTTACGTAAATATGTGGAAGACCCGAACCATATTATTAAGTTAGAACCGGACAAAATAGCGAAAGATTTAACGTATGAAGAGGTTCTTGTTAAAATCTTCGATAAGAAGGAACATATTCTACGCTCCAAGGTTATACCTCAAGTCAAAGTTTTGTGAAGAAACCATGATGTTGAGGAAATGACCTAGGAGTTAGAATCTGAAATGAGATCAATGTATCATCACCTCTTCGTCATACCAGGTCTGTACCCTAATTTTGAGGGCGAAATTTCATAAGAAGGAGAGGTTGTAAGACCCTAACTTTTATGAATAAAGATGAATTTTCTATAAATATTATTTTTGAATATTAAGGAGTGAATTTGATATAATGTTTTAGTTGTGGGTAATATTTATAAATTTTGCAAAGTACGCAAGTTGTTATATTATATTCGATTGGTAAGAGAATATTCGTTTTAATAGGGAATATTCGTATGATAGCACAATTATTGGTGGACCTCACAACAGAATTATTGTAATATCCCGAGTGTTTATGATAATGATCATTAGAAAAGGAAATGAATGGGTTAAAAGATATATAATACTCAAAATATAATTGAGTTCAAATGAAAGTTATGAAATGAAACCTACAATTTGTTAGGTAATGAATGTAGTAGAAAATATAAAATCTATATTTAGATAAAACAATGAAAGATTTCTCTGAGTTATTTGTTTAGTTTGTGTCTTCGATTCTGGGGACAGAATCCTTGTAAGTAGGGAAGATTGTAACGAATGAGTGATTTGAGTTGTGATTCTGAGGACAGAATCCTTGTAAGGAGGGAATGATGTAACAATCCAGATTTTTAATTAAATATTTAAATATTTATTGAATTATATAAATATTTAATGGTTGTGTTTATCGTTGAATAAGTATTTGTTTAATTGATTTGATGTGATTTGATTATTTATTTGTTTAATAAATAATTAATGAGTTAAGGAAAGTAATTATTTTAAAATAGTAATCTAATTTAATTTAATAATTAAGCTAGAGAGTTTATAATGATTAAATAGATTATTATATTTTGCAATGAATTGTTATTAGAATTAATTAAATTAAGTATGAAAACTTAATTAATTAGAAGTGTGATAAATAACTATATTATAAGTGGTTATTAAAATAAATTAAAGTAGTTTTAATTTATTTTGCCAAACAAGGCTGAAATATATTAAGTCTTTAATTTTAAAGAGTTTTGCCAAACGGAGCCTTATGGCTTTTGGATTTTTAAATTTGATTTATTAAATATAAATTAAATAAATAAAATATAAATAATATATATAATAATTTTATAACTAATAATTGATTAGGGTCAATTATTATAATGTCAGTTTTTTTTTAAAAAAAAAGAAACGTCTGCATTAGTTTTATGTTGTGTTACGTATATTGTATTTGGTTAAGTCTGAGAAAGGAAAAAGGGAAGTGTTTAAGGAAAGAAAAGAGTCTGAGAAATTTTCAGAGAGAGCATTTGACAAAGGACTGAGATTTCAAAAGTTAGTTCAGAGTAGCGATTCTCAGTGAATGGTTTTTCTAAAAGCAAGTGAAGGGCACGTGAAGTGCAGATAACTGTAAGCTGTTAGGCTATTATTGGTAAACAACGATCAAGGCATGTCTTTCGGTTCCTATTTTCTACGTGGACTTGATGAACTGTTTTAAATTGCATGATGTGTTATGCATGTTGAAATCATGAAATGTTAAAGTCAATATATGACTGCATTATTTTGGCTAAGTAATGAAGATTGAGTAAGGAACTCAATCTTTATATTTGTTATGTGAATTAAAAGCATGTATGCCATGTTACTTTAATGAGATGTATGTCGAGCATGTTATTATGTGATATATGATGCATGAAAACTGTTAGAATTTGCTGGGTTGTCGAGCTCACTCTTGCAAATAACCACTTTTGCAGGTCAAAATTTTAAGGTAAAGATACGTGCTATGTGAGTTATAGAGATCTATATTCACGAAGATTACTTATGTTTTATGAGAAATGTATTTCATATTTTGAACGTAACATGTTGTTGAAATGTAAGTTGAGTTATCCAATGTATATGGATATTTAGTTATGATATAAGACTTTGTATAGTCATTTTGTTGTAACGATTCATGATATAAGGTTGAATCAAAGAGATGTACTGTAATGGTTGCGATTCAGGGCAAGAAAGAAGGAAATGTATAAATGTTTTAAATATTCCGCAATTTTATTAAGTTTAGCATAGAATAATGATGTACTATTTAGAGGTTGAATGTATGGTTAACGACCGAAGTTGGGATTTTAATTGTATGGATTTTGGGGTCGTTACAGTTTGTATCAAAGCTGTAGGTTATAAACCTTAGGTAGGAGTACCGTAGGCTATAACCTTAGAAAAGAGAGGTGAAGATAATGAACGAATAAGCTCAAATAGAGTTTGAACAATAAGGGATTAAAACTTGCGTGAAAGGATTCAAAGAAGAATCTCGCAGAGTTATAAGGAATATAAATGTGGGGTTACCCAACTCCAATAATAAGGATGTAAGGTGATAATAAAAGACAATGTCTATAAAAAGAGAATGATAAAGAAGTTATGAATAGAGAGTTATGTCTAAGTGTGGTACAATTGTACTCTTTAATAGTTGATGTATGGTATCTGGGCTAAACGATTCCTTCATGGAGCGGAGGTATATACGAACTAGCAACTCGGAACCTAGTTTATTGGTTGTTTGTGGGAAACCACTCAGCGTACCATATTGAAACTGTTAGAGACTACATGTGTACCAAGTGTAGAAATGGACACATATGATGAGAGCTTAGAACTTGAATGAAATTTTGAGCGATGTAAATGAAGTTAGAAATTCTTAAAGGAAGAATTGTTATATAAACAAGAAGATTCAAAGAAGAATCTTAAAGAGATATAAATATAAGAAATGGGAGTTTCCTAACTCCAATAGCCAAGATAACGAATAATGTCGTAAATGATGAAAAAGAGAAAGAATGAGGATCGTAAAACAAAACGATCACGAGTTAACAAAAGAATTTTAAGAGAGATGATTATAGAATAAGGTCACGACGTGATCTGTTTAAGTTATAAAAGAAAGATGGTCTGTAATGTTTGAATGATTATAGCTTAATGTTATGAAGATGGTGTACTATGAAATAGTACGAGATAACTCATGAGGAGTTATAGATGATGTGATACGAGGAATTCGTATCCAGCAAAGAGCAAGTTAAAAGAAAGATATAGTTAGGTGGGATTTCAATTGAGAACTCATGTAATGACTGAGTTGTTAAAACCTTTGTATGGGCGAGGGTTTTGTGCTTGCACTCAGTTTATCACATTGATAATCATTGGAATGTTTGTGTCGCGCTATTTTCTATATGCCTGTTGAGAAGGTGATTCTTTTCTCATGTGTATAACAGATAGGTAGGGTATAGTTAGAGAATATTATAAGGTTAAGTGCGAGTTCTTAAAACTCATACTTATGGTAGGTTCGTGACTCATAATTATATGGTATATTTTTGAACCCCTCAGCGAATGGACGCCTATGGTCTGACTAGGATAAGTTCTTAAACTCATATGATTGTGGCAAGTTCCTGAACTCATAACGTGTGGTAAGTTTGATGAACTAGGGTATAATTAAGTGTGAATGGAGTATTGAGGATGATAGGAATAGATAGACCTATTAAGCAATGAATCATTATAGAAAGTGGAGTTGATGGTGGAAGCATAGGTATTCTAAATCTACTAGTTCTGCTAGACTTTCGAAATTTATTGACTTCGTGCTGATATTTACACTTTTATTTTCTTGAAAACCATTGGATCAAATGATGGTACCAATGAGTTTTAACAACAATACTGTTATTCGTATGTCTATGCTAATTGCTTCGGCTAGACAAAAATGATTTGCAATATATCAAAATGTATTTTATATCATTAATGCATCATGTAACCTGGTGCAAAGATGATAAAAATGATGGAGTCATCAATGCAGTATTACCTAGTGTTGGATGTGATCTAAGGATCGTCAACCCACTATGGTATGATGTAGTATGATAAAATCACCAAATGACAGAATCCTCAACGGACTGTAAATACAGTGCGGTATCATGATGTCAAAAAAAAAGATTTTTGAGATTTCTTTAAGATATGAGAATACATATGTATGTATGTATATGTATATTTCGGTTAATGTCCGAGTTATTGTAGAGGTCTATGCTATTTGATTCAGCTAGACAAATATTGAAAGATGTTCATGAAATTCAAGAGTTTCTTGAGAAGTTACGCCAAACCAAATTATTTTGGTGCGGATTCAAATGTTGAAAAGCTGAGATGAACAACCCTTTTATAGGGGATTACGCGGAGGCGTTGAGATGTTTGTGTACAATACATTGTACGAAGGGCTGATCACCCTAAGTACGAGGAGTCCCTATAGTCTTATGACTGTTAAAGTTTAAGTTGAAAGATTACTTATAACTATGGACATATGCATAGCGTTTAAATGTTTGTGCACAATACATCGTACAAAGGGCTTAACACCCTAAGTACGAGGGTCCTTATAGTCTTATGACTGTTAAAGTTGAAGTTGAAAGATTACTTGCAACTGTGGACATAGTTCGTGGTCTTATGACCCTCAGCATGATTTGGAATCTTTTAAATTCCTGAGTTATTCATACTACTTCCCAATTATTGAACAATTGTGGAAGATTCTTGTTACTCTGCAAGATGGAAGTGAAAAAGGAAAATATTCCTTATAAAGAAGTAAGTCGTATAATGCGACACTGAATGATGAATATGTCGAATAAGTGAGAAAAGAGATTTTGAAGTCAGAAGGATATGAGTTATTAAAGAATAATGTGAAACTTTTAATAGAAAAGTTAATAATTGTATGAATTATAGAATGATCTTTGTAGAAGAAGTGGTTATAGAACCTAAGGAATGAATGAAGTAGTAATGTAAAATCTAAATTGATAGAATGGATGAATAAAAATTAATAAATAAAATTTCGAGGATGAAATTCTTAGAAGAAAGGGTGAATGTAATATCCCGAGTGTTTATGATAATGATCCTTAGAAAAGGAAATGAATGGGTTAAAAGATATATAATACTCAAAATATAATTGAGTTCAAATGAAAGTTATGAAATGAAACCTACAATTTGTTAGGTAATGAATGTAGTAGGAAATATAAAATCTATATTTAGATAAAACAATGAAAGATTTCTCTGAGTTATTTGTTTAGTTTGTGTCTTCGATTCCGGTGACAGAATCCTTGTAAGTAGGGAAGATTGTAACGAATGCGTGATTTGAGTTGTGATTCTGAGGACAGAATCCTTGTAAGGAGGGAATGATGTAACAATCCAGATTTTTAATTAAATATTTAAATATTTATTGAATTATATAAATATTTAATGGTTGTGTTTATCGTTGAATAAGTATTTGTTTAATTAATTTGATGTGATTTGATTATTTATTTGTTTAATAAATAATTAATGAGTTAAGGAAAGTAATTATTTTAAAATAGTAATCTAATTTAATTTAATAATTAAGCTAGAGAGTTTATAATGATTAAATAGATTATTATATTTTGCAATGAATTGTTATTAGAAATAATTAAATTAAGTATGAAAACTTAATTAATTAGAAGTGTGACAAATAACTATATTATAAGTGGTTATTAAAATAAATTAAAGTAGTTTCAATTTATTTTGCCAAACAAGGCTTAAATATATTAAGTCTTTAATTTTAAAGAGTTTTGCCAAACGGAGCCTTATGGCTTTTGGATTTTTAAATTTGATTTATTAAATATAAATTAAATAAATAAAATATAAATAATATATATAATAATTTTATAACTGATAATTGATTAGGGTCAATTATTATAATGTCAGTTTTTTTTTAAAAAAAGAAACGCCTGCATTAGTTTTATGTTGTGTTATGTATATTGTATTTGGTTAAGTCTGAGAAAGGAAAAAGGGAAGTGTTTAAGGAAAGAAAAGAGTCTGAGAAATTTCAGAGAGAGCATTTGACAAAGGACTGAGATTTCAAAAGTTAGTTCAGAGTAGCGATTCTCAGTGAATGGTTTTTCTAAAAGCAAGTGAAGGGCACGTGAAGTGCAGATAACTGTAAGCTGTTAAGCTATTATTGGTAAACAACGATCAAGGCAAGTCTTTCGGTTCCTATTTTCTACGTGGACTTGATGAACTGTTTTAAATTACATGATGTGTTATGCATGTTGAAATCATGAAATGTTAAAGTCAATATATGACTGCATTATTTTGGCTAAGTAATGAAGATTGTGTAAGGAACTCAATCTTTATATTTGTTATGTGAATTAAAAGCATGTATGCCATGTTACTTTAATGAGATGTATGTCGAGCATGTTATTATGTGATATATGATGCATGAAAACTGTTAGAATTTGCTGGGCTGTCGAGCTCACTCTTGCAAATAACCACTTTTGCAGGTCAATATTTTAAGGTAAAGATACGTGCTATGTGAGTTATAGAGATCTATATTCACGAAGATTACTTATGTTTTATGAGAAATGTATTTCATATTTTGAACGTAACATGTTGTTGAAATGTAAGTTGAGTTATCCAATGTATATGGATATTTAGTTATGATATAAGACTTTGTATAGTCATTTTGTTGTAATGATTCATGATATAAGGTTGAATCAAAGAGATGTAATGTAATGGTTGCGATTCAGGGCAAGAAAGAAGGAAATGTATAAAAGTTTTAAATATTCCGCAATTTTATTAAGTTTAGCATAGAATAATGATGTTCTATTTAGAGGTTGAATGCATGGTTAACGACCGAAGTCGGGATTTTAATTGTATGGATTTTGGGGTCGTTACAATTATTGTCGAAATGAGAAAATGACATAATTATCTTTTTATAAAAATAACGGCGAAAGTTTTACCGTTAACTGTTGAAATACCTAGTGATAAAAGTACAGTAATATGTATGGTTGCATAGTAGCACACGGTATTGATTATTGGTTCTTACGTGAGAAGCCACTTAGTTTTGTTCAATTATTGCTACAGTAATTGCTGCATAGTATCTCACGTTATTTGATTCAATTATTGTCACACTATTTTATATTATTAAATCAATAATTGAGATGACAAGTTATTCATATTATTATCTGCATAATTAACAATGTCTAGAAAGTTCTGTCGAGGAAAAGAGTTTGGTCACCTAATTGCGCGCCAATAGGGAGAAATCCTTACCGGAAAGCTCCCTCTTTCCTGGGAACGATCTGGTTGTTAATATTGCAAGTTATAATAATATGAATAAAGGTTGTTAAAAATATTAAGGGAATTTTTATGGACCCCCATTTATCTATTTTTCAAAATTGGTAGAAAGTTTTCAGTATAATACAAGTGGGGGCCACATGTGGGGCCCACGTGTGGAAGAAATGGGAGGATGTCACGGGGGGGGGGGGAATTGGAATGCCGTATATGGCATGGAATGTGTATATATATATATATATATATATATATATATATATATATATATATATATATATATATATATATATTATATATATATACTGATGATGTTGATGGGGGGGATTAGTCAGGGTAAAAGAAAAGATTTGGGGGGGGGAGAAGGAAGGTAACGGGAAGGAAGGTAATGTATTATTATTATTATTATTATTATTATTATATATTATAATAAGTTTTGTTTTTTTATGAAAAATAGAATTTATTATATTTTATTGAATATTATATTAATAATTAAAAAAAAAACGGACGTCCAAATTCTTTTTCTTCCGCCCGTGAGTGATTCGTCTGATTTCTGCACTGTGCGTCCGTGATTATTTCCAAATAGTATCCTTTCCATTTTCCTATAAATAAGATGCTTAGTTAGAATTAAAAATCACACGAGAATCAGAGAATTCTTCTTCTATAATCTTGAGCATATTTCTTTAGAGTTTAAAAAAGTTTTGAGTATAGAAAACAATGCAATTTTTCTTCAAGAATATCCCCGCTATGCCAGTTGGAATACTCTTCTTTTCAAGGTAAGGGATATTATTTTTATTCAGTATTCGTATGAAATAATATTTTCTTCCATACTCTGTAGTATGTAAGTAATATTATTTCGTTTCAGATTTTGAATTTTATACTCATTTTGTTAAGTTTTGGCATCTATACTCCATGAAAATAGTAGAATATCCTTGATATTTGCGCTTCATCCAATATCTTTTTATGAAAATATTATTTTGAGTATTTTTGATAAGTTTTGACTTTTTCATGCCGGAGTACTATTCACGTGATTGCTATCCCCAAAGTACTATTCACGGGATACTATTTACTCGGGTACTATTCACCTGGGGTACAATTTATGACAAAAATTGATTTCTTTTCAATCTAAATCATTTTCGATACAATATTATTCATGAATTTTACTCCATAAAGAAGTATAATGTTGACAATTTGGACATTATTAAATTCTGGATAAATTAAAATATAAATCTCCAAAAATTTATCATTTGCTTTCTTTTAATTGAATTCATATATCATTGTCATCATCCTCGTGCTTATATTATTGTGAAAGTCATCTTTGACCTGTAGTGCATAGATGGACTTGGTATGATTATGACCAAAGATTATTCAATATAATCATGACTGTAATGTTACAAATGATATAGTAAAAGTCCTCATTGGCCCGTAGTGCATTGATAGACAGTTGTTGGCATGATCATGACCTTTGGTGAAAACACGAATATCATTGGCCCGTAGTGCATGGATAATTTATGGTCGTAATACTAATGAATATCCTTGGCCGTAGTGCAGGGATGATTTGATGATGTGGATTATTTATTAAGCTGAGTCTTAGCGATAAAACTATTGATAAACCTTTTAAATCATAGAAGATAGTAGATTTCATGTTCTACTTCACTCTATTAATGGATTGCTTGTTCCGCTGCAGTTAAACTTGATGTTTATTATATTTTATCAGTTTAACACTGTTGAAGGCTAGTGATAATTTATTCTGCATTATCTTAGTCATAACATTTTTTAATGGGCTAGTTGAGCTCACCATTTGCTTTCATTGTTCTCTTCAGGAAATGAGAATATAGCTGGGACTAGTCGGGGAACGGAGTGACGGTCCAGATGGTAGCATTAGTAGTCCTCACTATTCTGTGAAATAGTGTGACAATAAATATAACGAGGACTTATTTTGAGTTTGAATAATGTCTAGAAGACAATATTTGTATTAAAACTCACAGCTCATGTTGTATATTTAAGTTTGTATTTGTAGTCTGTACCATATATTTGGCTACTCAGAATGGGTGATATATACCAATTTTGGGGACGTCACAGTATATATCTCACACTTCTTGCCATACAACTAATGCCTCCAAACCCTCCCGTGTTGTCCGGTAAAGCTAACACAGGTTCTTAACTAAGCCTCTTCTTTAATTTTAGGAAACTTTCTTTATACTTCTCAGTCCAAACGAACTTAACTATCTTCCTGGTAAGACTGGTCAACGATGATGCTAATTTTGAAAAATCCCGAATAAACCATAGATAGGATCCCGCTAATCCTAAGAAACTCCTGATTTCTGTCGGCGTCTTCGGTTGCTCCCAATTGATAACTGCTTCTACCTTCGCTGGATCCACCGAAACACCATTTTTTTTATAACGTACCCTAAAAACTACACTCTCTGCAACAAAAATTCAAACTTGGAGAATTTTGCATACAACTTCTCCCTCCTTAATGTCTCCAACACTATCCGAAGATGCTCGACGTGTTCTTCCTCCGTCTCTGAATACACTAGAATGTCATCGACGAATATGACAACAAACTTATCCAAATACTGTTTGAACACTCTGTTCATCAAATCCATAAATGTTGTTGGCGCATTCGTCAATTCCAATGACATTACCAGAAACTCAAAGTGTCCATACCGAGTTCTGAATGCCGTCTTTGGAATGTCTTCCAGCCTCACTTTCAGTTGGTGATAATCGGTCCTCAAGTCAATCTTTGAAAAGTACTTTGCCCCCTTCAACTGATCAAACAAATCGTCTATTCTGGGCAACGAGTACTTATTCTTAATGGTGACCTTGTTCAACTCTCGGTAGTCTATACAAAGTCTTAGCGACCCATCTTTCTTCTTTACGAATAAGACTGGTGCTCCCCACGGTGATACACTCGGTCAAATGTATCCCTTATCTAACAACTCTTGTAATTGAACCATCAGTTCTTTCATCTCTACCGGTGCCATACGATACGACGCTTTGTATACTGGTGTTGTCCCTGGTGCCAAATCCATAACAAACTCAATCTCTCTATCCGGTGGCAATCACAGAATATCGTTCGGGAAGACATCAATGAAATCCCTTACAATAGGTATCTGACTCAGTTCACCCTCGACTCATCGAGTATCAATCACGTGAGCCAAATAACCTATACAACCCTTCCTAAGCAATCTCTACGCTTGCACCATCGTCAGACAATGTGATTGTCTCGGCGATTTACTACCATAAAATACCACCTTTGACTTATTCGAGGTCCTAAGGTGTACACATATCTTCTTACAGTCTATAACTGCTCCGTGAACCGATAACCGACCCATCCCAAGGGTTACATCGAACTCCCTTACACGAATCGGTATCAAATCCAGTTTGAGCTTACATCTTTGCAATTCGGTATAACAATTCCTATGAATGTATTCTACGGGGATAATTTCCTTGTTCACTACATCTAGGTTCATAGGGTGTTCTAATCTCTCACGGGGTAAGTCTAACTATTTAGCAAATTCTTTGGAAATAAAAGAGCAGGTAGCACCCAAATCAAATAACACGTATGCATCTATATCATTGATTAGAATGATACCTGACACCACGTCCTTAGACTCCACCGCATCCTGTACGGTCATGTTGAACGTTCATGATGTTGGTATGTTGGCATGACAGCCTGGCCCTCCAATGTTCAGCCCATTGTTGTTGTTGTTGCGGTTGCCGCTAGCTACATCGCCCTTTTTCTTTGGGCAATCCTTAATTTGATGGTCTGTGGCTCCACACGAGAAACATCATCCCTTCTTCTTATTCGGACCCTGAGGAGCCATGTGCCCCAGTTGTCCGCAATGATAACAAACACTCTTTCCCTTCATGCACTCCCCCGAGTGATTCCTCCCACAGTTGTTTCACTTCATACTTTTCTTGGCCTCCCCTCCGAACTTATTTCCTCCAAAGGATTGGCTCTCCGTCCATTTATGCTTGTTGGGGTTGCTACCTCCATTGCTTCCCCCTTTCTGTCCTTCCTGACCGATCTTCTTTTCTTATTTGAATTGAGCGATGGCATTATTGCCTCCTTTGGCAATGATAGCCTTTTCCAATAGATCAGAGTAAGTCTTAATCTTTAGTACTGCCACTGCTTTCTGCACCCATGGTTTCAGTCCTAATTCGAACCTCGTTGCCTTCCTTGCCTCCATGTCAACCTGATGTGAAGCGAATTAGGCCAACTCGTTAAATTTTTTTGCGCACTCTGTGATAGACATACTACGTTGCTTCAGTTCAGAAACTTAACTTCTATATCCTGTTGCGTATTCTCCGAGAAGTAATTCTCGAGGAATAGCTCCTTAAATATGTCCCAAGGAATAACTCCTTCATCTTCTCGGCCCTTATTACCTTTCCACCAATAATTAGCTTCGCCCTTCATCATGAAAGTGGCAAAACTCGTCTTTTGTGCTTCGGCCACTCGTGCAATCTCAAACACCTTCTCCATTTCTTCTATCCATGTCTGGGCTTCAATTGGGTCCATGGTTCTCTGGAACTCCGGTGGTCCTACCAATTTAAAGTCCTTAAAGCTAGCCAAGTGTTATCCTGGCTGCCCTGTTGCTGGCGGGGGTCTGTTTTACATTACCTCAGTTAACAGGTTAACGAAGTTCTGCATTGGATCAACATTTTCCCCACCACCATTGTTAACGGATCCTTCATCCCTCTTATTCCGCTATAGTCTCCTAGGTGGCATGATCTGAGGAAAGGAAGAAAACTATTAGACTTTTTGTGATATGCTATTCATGTTAGCATTAAGAAGTTTAAGATGTCTATCAATCCTTTTTGATTTAAATAAACCACTTCAGTATAATAATAAAACTCGATGGATTTCATCAACCCATCACTTACACACTCTTCTTGAGTTTTATACTAAGGATGTAACCAAGGTTTCGCATTCCTAACGTTTATAACCTACAACTCTGATACTAACCTATGATGCCCCCGAATCTAGGTCCTTTGACCCCAGTTTGGTCATCACGATAAAATACAAACATCCACCTCTAAACAACATACGATAACTAAAATGCGGAATAGAATAAATGTATGTCCTTCATTCAAAAGGTGTTACTAGTCCCAGGATACGATAACCTTAATATCATCTTACAAATATATCCTAAAATATTAATTAGGGTTCACATTACATATCAGTAATTTAAACTAGGCATAAAGTAAAGTCTGCTTCTTGCAACTATCCTACATCTTTCCTTTACCCTTGTCCTTTCCTGAGGTCTTGGGCTTAGCTGCAATATAATTCATGATATAGCAAGGATGAGCAACAAGTTTGCTTAGCAAATTTAAATACAAGAATAAGAATATATAATAATGAATGGAAAAATGTCTGATAATGAATTCAACAATATGAATATTTGAAGAAAAGATAATGATTTCTTTTAGAATAACTTCTATTCAAGTAGACTTTGAACTATTATACTCTAATGGAATCAATAGCTAATTGACCCTTTGGTTACTGGCTACAGAATAAGTACTTGAGGGGATCAGCCTCGCGTACACCATGTATATGCATAACATTTAAATCTTCTCTTTGTATCTTATATTAGATACCTAGGGTACTCCCCTATCATAAAAGGGGTATTCTTTCAGTCTAAGAATCCTCACCATCAATTGGTTTGGATAACTTTTATAAAACTTCATACACTTGTCTGACCGAACAAAGGTTCAGACTATATCTAACACAGTTCAAGAAATATAGAACTTAAGACGATGTACAAGTCCAGGACTGTACGAACTCAAGTGCACTAAGTGCGAATATCAATAATATCGATGTGGAATAATTGTAAGATAATTAAACCCCTTAATAGCATGCTTGGAAATAAAGTTCAAGCTTAAATGAATAACTTTCAATTCAACAATAACCTGCTCAATGCAATATGAGGAGGATAGGAAACTTTCACAAAACTCAAGGTTGTGTAAGTTAAGAAATTTGCAACACAATAAAAATAGTGTTCGGATACTTGCTCAAGTAAAGGAGTAAGAATTAAGGAACTTGAACAACCAAAGAGTGAAGTTCAAGGAACTTGCTCAATAATAATTTGAGTAAGGTTAGGGAACTTGCCTATTTGCTCAGCTACAATTTAATTATAGCTTTAATTAACTTGTGTTGAAACGACCTAACATTAATAAGTCGGTCTTCCCAATTAGTATGTGTAAGCTAATACGAGTATACACTTACAAGAATCAAGTCATCACATATCATGCTTCTCAACACATTATATGGCATATTGGTCACATATTACAAGGTAAAGAAATCATATAAACATTCCTTGAAACTTCAGATCAAAAATAGAATCTTGGCAAGACTGCAGGACGACGCTGCTGCTCTTGGTCTAGGCTTAGGGACGGCGCAACTGCGTTGTCCCCTGGCCAGACCAGGTTTGAGCTTTGCTGTCCTGACTTCAGTCCAACTCTAACAAACTAATTATACATATAATTTAACATACATACATGCTAGAGTTTCACACATAACACATGACCATACTTGAATTTACCTTTGTAAGTTTTTAGCTTATAATTTACATGGTGCTTAGGAATAGAAAAGTCATGTTGTTATCATGCTTCGTCACTTGGTTATACAATACTCAGTAGTCATGCTTGTATATAGACAACACATTTATACTTTACTCACATAGTTCATATTTTAGAAATTTCCTTTTTATGACTATATGTGTATAAGTGAAAACCATAAATTCACCAAACGATGTTCATGCCAATACATCTATAGGTATAATGAGTTCTAATATACATGTTTGCATGGTCATAACATACTTTACTCATTACTTGATGACATTAGCTTTCTCATTCTTACTTTCTTTGAATTTTACATTAAGTTAACTTAACATATATAAGGCATCTTAACATATAACTCTCATACATTTACAACATATATTAAAGCAACATATGCATGCTCAAATGGTCAGAACTTACAAGATAAAGGTCTTGGTCAAGTTCAATTTGAAAAATCTTAAATTTATTATCTTTGAAATAGTCTTAACTTTCAATCATGTATGCTAGTGTGTTTAATCACTTTAGTCTTGCATTTCACGTTAATATAAACCATATAATCATGTTCATAAAGTCAGAATGCTCACATGATGTGTTCGTGGCAAAGTCCACTTTTAAAACTATAATTTCATTTCAAAACCATAAGGGTTGTGTCAATCATATGTACTAATATTGCTATACTTGATTATACTACATGCATATGCTTATGTGTGAGTGCTAAACAGTTTTCATGCTTGCTCTAACCAGGTGCCAACAAGTTAGCACAACAGAAAAATAACAGAACACAAAAGGTCTGGTGCAGACCTGGCATAGCTGCGCTGCACCTTAGTACAAATAGGGCGTAGCTGCGCCATGTCGGGACCAGAAGCAGTAGCTGCTCTGGTATGTAGAGCACTAACAACCTTCGATTTTCTCTTGATTCAACATGTTCCAAATCATTATTACAGGTTCTATGTATATACGCATACTTCCTAACACAATGATAGTATGCTAACTCATGATAATCCAAGTAATCTCAAGAATTTGACAAACTCAACTAAGAAAAAAAGCTAGGACTTTCATACCTCTTGAAGTAATTGAGCTGCAATATACTCACTCCATATAAGTTCCTTAGCAATTTATTCTCAGCAATTGTAATGAGGAAGGTCAGGGTCTCATTTATAGAAGGATGGTCACATAGATAATGTCATTACCTCTCAAATCAAACCAAAGGATTTCAAGAATGTATAATGGATTAGAGGAGGTTGGTGAGAGTTGGTGATTTAACTCATGAATCCCACTCCTCATCCACTTATTGCTCTAGGTTTGTTGAATTTGAGATGAAGATAGGCTAGCTAGCTTTTCATGTGGGAAGAATGAAGTGGGCTCTTAATATGGGACAATGGGAAAAATCTCTACACTTGCCAAATAATACTAATGAAACATTTGGTTTATACTATATCTACACATAATATATACTTTGGTTATATAACATGTATACACAATTCATTTCATATAACATAGGTTATAATAATTTAAAGGGCACGCAACGTATTTCCTAATTACAAGGTATCAAGTAGTGCACATACATGTAATCCATGTACATTTTCTATTACCACCAACTACAATTGTGCATTGATCATTATTTATTACTATAACTGTTATCATTATAACCATAATAACTTAATGAAATCACTATTAATTAATATTATCTAACCAGTGTACACACATAATTTCTTTCCCAATTCTTAGAATACACACATATTTAATTATTTTTGTTTAAAAATCACTTATGATTTTATTGCACTACTTGATACTCCATATCATTAGAATATATTCTTATCATATGATTTTATGCATGTCACACCTTACATTAATGTTCCATTTTATTTTCTATAGTAGAAACTGACTTTTCTCATATTGGACACTGGCGCAGCTGCGCCATTTTGTACTGCTGTGAGGGCGCAGTTGCGTCGGTCCTTATCAGTGCCAAAATGGGTTAGCTTCAAGTCATTTCCAAATTCTATCACCACACAAGTTCTATATGATATACTTTAACCTCTATAGTGATAATATACCCATAATTGAAATGAATCATTATGTTCAAATCCTGTTACTATATTCAAATAGATTGAATATTTAATCATTAAGAATCCTAACAATTCTTTGATACCAAACTCTTAGGGTTAGTCCACCAATTTAAATTACTATTAGTGACTCCCTTTAATCATTTAATAAATTCACATAACCACATAAGGTTTAAATAGACTCACAAAACTAACTCATTAAAAATTAAATCACATATTTAATTAAATAAGGAGGTTAAAATTCGCGGTCATTACATAAAGTCTTTTCATACTTTCACATTTCAAATTACTTGTAAATTCAATTACTTGTAATTTCATTTCCATGTCAAAATCAATGTAATGGAAAATATGAAGGAACATGTGCATATACATTCCCTTTTTATATCAAAACCTGACATGCTTTCTTGTCATACAAACAACTAACATCCGTTTTGCAAGATAATACTCCTAAAACGGATACATCATATAGCATGTAAATATTTCCACATTCTGTGATGCCCCGAAATCCGGTCTATCTTCACACCCGGATTCCGTACGTCACGAGTACATCCTTCATCCACCATACATCATTATATACCAAAATATAACAATATACACTCTCAAATCCCAGGTTCTGGAAACTTTATAACCTATTTCCTTACAAATAATGGTAAATTACATTATCCATTTCATCTTACACGAGTGACTTTCATCCGCCACAAAGGATTCATAATTGTTCATTAAACTAGTCTATAGTTTAATTCTATCATTCTATATTACAAGTCTTCATTTGCTCTGCACGTATATTCACATACTGAAGGACACTTCATCTGGATACCTTCAGCTTGATCTTTACGGGATCCTTAAGTTCTTCTAACCTTGATCGTTGAATATTGTTTTTCATTTAAAGCAAGTGTGAGCATTCAATTGCCCATCAAGTCATAACAGTTGAACAAACAACTTCAGAATTTAAAACATTTCCTTAGAACTTCTATAACCGATCAAAGGTTATGAAGCAGCTTGAATAATAGGAATAGTCTCGATTCCTATCATTTAAAACATCAATCATTTTCACCTTGAAATACTTTCATTCCTCTATCTTTTTCATACACATCATGTCTGGCTAGAATCATTAGCACAGACTTAACAATAAAGGTTCATGTATAAACATAACATACTTGTATTGACCAGCTCAATCACAGAACATTTCATATCATAGAAACACCGAAGTGTTCAAATTGTGGCTTAAGGCCTCATACATTCTACCACCTTGTACATACATCGCACATATGTACATAGACAAGACTTCTCAAGTACAACATCTGAGAAGTTTAAGAAACTAACATTCATGTAATATGAATGAAGTTAGGAAACTTGCCTTACTCCCAGCTATAATTTACGCTGAACTGCTCATCCAATTCCTATATAACACATAAGGAAAAACCACATGTACCAATTAGTCATCTATTTGACTTACGCATTAGTTTAGTTAACTTTACTTCTTAGGTTTCGTGTTCTTGCAATATAAGTTTACGCGACTAACTTCCTTTACCAGTTAACGGCTTTATGACATACGTAGATGTCTTACTCAAAACGTTCATCATCTTGGATGATTTAAATTCTTATCTTCTTCTTATAACTTCTCTAGGACTCAGCACACATCGTTTCTCTACTAGTAGTCCATATGGTACTCTGAGTGGTTTCCCACAAACAACCAACAAACAAGTTCTCGTCTCATCTACACTGCCATCACAGTGAGTTAGATCGGTTGCTAGTTTCGTATATACCTTCGCTCTCTGAAGGAATTGTTTAGCCCAGCTCCCATACGTCAACCATCAGAGTTACGATTGTACCACAACCTAAATTCTCTTAACTTATACGAACTATTAAATTATAATGTTCGTTAAGTCAATTTCTTATTCATTACGGCTTTTTGGCAACTGAATACCATACCTTAAAATTCATTCCTTATTCGACTCACATTCGGCTTTCATTAATCTTATTACCGTTAATTCATTACGGCTTTCTTGATAGTTCATATACTATTTAATACTTTCGTTATCCATTACATGAACCCCATGTTCATTACTCGTTCTTAGTGTCAAAGCCATACCGATCATTGTATGCTAAGACCAAGCGTCCATCGCAACGACATTGCGTTCACAGCGTCTATACGCTTCACACTTATCTCTCATTATCATGATATGACATCGAAATATTATTCATTACCCTCGACACTCAACGTCTAAGGAATCACAACCATAGCAATTCCTCACGTTCATTCATTCCGACTACGGTCCCCGAATATCGGTTATGTAACCCGCGTTTATATTCTTTGTCAATTAATCTTGCTTAATCTTTACGATCAACCTTTAATAAAGGTTTACATTACTTGATTAAGTGTTACATTACTTGAATATTATACTCTTTATCTTCCCTTACATTTCCCCCAAGAGCTGAGCAGTTAAAAGCTCATCTCTAGCTTTTCTCATCACCGGCGCTGCGGCGCCACTCCCTTCTTTATTTCTCGCATAGCGGCGCGAGTTTGTAGTACCCGGCCCCCCGGTCTGGCGCTGTAGCGCCACATTACAAGGCATGACTGGCGCCGCGGCGCCAAGCCCTAACCCTAGAAATTTTCTAAGTGTTAAATAAATTCTTTGAGACGCTCAATTCCCGATCTCATAACTCCTTCGTTATAACTCGGAACGAGGTCGTTCCCAAAGCCATTCTCTTCCTTATCTTATATACTTTAATACCTCTTAGATAGAACTTCATTCTAAATCCGATAACGTGCCATTCGATTGGCTTGATCTTCACCCTTTATTCATTTTTACGCTTTTAACGCTTTTTGTTCGTTCGTCCGTAATTCGGTCATCCGAACTGGAACTCGTTCATTCTTGGGTCCACGACTCATGTTTTCTATGTTCCGTTACTTCCTTATGAAACCCTACACATTCGGGTTCATTTACTAACTTTCTAATTCTCATTCGTCTTTTACGAAATTTCGCCATAACTTCGTTATAGCTAAGTTTTAATCCGTTCTTCATGAATGTTTCTACCGATCCTAACCAAGCAGTATGCAACTAACTTATACGCGATGGTTTTAAACTTGTCCATCAACAACAATTATCCTACGATGGTTTTAAATTTGTCCATCAACAACGTTCTTCGTGTTCTTCGCGTTCTCCATTTTAATCGATATTTTGAATTACGATTCCACTTTTTATTGGAATTTGATGTTATAGAACATTATTCCTTACTTATTTCCCCTACTTATTCATATAACCGACTCGGATCGTTTCAATTCATTACGAATCTTATACTCCCTTAAGAAATTTATTTACTAAACTTCAAATTCTTATTTTCTTTATTTCTCATGATTTCAACCATATGAAATCAATCCTAACATCATCTACTTCTTATTCTCATTAAGTTATGTTTTTAAACATAAAAACTTAAAGAAAATTTATAAAAGACTAGGTTTCGGATTAACGTTCTTCTTTATTTTTCTTCCACTAGACAAAGTCGGCGATTTGCAAGCTTTTCTATTTCATGAATACTTCGATCCGATCATTCATGCTCATGATCTTCCTCCTCCCTCTTCATCTGAACCCTCTCTCTCTCTCTCTCTCAAAGGTGTAGGATTTTCAAAATCCAATTTAAATGAATTAAGCTTACTATTTATAGAATTTCCAAGCTAAGGGTATTTTGGTGATTTCGCCCCCCTTAACCTCATTACTATTCATTACTTAAGGCCTAAGTTTACTTAGCCACCAAGTTTACTTAGCCACCAAGTTTACTTAGCCATTAAGTCTTCTTAACCATCAAGTTTACTTACTCATTAAGTTTGCTTAGCCTTTAAGTTTGCTTAACTCTTAAGTTTACTTAACCTTTAAGCATAAGCACTTTACTTAGCTATTAAGTTTACTTAATCATTACTTAACTTATCCTTTACTTAGCCATTAAAACTAATCGTATTCTACGCATCTCATTCTCGTATTCTCTTCGTATATAGTTCGTACGATATTCGTATTACACGTTTTAATAATCTACTATCCTCTTATAATACTTCATATCATACTCATATCTCTCACGCATAATAACCCTAATTATTATACGTGATCATAAAATTCTCGGAACTCACTTTTCCTAACCCTAGGTTTTGAGTCCGCAGGTGAAAACTTCGTTTTTACCATAACTGAAATATTATTGAATATTCCATCACGTCTCAGAATTAAACGTAATCTATAACTTCTCGGAATTTCAAAATAAATCTCCGAGCAGAAATGGATGAATAGTGTCTATTTCGTCTTTTTTCCTGAAAATATTTTGTTCCCAGAAAACTTTCGTTTTCGTCTTGAAAATTCTTATTCGCTCAATCTAGCTCATAGCCAGAATACTCCCGACTTATAATCATCCTAGGTTATAGAACGATTAATAAACACATAGCACAGAATAGTATTAATGAAATTTAGTTTTATTAATAACTAATTCTTTAAACCTAAATTCTGGACAACCCGAATTTCCGGGTCGTCACACTCTTCCCTCCTTATAAAAATTCCGTCCTCGAAATTTCTTAAAACCACACCCTTACCCGGGTCATCACATTCACCCCTTCTTCACATAATTTCGTCCTCGAATCTTTAGCCTACCATTCTTCTCAACTTCACTTCAACGGAGTTCTTATCTTTCCCTCATTCCTAACCCCCATAATCTATCAAGAATCGTGAAGTAGAAGGAATAACGAGGAATATAAAATTTCCTCTTAAAACGTTTCATACTTTTGCTGAGGGGTCAAATCGACCATGAACTCTTACTGGGTTAACCAGCATTTCGCTGTAAGCCCTTCTTTAACGGTCTGTTTACAATCACAAAGAAAGTAAACTACCTCTTCCATGTTCTCCTCAGACTTAATAAAACAATTTGGTTTGACACCACTTCTTCAAAGAAAGCTCGATTTTCTTTTAAGCATGTCATACCATTTGTCTAGCCAAATCAAATAGCTTAGACCATACCAATAAATTGGATATCAACTGGAAACATTCGTCTAGTCAATTCAATTGACATCGACTACTTCTTGAAATTCTTTTCGCAATACATCAAAACGATTTATGACGTCATGATACCTTACTTTTTACAGTACGTTGAGGACTTCGTCAGTTTGTGACTTCGTCATTATACATCATACCATAGTGGGTTGTTGATCCTAAGATCACATCCAATATAAGGTGCAATTGCATTAACAACTCCATCGTTTTACCATCCTTGCATCGAATGCACTGATAATATAAAATTCATTTTGATATTTTAAATCAATTCCTGTCTAGCCGAAGCAATTATCATAGACATACCAAGAATAGCTCTTTTAAAAATTCTATTGATTCCAAAAGTTGAATCAATTCTTTCCTTTTTCAAAATGTACTTATCAGCACGAGTTCAATAAAGTTCGAAATCTTGCATACGTAGATGACTTGGAATATCCTATTCCCCATCTTCCTTCATTGTCGTACTGCGACAATACTTAATCCTCTCTAGCACCTTCATTGCTAAGCCCATTGAAAATAACTCATTTCTAGTCTAAACATTCCTATATCGTAGTACAATCCATCAACTTATCATACATTATTAGTTCAGGAACTTTCAACAATAATATGAGTTTAAGAATATCCAGACAGACCATAGGCATCCATTCGTTGAGACGTTCGAAAACATACCATATTGTTATGAGTCACAAACTTACCATAAGTATGAGTTTCAGGAACTCGTACCTACCTTATCGTTCTCTACCTACCAAGTATATACATGAGAAAAGATTCACCTTCTCGCCATATACATCTTGATAGCGCGACCAACTCCAATGACTATCACTGTAATAAGCTAAGCAGTTGTTACACCAAGCACAAACCTCTGCCCATAACAAAGGTTCATACAACTCAGCTATCACATGAGTCCTCAATTGAAATTTTACAACTTTTAAATCTCTCTCTACTTAATACGAATTTTCTTTGATTCATATACTATCTAGCTCAACTGAATCTGAGTTCTTCTTCCCGTACTACTTCATAGTACCTTTCATTCATAGCACTAGCTATAAATCATTCATCATTTAACAGCTCATCTGTTACTACGATTCACTATGATCACATGGTGATCTTCTTATCCTTTTCTCTACGATTATAGTCTTAGGTACTCCTACCTAAGGTTTATTACCTATCGGCTCTGATACCAACCTGTGACGGCCCGAAATCCGGTCTACCTTCACACCCGAATTCCGTACGTCACGAGTACATCCTTCATCCACTATACGTCATTATATACCAAAATATAACAATATACACTCTCAAATCCCAGGTTCTGAAAACCTTATAACCTATTTCCTTACAAATAATGGTAAATTACATTATCCATTTCATCTTACACGAATGACTTTCATCAGCCACAAAGGATTCATAACTGTTCATTAAACTAGTCTATAGTTTAATTTTATCATTCTATATTACAAGTCTTCATTTGCTCTGCACGTATATTCACATACTGAATGGCACTTCATCTGGATACCTTCAGCTTGATCTTTACGGGATCCTTAAGTTCATCTAACCTTGATCGCTGAAAATTGTTTTTCATTTAAAGCAACTGTGAGCATTCAATTGCCCATCAAGTCATAAAAGTTGAACAAACAGCTTCAGAATTTAAAACATTTCCTTAGAAATTCTATAACCGAACAAAGGTTATAAAGCAGCTTGAATAATAGGAATAGTCTCGATTCCTATCATTTAAAACATCAATCATTTTCACCTTGAAATACTTTCATTCCTCTACCTTTTTCATACACATCCTGTCTGGCTAGAATCATTAGCACAGACTTAACAATAAAGGTTCATGTATAAACAGAACATACTTGTATTGAGCAGCTCAATCACAGAACATTTCATATCATGGAAACATCGAAGTGTTCAAATTGTGGCTCAAGGCCTCATACATTCTACCACCTTGTACATACATCGCACATATGCACATAGACAAGACTTCTCAAGTACAACATCTGAGAAGTTTAAGAAACTAACATTCATGTAATATGAATGAAGTTAGGAAACTTGCCTTACGCCCAGCTACAGTTTACGCTTAACTACTCATCCAATTCCTATATAACACATAAGGAAAAACCACATGTACCAATTAGTCATCTATTTGACTTACGCATTAGTTTAGTTAACTTTACTTCTTAGGTTTCGCGTTCTTGCAATATAATTTTACGCGACTAACTTCCTTTACCAGTTAACGGCTTTATGACATACGGAGATGTCTTACTCAAAACGTTCATCATCTTGGATGATTTATATTCTTATCTTCTTCTTGTAACTTCTCTAGGACTCAGCACACATTGTTTCTCTGCTTGTAGTCCATATGGTACTCTGAGTGGTTTCCCACAAACAACCAACAAACAAGTTCCCGTCTCATCTACACTGCCATCATAGTGAGTTATATCGGTTACCAGTTTTGTATATACCTTCGCTCTCTGAAGAAATTGTTTAGCCCAGCTCCCATATGTCAACCATCAGAGTTACGATTGTACCACAACCTAACTTCTCTTAACTTATACGAACTAGTAAATTATAATGTTCATTAAGTCAATTTCTTATTCATTACGGCTTTTTGGCAACTAAATACCATACCTTAAAATTCATTCCTTATTCGACTCACGTTCGGCTTTCATTAATCTTATTACCGTTAATTCATTACGGCTTTATTGATAGTTCATATACTATTTAATACTTTCATTATCCATTACATGAACCCCATGTTCATTACTCGTTCTTAGTGTCAAAGCCATACCGATCATTGTATGCTAAGACCAAGTGTCCATCGCAACGATGTTGCGTTCACAGCGCCTATACGCTTCACACTTATCTCTCATTATCATGATATGACATCGAAATGTTATTCATTACCCTCGACACTCAACGTCTAAGGAATCACAACCATAGCAATTCCTCACGTTCATTCATCCCGACTACGGTCCCCGGATATCGATTACGTAACCCGCATTTATGTTCTTTGTAAATTATTCTTGCTTAATCTTTACGATCAACCTTTAATAAAGGTTTACATTACTAGATTAAATGTTACATTAGTTGAATATTATACTCTTTATCTTCCCTTACATTTCCCCCAAGAGCTGAGCAGTTAAAAGCTCATCTCTGGCTTTTCTCATCACCGGCGCTGCGGCGCCACTCTCTTCTTTATTTATCGCGCCGTGGCACAAGTTTGCAGTAGACTGGCGCCGCGGCGCCAAGCCCTAACCCTAGAAATTTTCTAAGTGTTAAATAAATTCTTTGAGACGCTCACTTCCCGATCTCATAACTCCTTCGTTATAACTCGGAATGAGGTCGTTCCCAAAGCCATTCTCTTCCTTATCTTACGTACTTTAATACCCCTCAAATAGAACTTCATTCTAAATCAGATAACGTGCCATTCGATTGGCTTGATCTTCACCCTTTATTCATTTTTACGCTTTTAACGCTCTTTGTTCGTTCGTCCGTAATTCGGTCATCCGAACTCGGAACTCATTCATTCTTGAGTCCACGACTCACGTTTTCTATGTTCCCTTACTTCCTTATGAAACCATACACATTCGGGTTCATTAACTTACTTTCTAATTCTCGTTCGTCTGTTACGAAATTTCGCCATAACTTCTTTATAGCTAAAGTTTTAATACGTTCTTCATGAACGTTTCTACCGATCCTAACCAAGCAGTATACAACTAACTTATACGCGATGGTTTTAAACTTGTCCATCAACAACAATTATCCTACGATGGTTTTAAATTTGTCCGTCAACAACGTTTTTCGTGTTCTTCGCGTTCTTCGTTTTAATCGATATTTTGGATTATGATTCCACTTTTTTATTGGAATTTGGTGTTATAGAACATTATTCCTTACTTATTTCACCTACTTATTCATATAACCCACTCGGATCGTTCAAATTCATTACGAATCTTATACTCCCTTAAGAAATTTATTTACTAAACTTCAAATTCTTATTTTCTTTATTTCTCATGATTTCAACCATATGAAATCAATCCTAACATCATATACTTCTTATTCTCATTAAGTTATGTTTTTAAACATAAAAACTTAAAGAAAATTTATAAAAGTCTAGGTTTCGGATTACCGTTCTTCTTTATTTTTCTTCCGCTAGACAAAGCCGGCGATTTGCAAGCTTTTCTATTTCACGAATACTTCGATCCGATCATTCATGCTCATAATCTTCCTCCTCCCTCTTCATCCGAACCCTCTCTCTCTCTCTCTCTCAAAGGTGTAGGATTTTCAAAATCCAATTTAAATGAATTAAGCTTACTATTTATAGAATTTCCAAGCTAAAGGTATTTTGGTCATTTTGCCCCCCTTAACCTCCTTACTATCATTACTTAAGGCCTAAGTTTACTTAGCCATTAAGTCTACTTAACCATCAAGTTTACTTACTCATTAAGTTTGCTTAGCCTTTAAGTTTGCTTAACTCTTAAGTTTACTTAACATTTAAATATAAGCACTTTACTTAGCTATTAAGTTTACTTAATCATTACTTAACTTATCCTTTACTTAGCCATTAAAACTAATCGTATTCTACGCATCTCATTCTCGTATTCTCTTCGTATGTAGTTCGTACGATATTCGTATTACACGACTTAATAATCTTCGTACTATCCTCGTATAATACTTCATATCATACTCATATCTCTCACGCATAATAACCCTATTTATTATACGTGATCATAAAATTCTCGGAACTCACTTTTCCTAACCCTAGGTTTTGAGTCCGCAGGTGAAAACTTCGTTTTTGCCATAACTGAAATATTATTGAATATTCCATCACGTCTCAGAATTAAACGTAATCTATAACTTCTCGGAATTTCAAAATAAATCTCCGAGCAGAAATGGATGAATAGTGTCTATTTCGTCTTTTTTCCCGAAAAACTTTCGTTTTCGTCTTGAAAATTCTTATTCGCTCAATCTAGCTCATAGCCAGAATACTCCCAACTTATAATCATCCTAGGTTATAGAACGATTAATAAACACATAGCACAAAATAGTATTAATAAAATCTAGTTTTATTAATCACTAATTCTTTAAACCTAAATTCTGGACAACCCGAATTTTCGGGCCGTCACACATTCCCTAAGACTAAACTACATAAGTCTTTTTGTAAGAAAATAATTGGACCTATTACCCGATCAAAGTCCAAAAAGGCAACAAGCCTACAGCCAATCATGGCTTCATCTGGCCAGTCTAATCCTACTCCTATCTCCCGTGAGGAGTTCAAAAGATTAAGCCACCAAGTTACAGAGTTGGTTATTCCGCTAGAATAACTGCATCAGTCTACTCAGGGTCCCCAAATGCCTATACATATAGAATCCTCTGCACATAGAGGAACTCAGGGAACATATAAAGAAATTCCCACACCTGAGTTGGATACAACCAACAAAAATCTTGAAAACACCAATCTCAGAGAAGATCCAGACACCGGTGATATCAAGAAAAAAAGTCCTACAAATGGAAGACACCATTCGGTCTATCAAAGGGATTGGAGCACATGGGAGTGTTTCATATATAGACCTTTATATATTCCCTGGTGTGCATTATCTAGAGAAATTCAAGACTTCCAACTTTGAAAAGTATGACGGGTTGGGAGACCCTTACACACATTTAAAAGTCTTCATTGGGGAACTCGGATCTTATATTGAGCATGAGAAGCTTAGAATGTAGCTGTTTCAAAAGAGTCTGACTAGTGAAGCTAGATCATGGTATACCAGATTGGACAATTCAAAGATTCATAGGTGGGAAGAGCTAGCATATGTTTTTCTCAGCCAATATAGTTTCCAAACTCAAATGGCTCCTAACCGGTACCAAATTACTAAAGTTAAGAAACAAACAAATGAATCTTTCAGAAAGTATGCTCAAAGATGGAGGCACCTTACTGCTCAAGTTGTTCCCTCTATGACTGAGTCTGAGATGGTGATGACCTTCATAGACATACAAGAAGCTCTTTTCTATGAAAGAGTTTTAGCTAGCATTGGCAAACCATTCTCTGAAATGATCCAAACATGGAGAAATGGCTAAGATGGGTTTAAAATCAGGAAAGATTCAAGACGTAGCCGCTCTGAAAGCTGTTGCTAAGCACATCCAGTCCAAAAATTATGGAAACAACCCCAGAGGGTCCATAAGAAGAAAGAGGAGGATGTTTCCTTAATACTACAAGGTTAGAAAGGCAATCAGAATATGCCTATCCAGTAGAGAAATTACTCCCCCTTTCAAGCGTAGTCTTTAAACCCTCCATTACCAAAGAATGGAGATGTCAGACGCACTCGAGTGTTCACACCCTTAGGGGACTCACTCGAGAACATTTTTAAACTTCTGACAACTTAGAAGAAAATTACCCATCTTCTTCCACCAGCCAACCCAAATGGGAAGTGTTTCAATGTTAGCCATAAATGCGCTTATCATGCTGGAGCACCAAGTCATGATACTCAGGATTGCTGGGCCTTGAAACACAAGATCCAGGATTTGATAGATAATGGTGAGATCGTGGTAGCTACACCCGACTAACCCCACGTGCAAGACAACCCTCTTCCTCAACACAAAGAAGGATGAGTTAATATGATTAATTGGAGTAGTGGACAGACTTCCCATTGCAGTGGTGGATCCTCCCAGACCAATAAGGATAGTGCTGACAAATGGGATTTTGCACAGTTCTAGTTTACCATGGAACAGAAAATGAAGACTCTCTCTGAGCAAGTAGATCAATTGGCAGAACTGGTGATCCATCAGCACCAAGTCACATGCTAATTATTCAGTCAGTAGCATGCTAGCCTCCTTCCTTTCATTACAAGTACTCCATCATCAAATTTAGAAGGTGAATTGTTGGAGGACAAAATTGCCAAAAGAGAAAATGTCAAAGCCCATCGGGATTTTACCATTCAAAGGGAATTTACATACCTAGGCCAACCGATGGAGGAGATTTTTTGGATGCTGGTTAATGAAGGAAGAATCATAGCTTTGTTACCCCCAATCAACCCACGTTCAAGACGGTTCAATTCTAATGGAGTGTGCCAATACCACTCCCACTCTCATGGTCACAACATAGAAGAATGCTGGGCACTCCGCCACATTATTCAGAACCTAATTGACAGCGGTGTCCTGCAAATGGTAGACGATAACATTGTCTTACTAAAAAGTGGGGACACGTTTCCAACAAAATGGAAGGAGGTCGTAGCAGTGATATCCGTTGAGGATGATTCAGCTGCCAGACCACTCACAATACAAGCAATTAAACTCAAAGGGGTTGAAAATCCCTTACAATTGGCTGCACTAAGACCAATTATCTTTCCATTCAAGCCACACTATCCTGTTGCCAGCCTACAGAAAGTTACATGCACTAGTACAAAACTATAAATAGACAACACTTAAAAGATAACGTTTTTATAAAAAATGTTGTGGTATTTTTTTACAACGTTTTTTAACAAAACGTTGTGCATACATACGAAAAAATGTTATGTATTTATAACGGAAATTTTTATTTTTAAATAGATAACGTTAAAAAAAATGTTATGTATCTAAAAAACACGGAGGAAAAAAAATTCAAAACTCAAAATTTGAAATTAAAACAGTTTTTAGATCTACTGTGACCTGCTCTCCTACGATCCAAAGCTTCAGCTACCACCCACTTCTCTCTCCTTCTTACCAACTTCTCCTCATCACTTCGCCGCCACTCACTCCGCAACCGTCTCCATTTTCTCGTCTGAAAGCCTAACACCCAAAGCCACCATCTCTGCCTTCAAAGAAACAGCCACATCCGCCTCTTTCGGCTCGAACGGACGCCTAATCGCCGTCAGATCCTACTCAGGTCTGGTTCAAGTCTTCGACGCCAAGTCAACTGTGATTTTGTCTTAACTCACAAGATGCTTTCGAGAAGCTTGAGAAAGTAGGCGAAGGAACGTACGGGAAGGTTTACAGAGCGAGAGAAAGGGCCACTAGCAAAATTATAGCCCTGAAGAAGACGAGACTCCACGAGGACAATGAAGGAGTCCCTCCCTCCACTCTCCATGAAGTCTCCTTGTTGCGTATGCTTTTGAGGGATCCCCACATTGTCAGGTTTATACTACTAATTTCTCTAGTTCTAGGGTTTCGCAATTATCTGTTGAGTTTCCTAAATTACGCACATTGATTTTGTTGAACTCCTCTTTTATTTTTATATGTTTAGGGTTTTAATTGGTCTCAATTTCACAACTTTCCTTACTTGGATTCATGTCTATGAAGTACCGAATTGAGAAATTTTCCTTTTCTTTAGTTGATTTTGTTAATTCATTCTTATAATAGGTTATGGTTACCCCCAATTTTACTTGGCCTATTTTGTACCAAATTGAGAAATTTTTGATTTACTGTTGATTTTGTCAATTCGTTCTTATACTAGGTTAGGGTTTCCCCCATTTTTAGTGTTTATATGGTGGGGAAGTTGGTTATTTAACAATTTTTCCTTCTTGAATGCAGAGTTTGATGTATCAACTTTGTAAGGGGGTTGCATTTTGCCATGGTTATGGTGTATTATAGTTTAAGCATTAAACTCAGGTTCAAGGTATGCAGCAACAAAACCAGTAGAGCTCCATATTCTTTGAACTCGTATAAAAACTATTGCTTTCTTGTCTTAAGAGACATTTCCTGGTTTGATTTTGCCCATACCCATTTGGTCTTATTTTTCTTTTCTTTTTTTGTAGTTTTGTTACTTATTAATGTTGTCAGGGTCTTGTAGTGCTGGTGGGTATATAGTGTCAGGAATTGGAGTTGCAGGTTTGGAGCATAAACAAAAACTGGAGTTGAGGCTAGATTTGATAAATATATTGTTTGCAGGATCTTTTGGATGATTTATATATTGGGTTTATTTGGGTTAGTTTTTGTGATTCAATTCAAAGTTTGAAGAATATATTGTTATGATATATTTGCAATTGGGTGGACATGCATTATACTATACTTATGTACTTCTAAACTTTCCATCTTATTACATGCTCAATTATTTCTAATTCTACAATGTGTTCACTACTTGTTTATTATTTTGCTGGGAATGACAGAGGGGCAGACCTGCCCATCACCTATTTTAAGGAGCAACTTAATAAAGCAATACCTTGCTTTGCAGCAATCATGACTGTTAGAGTTAATGCCCTAGAGGCCAATTATTTGATATAATTGCTTAACATTTCGATATTATATTTGATTAAATAAATGAATGATTTTATTATGGTTTTATTTATTGCGTTATATAAATGTTAACATAATAAAATTCCTTAGAATAGTGATACAAATTATATAGTTTCAAATATGTGACTTGAACATGAGATTATATAATTACAATTAGTATAATTGCTCTTAAATGTCCTTAGTCGAGTATCATTGTTGATGGGACAACAATGATGCATCGAGACTAGTATGTGGATTGATTGATGACCAAATCTCATTGGTCATAAATATATGAGATATTAAGTCAATGCATAGGTACGTGTTAGAGAACGATGTACTGGACAGACCCACCATGAGAACTCTATGTGGAGCATTATGCGAAGTGTCATTAGTGATTCTTATAATGACAATGATGTAATGGTCATCCGACCTGAAATCACTATATTATTACACGGGAATTTATGTACTTTGATATCATCAAAAGTTACCTTTAAAGGGTGGACAATAAAGATGATTATTAGGTACATCATGAATCGTGTGAGGAATATGAGTGATCTAAATTGGATTTAACCCTCCTATGTATTAGGGGTGATATCCATAGGCCTCTAGATTGAGTAGGACTATGAAATGCATGGTCATGCTCAAATAGTGATTTGTTTCATATAGTCTACTCATTGATCAAGAAAAACTCAGATTAAATTATGAAGAGTATGACACATTCCATGACTCGAGTTTAATCTAGAATATAAAGGTTAAAAGAATTAATTTACATTAAAACATTGGTCACGAAAAGGTTGCATCGAATCATCGATCTTATTATTACTTGGGTAGCAATGATGCATTACTAGATACCGCTCATTGTTTATAATTTTATAATATGATTTTAAAATTATTGTCAACGTAATAATAACCTATAGGGTCACACACATAGAACGTAATTTAAAAGGGAATTAATTTAAATTTTAAGGATTTAAATATATTAATATGATTAATAGTATTTAAATCACGAATTTAAATTAAAAGAATAATTTGTATATATGTATATTAATTAAGTAAGACTTAATTAAGATATATATATATATATATATATATATATATATATATATATATATATAAAAATTCGAATTTTAATTAAAATTAGGTTTTTGATTAATTTTTTTTAAAAGCTATATATATGATATGTAGTAGCCATATTAGGGATTGTCATTAATCTAAAAACCCTAGCCGCTCTTAGAGAGAGACTAGAGAAAAGTTTTCAAAAATCTTGTTCCTTTGGTGGCTAGTACCGCAGCTCCCTTTATTGCAGAATCGTGCGACAGTTCGCGTGCGTTCGTGTGGATACCATAGAGACGCAGTTTCATGAGGGATTGCATTGGAGATTCGAAGCATTTCAGAGGCTTTTTCATAATCGGTATAATCTCTTAAAACACTGAATTAATGTCTATTTCGTATGGATCCTATTTTGGGTTTCAGAAATTATTTTGTTTTATTCAATTTTATTCCACTGTGCGTTGCTTTGTTGTGCTAAAAACCCAACAGTGACTTCCTAACTTCTCAACTTCCTGACTGGTGAGATGGTCGCACGAGCAGTGGGGCACGGTGAAGCTATACCTGCTATCATCTTCTTACCTGATTGCTAGCACTTAGTTTTTGCAAGTTATTATTAGGTTTAATTTTATTTATTAATTTTGTTATTGATTATATATAACTATGTGAGATATATGTACTCATTTATGGTATGACTAATGCAGAAAAAAAAGGCTCGTGCTGCAGCAACAGTTGGGATCCAGTTATGTTAACATGTCTAGCAGAGGGTTTCCTCCTGTGCCATCTTTGCAGAAGCATGAAACATCCCTAGGTAATATAATATTTCATCTTAATTTGGGGTCTCTGGTTATGTGTCTGAGAACTCAGCTTACCATCACGGTGAGCAGAGTTTTGCCAGTACCATTATTGGCATGGCTCAGGATTTTGTTGGCAGTAATAACATAAACCTTCTTCAACCGAATGGGCAATTCAGCACTCGACACCAGGTGTGGCAAATAGAATATTTTAGATCTTTAAAAAAATCAACTTTATATCCGAATATCAAATGTATTAACTTCTTATTTACATGGAGGCAAAGATCATGCGAGTGCTAGGTACATATACACTCAACTTTCTCCGATCACAAGATACATGTTTCCCACGGATGATGATATTCTCCTTGACTACTTGAAGGAAGATGGGCAGAAAATAGAGCCTACTTGGTTAGTTCTCTTGTCTTTAGCATATGAAATTTGGCCAAACATAATATAAAGATGGAACAATTATTATATTTATTACACATTATAGAGCTTGGTCAATAAAATATTGAATAATTTTTGGAAACTATGGAAATCATTCCCAACTTCCACTTCACATAAAGTTTAAACATCTTTAGGATGATGATCAACAGAGATTCTGTCTTCTTTCGTAGTTCTTAAGCAAAGTATTACAGTATACTTGCATAGAGAAATCACATATATTACAGTATACTTGTTTTGGCAGTCACTGTATCTTTGTGATATGGTGTTTTGGAATTCACTGATATGGTGTATCACTGTATCTTTGTTTTGGCAGCCAACTCTTATCGGTTTGCCTTATCCTGCTAATTCAGTTGGAAATTTACCACTTGGTTACATCAATTTGAACGAGGTTATGTGTCTATTACTTTGATGAATTGCCCTTTTCATTGTTACTAATTTTTTGATATACCATCAGAATAGAATGTGGATTCATCATGTCTCACTTAGTTAATTAGTACTGGTTTGAAATCACAAAATGACATTTATATAAGTACTGGTTTGAATTTTTGAATGAAAATAGCTGTTAAGTATTTTCTTTATACTCTTGGTTTCCTGATGATATTGTCCATCTGTCTTAGTTTGTTCAATCACTATAGGATTTTAGGTTGAGTAGATTAGAGTTTAAACTTACATGCTAAACATAATATTTAACCAAATTTCACATCTATAGAGAATTTTAAGTATAAGGACTTCAGAAAAATGAACCTTATCATGCTTATGCGAATAGACTTACAACTTTCAAACTGGCTTTTTTTTTAGGGAAAGGGATAGTTCTTAGCCATTGAATACATTCACAGTTGACGTGAAAGGACTAATGCCCTTGATGTTGCTGGAAACACCACTGCTGCCATTGGAAAGGTATCATGTTATTATTTCTTGGGATATTTGTTACTGTAGTTCGTATTTGTGTATGTTAGTACCTTATTTGGATGCTTGTGAATTTTCTAAGCATATAAGCTACATGCATGCATATACTCTGGTGATATTCAACATGTTTGTGATTGTTCAATTGCATGAATACTAAAAGGTCTCTTATCATCTCGTAAGTTCTGGACAAATGCCATATCTAGTTCCCAAACTAATTAAAATTCCTCCCCTATATATCAATAAATTAGTTGTTCATGAATTGAAGAAATGACAGTGGTGCTTTTTCTTGCTTCCATAAACATTGGTCGCCATTTATTGACTACAAATTTTACATTTCTGTAGGGATTTTCCATTGGGTCTGCTGCTGTGGTTTCATTGGCAATGTTTGGTGCCTATGTTAGTCGTGCAACAATTTCAACAATTGATGTATTGACCCCAAAGGTCTTCATTGGTTTGCTCGTTGGTGCCATGCTTCCTTACTGATTCTCTTTCATGACCATGAAGAGTGTGGGTAGTGCATCTCTGAAGATGGTTGAGGAAGTTCGCAGACAGTTCAACACCATACCTGGTCTCATGGAGGGCCTTGCCAACGCCATGACCATGAAGAGCATTAATTCTTTTGATTTCTTAATGCAGAGTTGTTTTGTCTTCTAAACATTTGATTATTTTTTTTTTTACATTGACATAAATGTTTCTTTTCGTAATCAGATTCATTTCTAGTTTCTCCAGTGCTATGTAACATGTTCATTTATATTTATATTGAAAAATGAATTTGAGATGCATATATGGATAGTTTGGTATATATTTTGTGGATGTAGTAATTTGAAACTGTAAACGAATGGTATTATTGGGATATATTTTGAATGGTTGATACATTTTGGCTTTAAATTTAAATGAGAATTTAAACCTTTTAGCTATATATCATGGCATTAGCATATTGTTAATGTAGGTGAACCACAACCTTTTCTTTTTTTCTTCTTTTTTTATCTACAACATTTTAAAAATGTTGTGGAATCATACTTTCTACAACATTTTTAGCCAGAAAACGTTGTGGAATCATACTTTCTACAACATTTTCAAGCATCTGCTAATTTATGGAAAACAAACCTGCAACATTTTTTTCTTAAAAAATATTGTAAAATGTGTCTAACTACAACGTTTTAAAAACGTTGTATAAGGGTGTCAAATAGATGACACCCTTAACCACGACGTTTTTCTGATTGAAACCATAACGTTTTTTACGCGTTATCTATTTACTATTTTGTAGTAGTGATGGAATTATGGAGAGGTTGAAGGATCCACATCCCATATAACTGTTGCAGTGTCGAAAGTGAATCCACTGTATATCTTCCCCAATGGGTGATGAGGCCTACCATCAAGTCAAATGGGAAAGTGCCCATGGAGAAAATCGAAGAATTCCTCCGTACTATGGGACATAATGAAGCCAATGTGGTTTCAAGCTTAAGAGAAGCTCCACAACAAATTTCCATATTGGACTTGGTTTTCTCTTCCAAAGATCACAGGAAGGTCTTGCTCAGAGTTCTGGAAGAAGCCCAATTACCTAAGTCAGTAGATGTTACAAAATTCCAACATCTGGTGGATCACATTTTTAACAACAATGTGATATCTTTCACTAACGATGATATACCTCCCGAAGGGACGGGCCATTGCAAGCCGTTGGACATAGCGGTAATATCCTCCGGATACATGGTCACAGGAGTATTGATAGATGGAGGATCATCCTTGAATACCTGCCCTTATGCCACTTTGGAGAAGATGAATATCAATCTCAAGAGAATCCGAAGCAGCCATATGGTTATCAAAGCTTTTGACGGATCCTGACGAAATGCTGTCGGAGAGATTGAACTACCTGTGGAGATTGGTTCACATACATTCAGCGTATCCTTTCATGTGCTCAGAATAGTTATAGGATACAACTTGCTCTTAAGGAGACCATAGATTCACATGGTTGGGGCCATCCCGTCCACCCTACATCAGTAACTTAAATACTTCATTAACAACAGCCTAGTCACTATTAATGCTAAGCCATCATGTCCTATATAAGGTGACATCCCGCTCATCAGTTTCAATGAGGTTGAGCCTATCAGCTTTCATCCCCTGGAAGTGAACAACACTCACTACCATCCTATTGGGGCGCCACCTTTGATACCCATAATTTCCACCGAAGTAATGTCGGCCAGCCAAGAAATGTTATATTTGGGTTATCAACCTGGACAAGGGTTGGGAAAAGATCATCATGGCATTAAGCATCCCATTAAAGTTCCCAGTCAAATAGGAACAGTCGTACTAGGCTATTATGCTAGCTCTAGTCACAGAAATCCTCATAAGCACAAATAGGTTCCTTCACCTTCAGCCACACGACAATTGCTTAAACCTGCAGTGGTTGAACCTGTACAGACTTTAGTAAAGGTTCCTGCACATGTAATGTCTCTTTCGAGAATTTTAATGAGTACATGTAATAACTAGGGTTATTATGCGTGAGAGATACGAGTATAATACTAGTTATTATACGAGTATAGTACGAAGATTAGTACGACGTATAATACGAATATCATACGAGTGATAGACGAAGAGAATACGAGAATACGAGAATGGAATACGCAGAATATGATTTGTCTTAATGGACTTTGAGTTCATGGACTTTGTAGAATCCAATTGGACTTGAATTATGTCAAGCCCAATGATTTGTGAAGTTAAGCCCAAGTTAGGCCCAATAAGAATTAGGGTTAAGGCCCAAACCAAGAAAAGAAACCGCAGATCGAACCGATGGGTAAACGGATGGGTAAAACCATTGGGGCAACCCATGGGATGACCCATGGACATGTGGGCCGGCCACTTGGCCACCAAGTAAGGGTGGTGGCCAAGTAAACTTGGTGGCTAAGGGATGGAGGAGGTGTGAATAGTAAGGAGGATAGGAGTGGAAATGACTAAATTGCCCTAGCCTTGAAAATCTATAAATAGAAAGCTAAACTTTTATTTTCTAGGATTTTGAAAATCCTAGAACTTGAGAGAGAGAGAGAGAGAGAGAGAGAGAGAGCTCGATTGGGAGATGAAGAGGAAGAGATTGAGCATGAATGCTCGGATCAAAAGTGATCGAGAAATAGAAAAGCCCGCAAATCGTCGGCTTTGTCAAACGGAAGAGGATTAAAGAAGAACGGTAATCCGAACCCTAGTTCTTCTAATTTTTCTTTAAGTTTTTATGTTCAAAAACATAACTTAATGAACATAAGAAGTAGATGAAGTTAAGAATGATTTCATATGGTTGAAATCATGAGAAAATAAGAAATAAGAAATAAGAAATTTAGTTTATAAATTTCTTAAGGAAGTATAAGATTCGTAAGGATTTGGAGCGATCCGAATGAATTTTATGAATAAGTAGGTTAAATTAGTAAGGAATGATGTTCTATAACATCAAATTCCAAGAAAAAGTGAAATCGTAATCCAAAATATCGATTAAAAACGAAGAACGCGAAGATCACGCGAAGAACACGAAGAATGTTATTGATGGACAAATTTAAAACCATCGTAGTGTAATTGTTGTTGATGGACAAGTTTGAAACAATCGCGTATAAGTTAGTTGCTTATTTGCTTGGTTAGGAACGTTAGAAACGTTCATGAAGAACGGATTAAAACGGAGCTATAATGAAGTTATGGTGAAATTTTCGTAAAAGGCGAACGAGAATTAGAAAGTTAGTAAATGAACCCGAATGTGTAGGGTTTCAGAAGAATGTAAGAGAACGTATAAAATGTGAGTCGTGGACCCAAGAACGAACGAGTTCCGAGTTCGGATGACCGAATTACGGACAAACGAACGAAGAACGTTAAAAACGTTAAAATGAACGAAGAGTGAAGATTAAGCCAATTGAATGGCATGTTAACGAATTCAGAACGAAGTTCTGTCCTAGGCATATTAAAGTACGTAAGATAAGGAAGAGAATGGCTTTGGAACTACCTCGTTCCGAAATATAACGAAGAAGTTATGAGATTTCGAAATCGGCGTCTCAAGCTTGTAAAAGACTTAGAAAATTTTCTAGGTTTCATACTCGGCGCCGCAGCGCGAGTTGTGCCTTGGTGGCCGACGCCGCAACGCGTAACAGTGTTCGAGTACACTGCAAGAGTTTGCCGTAGCGCGAACCGTAGTACAATTTGTAGCGCCGCAATGCCATGTACAGTACAAAAATCTTCTAGAGTGTGGTGTCGCAGCACGGCCCACTAAGTAAGGACTCGGGCCGCAGCGCCAGGCCGGGAAGCGAGGAGAGAGAAGTAGGTCGTGCCGCAGTGCGAGAGGAAAGAACGGGCACGGCGCCGCAGCGCCAGTGCATGGCAATACCCAGAAATGAGATTTTAACTGCTCAATTTCTCGAGGGATATGCAAAAAAGAAGTATGAACATATAGTTCATGTAATGTAACACTTAATCAAGTGTCTTAAACTTAATCAAGTGTTTTAAACCTTTAATAAAGGTTGAACTGAAAGATTAAACGAGATTAAAAGATGAAGAATTTAAGCGCTAGATTAAGTAACCGATATCCGGGGACCGTAGTCGTAATGAATGAACGTGAGGGATTGCTATGATTGTGATTCCTTAGACGTTGAGTGATGAAGGTAATGAATAATATTCCGATGTTATAACATGGCATTGTAAGATGAACGTAAAGCGTATAGACGCTGTGAACGCAACGTTGTTGCGAAGAACGATCGGTCTTAGCATACAACGAACAGTATGGCTTTGACATTAAGAAAGAATAATGAACATGAGGTTCATGGGATGGATAACAATCGAAAGCGATTAAAAACCTTGAATAAAGGTTGAATAAGAGATTAAGAGACGAGCAACGTGATTGAATGCGTAAACGATCTTCGTAAATCGTATTCGCGTTTGATGAACGTTCTAAGTATACCCTAGTTGTATGAGTTAGACGTTGATGAAAGTAGTAAGTAAGATACGAATGTTATCAAGAAAGTCGTAAGGTAATGAAGAATTTTGATTAACCGTGAACGGTGAAGAAACTAAATTGAAGATAATAACGTATAACGTTAAGAAGCCGAGTTAATAAGTATAACTTAGATAAACGTTCCGTGTGGAAGGAACTGGACGTTTTAAGGTATGAATAAATTTATATGAAATGATTAACGCTATGACCTTATAGTATTAACATTGAATGATCGTTCCGAGTGTACAAAAGACTGTATAACTTAGACGATAAAGAATGAATCCTGAGGTATGACATTTAGTTGCCAGAAAGCCGTAAGGAATATGAGTTTGACTTAGCGAACATTATAGTTTAATAGTTCGGATAAGTTAGATGAATTTAAGTTGTGGTACAATCGTAACCTTTGATGATTGTCATATGGACTACTAGCAAAGACACGATGTGTGCTGAGTCCTAGGAGGGTTATAAAAAGAAGATAAGAATGTAAATCATCAAAGATGATAAATGTATGAATAAGACATCTCAGTATGTCATAAAGTCATAATCTAGTAATGAAAGTTAGTTGCGTAAGCTTAAATTATAAGAACGTGAACCTTAAGAAGTAAAGTTAAGTAAACTAATTCGTAAGTCAAGTATATGACTAATTAGTGTACATGTTATTTTCTTATGTGCTACATAGGAATGGGAATGAGCAGTTCAGCGTAAGTTGTAGCTGTGCGTAAGGCAAGTTTCCTAACTTCATTCATATTTTAAATGAATGTTAGTTTCTTAAACTTCTCAGATGTTGAACTTGAGAAGTTCTGTCTATGTGCGAATGTGTGTTATTTGTATAAGGTGGTAGAATGTATGAGGTCTTGTGCCACAATGTGAGCACTTCGGTGTTTCTATGAAATGAACTATTTTGTGATTGAACTGTTCAATACAAGTATGCTCAGTTTATTCATGAACCATTATTGTTAAGTCTGTGCTGATGATTCTAGCCAGACATAATGTGTATAAAAAAGGTAGAAGAATGAAAGTATTTCAAAGTGAAAGTGAGTATGGTTTTAAAATGATAGGAATCGAGATTATTCCTATTATTCAAGCTGCTTCATAACTTTTGTTCGGTTATTGAAGTTCTAAAGAAATGTCTGAATTCTGAACTTGTTTGTTCAAACTGTGATGACTTGCTGGGAAATTGAATGCTCACACTTGCTTTAAATGAAAAATATTTTCAGCTAACGATGTTAAAAGAACTTAAGGATCCCGTAAAGATCAAGTTAAGCGGTATCCAGACGAAGTGTCATTCAGTATGTGAATGTGTGTGAAGATCAAGTGAAGACTTGTAATGTAGAAAGATGAATTAAACTATAGACTAGTTTAATGAACTGTATGTATCCTTGGTGGCGGATAAAAGTCACTCTTGTAAGATGAAAGGAATAATGTAATTATCATTATTTGTAATGGGAAAGGTTATAAGGTTTCGAGAACCTGGGAATTGAGAATGTATGTTGTTATATTTTAACTATATAATGACGTATGATTGGTAAGAAGTGAGACCGTGATGCACGGAGTCCGAGTCTGAAGATAGATCGGATTTCGGGGCTTTACAACGCTTGAAGGCAAGTTTTCTTAACACTTGTCTAACCTCCGTGTTATTCAAGTTTTCTGTGATTCATGTTGTGAAATGCATGAACTATTTTACTAGGCTAGACTATTCTTAAGAGTTACATTGATCTGTTTACAAGTCTTTCGATATAGAACTGTTAACGCTATCTTATGCCAAGTATTTGGTACGGATGTAAAGGTAAGTTTGTATAAGAACAAACAAACGTATTTTCATCGATTATTTGATGGGCACGCGAGGTTGCCAAAACTTAAACGTAAATACATTTAACGGATGAGTGTTGATCAACATAGAGTATTATAGGCTGATCACCTAGAAGTACTCGTAAGTAATGCCGGATGTATGGCCTTAGTGACGGGATGTCCTTTTTATGTATGAAAATGGAAAGACTATGTTCATGGTCTTTCGACCGGTTCAGAATTCCTAAGCTATTATATACACTTTGGAATCGTTGTTATGAAATGAGAAGTGCTAGTCAATGTTTCGTAGTGCTTCATAGCTATTTGTTCAGTTATGGATGATAAATCATATAATTCTCGATGTGGTATGTATATTATCCTTTGTTAGACTTTCTTAGTTAGTTATGCTCACTCTTTGCTTGAATTATATGATTGCAGCTAAGGCCAAACAAACTGAGAGTTCTAAAAGAGATAAAGGCAAAGCTAAGATGGATAGTTAATTATCCTGTAATAGACTAGTGTATTTGTATGTAATATACTTATGAATAACAAAGAATGTATTCGGTTTATGAACCTGGGAAAGGATTTATTACTATTGTAATAAGAAGATAGTAAATACAATCATTTTGATGTTGTTTCAATAGAATGACTGTATACATTGTAGTACCGTGTAGCACCATTTGTCGAGTTGGAAGATACCCTGATTTGGGGGCGTCACAGGTTGGTATCAAAGCATTAGGTTATAAAACTCAAGGGGGGAAGAACCTTAGGCTAATAACCTTGTTAAGGAAGAAAAAGTCCAAAGAAAGTAAACTTGAGTTCAATGAGTTAATAAGGTATTGAGGAAACTCAGTACCGAAAGATTTAAAAGATGGAAATTAACCCTAAATGAATTAAATGTGATTAATACTTATATTATTGTGTATTATGTACTAATCAATTTATTTTGTGTTATTGTAGATGTCGATTGATAGCTTGATGTATAGAGATATACACGTGGTGAGCGAGGAGTTCGTGAACAGAGTAGAGCCTGTACCTATGCCTGTAGCGGAAATACCCTTAGTGATTCTAGAAGAAACAGAGCCAAAGGAGTATTTTTCGAAGGAGGACTATTCTGAGGAGACTATGGGATTGGCATCATATCTTAATATGATGATAGGTGTGGAGGATGATATGGATGTAACATCGGTTAATACGGTGATGCTTGCATTAGAGCCAACACCTATAGATACGATGAGGGTAATGTATCTCTCGGTGCTTGACCGCAACGTGCAACTGCACAATATTGTGCAGAATTAGAAGGAGGAGATCAGTGATCTCTATGAGGCCAAAGAGTCTGCAGAATCAAACTTTGAGTCAGAGCATGATGAGAAGCTGCTCATGACAGATAAGGCTAGGGATTATAAGAACGAGGTCGTAGAGCTTCGAAAGAAACTGGTTGAGAAAGACCAGAAAATAGCACGGATGTCATATATCAATGATAGTGCGCATGAGGATTTCAAGCTGAAAATAGCTTGTTATTCCATTGAGTCGAGACAGACTAGACATACTATAAGTCAAGACATTGTGTCGATTCTAGCGAATGAGAAGCATGAGAATGCTGTTAGGCAGTATTAGGAGTTAGAATGGTGAATACTTTTGTGTAGAGACGTAAAACCCTCTTTTGTATAATTAAAGGGTAGTCTTTTGTAAATCTCAATTTTTGTGGAAGTCAATCGCGGGATATAAATGTAATAGCTTTTGACTATGGAAAGTAAATTGTAAATAGTTTTGACTATAAAGAAGCATATTAATATAATAAAGTTTTATTAATTGTGCTTGGTTGTGTATGAGTTATTATTTGCCAAATAATAATTAAATAAGAAAATAAGTAATAATGAAGCTTTATTTATTTAAGCAGAAAATGCCGCCAAGAAGAAGACAACGTAATCAAGAGGCAGAATCACATAACGATAATCAGGGGGTCAAAATAACCCTATGTAAGAGTCCGTTAATTTATTAACAGCTACATTTAACCAAACTGGGGGTAGAGGACCTGCGGTACCTAGGGTAGCCAGAACGACTACCTTTAAGGAATTTAAAAGTGTAGGTCCACCTGAGTTCAAGGGAACGACGGACCCAATGGAGGCCCAGACATGGGTAAAAGAAATAGAAAAGGCATTTGTTATTACAAACATAGCTGAGGCGCAAATGACTTCTTTTGCGACTTACATGATGAAGGAGGAAGCCAACTACTGGTGGGAGGCTCACCAGGGTGGGGCTAGAACAGATGCTGTTACATGGGAACAGTTCAAGAAGGTATTCTTCGAGAACTACTTTCCTACTAGCATGTAGGGGAGGATGGAGATTAAGTTCCTAGAACTTAAACAGGGGGACATGACGGTTCCCCAATATGCGGCCAAATTTAATGAATTGGCAAGGTTTGTTCCACACCAAGTAGACACGGAAGAGAGAAAGGCTCGTAGGTTTGAGTAGGGCCTGAAACTCTGGCTCTATAGTAGGATTTCTTTTTTCCAGAGTGCTTCCTATGGGACCATTCTAGAAAAGGCAATTATAGCAGAGGGTGGTAGTGAGGCGTTGACCCAATACCACAAAGAGAGAAAGATTAAGAGTAAGGGCGAGGGAGAACCAAGGCAGAGGGTGCCAGTGGTAGTGGCAGTATGCCGAAAAGGAAGAGTTTTAACTCTGGGAATACTGGGGTGAAACAAGGGGATCCTAAACGTAGGATGGAGGCATGCAAGACATGCATAAAGACTTATCTGGGAGTCTGTCTGAAGGGGAAATTAGTTTGTTATAACTGTGGGCAGGAGGGACATATATCATCCAACTGTCCTATTCCTAAGAAAAACTAAGGTTGTTTTGTTTGTGGGTCGATGGACCATATGGCAAGGAATTACCCAAAGAAGGGATCTGAGGGTAGTAAGGGTTCTGGTAGTGGTAATTTAGCCATTACTGGACCAACACCATCGTTGGGTAGACCCTCAGCCTGAACTTTTAATATGACTGTCCAAGATGTGGTTGCATCAGCGGATGTAGTTGCAAGTATCATTTTCGTCAACGAAATAAATGCTTATGTGTTATTTGACTCGGGTGCTACTTGTTCTTTTATAGCATGTGGATTTTCTAAGTAACAAGGATTAAACCCTGAAAAGCTAGAAATACCTTTAGATGTTAAGGTAGCAAACGAAGAGATAATTCCCATTGAACACATTCATAGGAATTATTTCGTAGATATTAGAGGTAACAGATTATCGGTAGATCTTTTACCGATAAGATTAAGAGAATTTGATGTAATTCTCAGTATTGATCGGTTAATTAACCATAGAGCAATTATAGATTGTTATAGAAAGAGTGTAAACCTAAGGCTTCCTAAGAAATCTGAGGCCTTAGGTGGTGTTTTATGGTAATAAATCACCGGGACATTCTTGTTGTCTAACCATGACACAAGCTAGGAAGATGTTGAAGAAGGGGTGTAAGGGTTACCTATGCTATGTTGTGGATACCAAAAGAGAGGGAGCATCATTGGAACAGATATTTGTAGTTCAAGAGTTCACAGATGTATATTCAGAGGAATTACCAGGCATTCCGCCGGATAGGGAGGTCGAATTTATGATTGATTTATTGCCAGGTACGGTACCAGTTTCAAAGGCACCATATAGGATAGTGCCAGTAGAAATGAAGGAGTTAATGTGTAAGACCCCAAATTATTAATAAATTAAATTTAATTTCCTCTATTTATTATTTTGAAATAGTAAGGGTTGATTTGATTAATGGGTTAGTTATGGGTAAAATGCACAAATATTTCAAATAAGCAAGTGGTTATAAAATATTTATTGTTGTCGGGGAATATTCGTTTGGTCGTGGAATATTCTTGCTGTCGGGGAATATTCGTACGACGGCGCAGTCTTCTATGGGCCCATTTCTTGACTGAAATTTGATTATAGCCTGTAAAATTGTCCGTTTGTGGATTTCGGTATATTTCTGTTTGGAATTTAGAAAAACTTTCTTCTGCAAAGTTTTAGAGAATTGAATTTCGTATAAAAAATCGCAAGATTTGAATTTTCTGATAAAAGGTTATTTATTATGAATTATTGAAATTCTGAAGTTCCGAAATAATTGATTTTTGAAAGTTTTAATTATTTTTAATAATAAAAACGTTTTTTATATGTTATGAGCCTCATTAATCACATGATAAGTTGCTAAATTTAGAAGTCTAAGGTTGGCATAGAGAATTTTATTCATAAATTAATATTTTATTAAATTTTCTGCTTTGGTGTTCTAAGCATTTTCCTATAAATAGGGTGCTTAGGTTAGAATTGAAAATCACACCAGAAACTAAAGATTTCTCTCTCTTTCTCTCTCGTTATATTGAGCGTATTCTTGTGAGTATTTTAATATTTTGAGTGTTACTATACGGTGCAAGTTCAAGTCATAGCCTATATTCGGTGTTTCAACTAGAAGTACCGTCTTTACAAGGTAAGGGATGTTATTTTATTCAAAAATGATATTATTTCTTCAATATCATTATGCTGAAATATTGGTTGGAAATTTTTATCAAATATTTCCTAAGATAATATCGGTTAAAGGAAAAGAAGTCTTGATACCGGAGGCGGAGGAAAAGGACCGGAGGCGTAAGCAGGACATTGCCAGACGCTTACCAAACATACGCATCATCGTCCATACGAGCAATACAAATAGGGTCACCCCATACGATGATTATCCTGATATCATGATCATCATTCGAGAGAAAGAGGACGATAACAGCCCCTTCATCATAGCTATCCATCCAGACTTCACCCTTGAAAATTAGAGCAGTACTCCTTGCATTGGTCGACAAGGGTAAAATGGGCAGAAAGTCCCTCTGCCCTGTAGATATCAGTAACTGCTTACTTTTATGTACAATATTAGCAGTTGTTTTGTCATTGCGTGCTAACACTTTGTATTATTGAATAGTTTCATATATTAAGTGAAAGCATATTTTGTTTCAGGACTCTGAACTTAGATGTGCCTATACTTCCTGATGAGGTGCCTTTTCTCCATAAAGAATGTAACTTTGATGAAAAGTTGGACTCAGACTTGATCAAAATACAAGAGGACATTGAGATACCTCAGGAGATCAAAGAATGGGTCAAAGACAAACCCAAACCAAACCTTGATCAAACCACCTCATTCAATCTCGGAACCTTAGAAAGCCCTAAACTAATCCAAATTGGTACGGACCTCACTTCAAACCAAAGGAATGATATGGTTACACTATTAACCGAATTCCAAGATGTGTTTGCATGGTCTTATGAAGACGTGGTGGGTTTGTCCACTGACATAGTCATTCATCGCCTTCCCATCAAAGAGGGATTCAAGCTAGTCAGGAAGAAGCTCAGGCGATTGAAGCCAGAGTGAAGTTTAAAAGTTAAAGAAGAAATTGTGAAATAATTTCAAGCAGGCATCATCATGGTGTCCACGTATCCTGAATGGCTATCCAACATAGTCCCTGTGCCTAAACTAGGAGGAAAGGTGCGAGTTTGTGTGGATTACCGGGTATTGAATAAAGCTTGCCTTAATGATAGCTTTTCGGTGCCATTTATCCACATTCTCAATGACAATACTGCTCAATATGACATGTACTCTTTTGCTGATTGCTTCACGGGGTACCATCAAATCATGGTTGCTAAAGAGGATCGTGAGAAAATTGAATTCATCACGCCTTGGGGAATGTTTTGCTACAGACGGTTGTCATTCGGCCTCATCAATATTGGATCTACCTACCAGCGAGCCATGATGGCTCTTTTCCACGATTTAATGGACAAGGAGATAGAGATCTACGTGGATGACATTATTGTCAAATCCCGAAGGGAGGAAGACCACTTAGACCATCTTAGAAAACTCTTCAACAGGTTGCGTAAGTACAACTTGAAGTTGAATCTAGCCAAGTGCACCTTTTGCGTCAAATCAGGCAAGTTGCTAGGTTTCCTAGTTATCCACAATGGGATTGAGCTGGATCCTACCAAAATCCATGCCATTACAGAAATGCCCATTCCTTAAATAAAGAAGGAAATATGGGGATTTTTGAAAAGAATAAACTTCATCAGCATATTCATCTCCCACCTCACAGTAATCTGTGAGCCTATTTTCAAGTTGTTAAGGAAGAACTCCTCCATGAAATGGAATGATGAATGCCAGAAGGCCTTCCTTACAATCAAAGAGCAGCTAGTCAAAGCTCCGGTTTTGGTACCACCCATGAATGATGTTCTCCTGCTCATATACCTGTCCATTAATGACAATGCAATGGGCTGCATGCTGGGATAGAAAGATGATAGAGGCCGAGAGCGAGCTATCTACTACCTCCGTAAAAGGTTCAGCAGTAGTAAACACAAGTACACTCTGATTAAGAAAACTTGTTATACTTTAGCATGGGCTTCCACGAGGTTATAACATTACCTCCATGGTCACACAACCCATCTTATATAACTCGTGGATCATCACAAGTACATGTTCGGCAAACCCATGTTAAATTGTCGACTGTCCAGATGACAGTTGATCCTATAACAATTTGACATCGTCCACGTGACGCAAAAGTCCATTAAAGGTCAAGGAATTGTGGATCAACTGGACGCCGCACCTTCAGGGGATTTCAAACCCTCAGAAACATACTTTCTCTAATAAAGGGTAATGACAGTTTAGCGACACCATCAGTACGATGCACACCAATCACGGAAGATGTATTTTGATGCAGCTGCAAATATGGAAGGTTCTGGGGGTAGAGCAGTTCTAGTATCCATTACGGTGGAGCAGCATCCCGTCGCTGAGAAGATCATTGACAACCAAGATCAGTCTAAGGGAAAATTCTCCCCAAACTGAGAAGCCCCGTTTGTTGTCAAGGATGTATTAATAGGAGGTGCTCTCCGATTGCAGGAATTGGAAAACAATGAATTTCCACAGCTCATCAACTTGGACACCGTGAAACGGTACTATGTCTGAGGTTACCATCAAACATCTTGGTTTTGGATCACCAGATCCCCAGTCATTTCAGGTTTTCTAACCCTTCACTACATACAACCTTTCTTCACATGCATTTGCCCCATCAGGGGACAAACACTCTTTTCCAACCCGCAGCCTGGTCCCATATCAGTAGATCCTTCACACAACTTTGACTTCAAAACTTTTCACACCCACAGTTTTGTCCCATCAAGGATTAAAATTTTTCACACCTACAGTTTGTCCTGTACATGGGATCAAACTTTATTCCCCTCGGTTTGTCCTGAACATGGGATCAAACTTTTTATTGGCTACAAACCACCCTACACATGGGGCGAACTACGCCAACCTGATCTCCTTGATACACGGGAGTACGTAGGCAGCCATTTTATATGGTCCGGTCGCAATAAAACAAAAATAACAAAAACATTTCTATACCCTTCTCACTACAAAAATAAAAAACAAAAACATCTCTACACCCCTTTGTCACATACATCGTTGAACCTTCACACCAGGTTCGAACTACGCAGACCTGATCTCCTCTTCAATAGGAGTACGTAGGCAACCATTCATGGTTCGGTCTCACCCCTACCAAAACACAAACACTTGTCAGTGGTACTTGGATCAACCTTTAATCCACCACATTTCATCGGCTTCAGACCAAAGGGATGGAACTACTCGACCTCCTCACGTAAATGAGAGAATCAAAGACCATCTAAGCTGTGGTTGAATCCTCAAAGAGAAACACCAATTCATAAGAGATGAAACTAACTGGGCTCCCCTATACAATGGAGTACTGGAGACCATCTATGGTGAGGTCAACCTCAGAGAGGAAAGCTACACTCGTCTCCGTATCTATATACAGAAACTAGTCCCAAGACACCAAAGATGGTAGGGAATACACACAGATCAACAATCCATTCTGAAATATCCCGAGACATCTCAATGTCCATCCATCAAGGAGGATTTCGGAATACATCGAGATCACAAGCCCTAAAAAAACATGCAAATATCAAGCAGGTACCAATGCACAACTAAAAGGGAAGTGAATCAAAATATATTTCCCTACTATATATAATGATGTTTGATATATACAATATAAACTGTACATGACAAAATGGCTAAGCTAGTCTGTGCAGGAAAATACAAGCCCATCTACAAGTCGGTGTATATGCTAGCTATCAAGTCTAACATGGCATCCCTCTCGGAAGAAGGAGGTAGCACGGTGATCTCATGTACAAGGGTCTTTACGCGAGGTAACAGATCTACAACCATCTGCATGGTGACACTGTGCTCATTAGTATACGTACTCATCTCTGTAATGATGCTAGTACTAAGGGACCTCACTGTGGTACTGTCTGTAACGGCTACATCCCGGGCAGATATAGTGCTATCCCGCTCAACTATCACTGCATCGCTGATCTGGCCTCATCTCGCTCAATAATAGTGGTATCTATACGAGCTAAGGCATCATCCCTTTCTAATAGATCGTCATCTCTCCCATCAAGGGATGTCAACATCAATGCCCTAGCTTGATCTCTCTCGAAGGTCATCAAATGTAAACTCTGCACTAAATACTCTGAAGGGGGAGTCACAGCTGTAGAAGTACTGGGAGACTCAACAAGAGCAGATCTCGAACCAACAAACAGCTCATCCACCTCGATGGGGAAATCAACAGTTTCCATGGGCTCCTCACTGACATACTCAATCCCTTGCACTGTGGATACTACCGCAGCCGTTGAAGTCTCTATCCCCATCTACGCATAATACTCTGATGAACATCCCGGATGGCTAACAGAAAAATTAGATCTCACACGATGATCCCAATAGGCATACGCCCGGGATCGGTCCTCTGCCGATAGATGGCGAGAAGCCACAAGCTGACCTAATGCCCCCTCAAAAGGATAGAAGTTCTGAAACTGGTCAAACTATGACATCACAGCCAGTAGGTGGCAAGTAGTCATGCACCTCAAACCGGCCAGAGGGAGAATATCCATGCCAGGGGCATGAGTAATAAAGCTCTAGGGTGAACTGAGTCCTGAACACGGCATAATGTCAAATGGATCTCCAATCCCTACCAAGAACACAGACCAAGATGTAGCGTCTACACACTCCGATGGCTGAAAGGAGTAAGACATGATAAATCTAATGGGAAAAGCAATACTCATGTCATCAAAACGTGCCAATCAGTCTCAAGTGTGACGTAAACCACACATATAACATGACCGAGCTACCTATAAATACACTTGCAGGATAGGTATGGCAAAACGTGGTTGATCTCAACGTCTCCGCCATAATCATCTGCACAATGGTATGTCCCTCCCTGAGAGCTCTCACTGCCGTGATAACACCGATGTCCAGCTCATCCATATATCATGGCATGTATACATACGCCACTATGCACATCACGAGTACATCCACTTTGGCCGCATGCCACTGATCCTCAGGTGTGGTGAAATCCACAGAGTGCCGCGCGTAGCTGTCCACCGAGCCAAATCTATCTATCAAAAAATGCTGGGACAATACATGGCCAGATGTAATCTCATCCTCTACTACTCTACGCCACAACCCGATGAGGGTCATGAACTATCGGCGCATATCTCCGACAGCCATCAGAGCGCAAGGTCTATCTAAAGGCAAGGCCGTCAACCGCTCATACTCCTTTAAAGTAGGAGTTAACTCATGGGTCCCAAATCATAAAACCTACCTCTCTAACACCCAATGCTCTAGCATGCCATCTATGAAGTCCAATGGAACCTGGAATGTCAGTAGGGTCATGGAATGCTGCAATAGCTGATCTACAATCACCATATCTGAAGGGGAAACACTATCATACCAAGATCTCAAGCGAGAAGCCACCAATACTAGTGTGGTGTGATCATTATGGTTGACTGTCGAAGGAGACATCTGTGTGGGCCGTAACATAAGACCATCCAGGGGTCAATGTTGAATATCGCTGGACATACATATACATACATAATATATGCATGACAAAATAATAGATGGCAATATGATGTAGGGAATGGAAAAATAGTATATACATTCCTAAGTTCATAATCTCTGTACAGCTAAAAATTTACATAGAAATAGGGCACAGCCGCCCTATTACTAACAGAGGCATATCAAAAGATATAGTGAGAATGGGGTACAGCCGCCCTATTATCTAACAGAGGCCTATCAAAGGATATAACGAGAACACACATCAGAAGAAGATGATGGTGTCAATATCTACATCATCAATCATGTCCACCTGATGTAACTCTTCCTGAGTCACTGGATCTCCATCAACGGGGATGTCAGACCTATATAAGGGAGGATCTGCACTGGCAAAGCCATATGGGTCACCTGAGGGGCCAGCACCTAAGCTAGAGGATCAAAAGTATTTGCCTCTGAAGGATCTCTGCCAAATGCCAGATGAAAAAATGTGCCAGATCCAACTGCCGAGTCAAACTGTCAATCTGTGTCAAATGAGTCAGATCTCAGACACAGACCATCCAATCTGTCATCATCACGGATCCAGGAACCATATCCCCCATGAACTGAGTGGCGCGGGTCTGAGCTCTGATGGTACGAGGGGACCACCTACGGTATAATGCCTCTTGGGTTAATGAACCCTCTAACAGAATATAGTCGTCAACGCCCAACAACGAGATATCATCCACAGGCGACTGCAACACAGGCCAATAACGCTTGGCAGGAGGCAAGATCGGTACACGAATCTCTCTTGTGGTGCCCCTAATAGAACGCTCTCCTAAATATAGCTCACACCCTCCATTTGTGAAGAGAGGAATCTTACAGGTGGATATCACGTGCTCAACACCAGTTGGGAATCCATCCTCAAATCCAATGATCAAGTGTTCCACAGAGTAGGGGACCCAAGTGATGACATCAGATGTCAACAACTCCAATTATAAGCGACAATGGGTGAAACCCTGAGCTACAGGAACCTCTGCCAATATGGAGTGACGCCATCGCCGTTCTTGTGGATAGGTATCCAAACCTAGCACACTCACATAACGTAAACATGGAAGCCTCTCATAGGCCCAAAACTGCCAAGACAAAGGCAAACATCTTCTGTCAATGAACACTCTTAACATGTATATGGGAAATTAAAAGAGAAATACTTACCATCAGAAACGGGTAAAATCCTAAACCAGTTCCCACGAGGCTACGCGAAGCCGGGAACCTACATCAAATGCAAATCAAACATCAGAATCCTTGCTCCTCGTCAATAGGAAAAAGGAAGAGTAAACCCAACTTTTACCTCATTTGCATGCAAGTAAACCGAGGGGTGGCGACACAAATCACCCAGAAGATCTGGAATAGCCACCTGAATGCCTGGAAGATCCCTACGGGGAATATTAGCTGTAGGAGCGGGAGCCACAACCGGTACATCCTCCTCCTCATCCTCAACATCCGGTACGTCAGTCCGAATAGGACGGATCACCGCCTCTGCCAAACGACATGGCTGTCTAACTGAACGGGGTTGAGGCACTTCAGAAGCCCTCCTCCGCACACCTGAAGTGGTCCTATGGGAACTACTCGGCTGATCCAAATCCATGTATATCTGGACATAAATATCCAAATCACCTCAGAAAGGGTGTGGTAAATTCTAAACCTGGAGCTTTTCAAATGCATTTTTATAACTATATGCATTTTTTATAACTATATGCATGCATGCATTACTTTAATATACGCCTACAGTAGAGTTAAAAATGCATGTCTACCCAATGCCTAGACTTTTGAATTTTTTTTGCCATATTCTTCTTTATAAACAAGACTATCCACATGCACATAGGCATGACTAGGTGGCCATTCAGTAGCACACCTACCCATAGTCATAAACATCCTACATTCATAAATATATCAAAGTCATAAATCCATAAGGGTAGCTTAATTACCAAGATTACGTTACTTTACTATCTTTTCCTCATTTGTCCTCAAATAGGATAAGAAATAGCAGAAAAAGGTACCAATTTGACTATTTTAAAAGTCAAATTTTTTCACATCATTATGTTCAGCATGGTTAAATACTAACATTTACTATGTTGAATATTTTTAATCAAGACATATGAGCATGCATACTCACTACTATGTGTTTAGATGCATTTCATATAATAAGTCATTTTCCAATGGATAGAAACTGGAAAAAAGATATGCAAATGTTACCACGACAGTCTAGAACACTTATACAGTGACAAAATTTGTAGAAAGACGTCCGAACTAAGCTGATCTGAAGAAGAGCTCTCGGATTTTCTGTGCGGTGCAACTTAAAAATGACTTGTGAAAGCCACAGCTGCCTTAAAGGCCACCCATGGCTGGCCGCAGGTGTACCTACAACTCCCCTGGGTGGGGCCATCCCTCCGGCTCTAGACAGTTAGAGTTACAAAGGAGTTCTTACCAGCTAAAAAGGTTAAATTAGGGAAAAAGATGCTACGGGATTGAGCAAAAAAGCCTAAAATCATGGTTTTTATGGACCAAATTACAGGTCTTCATGTCATTCATTAGTATTCACCCTGACACTTGCTTACTATACCAATGATCATAACTATTGCAAACTACATTCGACAATACCTCACGAAGGTCCGATGCCGTTAATTTGGAGTCGCAACTCCAAAAACACTTCTCCTCAGCAGGAACTTCATTCATTTCATTCGTTGATGCACATATCGATGAAGGTCAAGCAACCTTGACAACATTCAGCCCATGGCAAGTAAATCCATCGAAGCATCAGAAGCAATCAGATGATTTCATCAATTGATGCACACGTCGATGAAGGTCATGCAGCCTTGACGTCAGCCCCAGCAAGAATTTCATCTGTTGATGTACATTTCTGCGAGGGTCAGGCAACCCAGACAAACACAGACTGTTGGCAGTAACTCCGACAGACCATTGGAAAAACCTGGCGATACAAATCGGGGAAGACCATCTTCATCGGGGAGGACCGATGATAAAATTGTTATACACGTCTTCAATAGACAGAATACATCCCCATAGGTCTCTCGTATATGGGAAGTACATCCTCAATGGGAAGTCTATACCAAGGATTAAGGACTTCGGTGATAACCCCAATGTCAACATCCTGGAAGTTCCTAAAAACTTTGGAGCACACATCCAAGCAGTTTATCAGGGATATATGTGATAACTCTAGTCCCCATCATAAGTTATGGGAACAAACGGTCGTCACGTCCTGTTAGAAAACGGTCCAACAAACCACATACATCATATATTTGCATCATGTTGCAGTACATTGCATCATGAATAACTTGTTACATTTCAAGTGTCTAGTATTATTTATCCTATACATGCCATTACATTGAATGAATATGATAAAGAGGGGCATCTATAGACACTCAAAATTTTGCATTCATGTTACTAACCTTGTAGGAGGTCAAAATCGTATTCCAGAGATAACATTGGAAGACAAATCAACACCATCTTGGAGATAACCCCGGGACACTCAGTTTTCCATCCTAGAGAAAGTCCCAGGAATTTCAATTTCAACCTCAGAGACAACCTCGAGGAATGCCGTTCCATTTCCAGAGATAACCCCGAAATCCTCAGTTCTATCTCAGAGACAACCCCGAATAATTCCGTTCCATTTCCAGAGATAACCCCAAAATCCTCAGTTCCATCTCAGAGATAACCCCGAGATCTTCAATGTCAATCCCGGAAATAACCCCGGGAGTTTCAAACCCAACCTCGGAGATAACTTTGAGGCATGCAGTTGCAGTTGCAGTTGCAGTTCCAGAGATATTACCCCAAAAATGCTTGTTTTAAACCCCTACGATCAGCTTCAAAACTCGGTGATAGCCCCGAGGCACTCAGCTCTAAACCCAGAGATAACCCCAGGAGGACAGGTATTCAGCACTTACAGTAGCCTAATCTCAGAGATAACCCTAAGCAACGACTGCTAAATCAGTGCAAACCGGAGATAACCCCGGTGAGTGGTAAAATCGTTATTTTGCCACCTCGATCCTACATTACGCCATCTCAGCAAACATTTCAACATACATTCTATGCAAAAATATCTTACAAGAACCAATAACTCCAATCCCGAGTGACCACTACCCACGACAGAAAACCTAATAGAAGTTAAAGACTTGAAGACATGGGCATGGTCCCATACTCCCGATTTCGTACAACATCTTATCCTATGTCATTGTGTAGCTCTCGATAACAGCATGCCGTAAAAGGTCTTATACACCTTGATCGGATGCACGAATTGAAGTTCTAAAAGTTCGAGCGAACAACACATTGCACGCGTGCATGCACTTCGAGAGGACAAGACCCGCGGAGCCCGGGCCACCCCGGGCAGCCGCAGGTGCACCTGCGGCTCCCACCTCTATAAATAGAGGGCTTGTGGTGGCCATTTTGCATAAGAAAATGACGAGAAAGCCCTGTCCAATTTGCTCTATACACACTATAAATTGAGTGCTTTCTCATTTTAAACACTTGTAAGCTTATATTTGGCTACTTTTTTATCAGCAGAAGCCGAGTATTCATCAATTTAAAGCTATTGAAGACTTCTTTGGCAGTCCACTATAAGCCTTCTTACATCATCTAAAGTCTTTTCTTCATCTCTTGCACACACTATTATTCAAATTGAAAGTCGTGTTACGTGTGTATGTCCGGACTTCAGTCCATGGCTTTTTATTTCTTTTATGCATATATATATACATATATATAAACTGTTGTCAAACTTTGTTCGATGAGCCCGAATTTTTGTAAAGCCCCCAAATCCAGGTACTTCAAACCTGAATTCGGTACTTCACGATACCATTTCTTTGAGCGGAATAATACTAATAATAATACCAATAATATAAAGATCAACTTAATTTATATGATTATCAAAGTCTAGCTCCCAAGTACGTAACTTTTATTACATTCATTACATATCATGATAGATAATATATATATATATATATATATATATATATATATATATATATATATATATATATATATATATATATATATATCTCATTGTCTTAATAGTCTAAAACTATTACATAGAATACCACAAATCTTTTTTGGTTAGCTTTCCTTTTTCTTTGTTTATGCCTGAGCTTTCTGGTTTTTTACACTTGGCTGAAAATATTTAAATTAAGCAAGGATGAACATTTGACTGCCCAACAAGTAATAACAATTATATATATATATATATATATAAGCTGACAGAATTTAAATATTTTCTTTATACTACCCTTCTACAACAGATCAATAGTTGTGAAGTAATCTATACTGATAATAATAACATAACAACCCTCTTACAAATTTTTGAAACTACGTAATGACTATAAATAGGGTTAAGGTGACATACTATGAACATTATTTTTATTTTCAAAAAGGTTAAATAGAAATTCATCTGCAAACCATCATAACTTATGGGCACGGGGGTGATCAGCCCGTTGTACCTTGTATTGATTAACACTACATGCAAGAACGAGGGTATCGTTCACTTTGTCCGCCTTGAGCGCATAAAAGTTTTCCCATGTAGGGATGTTCATACTTGTCTAGGTTCCAAATCAAAAGTTTTATCTTGTTCAACAATAATCTATAATTCAACATACATATATACGGGTAATTGACAAAGGTGTGTCAACATGTGATTAAATACAATAATTATCCAAGTGGGGACACTTGTATAACCATTTATATAAATTAACGAACAAAATATATATCTGAATTACCATATACTAACATGTTGATAAGCAATGAGCGTATATAATATAGGGTTAATAATTTGTATAATAATAATAATAAGATAATTTAGAAACATTTTTACTCATGTCCATTGCATAAAGAAAATGCAAAGATAAGATACTTGCCTGATACGCTGCTTACAATTCACGACTTAGTTTTATTTTTTGAATAACAACCTATCAGTAATAAGATCATTTTACTAATTAGAATAACATATCGTAACACATAATACTACTTATTATAGTCAACACATAACCTAATCACATTATCACATATGTTTAGCAACCATTGAATCACAAATAAACACATACCTAATTAAATTATCTAACTCCAGATCAATTTCTGAAACATGTCGGTGTGTATCGACGACTTTAATGGGTAATTATCGTGTCTAAGACTCTATTCTGTAACTTAATATCTTCAAGTATCAGTCATATTATTTTTAAATGACTTGTACTAATTACTAAATATTTATTATAATTTATCATGAATTTTTAAACATCGGAATCATTATTAAATGACTTAAATATTAAATAATTCAATTATCATTAATATTTAATTAATATTAAACTATTAATGAAATCATTTCCAAAATATTAAAGTTATTTATAATAACTTAAAATATTTTTAAAGTATTAATATTACCCTTAAATGATTTTTAAAACAATTAAAATCATTTTTAAATAATTACCATTAATATTTAAATATTAATGTAGTATTTATCAACATATTAAAAGTCTTTAATTATAACATAAAATATTTTTAATTCATTTATATCCTTTTTTAATGATTTTTAACTTAATGAAATCATTTTTAAACCATTTATTATTAAATAAATTTAATATTATTAATAATCATTAACATTAAATTATTAATAAAATTATCCTTTAAATATTAAAAGTTATATTTTATAACTTAAAATATATTTAAACACTTTATTTTCATTTTAAAATGATTTTTCTAATATTAAAATCAATTTTAAACTCAATTATTTAATATAATTATTAAATAATTTTAATATCATTAATAATAATTAATTAATGAAATTTATCTTTAAAAATTAAAAGTTATATTTTATAACTTAAAATATTTTTAAATACCTTATTATTATTTAAAATAATTTTTAATATAATAATTTTTTTTAATTGATTTATTTAATTCATTTAGTAAATAACTTAATTATCATTAATATTATTTTATTAATGAATTTCGTCACAAAATATTAAAAGTCATTAAAAATAACTTAAAATATTTTCTTATACCATAATATAATTTTAAATATTTTTTTAAGTATTAAAATCATTTTTAACTAATTTATTTAATATTATAATTAAATAAATTAAATACCAATAATATTTCAAAAATATTAAATATTTATGAAATATAATTAAAATAATTAAAAACTAATTTTTAGAATTTAAAATAATTTTTAATAATTTATTTTATATTTTTAATAATTAAAAACTAATTTTCTATAATTATTTAATATAAATATTATTTTTATAAATAATCTGTCGCTAAAGACCACCTATAGTGACAGAACTGTCGCTATAGGGGTTTTTCATGTTCTTGAGCATTCATAAGGCAGTTTCGTGGGTGCTACTTTGAGCAAAAATCGTGCACGATGTAATGTATTTCTGGACATGTTACAACTTTGATCATGTACTACTAATGTAATACTACATGATATAACAACTAACAAGGTCATACAACATAACAATAAAGAGATCTGTCCCTTCAAATTCACTCTCAGAGCTTTCTGCGTTTTCTGAGTTACCCAGAAACCCAGTCAGTCTCGAGGGTCCAATTTGAGGCTCAAATTTCTTTAGGTTCTGGTCATTAACAAGTTGTTTTTATGGTTCAAACTTATAGTCTATATGATAAGGTACACATAACATTCATCAGATCAATCAAACTATAACATAATCGTAATCTATTCTCTGGTCAAACCTTGTCAGAGAGGTCGTTCTTGAGTTTTCTAGGTTGCCCAGAAAACCAAGTTCGTGATCAAGCAAGCTAGTTTGACCAGCTACTCCAGTCGATACTTAGATGGTTTGAAGGATATAAGGACATATAATTAGAGTAGATCTGGCAGGCTACAACTTGGTTACAAACATGCCATCATAACACTTAATAACTGATAGATCTATGCCACTCAAAACATTATCAGACGTCAAAAACAATTTTTTGGGTTACCCAGAATTCGTCTGGTCATGCTCGGTCAACGGGTTTTGACCGATCATAACTTCAAATCTACAACAGATCTGACTCTGAATCAAGTCCCATATGAAAGATGACATAACAAACTTCATGTGTAAACATTTAAACAGCAAAAACACATAACAGATTAAGATCGACAGGGTCTGACATTTGGTTGTCAGACTCATTTTAAAAAAAATTCCAGATTTATAAAATCATCAAATCCGAGCCTCTAGATGTTATGGATCTAACATTTAGCAACCCAGATCATTGATTAACACCTTATACCACGTGATTAAACATAAAAACACCAGATCTAACACATCATACATGATCAAATATTTGGCTTAGGTTTTATACTTCTTATGAACTAATTCTTGATTCTGACTTCTTGATCTGTTTTTGGTAAACGTGGGGCTGGTCTTGGGGACTGATCTAGCAACAATTTTAGGAGGTGATGGGTTTGAGAGAGTTAGGTTGAGTGTTGTGCACAAAATGAGTTAATAAATAACATTTTCTCTCTCCTTGATCTTATATAGATGTTGGATGCAATGAACTTGTATGATATAATGGATGATATATGTTGATTTTTCTGAGATTTGTCACATGGGTTTGTATAGGGTTGGCCAACAACTCTTCATAGATTAAAATCTAAGTCTTTAGCTTTAATAATGCAAGGGCAATATAGTCTTTTTGCTTGTGATTTTAATGGCCATTTTGTCATTTAGGAAGCCCTTAGGGTTTAACCCTGAGGTTTAGTACATAGCATTTATAAGATTTAGCAATTAGGTTTTGAGAAATATAAAATTTTAGTTTGAAAAAAATTCATTTCTAAAAATTACAAAATTAAGCTTTTCTTAATTAGGTTAGGTTTTTAAATACATTATACAAGAACATTAGGGTTGTAATCACTAATTATAATTAACCCTACTAATTACAATAATTAGGGTTTACAATTTAGGGTTTATAATTTAAATAATAAGTTTTCTAGAATTTAATATTTCTAAATATTAATTAGGGTTTACCGAATCAATATAATATTAAATAATATACACATAATTCATATTACACAGTTATGTAATAGTCTCGAACTCATAATGAGTTTTAAATTAGGGTTTTCACTTAGCAATTAGCTAATTATTATTTAAGGTTTTTAATTTAAGAAATTAGGGTTTTAAATTTTCAATTAAGGTCTCATATAATTAGGATTTTCCTAATTAGCATCAAATCTTTATAATACACATCATACACCACGTAACACAGTGTCTTAACTAATTTTTTAAAGTCTCACTTTGACTTTGAAATTAGGGTTTAACAGTAATACTAGGGTTTATAAAAATATTGTTAGGATTTGGTCATAATACACCATAATTGACCAACCATTATCAATACGTACATACAGTACATATTTATTGTACTGAAAAAAAAATCAAAATATAATTAATATTATATTATTATTCCCATCCCTTGATAAAAATCCAAAATTAGGGTTTGGATTCCATATCTGATTTATTCTCCTATATTTAACCTTAATAATTAAGGCAAAATAATTAACTTAATAATATGTAATAAAATTCATATAATAAAATAATTATTATAATTATCACTTCATATATTATTTAAATAATATTTGCTTATATTTTATTGCAAAATAATTAATAAAAATATTTATACTATAATATTTATTATTATAAGAATATACTTAATAATAATCAATAATTCTAAAATAAAATCATTTGTAAATATTCATGTAATGAATATATTTTTATTTATCACATAAATACATATACACATTATCTTGTACAAATCCTCATCCTTAAAATAAAAAAATTTATACGCAAAATTTTTGATTTAATTATATAAAAAATATCGGGTTGTTACAATTTTAGTGCGTTTATCACTTATATATATATATATATATATATATATATATATATATATATATAACTACTTATACATATGTTGTTGCCATTAAACTCTGTTTGATTGAGCCTGGATGTCTCATCTGGTGCGTTTACCGCTTTTATATATATATATATATATATATATATATATATATATATATATATATATATATATATATATATATATATATATACACACACACACACATTATGTCAGGCCTGGAGTTTACTTCGTGGCTTTTTACTGCTTTATTTACATTTCGTCCTGCCTGGAGTTTACTTCGTGGTGGTTGATCGCTTTTACAACTTTATTTATATTTTTTCAATCCCCCATGGAGGTGCTTTATGGTGGTTGATTGTCTGTAAATATATATTTATTTACAACTTTTATATATATAACTGTTTATAGCTTTTTTATAAATTGCTATATCATGTAAGCCTAGGAATCATGTGATCACGGATTCAGTCTTCTGAATCTAGATTCGGTTCCCGTGATGAACATTTTCGGCTGTACATGGCTTGTAAATTCATTCACGGTGTTGAATTTCCTTGGATGACTTTCATGCCCATAAGGCGTTCGGTACTGCTATATATATTTTATTTTTCTCGAATATGCTTCGCATTTCGAAAATAAAAGCAATTAAGTCGAACATTTAATAAAATGGAAGTATCAAAGGCCTCAAGTACTATTGAGCATAAGGGTTTGAAAAACCTCTTTTATAAAACGTCAATGCTATATCTTGTTAAAACTGAACTTTTATACAAAATTCAAACCCTTTGTATACAGGTGCAAACGATGCATAGCACTACTTTCAGATAATTGCACATTGACCCACACACACACACACGTATTCGTATAACAGTTTAATTGAAAAGTGGCGATCACCATGGTAGCGCGGATGTCGGGGGGTGCCTAATACCTTCCCTCCGCATAATCAAGCTCCCGGACCCTAACGAATCTCGGTTTCACAAACTAGTTAAATAGTGTCACATCACTAGGTCAATGTGCAAACCTTTTCTCAGTTACGTTGGTACAACCATTTAAAAATATCAACTAGCGACTCTTACAGTCCAATCGTCGACATATACATGTCGGACTTTTTCACAACTTGTTTTTCAGACAAATCTCACCTAAATGAGAATACCAAAAGACAAGAACAGAAAAGGGACAAATAAAAATTCCGACGTCGACAATTATTATCATTTATCATGATTTTTCAATCATTGAAATCATTTTTAAATAATTTAAATACTAAGTAATCTTATTATCATTAATATTTAAATAATATTAAATTATTAATGAAATCTTTGCCAAAATAATAAAGTTATTTATAATAACTCAAAATATTTTTATTCCTTTTAAATGATTTTTAAAATATTTATAATTATTTTTAAATAATTACCATTAATATTTAAATATTAATGTATTATTTCTCAAAATATTTAAAGTCATTTATTGTTACTTAAAATATTTCCATTTTAAATGAATTTTAAATCAATAAACCCATTTTAAACTATTTATTTAATATAATTATCAAATAAATCTAATATCATTAATATTAATTTATTAATGAAATTTACGTTAAAATATTAAAAGTTACATTTTATAACTTAAAATATTTTTAAACACTTTATTATTATTTAAAATAATTTTTGATATAATAAAATTATTTTTAATCAATTTATTTAATGCATTTATTAAGTAAATTTAATATCATTAATAATAATATTTATGAAAAATATGTCAAATTATTAAAAGTTAATTTTTATAACTTAAAATAATTTTTAAAACTAATTTTGGAATTTTCAAAAATTATTTTCTATTTTTAAATGATTTTTAGAAATTAATTTGATCAAAATTAATAAAACAGTCGCTAAAGCCTTTATCGACAGAAACTATCGCCTATTGTGTTCTTGAGCCACAAGAACAATCATAATCAGTTTCTGGGTACCTACTTTGACCAAACATAATTATCAAATCTTGATGTTTCTAGGCAAACTAATGGTTAAACCTTGTAGTATTGATGTAATACTACAAGCATCAAGCAATTTCTGGGTCAGATAGCAACATACAAGCAATATCTGGACTATCTGTCAGAGTTGTTCTTCATTTTCTAGGTTACCCAGAAAATAAGAACAGTTCGACTGAACACTTTTGGGCTTCCACAACTTGCTTTCTATGCAATGATTTGGTGTTCTGATGGTTGAAGATTGTAGTCCACATGTAAAGGAACAGATCTGTTACATAAAATCAGTAACAACAACACAATCTCCAGATCTAAGCCGGTCAAACCCTGTCAGAGGTTTTGTTCATAAGTTTTTTGGGTTGCCCAGAAAATAGTTTTCATGATCGTGCAAGCTACTTTGACCAGCCACTACATTAAATCTATTTGTTATTTAAGTGATTTAAAGACACAAATCTGTATTCCATATACCATACTACAACCTAGACACAACAACAAGAACAAATCAACAAACACCTGAAAGATATGGACGTATGAACAAGTTGTCAGAGCTTTATGGGCAAGTTATGGGTTACCCAAAATGGTTAAGTCATTGCCGATCAACGAGGTTTGACTATCCATAACTTGTAATATATACATGATCTGATCCTGATTCAAGTTTCAGATCATAGTCCACATAACACACTACAACTACAAACTTTTAAAACATTAAAACAACTAACAGACACTGATCTATGAGGTCTGACATTCGACTGTCAGACAATATTTTCAAGTTTTTCCAGATTTTTAAAATCTTCAATTTCGTGCATGTAGATGTTATAGATCAACAATATATCAACCAGATCACTTATTAACATGTCATACAACATATTAAAACATAAAAACATAACTTTTTACATAGCATGCAAGATCAAAATTTTTGGTTTAGAGTTTACCTTTCTTTGAACAATACTTGATTCTTAGCTCCTAATCTGTTACGGTGGTGCGATGGACTTGATTTGGAACTGGTCTACTAATGTAATTCGTGGGTTAGTGGTTGAGAGAGTTTGATTGAGTGCTTGGTGAACAAATGAGATAAAATGTTAACTTTTCTCTCTATTTAATCTATATATATGATGATACAAAGTATATGGGATGATGTATATGGCTGATTGCTGGAATTTTTAGCACATGGGTGATCTAGAGTTGGTCACCAACTCAATTATATGGCAAGATTTGCAAGTTATGTAATAAAGAATGTGTGAAAATGGCATTTTGGTCTTTTTGCTTGTAATTTTAATGGAAATCTTATAACTTGATATAACCGTTAGGTTTACAGTTTGATTTTCTAGGATTTCTAATTATAGTTAAAATGAAAATTAAACTTTCTAAAAATGGAAATTAGGGTTTCCTAATTATATTAGGTTTCCTAATTACTTATAACTTGAAAATTAAGTTTAAGATCCATTAATTAGCATTTATCTTTCTAATTTTGCGATTAGGGTTTATAAATTAACAATTAGAGTTTATAATAGTTAGGGTTTCAAATTGATAATTAGGATCTCCCTAATAAACATTAAAATCTATAATACTTGTCATTAATCACATTAACACAATTACTTTACAGTCTTGAACTCCTATTTGAGTTTCAAATTAGGGTTTATTAGTTTGATACTAGGGTTTTATCATGCTACACTACAATTGACCAACCATTATGATCAGTACACACATAAAGTACATTCTTATAGCACTGAAATACAGTTAATATTATATTAATATTCTCATTCTTTATTCAAAATCCATAATTAGGATTTTGATTCCATATCCGACTTAACTTTCATTCTCAGTCAACTTAAAAATTTAAATTGACTATCCTGCTAAATCCATATCGCGTAAATTTCATAATATTATTCATGATACCAATACTCATAAAATAATAATAATAATAATAATAATAATAATAATAATAATAATAATAATAATAATAATAATAATAATAATAATAATAATAATAATAATAACAAAAAATAAAAAAATTTATTCGTAAAAATATAGATATAATTGTTTGAAAAATTCCCGATCTTTACAGGACCAGACTGTAAGATCTCTTCAGATATGTTTCTTTTTCTTGCTTTACTATACATATATAGGTGTTATATATATATATATATATATATATATATATATATATATATATATATATATATATGTCTCTATATTGTACATATCTAGCTTTTTAACCTTTTATTTTGTGTAAATAATCAATATTAGCATTGTATTGACTAGATCTAGCCAGATATAGCTTTTAACCGGTTCAAACAAAAGTTGTAAAAATTGAACCTGGAAGCTATAATGGCTAAGATCTGTATAGATCTAGTTTTTGTAAATATTTAGCATCCACGTACCCAAGATCTATATCTAGAGGAAACGGGAAGCTTGTTTACTTGCGTACAAGTATTTGTTCAATAAATCACTTGTTTAGCGAAGTTTTAAGTTAAATATACATAATATGTTTAAATATCCATTGTGCAAGCTTTAAATATTCATGTGAGCCTAGGAAGTACGATGGATTACAGATCCAATCTATGGATCTAGGTCTGGTTCTGAAAATGAACTTGTTTAAGCTGTAAAAGCTAGCTTGCAATCCTTTGTACATAAAAATGCAGGGCCTTAAAACGGTTATCTAGATTTAAGGCCACAAAATAGTGAAATCATGGTTTGTAGATGTTTGGACTTACTTCAATGGCTTCCATGCCCATATGGAGTCCGACCCTTGTATTTTCTAGTTTTCGTTTCGTCACTTAAAATGATTTTCAAATTAAATTAATGAAGACTTTATAAAATATAAATCACGTCGGGATGGATAGACTTAAGGAAAAAATCAAGCAATTAGAACCCCGAGTTCTAAACCAGCCCCCAAAGATGCTTTACATCTTAATAAAATCAAACGAAGCTGCTTCAAGGATCAAAAGAAAGGCTTCATACAAGATAAAATGAAGTATCAAAGGCCTCAATTCCTATTTAAGCATAAGGGTTTGAAAACGAAATTTCAAAACCTCACTTTTATATGATTTATATGTTAGAAATGAACTTTTGTGTAAATCAAACCCTTTGTACATAGGTCCAAAAAGGCATAGCGCTACTTTCAAAATAAAGCACAAATCATCTTTGCAAAACAAATCAAAAGCTTTCAGCATACACACACACACACAATGTATAGGGAATGAAAAAGTAGCGGTTACAATATTTTATGGAAGTCGAAGGGGTGCCTAACACCTTCCCCTCGCTTAAGAAAGCCCCCGAACTCTATGAATCTCGAGTTCTAAACTAATTAAATAGAGTCACATATTGGTCCATATTGTGAAAACAATCAAAACTCAGATAAGTTAATACATCCAATTAAACTCATATCAACTGGCGGCTTTGTCTAATTTGGCCCAATAATTAAAATCAAACTATTTAAATCGTCGACATATATGTCGGTCTTTTCTAAAAAATACACCCTTGCAAGATAAGTTAATATTAATCACACAAAGGGTAGTAAACAAACAATAAAAAATGAAAAAACACGGTGTTGACAGGTGGCGACTTCGCTGAGGACAGTAGAGGGCTTAGGCCGCATTTCAATCTCCTTTTATCTACATATGTGTGAATTCTGTCTTTACATTGAATGGATGTGAATGAATGATTTATTTACAACACTTTATATTAGTGCTTCACACAATGTGATCATATTGCATGCAGTGAGGCGCAATGTATGTGAATGTATGTTGTGTGATTCCTCCACTAGGAGGAAAACTCGTCGGTGTCTAATTACTGGACTCAAGAGGAGAATAATCCCGCGAGGCTCAGGAAAGGCGCCACCCAGATCCGCTCCAATTGAAAGATTGGATTAAATTCACATCTAGTAGATTTGTGATGATTTGGGAACCTTTATACCAAAAAGCTCGTGAGAGTAACCTAAGATAGGTCAGCCTCTGATAAACCAAACACGAAGGGAAGTCTCTTCACGCCTTTCCTTTCATACATGTTAAATTTCAATTCCATGTCAAATATTAAATGTCAATTGCAGTAAATTATATGTTAAATATCAAACCCTGTCATGCTATCCTGTCATCAAAATAACTAACCTTTGTTTTGTAGGAAAACATTAAAATCCCCTAAAAACTGACATATTGCACAACATACATATTGTTAGTGTCTATCATGACTAAACTATATACCCTTTTTTAAAGGCAAGATTAGTCCTGCTACTAGATCAAAGTCTAAAAAAGCGCAAAGCCTATCTTAAAACATGGCTACAAGTGCCCCATCTTAATCTACTCCTATATCTCGAGAAGAGTTCGAGGGACATAGAAATCGGATAGCAGAGTTGGTTATCCTACTGAAAGAACATAGTAAAAATACTCAGGGTCAATATACACCCACTCAACCAGAGTCCTCTAAATAAGGAGACAATCAGGTGGAAGTTCAGATACCTGAACCATAGTCCCATGAAATAAGCTAATAAAACCCCGAAATTCATCACTCTCAAAGATGACCAAGAAACTAGGGACATTGGAAAGAAAGTCAAACAAATGAAAGAAACTATCCGATCAATCAAAGTGATTTGAACATATGGGAGTGTCAACTACTCAGATCTTTGCATCTTTCCAGGGGCTCGGTATCCAGATAAATTCCAAGTCCCGAATTTTGGAAAATACAACGGGTTAGGAGATCCGTATACCAGTTTGAAAGTATATATTGGAGAACTCGGATCTTATGTAGAGGATGAAAAGCTGAGAATGCAACTGTTCCAAAAAAGTCTGATTGGAGAAGCTAGAGCATGGTATGCTCGACTTAACAACTCCAAAATTCATAGCTAGGAAGAGCTGGCTCGTGCCTTCCTAAATCAATACAGCTTCCTGTCTCAAATGGCACCTGATAGATATCAAGTGACCAAAGTTAAAAAGTAGAATATTGAGGCTTTTCAGTAATATGCACTAAGATGGAGACGTATGGTAGTGCAAGTCATTCCTCCCATTACAGAAACTGAAATGGTGATGCTATTCATCGACATACGAAGCCCTATATTATGAGAGGGTCCTAGTTGGAATCAGAAAACCATTCCAAAAAAATGATTAAACATAGAGAAATGGCCAAGATGGGGTTGAAGTCAGGAAATATTAAAAACCTCATTGCTTTAAGGGCAGTTGCTGAGCACACGTAGACCAGAAATTTTGGAAGTAATCCCAGAAGAACCCACAAGAAGAAGGAAGAAGATGTATCCTTGATACTTCAGGGTCAAACTTAGTGAGGCAGTCAAAATTTGCACATCCAAAAGTTGAATAATTACTCTTTGTTCCAAACATCTGTATAGCCTTCAAATCCTCCATTTCAGAAAGCGGGAGAGGTTAAAAGCAGAAGAACTTTTACACCTTTTGAGGATTGACTAGAAAATATATTGAAGCTTCTGACTAACCAAAAGAAGATCACTCAACTCCTTCCACTTGCGAATCCAAATGGGAAAAGTTTTGACTCAAGTAAAAAGTGTGCTTACCATTTTGGGTCCCTTGGCCATGATACCCAAGAATGCTGGTCTATAAAACACAAGATCCAATACTTGTTAGATAGTGGTGATATTATGGTGACAACACCATAACAACCACATGTCCAAGACAATCCTCTACCCCAACACAATGAGGAGGGAGTAAACATGATCAGCACGAGAAGTAGAGAAGGTTCCAAATACCTCAAGTATATTGGAAAATCTTTAACTAAAACTAACCTCACAAAGACAAGTTATGTAGAAGGACAACCTTCAATAGAGCAGAAGCTAAAGTCCATTGAAGAACAGATCGATCAATTGGCAGAATTAATGGTATATCAACGTCAAGTCACTCGACAATTGATAAGTTAGATCGGCTAGAGTCAAACAAATATCCTTCTAATTTCAATGAAGAATCACATTAGATTCCAAGAAAAAGAAATGTGGAAGGAGAAAGTTGTAAGGAAATAAAGATTCCGTGCTCGTAGAGAGTTTGCGGATAAAAGAAAGTTCACTCCTTTAGGCCAACTAATGGAGGAAATCTTACATATGTTGATCCATGAAGGAAAGATCACAGAACTATTACCCCTAGTGGACCCTCGGTCAAGGAGGTTCGATGCCACTAAAATATGTCAATACCATTCCAACACTGTTGGTTATGACATAGAAGGCTGTTGGGCACTTCGTCACCTAATCCAAAATCTAATTGATGATGGTGATGTGTAAATGATAAACATGCCTGCAACACCTTTAGTAGTCAATTTGGAACACAGAGATGGAGGGAAGTTGTAGCCGTTATTTCCTCTTAAGGAGGCATGCCTATAACACCTTTAGTAATTCAAGGAATGGGGGATAAAAGAGGAACTAATCCTATGAAGATAGCTGCACAAGAACAACTGATGTTGTCATATCTACCCCAGTATCCCATTCCCAGTTTGAAAAGAGTCCTATGGAACTATGGGGAAAATACGGGATCAACATCAAATTGTACCACTGTCCTATTAAAGGATAATCTGTTGCACTTACCTCAGCCCGTGATAAAGCCCATTATCAAAACCTTGGGTAAAGTACCCAAGAAAAAGGTTACAGGATTCCTCAACAAAATGGGGCTTAATGAAGCCAAAGTGGTGTAACGTTTAAAAGAGGCACCTATTCAGATCTCCATCATGGATTTTATCTTATCCTCATAAGATCATCTTAAAATTCTGGTGCAAGTACCGGAAGAAGCGCATCTGCCAAGAACAATGGACACTAAAAAATTTCAGCACCTAATAGATCACATTCTTAACAGTAATGTGATATCCTTCACTGATGATGACATACCAACAGAAGGGACAGGTCACTGTAAGTCACTACATATAGTAGTGATATCATGATGAGTAGGTTTCATACCTATGAATCCGATATTATTAAACTTAATTATTGCTATCTTTAATTATTTTTAAGTATCTTTTTATTTGTTTTGTGTTTATTTCTTATAGGTTGGAGCTGGAGGGACAAATTGGTCATTTGGGAGAAGAAAAAGGTCAAAAATCATTAAAATTAGAGCTGAGTGGCATTTTTGTAATTGCGCGGTCCTGGTCAAGCGCCTAGGCACTTGGAAATGGCTTGTGTTGAGCGCCTAGGCGCTCATGTACGGCAAAAAGGAGGATTTTCTACTGTCAAGTGGGTTTTTGAAGTCGAAAAGGAATCTGAATGAGGTGGGAGACTAATACAAATAGGAGAAGACTTTAGAAAAGTGGTATCACTCAATTTTTCAAGAGATTTGCAGAGAGACCAAAAAAGAAAAACACGAAGGAGAATTGCAAGGGCTGAAGATCAAAGAGAGATTATTGGAGCAAATTCAGAGTTTCTTCTTCTCTTCTCTAGTTTTATCTTTTGTAATTATCTGGGATGTTTGGATTATTAATCTGGATGATATTTTTCTTTATTATGATTATGAAGTAAATTTTCATTAAGATTGCAACGGAATTTGATATGTAGTTTAAATTAAATCTTCCCATTGAATGAAAGTTGGTTTTTATTGAATTATTTATTATATCTTTTGCTTATTGATTAATTGTTTGGTCAATAATTACTGTGATAATCTATATAAAATTGGAAGATGGAGTATAGATTGAGATCTGGATATGATAACATCTGTTCATATAATTTGATTAGGGTTAATATGATTAGCATGTAGGATAGGAATATACCTATGTATCTTTTGTATCCATTGAAAGAATTTGTGCGTAAAACCCTTATTAACTTGATTCACATAGGAATATAGTGAATTAATTGACTAAGGTATTCCTTGTAATTTTGTGTCTTAAGGATCAGATTTAGAAGGATTTGTTCACGTGTCTTTGGAAGAAACGCGTGAATTCTATAAAACATTCTTGGATAATGTTTCATATAAATTAATTAATTTAAATGGGAAGTAAATTGGTTTAAATGAAATACTAAGGGAAGTTGTAATCTTAACCTGCTAAATCTGCAGTTATTCTTGTGAAATTCTGATTTTAATTATTAGTTTTGTTAAGTTAAATTTTCAAATCACAAGCAATATTTCGTAGTTTAAAATAGGATTAATTGCATTGAAATTAGTAATTGATAAATATTAGTCTATTTTCTCGCGGGAACGATATCCTTGCTTGCTGAATATTACAACTGAACGTGTATACTTGCGTGTTAAAGTGCTATTAAAAAATTAGGCAACAAGTTTTTGGCGCCGTTGCCGGGGATATTAGTTTAATATTTTGTCATTATTGATTTTGATAGAGTTAATCTTAATTTAAACTTTCTCTTTTTTGTTCTATTCAGGTTTTCTTGACTAGTGTATGCAAACACGATCGAAGAAGCCCGATTTGTTGCCTTACGAGGACGACATGAAAATAAAATTCAAGCGGTTGCGTAAGTGGGTTAAAGAAACCAAAGAGGCACTTGATAAGAAAGATACTATGGCTGAAGAAGAGCAAAAAGCACTGCGGGATTATGCTACGCTGCGGGTTACTGAAATTTAGTCGAGTATTACGAGGCCTGCCATTACTGCTACAAGTTTTGAGATAAAATCGGGGACAATACAGATGATTCAAAATTCATGTCAGTTTGGAGGGTTACCGAATGATGATCCGAACGATCACATAGTGAGCTTTATAGAAATCTGTGATACTTTCAAGTACAATAATGTGTCAGAGGATGCAATAAGGCTATGGCTATTTTTATTTACTATCAGAGATAAGGCTAAGAGTTGGCTCCATTCACTACCACCAGGCTCGATTACTACATGGAACGACCTAGCCTAGAAATTTCTTGCAAAGTTTTTCCCACCTACAAAAATAGCAAAGTTGCGGAACTATATCTTCTCTTTCATTCTGTACGATTCAGAATCAATATATGAAGCATGTGAGAGATTTAAAGACTCGTTGCGAAAATGTCCACACCATGGGATTCCTAAATGGCTTCAGGTGCAAACTTTTTATAACGGTTTATTCAGCACAGTGATATCCAGTATAGATGCTGCAGCGGGAGGAGCTATTATGGCCAAGAATTGTGATGAGGGGTATCAGTTGCTTGAAACCATGGAAACTAATAATTATCAGTGGCCAACAGCAAGAACGTCTCAGCTAAGGACAGTAGGGGTTTATGAAGTGGATGCGATGACAACATTATCAGCTCAAGTGTCAGCTCAGATTTCTGCCCTTACAAAGAAGATAGATGCACTTGGGGTACAACCAGTTCAGAAAATGGAAACGATTTGTGAAATATGTGCGGGTAGCCACTCAAGCGATCAATGTGCAATAAATCCTGAGTCAGTCCAGTTTGTTTCCAGTTATAACAGGCAGCAAGGCAGTTTTCCAAACAGTTACAATTCAAGAGTGAGAAACCACTCAAATTTTTCTTGGAGTAGTAATCAGTCACATGCTCAAGCACAAGCTCCAAGGCAATCATATCCACTTGGCTTTCAGCCACATCAACAATCTCAACAACACCCACAACCTCATCAACCTGATAAGCTATCACAAATGGAAGAATTATTGGCAAGATTGGCAACTCAGTTTGAAGCCACAACGAAAAATCAATCGGCTGGAATAAAGAATCTTGAGAACCAAATTGGGCAGATAGCTAGTGCTTTGAATACTATAACTCCAGGTTCTTTACCTAGTGATAAGGAGAAAAATCTAAGGAATGATGAAAATGAACAATGTAAGGCAGTTAAACTCAGAAGTGGGAAGGAGTTGACTACAGATTTAGACGGACAAAAGAAAATAATTTCTGCTGAGGATGGTGAAAAAGAGAGTGGAAATTCGGAAAGTAAATCTAGGGAAAAAGTTGTCCAAAAACAACAAGAAGATAAGCAAACAATAGTAGTACCACCTGTACCATTTCCTAAAAAATTGCACAAGAAAAAATAAGATAGACAATTTTCGAAATTTTTAGAAGTGTTCAAAAAGCTGCAAATCAATATTCCATTTGCAGATTCTTTAGAACAAATGCCTAGCTATGCGAAATTCATGAAAGATATTTTAGCAAGAAAGAGGAAGCTAGGGGACTTTGAAACTGTAGCGTTGACAGAAGAATGTAGCGCAATTCTGCAAAGAAAGTTACCACCGAAGTTAAAGGATCCGGGTAGCTTCACCGTACCGTGCACGATTGGACCCCAGTTCTTTAACAGATGTTTGTGTGATTTGGGTGCGAGTATTAACTTGATGCCGCTTTCGATCTACACTCAGTTGGGATTACCAGCACCAAAGCCAATAAATATCTCTTTACAACTCGCAGATAGATCAGTGACATACCCTAGGGGCATTGTGGAAGACATATTAGTGAAGGTGGACAAATTCATATTTCCAGCCGACTTCATTGTGTTGGACTATGAAGAGGATAAAGACCTGCCCATTATCATTGGAAGACCATTTTTAGCCACTAGAAGGACATTAATTGATGTACAAAAGGGAGAGTAACGATGAGAGTCCAAGATGAAGAAGTAACTTTTAATGTTTTCAAGGCTATGAAATTTCCGAAGGGAGAGGAAGAGTGCTTTAGAGTTGATCTGATTGAAGGAGTGACGAGGGAGGTATTTAGTGAGTCTGTCAATGAAGACCCTCTTGAAACTGCATTGGTAAGTGAAATTTTATCTGATGATTCAACTGTTCTAGAATGGGTTCAAATGCTAGATTCAGCTCCGAAGTTCACACGATGTTTGCAAAAATTTGAACCTCTGGATTATTGGGGAAAATCGGATGAAAAGGTGAAATCATCCTCAGAAGAACCGCCCACCTTGGAACTTAAGCCATTGCCAAACCATCTACAGTATGCCTACCTTGGTTCTTCTTCTACCTTTCCAGTTATTATTTCTGCATCACTTGATAAGGTTCACGAAGAAAAGCTACTAAGGGTACTTCAGCAATACAAGACTGCTCTTGGGTGGACTCTTGCGGATATCAAGGGGATAAGCCCATCAATTTGCATGCATAAGATTTTATTGGAAGATGAAGCGAAATCGACTATTGAACAACAACGAAGACTCAATCCCATCATGAAGGAAGTTGTCAAAAAGGAAATCATTAAATGGTTGGATGCGGGAATTATCTACCCTATCTCAGATAGCTTATGGGTAAGTCCGGTCCAATGTGTGCCAAAGAAATAGGGAATGACAGTAGTTACAAATGAGCATAATGAATTGATCCCTACTCGAACAGTTACGGGTTGGCGGGTGTGTATGGATTATAGAAAGTTGAATAAGGCCACTTGTAAGGACCATTTTCCTCTACCATTTATAGATCAGATGTTGGACAGGCTTGCAGGGTATGAGTATTATTATCTTTTGGATGGATACTCAGGTTATAACCAGATTGTCATTACACCCGAGGATCAGGAGAAGACGACATTCACATGCCTATATGGTACCTTTGCTTTTCGCAGAATGTCTTTTGGATTTGTTATGCGCCGGCGACATTTCAACGGTGTATGATGGCTATTTTCTATGATATGGTCGAACAAAATCTCGAGGTATTTATGGAAGATTTCTCAGTTTTTGGGGATTCATTTGATTATTGTTTGGAAAAATCTCATTCTCGTGCTTAAACGGTGTATGGAAACGAATTTGGTTTTAAATTGGGAGAAATGTCATTTTATGGTGCGAGAGGGGATAATCTTGGGTCATCGAGTGTCATCAGAAGGAATTGAGGTTGATAGAGCTAAGATCGAAACCATTGAGAACCTCCCGCCACCAGTTTTAATAAAGGGTATTAGAAGTTTTTTGGGACACGCTGGCTTTTATAGAAGATTTATAAAAGACTTCTCCAAAATCACGAAACAACTTTGCAATCTTTTGGAGAAGGATGTCCCATTCAACTTTGATCAAGCATGCCTTGAAGCTTTTGATGTGTAGAAGAAGAAACTAGTTACCGCACCTGTAATCATAGCGGTAGATTGGAGTATCACGTTCGAATTAATGTGTAATGCTAGCGACTTTGCGATTGGTGCAGTTCTTGGCCAACGGAAAGATAAAATTTTTCACGCTATATACTATGCTAGTAAGACGCTAACGGATGCCCAACTGAATTATACCACTACAGAGAAGGAGCTATTAACAGTTGTTTATGCATTTGATAAATTTCGCTCATATTTGATTGGGAAAAATTTGATCGTGTTTACAGATCATTCGGCAATTAAATACTTAATAGCAAAGAATGACGCGAAACCGAGATTAATTAGATGGGTATTATTGCTACAAGAGTTTGACTTGGAGATCAGGGACCGAAAAGGAACAAAAAATCAGGTTGCTGATCATTTATCACGATTAGAAAATGCAGAACTAAAGAAAGATGACACAACAGTGATCAATGATTTTTTCCCGGATGAACAACTGTTTGCGGTAAGGATGGATACACTCTGGTATGCAGATTGTGTAAATTTCATTGTGAGTAAGTTGTTTCCGCCAGATTTGACAAGTCAACAAAACAAGAAATTTCTCCATGATGTGAAACAATATTTATGGGATGAGTCGTTTTTATTTAAATAGTGTGGAGATCAAGTAATAAGAAGGTGTGTTCCGGAAGTTTAAATGGAGAATATTCTCTACCAATGTCATGCATCTGACTATGGTGGACATTTTGCGAGAGAAAGAACGGCCGCTAAGGTGCTTCAATGTGGATTCTTCTGGCCAACACTTTTTAAGGATGCCCGTGTGTTTTCATTGAAATGTGAAAGATGCCAAAGAGTGGGTAATATATCAAAGCGACAAGAGATGCCACTAAATATGATCTTAGAAGTCGAAATGTTTAATGTTTGGGGAATCGACTTCATGGGACCATTTCCATCATCTTTTAGCAACTCCTATATACTTCTAGCTGTGGATTACATTTTGAAGTGGGTAGAAGCTATAGCATCGCCCACCAATGATGCTAAGGTTGTGGTTTTCATTCGAAAGAATATTTTCTCTAGATTCGGCACTCCTCGTGCAATCATTAGTGATGAAGGCACACACTTTTGTAATAAGCAATTCTCAGCTATTCTCGCTAAGTACGGAGTCACTCATAAGATAGCTACTGCTTACCATCCACAAACAAATGGTCAAGCCGAGGTATCTAATCGAGAAGTGAAACGAATGCTCGGGAAGATAGTGAACCCTAGTCGGAAAGATTGGGCTAGTAAGTTAGATGATGCTTTATGGGCATACCGTACAGCTTTCAAAACTCTGATAGGGATGTCTCCGTACGGGTTAGTATATGAGAAGGCATGCCATCTTCCGGTTGAACAAGAACACAATGCTTATTGGGCAATCTAGAACTTAAACTTGGATATGTCTGCTACGGGAGAAAAGCGCCTCTTACAATTGAACCAAATGGATGAATTCAGACTCCAATCATACGAGAACGCGAAGTTATATAAAGAAAAGGTTAAGAGGTGGCATGAAGAGAAAATTCATGAAAGAAAGTTTGAAGTAGGGCAAACAGTGCTATTTTACAATTCAAGGCTTAAATTGTTTCTAGGGAAGTTGAAATCCCGTTGGTCAAGGCCATTTATCATTACAAAAGTTTATCCTCACGGAGCTGTGGTGGTGGAAGACCCGGATGCCAAACGTAATTTCAAAGTAAACGGTCAGAGATTGAAGCAGTACTATGGGGGTTGTGTTGATCGTGAAAAGACATCGGTCAACCTTGCTGATTAGAACAGAGAAGAAAGTTAGGCTGAAGACTATAAACCAAGCGCCCCCTGGAAGCCAAGCACTTATGAGCTCAATAGAAGAATATTCATTTGTCAAATTCTCAAATTTCTAATCATGTCCTTTATTTTTAGTGTTATTGAATTGCTTAGTGGTGTAAGGTATCTTGTCTTTGTTTTTCTTTCTTAGTATGTTAGTTTAGTTAATTATGTAGTTTATCTTAGTTTAGGGTTTTAAAATAAGTCTTACTCTCCTAGCAATCAAAGACTAAGAATTTAAGTTGTGGTATGCAGGTTGTAAGCAAGCAGGAGCACAAAAGTCACCAAGACAGGCCGAAGCGCCTAGGCGCCCAAGCCATGCACAAACCAAGCACCTAGGCGCCCAATAGCAGAAGCAAAGTCGTGCCCCAAGCGCCTAAGCGCTCCCACCTAGGCCAAATCAAACGCCTAGGCACTCTACATGCCCAACAGATTTTGCTGCCAACCGCCTAGGTGGTCAAACCTATGCAATGTCAAGCACCTAGGCGCTCATGTTGTACCTTGAAAAAAAAATATAAGCCCTAATCGGGCAATACTCTTCCAAACCCAAATCACACACTCTCTTGCTCTCCTACTCCAACTCAAACTCACTCAACTCGCATCCCTCCCCTAATCTAGCCACGATTATCATCTTCTTCTTGTTTAAGCATAACTAAACACTTAATCTCCGACCCAAACTACGGCAATAAATCTCCATCTTGTCATCCTTCCTCACCAATTCGGCACCCAACCATCCATCTATCTGAAGTAAGGGTTCAAAGCTCAAATTGCTCCTGAAACTTTGATTGGAACATCATATTTGGCTATAACCAAGTAAGTGTGCAAGATTTTTCGTGCACATTGTTTGGATTAACTTGGATAATAGCTACATTAGTACTTTGAAGCTAGTTTCTTTCATTGTGTTGGCTCAAGTGGGTTTGGGTATTCTGAATTGTTGCTTGTATTGCATTGGAAGGATAGTGTGCTTAGTTATTGACAAATTTGGTGAAACTTAAGTTTGGGTGAGTGCTTCAAACAATAGTGTTCAAAATTTTTGTGCACCAAGTGTTTGATATTTTGTCACAAAGAGGATTTGACCATCCTAAGCGACTGAACATCATTTGGTTGAGCAAGAAAGTAAGACACAAGACCCATGGCTACTAAAAGGCAAAGAGGCGAGGTTTCGGGCACTTCGACTAAGTTTGACAAAAAGAGATTTACAAGTGCTAGTGCGTCCGAAAGATATTACAATTCGCTCTCTAGTAAAACGCTAATTCCTGAGCGTGGATTATGTCCAGAGGTAGAAGATGGGGAGTTACTACAAATGATTGGGAGTAGAAGATGGGCGAACTTTACAGCCCAACCAGATTCATCGGTAGTTAAAATTGTTAAGGAATTCTACGCCAATGCAAAAGATCATATTGGTAACATGATTTGGGTTCGCGGAAAATCAGTGGAAGTCAGTTTCAGGTCAATAAATGCTTACTACGACTTGAACACAATACCCAATAATGGCTTCATACAATATTTAGATCACGAGCTGGACTACAATGAGGTCATTCAAGCCTTGTGTGTACCTGGAACATAATGGAAATTAACAGATCAACAAGAAGCAATTTTTTTCCATACATCCGCACTAAGTAGTTACGGGAAAGCATGGCATGCCTTTATTTGTGCCAAGTTGATGTCGTGTAGACATACACGTGATGTTATAAATCGACGGGCAGCATTGCTTTTCTGTATTGCACAAGGAAAATCTATAGATGTGGGTCAGGTTATACATGATTCAATTGACAGAGCAATTAAAGGAGGGACCTCAGGTGGACTACCTCATCCATCTTTGATTACTGGACTATGTCGACAAGCTGGACTAAAATGGGATGCCGAATAAGCTACACAACCTCCTTTAGCCGGAATTGACCACTCAGTGATAAAAAAATACAACGTATGGGGAGGGGGCACACCACACCCGAGAGGGTTAGGTTTCATTATTGTGCCTCCCAAGCCTACAGACGAGTCTAATCAACAGTCACATGACAATCCTACTGCTGCTGCTGGAAGTTCTGGGCCACCACCAAAATTTTTTGAAGACATTCGTCAAGAATTAAGAAATCAAACTAGAAGGATTGACATGGTGGCTAATCAAGTTCAGTATGGATTGAACCGGGTGGAAAGAAATCGGGATAGCTTGGCTCAGGAACAAACAGAGATGTATCAGAACTGTAGCGCAGCATTCCTAGAGATGTTCTATCGCATGAATCCAGCAGGCGCTCCCTACCAATTTCCACCCTTGTCTGCGTACCCCCTGCTGATCTATCCCCTGAAGATGAGGTTAATGATGAAGAAGACGAGGAATAGGGCGTCTATCTTTCAGGGAAGTCCTCAGTGCCTAATTTCTTATGTTTTGTTTGTTATATACAATGAGGACATTGCATAGGTGAAGTTTGGGGGTGCATTCTTCCAGTTCTAGTTGCATTCATGCAGTATTCATTTAGTAGTATTTCATGTAGTTTTCAATCATGTAGTTTTCATTCTAATTTCTTACCCAAAAAAATGGAAAAAAAAAGAAGAAAAATTCAAGTATTTGCATGTTTCCAGCCGTTAGATAGTTTAAGTCTGTTTTGGCCAGTGATGAGATTGAAATTGAGTAGACAAGTATATTATTGACTGTTAAGACTTTGATGTGATTTCTTATCATGATTTGAATCTTTACCTGTTTGAAACTGATATAATAAGGATAGCACAGTAAAAATAACTATGTTGACTGATTGAGTCTAAATTGATATATAATGGACTTCTTGAGGATAATACTAGTTTGAATGAGTGAAAGACATTAATAGGCGGAGATGACTGAATTTAGACAAAAACTTAAGTTTGGGAGAAAAATTTAGGATATATAAGCTTCAAAAAAAAAGAAAAGAAAAGAAAAAGAAAAAAAATGATGAAAAAGATACTGTGACTAGTCTTATTTCGGGGCCTTTGTTACTTGAGTAAGTACGCCCGAGGGGATTGTCTTTACACCTAGCGCCCTAAGGTCTTTTATGGTTTGGGAGTCGTTGGTTGAAAGCTCGCTAAGGGGTAGCACTGTTAGCCTAATGGAATGAGACATTGCACAGTCATGGGATATAAAAAAAATAATAAAACGGGAAAAGAGCAAAAAACCCCCGTAATGATAAGTAAATCATAAGTATCCCGGATTGGTCTCTTGAATTTGGTGGATGTTTGACTTTAGTTGAATCTAGCTTGTTCGTGAATTTTGTGAGTTTACACTATATGATTCCTTTAAAGAGATCTATTATGTGTTGTATTTAGCATTATATTAGTTAGCATTATTGTTGAGCACACACGCACTATATCAGTAATGACAGGGTAAGATTTGATGATTGACTATGAAATTATTGATCTATCTTGGTATGATGTACTAGCAAGTTTATTGTGATTTCTTTGAGGCTTGATGAATAGATTTTGTTCTGTTTGGCTGCTGGAATTTTAGGCATGTAGATAGCTGCATTTGCATTTGCATTGGATATTTAGTTATTGCATTGCGTTTTGTTGCTTTGGGACAAGAAATTGGTTAAGTTTGGGGGTATTTGATGAGTAGGTTTTATACCTATGAATCCGATATTATTAAACTTAATTATTGCTATCTTTAATTAATTTTTAGTATCTTTTTATGTGTTTTGTGTTTATTTCTTATAGGTTGGAGCTGGAGGGACAAATTGGTCATTTGAAAGAAGAAAAAGGTCAAAATTAATTAAAATTAGAGTTGAGTAGCATTTTTGTAATTACGCGGTCCTGGTCAAGCGCCTAGGTGCTTGGAAATGGCTTGTGTTGAGCGCCTAGGCGCTCATGTGCGGCAAAAAGGAGGATTTTCTACTGTCAAGTGGGTTTTTGAAGCCAAAAAGGAATCTAAATTAGGTGGGAGACTAATACAAATAGGAGAAGACTTTAGAAAAGTGGTATCACTCAATTTTTCAAGAGATTTGCAGAGAGAACAAAAAAGAAAAAAACGAAGGAGAATTGCAAGGGCTGAAGATCAAAGAGAGATTATTGGAGCAAATTCAGAGTTTCTTCTTCTCTTCTCTAGTTTTATCTTTTGTAATTATCTGGGATGTTTGGATTATTAATCTGGATGATGTTTTTCTTTATTATGATTATCAACGGAACTTGGTATGAAGTTTAAATTAAATATTCCCATTGAATGAAAATTAGTTTTTATTGAATTATTTATTATATCTTTTGCTTATTGATTAATTGTTTGGCTAGCAATTACTGTGATAATCTATATAAAATTGGAAGATAGAGTATAGATTGAGATCTGGATATAATAATATCTATTCATATAATCTGATTAGGGTTAATATGATTAGCATGTAGGATATGAATATACCTATGTGTCTTTTGTATCCATTAAAAGAATTTGTGCGTAAAACCCTTATTAACTTGATTCATATAGGAATATAGTGAATTAATTGACTAGAGTATTCCTTGTAATTTTGTGTCTTAAGGATAAGATTTAGAAGGATTTGTTCACGTGCCTTTGGAAGAAACGCGTGAATTCTATAAAACATTCTTGGATAATGATTCATATAAATTAATTAATTTAAATAGGAAGGAAATTGGTTTAAATGAAATTCTAAGGGAAGTTGTAATCTTAACCTGCTAAATCTGCAGTTATTCTTGTGAAATTCTGATTTTAATTATTAGTTTTGTTAAGTTAAATTTTCAAATCATAAACAATATTTCATAGTTTAAAATAGGATTAATTGCATTGAAATTAGTAATTGATAAATATTAGTCAATTTCCTCGCGGGAACGATATCCTTGCTTGCTGAATATTACAATTGAATGCGTATACTTGCGTGTTAAAGTGCTATTAAAAAATTAGGCAACATATCATCAAAATATGTGATTGGGGGGGGGGGGTTGTATATAGATGGAGGATCATCCTTAAACATCTGGCCTTATGATACCTTAGAAAGGATGAAGATAAACCCAAATAGAATTCGGAGCAGACATGTCATCTGATAGATCTCGACGGGATACTATGGGAGAAATAAAACTTCCAGTGGAGATTGGACTACATACATTCCACATATCCTTCCAAGTGTTAAACATCACCATAGGATATAATTTACTTTTGGGAAGACCGTTGATTCACATAGCGGGAGCCGTCCCATCCACATTCCATTAGCAGTTGAAGTACACCATCAATGGTAAATTGGTGATTGTTAACGCCAAACCAGAGTACCCAATCTCTATGCAAAGGGATATGCCTTTGATCAGTCTTCATGAAGGAGTTGAGAATGCTAGCTTTCAAGCATTCGAAGTGAGCAACACTTACTATCGACCTATCAAGGCACCAAACTTGAAACCAAGAGTCTCTCCCGAAGTAATGAATGTTAGTCAAGATATGATATCCTAGGGTTTTTGGCCAGTAAAAGGGCTGGGATAAAATCAACAAGGAATTAAGGATTCAATTTAGATATCGGCCAAGTAGGGAAGGCTGGATTGGGCTACTACTCTGGATCAAAACACAAAAACCAACATAAACATATGCCAGCTCATCTATCAACCATCTTGCTACCAGATCTCACTGATGCATGATGCAAGAAATATAGGAGAAAGATTTGAAAGTAGTACGCATACAAGCCAATCATGTATGATGATAATATACTTTGTAAACAATCTTATTTTTTATTAATAAAAGTATTTATTTAACAAAGGCATTTAATTATCTACATGGTACTGTTTTAATAATATGTGATAAATGCATAGTTTTAAGAAATACTTTTAGAATCATGATTAAATCATGCTAATGAGATCTAAATTTTTAGATAACTTAAAAATAAAAATGTTCCTATTCTATGGATTACTAAAAAGAGGATTAGTGAAATCGGATAGATTGAACATACATTGCGCGCTTACTCATTGGATGAGGATGACTGATCTCATGATCATTTGTGTGGAGACACTAAAGTAAGAATATAGGTGCTTATTGGAGAATAAGTTGACTGAACGTGGCTCACTAAGGAATACCTAATGGAGTTTTACTTGCCTATCAATAGGGATTCCTATAGTTATAGTAGTACAAGTGATCCTTGGACTTGAGATCATCATAGTATCTTGTGTATAATGAATTATACTTTGACTTGTTCTTTAAGACCCTTAGGGTATATCACATGGTATACTTGGGTGTAATTAGTTATATATAAAGATGATGAATGATCAATAAAGAATCTACAACTTCTAGAAAAAGAAGAGAAATGTCATATATGTTTTGATAAATGACAACCTAGGAATACTTGACCAAGGTGGAATGAAATTAGAAAGGAATTTCTAATTTACATTCATTCGAAGTTGTGCATTTGGGAGTCAAAATACATATAATTAAATGAAATAAGGTTTGACAGTAATTCCGTGTCTTATACTTAATTGGAACATTGTATGGTGGAATGAATGAATTGTACAAAAACTATTTACCCAAAGGTTCTTTTATGATTAATGTTAAAATCTATATTATCTGGAAAGTCGTTGATTGCTAAGGAGGCTTATCCTTATTGTAAAATAAATATTATTTATTTAAATATATTATTAGTTTAATCTATTTATTTAAATAAGATTAGAATTGTTCTAATTGATTTACTCACAATCGGTTTAATATGGTGAACCTAAAAGGTCACACCATAAAAGGAAGAAAAATTCTTTAAGAAGTTAATGACATAATTGTAATAATATGTTAAGCGTATTTAATTTAATCTATGGTGATGGAATCAATTAAATAGCTTTAAATTTATTATTTAATATTTTGAAAATATTAAATATAAATTAATAAGAGGAGATTTATTAATGTTATTACAATTATTATTATTTTTAATTTCGAAAGAAGTTTGGGAATTAATTTAATATAAGTACTCCTATTTATTCCTAATAAGATTATGAGGCAAATTAATTAAAAGAGTTTACTTAATTATCCCTAATGAGATTAGGGAGCTTAATTAATTAAAGGATTTTAATTAATTAAATATAACTCTATTTCTAATTAGATTAAAAGGGTTAACTAATATTTATATAAAAAGATTCTTATGCCAGATATTGGTAGACGTAATTCCAATTTATTGGAGAGTACTCATTTTCTATATAGATATAAAAATTAGGGTTTATCCAACCACCCTCCTTCTTGAATAATCCTTTTTTTCCTTGGTGGATCACCTCTAGAGGCCAAACACTTGGGTGGCTAACGTTAATCAAAGGAAGGAATCAATCTTGGAGATTCAAGGAGATCGCGGAGAACTAGAAGTTGAACTCGTACCTATGGAAGCTCGAATCTACAAGGGTATGATTCCATAACTTCTTATCCTTCGTTTTAATTAATAACATGTATAAAGGATGATCTGGCTAATTGGTTTGTGAAAATTTTAAATCTGATTTTACCATGCTTTCGATGTTTTATGCAATTTGATTGCATTTTTTATTTTCACAAATCTTAACAGTAGTATCAGAGATAAACTTTTATGCAGTTATTGTGATGCCCCCAAATCCAGGTCCCTCAGAACCTCAGATCCGGTCTGCCACGATACTACTATTGTCAAAATATTTATATTTTTCATTCATAACTTAATGAATATAACCTTGCTTATTACAATTTAGAATATAAATAAATTTCATTACCAGGATCTACACAATGACCCCAAACTTTTATAAGTTTCACAACTTTGTCATTTACTATTCTCGTATTACATCACATTTGATGTTATAAAAATATGCGGAATAATTTAAACTTTTTCAATCTCCTTTGAATTTATTTTTTATTGATATCTTAACTTGAATCAATTACAAATCCCTGAATCAAATTATGTTATGATTCATTGTAACGACCCCAAAATCCATATAAATTAAATCTCAACTTTGGTCGTTAACCATACATTAAATCTCTAATTTTACATCATTATTCGATATTAAACTTAATAAAATTGCGGAATATTTAAAACGTTTATACACTTCCTTCTTTCATGCCCTGAATCGTAACCTTTACATTACATCTCTTTGATTCAATCTTATATCATGAATCGTTACAACAAAATGACTATACAAAGTCTTACATCATAACTAAATATCCATATACATTGGATAGCTCAACTTACAATTTAACAACATATTACGTTCAAAATATGAAATACATTTCTCATAAAACATAAGTAATCTTCGTGAATATAGATCTCTATAACTCACATAGCACGTAACTTTACCTTAAAATTTTGACCTGCAAAAGTGGTTATTTGCAAGAGTGAGCTCGACAGCCCAGCAAAGTCTAACAGTTTTCATGCATCACATAACACATAATAACATGCTCGATATACATCTCATTAAAGTAACATGGCATACATGCTTTTGATTCACATAGCAAATATAAAGATTGAGTTCCTTACTCAATCATCATTACGTAGCCAAAACAATGCAGTCATATATTGACTTTAACATTTCATGATTCAACATGCTTAACATATCATGCAATTTAAAACAGTTCATCAAGTCCACGTAGAAAATAGGAACCGAAAGACTTGCCTTGATCGTTGTTTACCAATAATAGCTTAACAGCTTACAGTTATCTGCACTTCACGTGCCCTTTGATTTAAGAAGATAATGGTTATCCTTTTGATTATCAAGCCTCTTTTTCCCAATTCCTTTCTTAAAAACCTGTTAGAAATCACTCACTTTCTCTCTAGGGTTTTCTCAAATTTTCTCTGTATTCTTCTTCTTCTCTCCCTTTTCTTCAACTGAGTCTTTCCTTTCTCTTCTAACTTACGTAGAATAGTATAACGTATATAGTAATAATATATATTAATGATATAATATAAATATAGATATAACTTATATCAGTTATGTAAGTTTTTGAAAATCAAAAGCCATAAGGCTTATTTGGCTAACCACTAAAAAAAAAAAATCAATTAATCCTTATGTCTTGTTTGGTAAAACACAATTAGATTAAATACATAATAGGCATTAGGCTTTGTTTGGCAAAACTAAATTAAACACTTTTAATTTATTTTAATAACTCCTTTATAACAAGGTTATTTGTCACACTTCTATTAAAATAAATAAACAATTTAATCAATTCAAATACTACTCTATTAAATTACTTTAACACATAAATTATTAACATATAATTATAATTTCCTTTATAATTATAATTTTATTCAACCAACTAACACTTTATTTTAATTACAAATTCTAATTATAAGTATTATAATTTATTTAATCATTATTACCTCTCTAACTTAATTATTAAATTAAATTAGATTACTATTTCAAAATAATTACTTTCCTTAACTCATTAATTATTTTTTAAACAAATAAATAATCAAATCACATCAAATCAAATACTTATTCAACAATAAACACATCCATTAAATATTTATATAATTCAATAAATATTTAAATATTATAATAAAAATCTGGATTGTTACATCATTCCCTCCTTACAAGGATTCTGTCCTCAGAATCACAACTCAAGTCACTCATTCGTTACAATCTTCCCTACTTACAAAGATTCTGTCCCCAGAATCGAAGACACAAATTACACAAATAACTCAGAGAAATCTTTCATCATTTTATCTAAATATAGATTTTATATTTCCTACTACATTCATTACCTAACAAATTCTATGTTTCATTTCATAACTTTCATTTGAACTCAATTATATTTTGAGTAATATATATCTTTTAACCAATTCATTTCCTTTTCTAGGGATCGTTATCATAAACACTCGGGATATTACATTCACCCTTTCTTCTAAGAATTTCGTCCTCGAAGTTTTATTTATTAATTTTTATTCATTCACTCTATTGAAGTAGATTTTACATCACTACTTCATTCATTCATTGGCTTCTATAACCACTTTCTTTCCACAAACATCATTCTACAATTATTAAACTTTTCTATTAAAAATTTCACAAATTTCTTTGATAACTCATCCCCTTCTCATTTCAAAATCTCTTTTCTCACTTCATCAACACATTCATCATTCAGTGTCGTATTCTACGACTCACTTCTTTCTAAGGAATACTTTCCTTTTTCACTTCCATCTTACAGAATAACAAGAATCTTCCACAATTGTTCAATAATTGGGAAGTAGTACGAATAACTCAGGAATATAAAAGATTCCAAATCATGCTGAGGGTCACAAGACCACGAACTATGTCCACAGTTACAAGTAATCTTTTAACTTCAACTTTAACAGTCATAAGACTATAAGGACCCCCGTACTTAGGGTGTTAAGCCCTTCGTACGATGTATTGTGCAGAAACATTTAAACGCTATGCATATGTCCATAGTTACAAGTAATCTTTCAACTTAAACTTTAATAGTCATAAGACTATAGGGACTCCTCGTACTTAGGGTGATCAGCCCTTCGTACAATGTATTGTGCACAAACATCTCAACGCCTCCGCGTAATCCCCTATAAAAGGGTTGTTCATCTCAGCTTTTCAACATCTGAATCTGCACCAAAATAATTTGGTTTGGCATAACCTCTCAAGAAACTCTTGAATTTCATGAACATCTTTCAATATTTGTCTAGCTGAATCAAATAGCATAGACCTCTACAATAACTCGGACATTAACCGAAATATACATATACATACATGCATATGTATTCTCATATCTTAAAGAAATCTCAAATATCTTTTTTTTATGACGTCATGATACCACACTGTATTTACAGTCCGTTGAGAATTTCGTCATTTGGTGACTTTATCATACTACATCATACCATAGTGGGCTGACGATCCTTAAATCACATCCAACACTAGGTAATACTGCATTGATGACTCCATCGTTTTTATCATCTTTGCACCAGGTTATATGATGCATTAATGATATAAAATACATTTTGATATATTGCAAATCATTTTTGTCTAGCCGAAGCAATTAGCATAGACATACGAATAACAGTATTGTTGTTAAAACTCATTGGTACCATCATTTGATCCAATGTTTTTCAAGAAAATAAAAGTGTAAACATCAGCACGAAGTCAATAAATTTTGAAAGTCTAGCACAGCTAGTAGATTTAGAATACCTATGCTTCCACTATCAACTCCACTTTCTATAATGATCCATTGCTTAACAGGTCTATCTATTCCTATCATCCTCAATACTCCATTCACACTTAATTATACCCTAGTTCATCAAACTTACCACACGTTATGAGTTCAGGAACTTGCCACAATCATATGAGTTTAAGAACTTATCCTAGTCAGACCATAGGCGTCCATTCGCTGAGGGGTTCAAAAATATACCATATAATTATGAGTCACGAACCTACCATAAGTATGAGTTTTAAGAACTCGCACTTAACCTTATAATATTCTCTAACTATACTCTACCTATCTGTTATATACATGAGAAAAGAATCACCTTCTCAACAGGCATATAGCAAATAGCGCGACACAAACATTCCAATGATTATCAATGTGATAAACTGAGTGCAAGCACAAAATCTTCGCCCATACAAAGGTTTGCACAACTCAGCCATCACATGAGTTCTCAATTAAAATCCCACCTAACTCTATCTTTCTTTTAACTTGCTCTTTGCTCGATACGAATTTCTCATATCACATCATCTATAACTCCTCATGAGTTATCTCGTACTATTTCATAGTACACCATCTTCATAGTATTAAGCTATAATTATTCAAACATTACAGACCATCTTTCTTTTATAACTTAAACAGATCACGTCGTGACCTTATTCTATAATCATCTCTCTTAAAATTCTTTTGTTAACTCGTGATCGTTTTGTTTTACGATCCTCATTCTTTCCTTTTCATCATTTACGACATTATTCGTTATCTTGGCTATTGGAGTTAGGAAACTCTTATTTCTTATCTTTATATCTCTTCAAGATTCTTCTTTGAATCTTCTTGTTTATATAACAATTCTTCCTTTAAGAATTTCTAACTTCATTTACTTCGCTCAAAATTTCATTCAAGTTCTAAGCTCTCATCATACGTGTCCATTTCTACATTTGGTACACATCTAGTCTCTAACAGTTTCAATATGGTACGCTGAGTGGTTTCCCACAAACAACCAACAAACTAGGTTCCGAGTTGCTAGTTCGTATATACCTCCGCTCTATGAAGGAATCGTTTAGCCTAGATACCATACATCAACTACAAAAGAGTACAATTGCACCATACTTAGATATAACTCTCTATTCTTAACTTCTTTATCACTCTTCTTATAGACACTGTCTATTTATTATCACATTACATCCTTATTATTGGAGTTGGGTATCCCCACATTCATATTCCTTATAACTCTGCGAGATTCTTCTTTGAATTCTTTCACGCAAGTTTTAATCCCTTATTGTGCAAACTCTATTTGAGCTTATTCGCTCATTATCTTCACCTCTCTTCTCTAAAGTTATAGCCTACGGTACTCCTACCTAAGGTTTATAGCCTACAGCTTTGATACCAACTGTAACGACCCCAAAATCCATATAAATTAAATCTCAACTTTGGTCGTTAACCATACATTAAATCTCTAATTTTACATCATTATTCGATATTAAACTTAATAAAATTACGGAATATTTAAAACGTTTATACAATTCCTTCTTTCATGCCCTGAATCGTAACCTTTACATTACATCTCTTTGATTCAATCTTATATCATGAATCGTTACAACAAAATGACTATACAAAGTCTTACATCATAACTAAATATCCATATACATTGGATAGCTCAACTTACAATTTAACAACATATTACGTTCAAAATATTAAATACATTTCTCATAAAATATAAGTAATCTTCGTGAATATAGATCTCTATAACTCACATAGCACGTAACTTTACCTTAAAATTTTGACCTGCAAAAGTGGTTATTTGCAAGAGTGAGCTCGACAGCCCAGCAAAGTCTAACAGTTTTCATGCATCACATAACACATAATAACATGCTCGATATACATCTCATTAAAGTAACATGGCATACATGCTTTTGATTCACATAGCAAATATAAAGATTGAGTTCCTTACTCAATCATCATTACGTAGCCAAAACAATGTAGTCATATATTGACTTTAACATTTCATGATTCAACATGCTTAACATATCATGCAATTTAAAACAGTTCATCAAGTCCACGTAGAAAATAGGAACCGAAAGACTTGCCTTGATCGTTGTTTACCAATAATAGCTTAACAACTTACAGTTATCTGCACTTCACGTGCCCTTTGATTTAAGAAGATAATGGTTATCCTTTTGATTATCAAGCCTCTTTTTCCCAATTCCTTTCTTAAAAACCTGTTAGAAATCACTCACTTTCTCTCTAGGGTTTTCTCAAATTTTCTCTGTATTCTTCTTCTTCTCTCCCTTTTCTTCAACTGAGTCTTTCCTTTCTCTTCTAACTTACGTAGAATAGTATAACGTATATAGTAATAATATATATTAATGATATAATATAAATATAGATATAACTTATATCAGTTATGTAAGTTTTTGAAAATCAAAAGCCATAAGGCTTATTTGGCTAACCACTAAAAAAAAATAATCAATTAATCCTTATGTCTTGTTTGGTAAAACACAATTAGATTAAAGACATAATAGGCATTAGGCTTTGTTTGGCAAAACTAAATTAAACACTTTTAATTTATTTTAATAACTCCTTTATAACAAGGTTATTTGTCACACTTCTATTAAAATAAATAAACAATTTAATCAATTCAAATACTACTCTATTAAATTACTTTAACACATAAATCATTAACATATAATTATAATTTCCTTTATAATTATAATTTTATTCAACCAACTAACACTTTATTTTAATTACAAATTCTAATTATAAGTATTATAATTTATTTAATCATTATTACCTCTCTAACTTAATTATTAAATTAAATTAGATTATTATTTCAAAATAATTACTTTCCTTAACTCATTAATTATTTTTTAAACAAATAAATAATCAAATCACATCAAATCAAATACTTATTCAACAATAAACACATCCATTAAATATTTATATAATTCAATAAATATTTAAATATTATAATAAAAATCTGGATTGTTACATTCATTTTGTTCAATTTCTGTATAGACCTTTACATCTCGATTCGAATTTCTCTATGTATCACATAGTACAACTTTACAACTTATTATGTACTATACATAGTAAACTACTTTCAAGCATATCTACTAGAACCTAAACATGGTTCAAGAGCATCTATTTAAACAAATGAATCAATCTCATTTGATTCTATTGATCTTTATCAATCAAGTAGCACGTAATCTTTACCGTAAGTCCTTAACCTGCAAAAGTGGTTATTTGCAAGGGTGAGCTCGATAGCCCAGCAATTCTAACAGGTTTCATGCAGCACATAGCATATAATAGCATATTCAGTTCATACATTCATAATCAATTAATCTTTACTACGCATGTTACTTCACATATAACATGCATAAAGATTTATATCACATACTTACCATCAAAGATCAACTTTCACATTTCATACATATCTCATATGCATTTCATATAAATACATCAACATTTGCATAGCATAATATAGCTCAACTAACAGTTATCAAATTCATATATCAAATAGGAACTGAATGACTTGCCTGATTCCTAATTTATGAACTACGACTTAACTGCTTAACGCTTATCTGCACTTCGTGTATTCCTACACAGTTATATAATCATGGATTCATATCTATTAGTCATACATTCATATAGTCTCAATGTAATAATAATGTTACATTGTTCTCTAACTAGGTTCATAAAACCTACACTTCACTTTCTTATCACATTCTCGGAGTAGCTAGGTCCGTATAGGTATACCTTAACCATTCGGACATGACATTTACATCCGTATATCTCTATCGCACACTTGACTCGCTACGTGATCGACATATTTAAAACTCGTATAGGTAAGTTCAAACGTATACATAACGTCTAACTTAGTCGTAACTATTTACAACATCACCTATACTATATATTAATAGCACAATTCAGTTTGTAAAACATTACAAATCCAAACAACGTATCATTGTTTACTATCTTGAAAGTATTTCTTTGGACTTCAGTTTTGAAAATGATAATTAACATTCATCTCTAACACATAACATGCTTATTAATACCTTATATATCATATTGGTCATATATTACAAGTTAAAGTAATCATATAAGAATGCTTCAAACATTATATCAAAAATAGATCACACAACTGACTGCAGCATGGCGCAGTTGTGCTCTGTCCAGGCCTAGGGACGGCGCAGCTGCGCTGTCCCCTGGCCAGACCAGGGCAGTGCTTTGCATTTCCTGTTTTTGTCCAAACTTTAACATACCTATGTACTAATACTCTATCATATATACATGTTAGAGGTGCTCACACGAGCACATGACCACTCTTGAGTTCATTCTCTAGAAGCTTTAACTTACAACTTACATGGTATTATAACATAACAAGACCATGTAGCTGCCATGTTTTATAACTTGGCTATATATCCACATAGAGGTTTCACGATCTGTTAATACAAATTCTTATAATGCTCATATTGTTTATTCACAACTATCATTGTTCACACTTCAAATCATGCTTTAAACTCATTTTTGGTTTAGCTATCAACATGTTCAATACATACAAATTGTGTCTAAGAATATTATAGTCATAGCATGACATCCTAACCCTTTAGAATCTAGATAATTAAGTGATGCAACTAGATATTGGAAATATGTTCGAGGTTGCCTTTGAAATAATTTTTCATGAATGATACAACATGACACATATAAGATAACTTTAAAACTCTTATCATAAGTAAATAAGTCATGATATCTTCTTTTCAAGATCAGAATATATAACATGTAACATTCATGCATATTCACCTTAACCGTATCAAACTTTTTTCCTTAAAACATTTTCTAACATAAAGCTAACAAGTATGATCATGACAAGGACACCATAACACCATAACTTGATTATTTCTCTCTAAAAGAAATCATGTATGTGAACTACTAAGTTCAGAATTCGTAGAACATGTATTACCTCAAAGTTTGTTTTCAAAACTTTAAGTTTTCATTACAAATTAATCTCTTACTAAATCTTGTTGATCACTTCATACTACACAAGAAATCTTTATATCTCATGTTACTCCCCTTTTTAGATATATATTTAGGTCATAACACCAATTCCACAACACAACATAAACAAAACCAGCAACTGGTTCTGAGGTACGGCGCAGCTGCGCCATGTCGAGTTCAGAAGCAGTATAGATGCTCTATTTTGCACCGAAAATTCTAACTTTGTTTCCATCGATTCAAGCACGCTTCAAACCTTTACTAAAGTGTTTATACATGCTATTAAACTTCATAAACACCTTATAACATGATTATTCATATCAATTAACAATTGAATTCAAAAATTTTTAAGAATCAAACAATACCCATCTCAAGAACATAATTAGAATTTATACCTTCTTGAGCTTGAATTGAACTTCCTACACTTTGGGTATGCTTCTAAAGTAGCTTAGCAACTTATACTCTACACTTAAAATTACTAGACAAGCTTCAAGCAACACAAAAACTGAAATCAAGCTTTTATTTATAGAAAGAGCATGGATAAGACATTGGCATTAATTACACTAAGGTTTGATTCATGGTGTAATGGAGGGATACATTGGTTAATCAAGAGTTGATCAACCACCCTTACTAACCCTATTCTTAGCAAATAATCACCTATTCAATAGCCTTTTTGGAAAAATACGTAACTAAGCTTCTAAGTCACCATTTATGACCTTTGTGACACATAATTTGGGACAAGAGAGTAAAATCTCAGCAATCTTGCAAAATATAGGTTATCCACATATACACAACCCTATTCTTTGGTTATATTGTATACACATAACATCCATACATGGGTTATAACATAATGTCACAATATGATTTTCATAATTAACATTTTAAGGTAGTAGATGCGATATGGAAATGTAACATACACATAATCCATGTACATTTTATCACATCGGTATATTTTATTAAAATAATAGTTTACAATATGTTCATGGTATATTATTTTAATATATGCCCACATACATATTGTCACATACACATTTTATGATGTATTCATATCATATAATTTCCATAAATCTCAATATATGGTCACTATATAAAGTATAGTCACATAAGTGTCGCACTACACTATATAATGCAGTTGTATTCCATATATATAATATATTTAATATCTCCTTTTTACTATTTACCACCCATTGTAACATAAATAAATAACACATATCTTTGAGAGTACACATTTAATTGCCTCATCATAATAAATATAAATCATATAATATTTGTAACCAGTATACTTATTATCATGCTATCACTTGCAATAATAATAATAGTTGAATATACCATCAAATAATTGCTAGATACTAATATATTGTCCATAACAATAATTAATATTATAAGATAATGTATCTCACCACTGTGCCACACAAGGCATATCTTACAAGCTCAATCTTAAGCTTTTCTCATTCTCCACACATATTATTCTTTCAATATAATAACAATTAACTATATGTACGACACATGTACATATATTATATATATAAAATAGATAATGAGTTTATTTTCTATTATAATAAATTGTTTCCATCAATTTATTTACACATAGCAAATACGTTTTAATACATTTACTATATTATTAATCATACCCTATATAAAAATATATAAGGTAATATTATTATTCAAAAATAACATTTCCTCCTTTTATTAAAATAACTCAATATTAGAAATATATAATTATTATGCATTCTTCTAATAGAATATAATATTCTATAATACCACTTAATTAACCTTATTTAATCCGGGTTAATTAATTAAGCATTTATTTAAGTCATGTTTTGCAAACTAAATTTCTTCATGAACACTTAGTCACCATTCTTGACCTTATAAGAGTTATTGGTATGCATGGCTTGTAATCACATTTCATAAACTGACTCAGAGTTTTCTACAGACTGGCGCAGCTGCGCTGGTCACAGACTTGAAAATGGCGCAGCTACGCCATACCAAAATCAGAGGCAGACAAGGTTTGTATCAGCAGAACTGAAACCTACGCTTCTAAATACTTTACACATCCTCCTTAAGTGTTAACTCTTCTATCATCAATGCCCTCTTTGATTCCACATCATCAGCTACTATTTTCCTTAACAACTTAAGGATCGCACTTCTAGTTTTAAAACTCTATTTTCCTGATTAGTTTAACTAACTATACATATCCTCTATGGTTTTATACCACCAATAACACAAAACTCGAATGCAACACATACATACATACCTTTCATTTCACTCCTTGTCGTGTATTGAATTACGTAATAATTCTCTAACCCTCTTAAAGGTATAACGATCATCTACTCTCGTCAACAACGTATATATATACCAGTGTAAACCTAGCACGCGTCGAGCCTTTAATAGTATTCAATATAGTACACTCAGTGGTTTCCCACAAACAACCAACAAATTAGTTTTCGTCTCGTCTACGCTAGTTTCACAGTGAGTTAGATCGGTTACTAATTCGTATATACCTCTGCTCTCTAAATGAATCGTTTAGACCAGCTCCTATACATCCACCATTAAAGAGTACGGTTGCACTGCCTTAGACTTGATATGTACTCGTACAAATACTCAAGAATTGGTGATTATCAAATATATTTAATGTCACCAATTTACTATGATAAAAATAATTCCACATAAATTATTTAATATCAATAGATAAATTCTTATCCATCTTCTTACTAATTCATCTCTACAATTTATCACAAATATATAATAATGATATGTATTCATTAAATATAACATTACATATTACATAGCTCATATTACCCTGTGTAACACAATACCACATACCTCGTAACACATGTATATATATACTCGTTCGAACTCATGTCATGCTTTAAGAATTTTATTTAATAAATTCTTATTTTAATATTTTCTGAAAATTCAAGTTCATACATCATCTCCCCCTTATAAGGATTCCGTCCTCAGAATTACCAAAACCTCCTCTTACTCGGTGCTATTTCGAATATTACATATTCTTTTTGAATAATTTTATCCATTCTCTTTTCGAAAGTTTTATTATAACTTGCTCACTTGCAATCTACCACATTCTCCTTTCTAAGGAACATTCTACTTACTACATTCATCACCCAGAAGAATAAGAATCTTCCACGATTTTTCAATAATCGGGAAGAACAACTCAGATTCCAATTTATGTTGAGGGGTCACAAGACCATGAACAAGTGCTTCAACACAATCATCCACACTACAAACCAAAGTGTTTATCTATCACAAAGACTGAAAACACTCTCCATACATACACTAGGTGGATAACCTATTGTACCACTACATTGGGCCAGAATGTAGTGTTTTGTAACGACTACATGCATTACGCTCGGAACCATTGTCCCTGAAAACATGTCCCCTTATAGGGTTGTTCACCTCAGCTTTTCAACGACTGAATCCGCACCAGAGCAATCTGGTTTGGCACAAATACACAAGAACACTTGAATTATATAATCACTTTTCAACAGTCATCTAGCCGAATCAAATAACTTAGACTCTTATCAATAGTTCGCACATCAATCGAAATAATTTAGTCAACTTTTTATAATTCGATAGAAAACCAAAAAATCATTTTATGACGCCATGATACCGTACCAGATTAGTAGTACGTTGAGGATTCCGCCATTAGGTGACTTTGTCATATTACATCATACCATAGTGGGCTGACGATCTTTCGATCACAACCAACACTAGGTTCGACTGCATTGATGACTCCATCGTTTACCATTTTTACACCATATCAAATGATGTAAATGGTCAGAAATACATTTTGAAAATTCTCAAATCATTTTTGTCTTAGCCGAAACAATTAGCATAGACAAAAGAATAACGGTGTTGTTTTTAAAACTCATTAGTTCAGTCACTTGACCCAACATTTTTCTCAAGAAAACAGAGTGCAAACACTAGCACAAAGTCAATAAATTTTTGAAAATATAGCAGAGCTAGAAGATTTAGAAAATTCACGCTTCTCCATTAACTTCAACCTTTACTAAACCAAAATCTCTGAATTCATAACATATATATACCCGATATAGTTCATCAAACTTACCACACTTTGGAAGTTCAGGAACTTGCTACAATCATATGAGTTTAAGAACTTATCATAGTCAGACCATAGGCGTCCATTCGCTGACGGGTTCAAAAATATTTCATATAATTACGAGTCCCGAACTTAACATAAGTATGAGTTTTAAGAACTCGCAACTTATCCTTATATTCTCTAATTATAACCTATCTATCTGTTATACAAATGAGAAAAGAATCACCTTCTCAATAGGTATAGAGTAAATAGCGCGACACAAACATTTGAAATCTCACTTAACTATATCTTACACTTTACTTGATACGAATTCTTCGTATCTAGTTACATACAACTCCTCACGAGTTCATATCGTACCATTTCATAGTACATTCACTTATAGCATCAAGCTATACACACTTAGTCGTTACAAACAATTTATCCCTTCAGAATTCAATCTGATCACGTCGTGATCATCACTTTACCTTAGGGTTCTTTCCCTATCATCAACTAAACTCCACTCGAGTTCATTCTTATTATCTTTGTCATCTAGACACCATTTTACCATTTTTATTGCCGGAGTTAGGAAACTCCTGAATTCTCATTTTCTTGGATACTTCAAGATTCTTCTTTGAATCTTCACACACACACACACACACACACACACACACACACATATATATATATATATATATATATATATTTGTCTCTCTTTCTCTCTTAGGTTATAGCCTAAGGTACACTTACCTAAGTTTATAACCTACAAGTTTGATACCAACCTGTGACGCCCCCAAATCCAGGTCCTTTTGAACCTCGGATCCGGTCCGCCACCATACTACTATCATCAAACTAATTATATTTTTCATTCATAACTTAATGAATATAAACTTGCTTATTACAATTTAGAATATAAATTATTTCTATTACCAGGATTTGTACAATGACCCCAAACTTTTATAAGTTTCAAAACTTGGTCATTTACTATCCACGTATTACATCACATTCAATGTTATAAAAATATGTGGAATAATTTAAACTTTTTTCAATCTCCTTTGAAAAAATAATAATCTTCTATTGATATCTTAACTTGAATCAATTTCAAATCCCTTAATCAAATTATGTTATGATTCATTCTATTCAATTTATGTATAGACCTTTACATCTCGATTCGAATTTCTCTATGTATCACATAGTACAACTTTACAACTTATTATATACTACATATAGTAAACTACTATCAAGTATATCTACTAGAACCTAAACATGGTTCAAGAGCATCTATTTAAACAAATGAATCAATCTCCTTTGATTCTATTGATCTTTATCAATCAAGTAGCACGTAATCTTTACCGTAAGTCCTTAACCTGCAAAAGTGGTTATTTGCAAGGGTGAGCTCAATAGCCCATCAATTCTAACAGGTTTCATGCAGCACATAGCATATAATAGCATATTCAGTTCATACATTCATAATCAATTAATCTTTACTACACATGTTACTTCACATATAACAGGCATAAAGATTTATATCACAAACATATCATCAAAGATTAACTTTCACATTTCATACATATCTCATATGCATTTCATATATATACATCAACAGTTGCATAGGATAATATAGCTCAACTAACAGTTATCAAATTCATGTATCAAATAGGAACTTAAACACTTGCCTGATTCGTAGTTTATGAACTATGACTTAACTACTTAACGCTTATATGCACTTCGTGTATTCCTACACAGTTATATAATCATGGATTCTTATCCATTAGTCAAACATTTATACAGTCTCAATGTAATAATAATGTTACATTGTTCTCTAACTAGGTTCATAAAACCTACACTTCACTTTCTTATCACATACTAGGAGTAGCTAGGTCCGTATAGGTATACCTTAACCATTCGGACATGACATTTACATCTGTATATCTCTATCGCACACTTGACTCGCTACGTGATCGACATATTTAAAACTCGTATAGGTAAGTTCAAACGTATACATAACGTCTAACTTAGTCGTAACTATTTACAACATCACCTATACTATATATTAGTAGCACAATTCAGTTTGTAAAACATTACAAATCCAAACAACGAATCATTGTTTACTATCTTGAAAGTATTTCTTTGGACTTAAGTTTTGAAAATGATAATTAACATTCATCTCTAACACATAGCATGGTTCTTAACACCTTACATAACATATTGGTCCTATATTACAAGTTAAAGTAATCATATAAGCATGCTTCAAACATCATATCAAAAACAGATCACACAACTGACTGCAGCATGGCGCAGTTACGCTCTGTCTAGGCCTAGGGACGACATAACTGCGTTGTCCCCTGGCCAGACCAGGGCTGAGCTTTGCACTTCCTATTTCTGTCCAAACTTTAACATACCTATGTACTAATACTCTATCATATATACATGTTAGAGGTGCTCACACAAGCACATGATCACTCTTGAGTTCATTCTCTAGAAGCTTTAACTTACAACTTACATGGTATTATAACATAACAAGACCATATTGCTGCCATGTTTTATAACTTGGCTATTTATCCACATAGAGGTTTCACGATCTGTTAATATATATGCTTATAATGCTCATATTGTTTATTCACAACTATCATTGTTCACACTTCAAATCATGCTTTAAACTAATTTTTGGTTTAGCTATCAACATGTTCAATACATACAAATCGTGTCTAGGAATATTATAGTCATAACATGACATCCAAACCCTTTAGAATCTAGATACTTAAGTGATGCAACTAGATATTGGAAATATGGTCAAGGTTGCCTTTGAAATCATTTTTCATGAATGATACAACATGACACACATAAGATAACTTTAAAACTCTTATCATAAGTAAATAAGTCATGATATCTTCTTTTCAAGATCAGAATATATAACATGTAACATTCATGTATATTCACCTTAACCGTATCAAGCTTTTTCCCTTAAAATATTTTCTAACACAAAGCTAACAAGTATGATCATGATAAGGACACCATAACACCATATCTTGCTTATTTCTATCTGAAAGAAATCATGTATGTGAACTACTAAGTTCAGAATTCATATAACATGTATTACCTCAAAGTTTGTTTTCAAAACTTTAAGTTTTCATTACAAATCTCTTACTAAATCTTGTTGGTCACTTCATACTACACAAGAAATCTTTATATCTCATGTTATTCCCCTTTTTAGATATATATTTAGGTCATAACACCAATTTCACAACATACAGCATAAACAAAACCAGTAATTGGTTTTGAGGTACGGCGCAGCTGCGCTGCACCCCAGTATAACTAGGGCACAACTGCGCCAGGTCGAGTTCAGAAGCAGTATGCATGCTCTATTTTGCAGCGAAAATTCTAACTTTGTTTCCACTGATTCAAGCATACGTCAAACCTTTACTAAAGTGTTTATACATGCTAGTAAACTTCCTAAACACCTTATAACATGATTATTCATATCAATTAACAATTAAATTCAAAAATTTTAAAGAATCAAATAATACCCATCTCAAGAACATAATTAGAATTTATACCTTCTTGAGTTTGAATTGAACTTCCTACATTCTGGGTATGCTTCTAAAGTAGCTCAGCAACTTATACTCTACACTAAGAATTACTAGACAAGCTTCAAGTAACACGAAAATTGAAATCAAGCTTGTATTTATAGAAAGAGCATGGACTAGACATTGACATTACACTAAGGTTTGATTCATGGTGTAATGGAGGGACATATTGGTTAATCAAGAGTTGATCAACCACCCTTACCAACCCTCTTCTTAGCAAATAATCACCTATTCAATAGTCTTTTTGGAAAAATACGTAACTTAGCTTCTAAGTCACTATTCATGACCTTTGTGACACATAATTTGGGACAAGAGAGGAAAATCTCAACAATCTTGCAAAACATAGGTTATCCACATATACATAACCCTATTCTTAGGTTATATTGTATACTCATAACATCCATACATGGGTTATAACATAATGTCACAATATGATTTTCATAATTAACATTTTAAGGTAGTCGATGTGATATGGAAATATAACATACATATAATCCATGTACATTTTATCACACCGGTATATTTTATTAAAATAATAGTTTACAATATGTTCATGGTATATTATTTTAATATATGCCCACATACATATTGTCACATACACATTTCATGATGTATTCATATCATATGATTTCTATAAAATCTCAATATATGGTTACTATATATAGTATAGTCACATAAGTGTCGCACTACACTATATAATACAGTTGTATTCCATATATATGATATATTTAATATCTCCTTTTTACTGTTTACCACCAATTGTAATAGAAATAAATAACACATATCTTTGAGAGTACACATTTAATTGCCTCATCACAATAAATATAAATCTTATAATATTTGTAACCAGTATACTTATTATCATGCTATCACTTGCAATAATAATAAGAATTTAATATACCATCAAATAATTGCTAGATACTAATATATTTTCCATAAGAATAATTAATATTGTAAGACAATGTATCTCACCACTGTGCCATACAAGGCATATCTTACGAGTTCAATCTTAAGCTTCTCTCATTCTCCACACATATTATTCTTTCAATATAATAACAATTAACTATATGTACGACACATGTACATATATTATATATAGAAAATAGATAACGAGTTTATTTTCTATTATAATAAATTACTTCCATCAATTTATTTACACATAGCAAATACGTTTTAATATATTTACTATATTATTAATCATATCCTATATAAAAATATATAAGGTAATATTATTATTCAAAAATAACATTTCCTCCTTTTATTAAAATAACTCAATATTAGAAATATATAATTATTATGCATTCTTCTAATAGAATATAATATTCTATAATACCACTTAATTAACCATATTTAATCCGTGTTAATTAATTAAGCATTTATTCAAGTCATGTTTTACTAACTAAATTTCTTCATGAACACTTAGTCACCATTCATGACCTTATAAGAGTTATTGGTATGCATGGCTTGTAATCACATTTCATAAACTGAATCTGAGTTTTCTACAGACTGGCGCAGCTGCGCTGGTCACAGACTTGGAAAAGACGCAGCTACACCATACCAAAATCAGATGCAGACAAGTTCTGTATCAGCAAAACTGAAACCTACGCTTCTAAATACTTTACACATCCTCCTTAAGTGTTAACTTGTCTAGCATCAATGCCCTCTTTGATTCCACATCATCGGTTACTATTTTTCTTAACAACTTAAGGATCACACTTCGAGTTTTAAAACTCTATTTCCATGATTAGTTTAACCAACTATACATATCCTCTATGGTTTCATTCCACCAATAACACAAAACTCGAATGCAACACATACATACCTTTCATTTCACTCCTTGTCGTGTATCTAATTACGTAATAATTCTCTAAACATCTTAAAGGTATAACGGTCATCTACTCTCGTCAACAACGTACATATATGCCAGTCTAAACCTAGCACGTGTCGAGCCTTTAATAGTATTCAATATAGTACACTGAGTGGTTTCCCACAAATAACCAATAAATTAGTTTCCGTCTCGTCTACATTGTTTTCACAGTGAGTTAGATCGGTTACTAATTCGTATATACCTCCACTCTCTGAAGAAATCGTTTAGCCCAGCTCCTATATATCCACCATTAAAGAGTACAGTTGCACTGCCTTAGAGTTGATATGTACTCGTACAAATACTCAGAAATTGGTGATTATCAAATATATTTAATGTCACCAACTTACTATGATAAAAATAATTCCACATAAATTATTTAATAACAATAGATAAATTCTTATCCATCTTCTTACTAATTCATCTCTACAATTTATCACAAATATATAATAATGATATATATTCATTAAACTTAACATTACATATTACATAACTCATATTACCCTATGTAACACAATACCACATACCTCATAACACACACACACACACAGATATATATATATATATATATATATATATATATATATATATATATATATATATATATATAGGTATTGTGAAGTAGGTGGTATGGTGTTGCATGGGGTAATATAAACTATGCAATAAGTGATTTCTATGTTTAATAAATATATTATTAATTACATATTTGATATTTATTGAAGATGCGAGTTATTTGAAGTAAAGATGTACGAGTAAGAATCAAGTCTAAGGTAGTGCGACCGTACCTTTAATGGTGGATGTCTAGGAGTTGGGCTAAACAATTCCTTCTGAGAGCGGAGGTATATATGAATTAGTGACCGATCTAACTCACTGTGAAAACAGTGTAGACGACACGGAAACTAATTTGTTGGTTGTTTGTAGAAAACCACTTAGTGTACTATATTGAATATTATTAAAGACTCGATGTGTGCTAGGTTTAGACTTGTATATATGTACGTTGTTGATGAGAGAAGAAAATTGATATATCTTTAAATAAAAATTAGTTAGAGAATTATTAGGTAATTTGATACACGGCGAGAAGTGAAGATTAAAAAAATGTATGTATGAGTTATATATATCTTGAATTATGTGATTTGGTGGAAAGAAATTAGATATATAAATATATATATATATATATATATATATATATATATATATATATATATATATGAGATCAATATAGTTAACTAACTATTAAGGAAAATAGAGTTTTAAAACTTGAAGTGTGATCCTTAAATTGTTAAGGAAAGTAGTAACCGATGATGTGAAATTAAAGAGGAAATTGATGTTAGACGAGTTAACACTTAAGAAGGATGTACAAGGTATTTAGGAATCTAGATTCTATTTATGCTAAAACAGAAACTTGTTGTGTCTGAACTTGGTATAGCGCAGCTGCGCCATTTCCAAGACTATGACCAGCGCAACTGCGCCGGTCTGTAGGAAGTTCTGAGTAAGTTTGTGGAAATTTAAATTTCAAGAAATGAATACTAAGCACTCATAAGTATAATAAAAATCTTTATTGGTGATTAAGTTGTCCATGAATGGATTAAGTTAGCAAAAACATGAATTGAATACGCGTTGGTTTTTTAACCTCGAATGAATATTGGTTAATCAAGTTATATTATAGAATATTATATTTCCTTGTGTGATAGTAGTGTGGAATGAGAAAGAGTTGATTCACTTACATAAGACGGTGAATTAATATATGTGTTTAGCATAAGAGGTTGAAAGAAATATGTTAATTAATATTTGATATTTTTAATATATTACATAGTATTGTAATATATAAAAGTGTTAATATTTGAAAGATAAGTGATTAATAAAAGAAGAGAACCAATATAGTTATAAGTAATTATTGGTTAGAGATTGATGCATTAAGTTAATACTTTATGTGGTGGTTAAAGAAAATTGTTTTGGAACAATTTATGGAATAAATGAAATGAAAGAATTATATTATATTAATTAGTGTAGTACATACTAATTATTGTAAGAAAATTACTATTTGGATAAAGATGTTATGAGTATAAGTTCATAGTATATAATCATTTAAGGTAATTAAATGTTAAGGAAAAGTGTGACACCTAAGCTTTACAATAAATGGATATTGAATAAAGTGGAATTGGGGAAAAGCTAAATGTGGCCTAGACCCCTAATATTTTATTGTAGAGATAATGAGCTTGAGTTATATAACTATAATAATCCAGAATTTTAAATTATAATTCTAAATATTTATTGAATTATATAAATATTTTAATTGAAGTGTTTATTGTTGAATAAATATTTGACAATTAAGTTAGAGAGTTGATAGGGATTAAATGAATTATTATAATGTTATTCTAATTTGGTTTTGTAATTAAAATGGTGTTAATTTATTAAATAAAATTATAATTATAAGGAAAATTATAATTTTGTCGTATTGATTTATGTGATAAGTTGATTTAATAAATTGTTATTAGAATTAATTAAATTGAATATAAAAATTTAATTAAATAAAGTGTGACCATAAACTATACTATAAAGGAGTTATTAAAATAAATTAAAGGAGTTTAATTTAGTTTGTCAAACAATGCTTAATGGATGTTAAGTCTTTAATTTAAATAGGTTTTACCAAACAAGGCATAACGATGTTAAGTTATTAAATTTTAAAATTGTTTAGCCAAACAAGCCTTACAACTTTTGATTTTCAAAAAGATGTAACTAATATTAGTTACATATATATTTATATTATATAATTAATATATATTATATTATACGTTATATGTTTCTAAGTACGTAAGTTAGAGAAGGGAGAAAGAACATAGAAGAAGAAAAATAAGAGAAAAGAAAGAAAGAAAAGGGACAAGAGATAAGAGAAAATTCTGTGTGAATTGAGAATTTAGAATAAGAAGTTGTTTTAATCATCTTCTAGCAAAGGTATAACCCTACCTTTCTACTTTTCAAAGTTTTAGTTTTATTCTGTTCAAAAGTTCTCTGTAAAATTAGTGTGAAGGATTAATTATTTATTATGTGATTTTGTATTATAATTGTTGATATAAATTATTTTCATGTGGTTTATAGATGATTTAGAGTAAATTGATTCATGTAATATATTTTATTATAGAGGAAATCATATTATAGTAAATTTACATTGACATATGTTGAATATGGCTTAAATTAGAATTAAAATTGGTACTCAATTCATAGTATAAGTGTAAATTGTTTATTTATTGTGAAAATATATGAAGAAACGAAAGCAAAATAATTGAAACTAACTGTTTTGGTTGTAAAACGGATTCACAGTGAAGAATTTCGCTATGAATGTCAAAAGAAGAGGAAAAAAGAGAAATAGTAAAATTAAAGATTGTAATATTGATGTTTATATTGTTTATGTGGTTAGAAATGTGTTAGAAACATTAGTTTATATTTCTTTAAATATGTTACACCTTGGGTAGGTTGGTATGGTTGTTAGAAAGGAGTTTGTAGGCCTAATTTGGCTTTCTGTAGTGTTCGAGATGATAATTCGCGAAATTGCAGAAGGGACCCCCGCCCCGGTGGGCTATCCTAGAGCAAAAAACCCCCACCCTGACAGGGGGGGGGATAGTCTGTCTAGCCAAATTTTGAAAAAAACAACTAACCAGACATGTTTTACTAAAATGATCATAACTTTTTTATACGAATTCTGATTGATACGATTCAAGATGATCCAAAAATGAGGAAGAGTAGACCTATAACGTTTATTCTTTAATTTGTTCAATTTGATGTCGTTATTAGGGGTCAAAATGGCAATCTTTAGGACTATTGTGCATTTGGAGGCCATCGGAGGGCGTCGGGATGCATGAATGCAAATACAGTCCTTTATTTGTTAGTATAACCTAATATAAATAGAATGATAACATGTTGGACATATAATAGGATGTTGTATCAAGTTGTTAATGTGTATATGGTGCAATGACATGATCACTTAAGTAGATGTAATAAAGCTAAAATGTGATGCTCATGAAAAGATGTGATATTGTTTAAACTTAAACTTAGTTAGTGAGCTATACTAAAAGTGGGAAAGAAACTTATGAAGCTAATATTAGTGTAACTAATATGTATTGTCAATACATATGGTATGTGTAGGACTTGTGGTGAACGTGAGTAGTGATTGTTTAACCTACACACGAGACAAGTTCTCTAACTCTACTTTTACGATTGTGCAAGTGCTTAAACCTTATTGATGCATTGAGCAAGTTCCTAAACCTACTTATATATCTATTCTAACTTGATTATGTTCATGCAAACTCTTCAACCTAACTCTTACTTTGAGAAGGGTTCCTATCTTCATTGTTGTTCTAATTACGCAAGTTCTTAAATTATGTTATTCTTATCTTGAGTAAATTTTATTCCTCAACTTGTTATTAATCATGCACGTTCATTAACTCACTTCTTTTATTGAGTAAGATTAATTGCCTTAGCTTATTATTGTTCAAGCAAGGTTTGGTATAATATTCAATGCATATGCTTTTTAGTCCATTTCTAAATCATGTTTTCGATGTATAATGTTGATTCACTTATAATTCATGACTATTTCATATCATATTATTATCGAGCACTTGAAGTGATATTAAACTATATTGATTCAACTAATCCTTAGTTGATGTTCGTTGAACTCTAAATTACCTTAAAGCTTATCCAAACAAAACTTACTTTGGTGCGGACTCGTATATTAAAACTGAGATGAACAACCCTATTATAGGGGAGTACTTACGCGTAAGCATTTAGATGTTTGTGCACAATACAATGTATGAAGGGCTGATCCCCCTAAGTACTAGAAGTCCCTACAGTCTTACGCCTATTTATGTTTAAATTGAAAGATTACTTATAACTTTGGACATAGTTCATGGTCTTGTGACCCTCAGATACATATATTTTAAATTCTGTTCTTGATTATCATTGATAGAGAATATTATTCACTTCTATTGAGCCTATTCATTTGGCAGTTGTTATGATATTTTTATTCATTACCACTTCAAGTGAGTTGTTTGCTCACTCTTGCTTATATAACCATTACAGCTACAGTTGAGAATGTCAATGAACCTACCACCAGTAAAGGAAAAGGAAAGATGAACAGGTGTTGAAGACTTATAAATCTGTTGATTTCTATATTGTCAGACTTTGTTTTAATTGTTGAGATGTAATTATTTAATTTTCCGCATTTGATGTTTGTATTTAAAGGTTAGATAGCCTGGGGGATTTTTATTTAACTTAATGATGTAACCCTTTTTAATGGGAGGATTTATGATTTAAATTCTATTATATTTGGGTAGTTAGTATGAATATATGGAAAGTAAACACCAAGTCTTGTGGGAATGAAGACCCAGATTTGGGGATGTCACAATAAATCTAATAAGTGGGATAGTGAGTCTTGTGTGGCATGAGTATTAAAGTTAAACCAGACTAAAATGTTTAACTGGAATTATTAAAAATAGAATAAATGATTTATCACTAGTACAAAACAGTAAATAGACAACACTTAAACAAATATGTTTTTATAAAAAACGTTGTGGTGTTTTTTTCACAACGTTTTTTAACAAAACGTTATAGATACATATAAAAAATGTTATCTATTTATAAGGGCAATTTTTGATTTTAAGTAGATAACGTTTTTTTTAAAAAAAATAAACTTATCTATTTCAAAAACACGGAGGTTAAAATAAATGGAGCGAAAGCGAAAAGTTGAAATGAAAAACCTTGCCTCCCAGCTTTTGCAAATGAAATCCTCTGCGAAAGAGCCCTATGCCACACCACCACTCTAGAAAGAAAAGTTAATTCCTTTTTTTCTTATCAGAAATGGTGAAACTATTCTCTTTGGTCCAAAGAGAGGTGTTGAATCCAATCGGGAACTTGAACTTGCAATTTCTATTTGTAGAGTCGAAAACATTCGAAAACCCTTATAATTTCATTGGCAGAGTCGTTTCTTACATCGTTAACGAGCTTGTTGTTGAAACCCTTACAAATAGGTATGTATATACTCATATATTCTCTATCTGTTTCTCTTTTTGTGTGTTATTTTATTCTTTAAGACGATTATCTGTTTTCGTTTGTTGTAAGTTTTGTTCGGTGATTATAGCTTTTCTGGTCGTTGGGACTAAATGATTCCGGATGAGCTTGTTCCCTTCCAGCTATGGAAGTTTGAGAAATAGCTGATTTTTTTTATAATAAATATTTTGTACTTCTGATTGATGTGAACATTCTTATACTGTATCCATATTTCTATGGATCTAAAGTAATCCGTGTAACAGAATGAAAGGGGCTCATGGTTGTAGAGATTGTTATCTTACAGCATCTATATGTGGACATTTGTAACATCTGAACTCTACATGTATATTTCTCTTTTGCCTGTAATGCCTAGATGCTTATACTAAGAAACCTAGAACACCAAAAATTTGGGGATTGAACCTGTTTACCTCATTTTATGCTTTTACTAGGCTGGATTGAATTGACTAATGATTTCATGATCTCATTTATTCATATAATGACTTTAATTAGTTGAAACATGGCTGTAATTTCTCTTAGTGGACTAAAATTTTTATTCAACTAAATTCTACAATTTCTTAAAGGATTACTTGGCTGAATTTCTCTATATTTTAATGGATGAAACTAAATACTTGATTCCTAAGGGACTTCATTCTAAAATCCCACATATGAGGGGTAGCAAACATTGCATAAATCTTACTATTGGCATGAATTCAATCCCTTTCGTAGCATGAGGAGTTGCATAGTCAGGCCTCAGAGTTGATTAGAAGGAACTAGTGAGGTTTATATCTTTCATTTATTAGCTCCAGGTTGTAGGTGCTTCATTAGGAATGTTAGCCCCCTGTTTTATCCCATAATGAATAATAATTTTAGGTTCTTCTGCATGGATTGATAGGTGGCTTTATGATTTGTTGTTAAGTTCAACATTGACTACTTGTTATTACTTGATTGATTTTATTAGTTGCATGGAGAATACATATGCTTGATTGATTGGTAGTTTGAGAACATTCATTGTAACGTCCCACTTCTTACCAAACATACCTCATTATATATTTAAATATAATAACATATATTCTGAAAACCCAGGTTCTTGAAACCTTAAAATCTCTTTCATTACAAATAATGGTAATTACATTATTCTTTTCATCTTACATGAGTGACTTTTATCCGCCACCAAGGATACATAACTGCTCATTAAACTAGTCTATAGTTTAATTCTATCATTCCATATTACAAGTCTTCACTTGTTCTTCACGCATATTTACATACTGAATGGAACTTTGTCTGGATATCGCTCAGCTTAATCTTTACGGGATCCTTAAGTTCTTTCTAACATCGTTCGCTGAAAATGTTTTTCATTTAAAGCAAGTGTGAGCATTCAATTGCCCAGCAAGTCATAACAGTTGAACAAACAACTTCAAAAGTTTAAACATTCTTCAAAACTTCGATAACCGAACAAATAGTTATGAAGCAGCTTGAATAATAGGAATAGTCTCGATTCCTATCATTTTACAACATTCATCACATACTCTTTACACTACATTCTTTCTTCTACCTTTTTCCATACATATCATGTCTGGCTAAAATTATTAGAACATACTTAACAATAACAGTTTATGTATAAACAGAACATACTTATATTGAACAGTTCAATCACAGAACAGTTCATCTTATAAAAACACCAAAGTGTTCACATTGTGGCACAAGGCCTCATACGTTCTACCACCTTGTATAAATATCACACATTCGCACGCATGCAGAACTTCTCAAGTTCAACATCTGAGAAGTTTAAGAAACTAGCATTCATGTAAAATATGAATGAAGTTAGAAAACTTGCCTTACGCACAGCTACAGCTTAGTTTATGCTGAACTGCTCATTTCCAAATCCCAATATAATACATATGGCAATAACGCGTACACCAATTAGTCATATACTTGGCTTACGCATTGGTTTACTTAACTTTACTTCTTAAGGTTTGCGTTCTTGAAATTTAAGCTTACGCGACTAACTTTCTTTACCGACTTACGACTTCATGACATACGGAGATGTCTTACTCATAACGTTCATCATCTTTGATGATTTACATTCTTATCTTCCTCTTATAACTTCTATAGGACTCAGCATACATCGCTTCTCTGCTAGTAGTCCATATGGTACTTTGAGTGGTTTCCCACAAACAACCAACAAACAAGTTCTCTTCTCATCTACACTGCCCATAACAGTGAGTTAGATCGGTTGCCAGTTTCGTATATACCTTCGCTCTCTGAAGGAATTGTTTAGCTCAGCTCCCATATGTCAACCAATAAAGTTACGATTGTACCACAACCTAATTTCTCTTAACTTATCCAAACCATTAAACTATAATGTTCATTAAGTCAACTTCTTATTCCTTACGGCTTTCTGGCAACTAAATGCCATACCTCAGGATTCATTCTTTATCGTCCAAGTCATACAGTCTTCTGTATACTCAAAACGATCATTCAATGTCAATACTATGAGGTCATAGCGTTAAACATTTCATATTAACTTATTCATACCTTACAACGTCCAATTCCCTCAACTCGGAAAGCTGTCCAAGTTATACTTATTAACTCGGCTTCTTAACATTGTACGTTATTATCTTTAACTTAGTTTCTTTACCGTTCACGGTTAAACAACTTCTACATTACCTTACGGTCAAACCATACACGGAGTGTAGGTTTATCCCATTTATTAATCATGTACACTCAACCCTTACGTTTGTTAAAGTGTTTTAACGCTTACCTTTCATTCTAACATTCTCTATCCGACTCACTCTCGGACTTTCATTAATCTTATAACCGTTTGCTATAGCTTTTTATGATAATTCATATCTTACTTACTACTTTCGTCAACGTCCAAGTTACACAACCATTGTACACTTAGAACGTTCATCCAACTCGAATACGATTCACGAGGATCATTTACGTATTCCACGTTCACGTTGCTCGTCTCTAAATCTCTCATTCAACCTTTGCTCAAGGTTTTAATCGCTTTCATTCATTATCCAACCCATGAACCCCGTGTTCATTCTTCTTTCTTAATGTCGAAGCCATACCGTTCTTTGTATGCTAAGATCGATCGTTCATCGCAACAACGTTGCGTTCACAACGTCTATACGCTTTACACTTATCTCTTATAACCACGACATAACATCGAAACGTTATTCATTACCTTCGTCACTCAACATCTAAGGAATCACAATCATAGCAATCCCTCACGTTCGCTTATCACGACTACGGTCCCCGGATATCGGTTACGTAATCTAGCGCTTACATTCTTTATCTTTTAATCTCTTTTAATCCTTTCGTTCAACCTTTAATAAAGGTTTAACTCACTTGCCTAAGTGTTACGTTACATGAACTATATGTTCATATTTCTTTCTTGCACATCCCCAAGTAATTGAGCACATAAAAATCTCATTACTGGGCCTTGCCCTACACCGGCGCTGCGGTGTCGTGTCCCTTCTTTATCTTATGCTGCGGCGCGACCTACCTCTCTCTCTTCCCTTGGTCTGGCGCTGCAGTGCTGAATCCTTTATTATCACTCGCGCTGTGGTGCCAACTAACAGTGCCTGAGGCTTCGAGCTCGCGCTGTGGTGACACTTTTCAAGGCTCAGCCGGTGCTGCGGCGCCAAGCCTAAACCCTAGAAAATTTCTAAGTCTTAACTCCGATTCGAGACGCTTACTTCACGATCTCATAACTTCTTCATTATAATTCAGAACGAGATAGTTCCAAAGCCATTCTCTTCCTTATGTTACGTACTTCAAGACCCTCAAACAGAACTTCATTCCGAAGCCGTTAACTTGCCATTCGATTGGTTTAATCTACACCCTTCGATCATTTTTATGCTTTTAACGTTATTCGTTCATTCGTCCGTAATTCGGTCATCCGAACTCGGAACTCGATCGTTCTTAAGTCCACGACTCATGTTTTCTACGTTCTCTTACATTCTTATGAAACCCTACACGTTTGGGTTCATTTACTAACTTCCTAATTCTCGTTCATCTTTTACGAAAATTTTGCCATAACTTCGTTATAGCTACGTTTTAATCCGTTCTTCATGAACGTTTCTTCCGTTCCTAACCAAGCACTATGCAACTAACTTATACGCGATGGTTTTAAACTTGTCCATCAACAACAATTATCCTACGATGGTTTTAAATTTGTCCATCAACAACGTTCTTCGTGTTCTTCATGTTCTTCACGTGTTCTTCGCGTTCTTCGTTCGTTCTTCGTTTTAATCGATATTTTGGATTACGATTCTACTTTTTCTTAGAATTTGATGTTATAGAACACCATTCCTTACTTAATTCATTTACTCATTCATAATATTCGTTTGGATCGCTCAAAATCCCTACGAATCGTATACTTCCTTAAGAAATTTATAAACTAAATTTTTAATTCTTATTTCTTCATTTTCTCATGATTTCTACCATATGAAATCATTTCTAACTTCTTTTACTCCTTATTCTCATTAAGTTATGTTTTTAAACATAGAAACTTAAAGAAAATATTAGAAGAAACTAGGGTTCGGATTACCGTTCTTCTTTATTCTTCTTCCGCTAGACAAAGTCGGCGATTTACAAGCTTTTCTATTTCACGATCACTTTTGATCTGAGCATTCATGCTCAATCTCTTCCTTCTCCCTCTTCATCAGAGCTCTCTCTCTCTCTCTCTCTCTCAAGTTATAGGATTTTCAAAATCCCAAAATAATGAACATAAGCTTTCTATTTATAAAATTTCAAGGCTAGGGGTAGTTTGGTCATCATCCCCCACCTCCTTACTATTCCCGCCTCCTCCAACACTTAGCCACCAAGTAAACTTGGCCTCCACCCTTACTTGATGGCCAAGTGGCCGGCCCACATGCCCGTAGGTCATCCCATGGGTTGCCCCAATGGTTATTACCCATCCGTTCGGTCCGCGGTTTCTTTTCTTGGTTTGGGCCTTAACCCTAATTCTTATTGGGCCTACTTGGGCTTGATTTCACAAAGCGTTGGGCTTGACATAATCTAAGTCCAATTAGATTCTATAAAGTTCATGAACTCAAACTCCATTAAGACTAATCGTATTCTAGGCATTCCATTCTTGTATTCTCGTATTCTCTTCGTATATCATTGGTACGATATTCGTATTATATGTTGTACAAATCTTCATACTATACTCGTATAATAACTTGTATTATACTCGTATCTCTCACGCATAATAACCCTAATTATTATACGTACTCATAAAATTCTCGGAACTCACTTTTTCTAACCCTTAGGTTTTACATCCGCAGGCGAAAACTTCGTTTTTGCCATAACTGAAATATTATTGAATATTCCATCACGTCTCAACATTTTACGTAATCAATAACTTCTCGGAATTTCAAAATAAAATCCCGAGCAGAAACTAATGAATAGTGACTATTTCGTCTTTTCCCCCATAAATATTTTTGTTTCCGAAAAATTCTATTTTCGTCTTGAAAATTCTTACTCGCTTAAACTAGCTCGTAGCCAGAATACTCCTGACTTATAATCATCCTAGTTTATAGAACGATTAATAACCACATAGCACATAATATTATTAATAAAAATTAGTTTTATTAATAACTAATTCTTTAAACCTAAATTCTGGACAGTCCGAATTCTCTGGGTTGTCACATTCATTCACATTAAGTTCTCCACCATGTTATCGAAGTCTCTTTGTTGAACCTAGTGTTGCATCACTTTGCTACCAAAAAACTGAGAAAAGCTTATTTATGTCAAAGGTGAACCTAAAATATGTCGCATGATGTTTTGATCTATGTTTGTGCAGCCCAAGTTGAACGATGCATTGTTAAAAATGTTTCGGAATGAGTACATAGGTACTGCACCATACCTATCATGCACCCCTTCGCTTTGTCATCATAAACTTCGTACACGAAGATCAATTTTCAGTGCTCTCATCCGATGGCTTATATCAGTACTTGAGCAATTAGGAAGTGGTTTCTCATGTAGAATGTTTCATTGAGATGTTTTCAGAAGGGGACCCTGCTCTGCACTTGATAGAAGAGCTTCTTCTTCGTGCATCCAAAAAAGCTGGTAACTTCCTCACTTCATTAGTTCTTACTGTTTGAATCTATGATTTATGTGCTATTCCTAGTCTCACTCGGGAGATCTTTCCATGTTGAAAGATGCTAATTTTGATCACAAATTTAGTAAAGCTGCAACATTTGTAATTCATATAATTTGACCATGGACTTTTGATGTTGGTTATATTTATATCATCTAAAGGGAGCAGATTTAAATTTTATGGAACCCATCTTGCAGACTTCTACATTTTGGTCATGTGTTTAAATAACCATTTCTCACACAATCAGAGGCTAATGGCCCAATATAGTGACATGAACTTACTATATAACTTATCACTGAGAATTAGCCGGCAGTCTTTTACTTCATTGCATACATAGTTCTACAAAAGCGTATTCACAAATTACAATCCATAAAGTAGGACTGCTGACCATTTTTAGTTAGGACTGCTGATCTCATGCAGACCATTTTATTATCACTTGATGAACTATTGTTTAAAGATTTGAATATTTGATCAGAACATGTATTTCATCCTAATGAGGCCATGCAAAAGAAAAATATCACTGCTAGTTATAACTATAAGGAGTTATAGGGTGTTCAACATTACTGATTTTTTTAAATGTATCAGGTTGTGATCGACAACTTTCTTCTTGGCCATCAACAGGAGCATAAGACCAAGAAGCAGAAATTTGAACTCACAGCAGCTTTCTCCCCTGATTTGAACAAGGTAAAGGTGACTCCCTGATTTGCTTATAAAAATCTCTGATTGTTTACATCTTTTTACTAACCAAATTTCTGAATTCCTGAAGGAGCTTGGTGAATTAGCTTTTAGTTTCAGTGTTTGTTTACATGTTGACATTTGCCTTGGCAGTTTTGTGTTGCCATTTGCTCGTTAACTTGGGTATGTCTCGTTGTTTTCACTGATATTTTGTTCATTTGACTTTCATTAATACTTCAAGCTATCCTAGGCTGCAGTTTCCTGGTTGTATGGCAGTTAGGTTTTGTTTGTCATTGTGAATGTTTTGCCCTGCTGCAGTGAGAAGATTTATATTTATGTTTGTTGGGTTAGGCCTTTAGGTGCACTGTGCTGTGACTGTTTGGGTTGGGCCATTTCGATGTTGCAGTAAAGCGGGTTTCTTTGGGTGTTTGGGCAGGGCCTGGTTTGCTACTGGGTTTGGCTGATTTGTCTGCCTGTGTGCATAGTCTGTCGCTTGTTGCTGCAAGTGAGTGGGCTGATGCCTTGGGGACAGTGGGTTTGGCCGGACTGGCAAAAATTTTTGGGTCCTGTTCATGCCTGCTCTTGGGTTAGGCAATGGGGCCTACTCATGCCTGCTCATTCCTATTGCTAGTTTACTTGCTACTGCATATGGTTTGCTCTGAAGTCTGCTACACGTGGTTGGACTGCTGCTGTTGTATGTTGGCCTGCTGATGTTGTTGTTGCTCCTAGTTTTCTTATTGTGGTTAAAAAACTTTATTAATACAATTGCTCGTTTGATGCTTCGGCTGTAACTATGTGCCTATGCAGTTGTCTAGGAGTTGCTGCAGCTGGGCTTCTGTTGATTGTTGATCCTTTTGGCTTATGTAAAAATGTTAGTTTCTGAGTTGCTCTCTTATGTAAAAATGTTAGTTTCTGTAATACTTTTGTTGGGCATAGTGCTTGTAATCTTTTATAGTCATAAATTTGAGATGTATGAATAGTAATATATATTATTTGTAATTAGTATATTTTTACTGTTTGATTCATTTTGGCTTTAAATAGATGACACCTTCTAAACGTTGTATAAATGCGTCTAAACGTTGTCTGATGTATCAAATTACAACATTTTAAGCCAAAAAACGTTGTGGAATCATACCATCTACAACATTTTCAAGCATCCAATGATTTCTGGAAAATAAATATACAACGTTTTTTAAGAAAAAACGTTGTAAATGTAATCTAACCACAACGTTTTAAAAATGTTGTATAAGGGTGTCAAATAGATGACACCCTTAACCACGACGTTTTTCTGATTGAAACCACAACGTTTTTTACGCGTTATCTATTTACTGTTTTGTAGTAGTGTATATTAATTAATCGTTGTGATATTTATGTGTAATATGAAGTAATGGGTTTAAAGTATCCAACTGAATTATATTTAGCCCAATTAAAATATTATTTGGACTAGCCCAATGTACATGGGATAAAAGATTATTTTGGTGTATATTTAAGATATAAGTATACTTCCTATATGTGGGTAGGTACATATATATGTGCCCATAACTTAGTTTGATGTAGTAATGTTAAGTCATTATAATTGATTTAATAAGCCCAAAAGAAATTAACTTTAGTAAAATTAGGATAATTTTACTAATAAATAAGGAAGTAATGTAGCTTGTCCCAAATTCATTGTCACACATATTAACTACCGTGTGATAGGTCATTGGCCTATCCTATTCCTTCATTATTAAGTAGTAGAGCTGATGATGAAGTGGGGAATGGAGGGAGATGGAGTTGGTCACCAAATTTCTCAATCCACTAGCTTCTTCTTCTTCCCCTTGGATTAATTCATTGTGCAAAACTATTAACTGAGTACTAGATTTGCTATAAATAGAGCATTCTTCTTCTCCTTCACGTTGGTTGAGTGTCTAAGGAATTGGCTATGGAAGGTTAGTATAATTGGAGAGCAATTAGAGGTTTGGAGAGCTATAGTTAGCAAATTGGAGCAATCAAGAGGTAATAATTCTAATGTATATGCGCTTGATTTCTAAGTTCGAAATTCCTTAGTAATGTTAAGAAAATACTTGCCTTTGAGTCACAAAATTTATGGCTAAGGATTGTTGTAATCCATGAATTGTTGTTAGATATTGATAATATAGTCAACTGCGAAAGCAACGAAAGCTAAACGGACCAATTTGGTTTTGAAACGAATTCGTAGTGAATGAATTCGCTAAATTTGTCAAAACATGAAAACTTAGTATGAATATGAGTTTTGGATTAATATTTGGGTTAGTTAATATTTTTGTTAATTGTTGATTATTTTGTATGTTTTAGTTTTATGAGTTACAAATCCATAGAATCGAAAACGGACTAATTTGGATGTGTATAACTCATGTTATGAAAATCGGTAGGAGTATGGGTCCGAAAAATCGTGAAGAACAGAACCTGGGAAGCCATTCTGCCTCACTGGGCGCAGCTGCGTTGCCCCCGAGGCCATTTGGACATAGTGTCTAGTAGGACTGCTTTGACCTACTTTAGTAAAATAGTCATAACTTCTTCATACGAACTCTGATTGAGGCTATTAAGGATGATTCGGAAAGATAACGAGTGGACCTACAACTTTCATTCTTAAATTTTTCTTATTTGAAGTCATTAAAAGGGGTAAAAATGTAATGTCCATCTTTGTGACTGCTACGTATTCGAAGGCAATCGGAGGGCGTCAGACATGCACGTACACAATTATAGTGCTCCCGACGATAAAATATGTTAGTCTAAGTTATAAAACATAAATATGCATGATAATAGACATGACATATAAGATTTCCTTACTCATAATGGAATGTTATAGTATGATTTTGAATGAGATTCCGAATGATGAACTATACTAAATATGATTAAATAAGTTGATTAATTGCGAGCATACGCGCTATAGGGTCCAACATCCTTACATTATGGAATGGTAAATGTAGTTCATTATGTAATCATGGTTTAAAGAAATAACAATCTTTAGTTAAAACATTGAATACATCTCATGAACCTTAATAATGATTTAAAGAAATAACAATCTTTAGTTAAAATATTAATATTCATGTATTATTTCTGATCCACATCATTCAAGTAGCATATAGTGTTACCTTCAATCCTTTACTTGCAAAAATTGTTATTTCCAAGGTTGAGCTCGACATCCCAGCAAATCTAACAGTTTTCATGCATCACGTAGCATATAATAACATGATTATCATACATCTCATAAACATTGGACTAACATAACATACATGCTATAATTCATATAGTAAGTATAAAGATTGAGTTTCTTACTCAATCAGCATTCATTACTCAATCAATGTAGTCATAAATTGACTTTAACATTTCATACTTTCAATATATATATAACACATCATGCTATTGCAATAAATATTTAAAACAGTTCATCATCAAGTTCACATAGCAAATAGGAACTGAAAGACTTTCCTATATCGTGTTTTACCAATAACAGTTTAACAGCTTACAGTTATCTGTACTTCACGTGCCCTACACAATTATATAACCATTCACATTAACTATTAGTCATATAGCAATGCATAGTAGTTGTAATTTAAAATTTACTCTATATCTGATAACCTTTTCTATTATCAATACACAATGTTCAATTTGATTGTGTTAACTTTTAACTTACATCTCACTATATTACTTCTTAGGTCATATTCGAAGTTCATTCAAGTGTTTAAGTCTTGCTAGGACTACTTATTAATTTTATATTAACCACATTCAATATCTTATAATATTCATTTCATATGATTTAAAGCACTTTTTACGTTCATTAACACTTGTCACGACGTTTCGACGTTCATTCGTCACACACCCAATTTGTCTCTCTTGTGTGTGCTTAGAATGCTTATACAACTTATCTAATATATCATTTATTAATGTTAAGCATCATTATATTTACTAACATTCATGTTTTATAACTTAGAATAACATCTTTTATCGTCGAAAGCACTACATTTGCATACGTGCATGCCCGACGCCCTCCGATTGCCTCTGAAAACATAACAGTCTCAACGATGGCCATTATGACCCCTTCTAAAACCCCAAATTGAAAAACTTAAAGAATAAAAGTTGTAGGTCTATTCGTCCTCGTTCCGGATCATCTTGAATCGCCTTAATCGGAGTTTGTATGAAAAGGTTATGGCTGTTTTACCGAAATAGGTCAAAATAGTCGCAGATGACACACTATGGGCGCGGCTGCACCCATTTTCTTCACAACCCAAGCACGCCCACACCACCTAGCAGCGCCCAGCCACACACCCGCGCTCATGGGCACCCACGCTTGGCTTCGCCCAAATTATAGATTTTGCAATGTTTTTACTTCAAACCTTCCAAACTTCTTCATTTTAAGCCGGAATTAGTTGGTTTTCGACTCTATATACTCATGAAACACTGAACTACTCATCTACAGAATAGTTATAACACTTCAATAACATTAACAATTCATTTTAAGGGTTCCAATTCAGTATTCATGCTAATTTTTCATGTTTTAAACATATTTAGTGTATTCATTCACTACGAATTCGTTTTACATCTGTTTTGACTCGTTAAACTTGGGTTGTTTTTGTTTTTCAGTATACTAACAATATCTAGCACCAATTTCAGATTCTATTCATGAACTAACCCTCAATTTTGACTTCAGCATAAGTCAAAAATGTTTATATTCAACTAAAACTCAATTCCTTATTTTAAAACATGTTACATATGAATTTGATTTCTGAAAATCATTTCTAGATAACAACTAATATATCATAAACATATAACAACATATATATATAACATCTATTAAGCAATTCATCCAACTAAATTTCCAATTTTAAAAGATAACTCAAGAACACCCAAACTAAGAAGAAACTAGGTTATTTACCTCTTAATTCTTGTTTAGCTTTGTTTGGAGATGTTAGAGAATTGCTACTTCCTTCTTGTTTTTAAGGATTTCTCTTCTAATTGCCTCCCAATTCCTCTCCAGAGCTCTCTCTCCCTCTGTATTTTCTCTTCTAGCTTTAGCCTTAGGATTATACGTATACACTAACTGATATAATATGTTAAAAACCAAAAAGGTTTTATCAGTTATAATATGCCAAAGGCCACAAGGCCATGTTTGACAATCCTCTTAAAATCCCATTTTGGATTATTTTTATATTACTTATATAATATAGTTCAATTGTCACATTTATTCAATTTAAATCACAATCATTATTTAACCTTATAATATTTATTTAACCAATATACTTCTTAATATTTATCTAATAAATACTAATCTTCTAATTTAATTATCCCTTTAATTATATTATTCTTTTAATTCAATAATTTTATAATTTAATTAGTCTCTAATTAAATTAACATCAGTACACTTTAATAAAATTACTTCATACCAACATCCATGAATTTAATTTATTTAACAAATAAATCAACCAAAATATTTATTTAATTTAATAGTGTTATTCAGTTAATTTTCTTTTTATAACAAATTCATTTAATTTCTTCAATAGTTAAATTAACTATTAAACCTCACTTTTCCAATATATGAATATATATTTCTCTTCACATCAGATCACATATTTTAAAATATATAGCATGTATATATACATACTCAAACTCAAAACATCTCATAATAAGAATTTTAATGATTAAATTCTTATTTTAATAAATTATAAAAATTCGGGTTGTCACAATGTAAAAACCCGAATTTTTAGAAAATATTAAAAATAAGAATTTAGTAAATAAAATTCTTAAGGCATAAGAAGGGTTCGAATAAGAATATATATATATATATATATATATATATATATATATATATATATATGCGTTGTGAAGTAGGTGGTATGGTGTTGCATGGGGTAATATAAACTATGCAATAAGTGATTTATGTGTTTAATAAATATATTATTATTATATATTTGTTATTTATTGAAGAGGCGAGCTATTTGAAATAAAGAAGATGGATAGAAATTTATCTAATGATATTAAATAATTTATGTGAAGTTATTTTATCATAATAAGTTGGTGACATTAAATATCTTTTATGATCACCAATTTCTTGAGTGTATGTACGAGTAAGTATCAAGTCTAAGGCAGTGCGACCGCACCTTTAATAGTGGATGTATAAGAGGTGGGCTAAACGATTTCTTCAGAGAGCGGATGTATATACAAATTAGTGACCGATCTAACTCACTGTGAAAACAGTGTAGACGAGACGAAAACTAATTTGTTAGTTGTTTGTGAGAAACCACTAAGTGTACTATATTGAATACTATTAAAGACTCGATGTATGCTATGTTTAGATTTGTATATATGTACGTTGTTGACGAGAGAAGAAAATCGATATATATTTAAATAAAAATTGGTTAGAGACTTATTAAGTAATTTGATACACGGCGAGAAGTGAAGATTAAATGAATGTATGTATGCGTTATATATATCTTGAATTATATGATTTGGTGGAAAGAAATAAGATATATATATATATATATATATATATATATATATATATATATATATATATATATATATATAGTTAACTAACTATTAAGGAAAATAAAGTTTTAAACGTAAAATTGTTAAGGAAAGTAGTAACCGATGATGTGAAATCATATAGGAGATTGATGTTAGACGAGTTAACACTTAAGAAGGATGTGCAAGGTATCTAGTAATCTAGATTCTATTTATGCTAAAACAGAAACTTCTTGTGTCTGAACTTGGTAGAGCGCAGCTGTGCCATTTCCAAGCCTATAACCAGTGCAGCGGCGCCGATCTGTAGGAAGTTCTGAGTAAGTTTGTGGAATTTAAATTTCAAGAAATGAATACTAAGGACTCATATGTATAATAAAAATCTTAGTTGGTGATTAAGTTGTCCATTAATGGATCAAGTTAGCAAAAACATGAATTGAATACGCGTTAGTTTGTTAACCTAGAATGAATATTGGTTAATCAAGTTATATTATAGAATATTATATTGTCTTGTGTGACAGTAGTGTGGAATGAGAAAGAGTTGATTCACTTACATAAGACGGTGAATTAATATATGTGTTTAGCATAAGAGGATGAAAGAAATATGTTAATTAATATTTGATATTTTTAATATATTACATAGTATTGTAATACATAAAAGTGTTAATATTTGAAAGATAAGTGATTAATAAAAGAAGAGAACCAATATAGTTATAAGTAATTATTGGTTAGAGATTGATGCATTAAGTTAATACTTTATGTGGTGGTTAAAGAAAATTGTTCTGGAACAATTTATGGAAGAAATGAAATGAAAGAATTATTGTAATGAAATGGCTATTTGGATAAAGATGTTATGAGTATAAGTTAATAGTATATAATCATTTAAGGTAATTAAATGTTAAGGTAAAGTGTGACACCTAAGCTTTATATTAAATGGATATTGAATAAAATAGAATTGGGAAAAAGCCAAATGTAGCCTAGACCCCTAATATTTTATTGTAGAGATAATGAGCTTGAGTTATATAACTCTAGTAAGTGGGATAAATGAGCCTTATGTGACATGAGTATTAAAGCTAAACCAAACTAAAAGGTTTAACTGGAATTATTGAAAAGAAAATAAATGATTTATATTAGTTAATCGTTGTGTTATTTATGTGTGATATGAAGTAATGGTTTGAAAGTACCTAACTTAATTATATTTAGCCCAATTAAAATATTATTTGGACTAGCCCAATGTACATGGGATATAAGATTATATTGGTGTATATTTAAGATATAAGTATACTTTCTATATATGGGTAGGTACATATATATGTGTATATATATGTCCATAACTTAGTTTAATATAGTAATGTTAAGTCATTCTAATTTATTTAATAAGCCAAAAAATAATTAACTTTAGTAGAATGAGATCCATTTTACTAATAAGTAAGGAACTAATGTAGCTTATCCCAAATTCATTGTCACAAATATTAACTATCGTGTGATAGGCAATTGGCCTATCCGATTCCTTCATTATTAAGTAGTAGAGCTGATGATGAAGTGGGGAATGGAGGGAGATGGAGTTGGTCACCAAATCTTCTCAATTCACTGGCTTCTTCTTCTTCCCCTTGGATTAATTCATTGTGCAAAACTATTAACTAAATACTAGATTTGCTATAAATAGACCCTTCTTCTTCTCCTTAACGTTGGTTGAGTGTCTGAGGAATTGGATATGGAAGGTTAGTATAATTAGAGAGCAATTAGAGGTTTGGAGAGCTATAGTTAGCAAATTAGAGCAATAAAGAGGTAATAATTCTAATGTATATGCTCTTGATTTCTAAGTTTGAAATTCCTTAGTAATGTTAAGAAAATACTTGCTTTTGAGTCACAAAATTGATGGCTAAGGATTGTTGTAATCCATGAATTATTGTTAGATATTGATAATACAGTCAAATGTGAAACCAACAGAAGTTAAACATACCAATTTGGTTTAGAAACGAATTCGTGGTGAATGAATTCGCTAAATTTATCAAAACATGAAAACTTAGTATGAATATGAGTTTTAGATTAATATTTGGGTTAGTTAATGTTTATGTTAATTGGTGATTATCTGTTATGTTTTAGTTTTATGAGTTACAAATCCATATAATCAAAAATGGACTAATTTGCATGTGTATAACTCATGTTATGAAAATCGGAAGGAGTATGGGTCTGAAAAATCTTGAAGAGCAGGACTTGGGAAGCGATTTTGCCTCACTGGGCGCAGCTACGCTGCCCCCAAGGCTATTTTATGCGCAGATGCGCTGCCCCAAGGCCATTAGGGGCGCAGCTGCGGCGGACACAGTGTCTGGTAGGACTGCTTTGACCTGCTATAGTAAAATAGGCATAACTTCTTTATACAAACTCCGATTGGGGAGATTCAGGATGATTCGAAAAGATAACGAGTAGACCTACAACGTTCATTCTTTAAGTTTTTCGATATGAAGTCATTAAAAGGGGTAACAATGTAATGTCCATCTTTGTGATTGTTACGTATTCGAAGGCAATCGGAGGGCGTCAGACATGCACATACATAATTGTAGTGGCCCCAACGATAAAATATGTTATTCAAGTTATAAAACATAAATATGTATGATAATAGACATGACATATAAGATTTCCTTACTCGTAATGGAATGCTATAGTATGATTTTGAATGAGATTCCTAATGATGAACTATACTAACTATGATTTAATGAGTTGATTAATTGCGAGCATACGGGTTATAGTGTCCAACATCCTTACATGATGGAATGGTTAATGTAGTTCGTTACTTATGTAACGCCAATCCGGATACTTTCAACCCACAGATATGGTTCTACACAGTACTCATAACTATATATTCATTCCATTGAAACAACATCAAAATGAGTGTATTAAATTCATTCTTATTACAATAATAATAAATCCTTTCCCAAGTTCTGTAACCGAATTACATTCTTCGCTTATCATAGTATAATTCATACGAAATACTAATCTATTACAGGATAAACTAATTATCTATCTTAGCATTGCCCTTATCTTTATTAGAACCCTTGGTTCGTTCGGCCTTAGCTGCAATTATATAATTCAAGAAAGAAGTGAGCATAACTAGCTCAGCAAGTCTAGCAATAGATAATATTAATACCACGTCGAGAATCATATGATTATTCTTTAATAACTGAATAAATAGCTATGAAGTACTATGAAATATTGAATAACACTTTTCATTCTCATAAAACAATTCCAAAGTACATACAGTATCTTAGGAATTCCGAGTAGGTCAAAATACCATGAACATTCTCTTTAGTTTTAATTCATGAAAAAGGACAACCCGACATAAGTCCGTAAGTCTAATATATCTTACGAGCACTTTTAGGTGATCAGCCTATAGTACTCTATGTTGATCAACACTCATCCGTTAAACGTATTTACGTTTAAGTATTGGCAACCTCATGTGCCCATCAAATAATCGATGTAAAATACATTTGTTTATTCATACTCAGGCTTACCTTTGAATCCTTACCAAACAATTGGCATAGAATAACGTTATCAATACTATATCAAAAGACTTGTAAACAAATCTATCAAACTCTTAAGATTAGTCTAGCCGAGTCAAAACTGGCATCAACCCTTTCGTAAAACAATTCATGCATCTCATAACATGAATAATAGAGAACTTGGCTAACACGAAGGTTAGACAATTGTTAAGAAAACCGGCCTTCAAGCGTCTTCGAATAAAATTCAATAGTTCTTGTTATTTACAGTCTCTACATGATATATTCACATATCACACTGAAATTAGTTACCAAACAATCTAATAACATTGTTTTTATCAACTTGTTTCTCTTCTATAACTTAACCTAATTTATTTCATTAAAACCCGATTTAAGTTATTATTCTTGCTTACGGCTTATTAACGTTCATCGTTTCATTACTAATAAACAACGTTAAATTCCTAAAATCATTACTATATATGTGATATAGGAATGATTTTAACATGTATATTAAGTATATACACTTGCCCCATAATTGTTATGCAACAATTGGGTTCAAAAAATAACTAAGTCAGACTTTTCTCATATCTCAGCGGTGCGACACCATCTTCCCTTACAACATTGGCACTGCGGCGCCAACTAACAGTACCTAAACCCTTGTCTTGGCACTGCGGCGTGAGACTCCTGCATACAAGTGGCACTGTGGCGCGAATTAGCAGTTACTACCTCTCCGACCCGGCGCTACGGCGTGAGTATCACAGGCTTGGGCGGCGTTGCGGCGCCGACCTTGAGCCTTGGGAAAAATTTCTAAGTTTTCTAGTTTAATTCTTTTCGGACTCTTAACTTGGTCGTTATAAGTCGGAATTGGCTCGTTCAAAAGACATTATCTTACATATCTCATGTATTTCGATTTCATTCGGATAAAAGTAGTTTTTAAATCCGTTAACAATGAATTCACAGTATAATTTCCTATTACGCATTCGTTTAACTTTCGTGAATGTTCATAACTTGTTTTTGTGACGAATGTGATTTTGTAATCTAATTTGAATATATATTGAAGCAAATAAATATTTTTGGGTAATTTAATTATTGGACTAAATAATTAATTGATGAATTTGTAATAGATTAATTTAATTAGATGTGTTACATTGATTAAAATTAATCTGGAGAATTTTATTATTCAAAGTATGTATTTAATTGAGCTTATTGGATGAAATGAATTATTTAATAAGCATAATATTATTTTAATTAATTTAATAATTAATTAGAGATTTAATAGTTTGACATAATTAATAAATGAAAATTTTAATTATGTGAATATGTGAATTAATGAGAGATTATTATATTTTATTTTATTTAAATTAAATAAGGTATTTGGTTTATTGTTTAATTGAGTGTGACATTGTTAAACTATATTAGAAAGGATTAATTAAATTATAGGGAAAGAGCCTTCAAGGCTAGCCAACCAAGGCCCTAATAGGAGTTGGGCAGTTAACCCACGGAGGGGATTAACTGACCACAACGTTGCCAGTTATTATGCACATTAGGCTTTTTTTTTCTTACGTATGTTTTTTTTTTGGAAACAAAAACTTGAGAGTTCAGAGAAACTTTTTAGGGAAATTATGAGATTGAAGAAGAATCTGAAAGGGATTTCATCTCCTACTAATCTACACTGCTAGGTAATCTCTTTAATCAAACCTTATTTACGTTCTTATTTTCTTTTTGTGAAAAACTATCTCCAAGTTCTCTGTAAACTAAAATTTATGGTCAATGTGTTAGGAAACTGATTATATATGTTTCTTAGCATTCATAAATCAATTCTATATGATTTGTATGTGATTTGAGTAATTGATTTCATGTAATCATGTTAAAATCTGTGTTTTCCATTAATAAGTGTTTTAAGTTCTTTGTAAAAGTAAAATTTAGTGATTAATGCATGAATCATTGTTTAACTTGAAATTTAACAGTAGATTGTGATTGCATATTGTAAAACAAAGAAAATAAACTTTGAACAGAAAGATTCAAACTTATAACGAACTGTAATGTCAATTTTCATGTTTTATCTTCAAAACTTTCAAGAACACCAAGAACAGTGAAATTACATGATTTAATTCAAGTAATTGTATGTTTTAACTCGTTAAAATCATGCTAGAAAGGTTGGGTAGTGATTATATGTGTATTATAGTGTCTGGGTATGCTTGTGAATAAATTAATTGGGTGTTCTGGCCATGTTCTGTATTTTTCACGTACTGTAAATTTTTGGAACTGGAGTGTCGCGCCGCGCCGCAGTGCCACTAGCCAAGCTGCAGCGCCAGTCGCGCAGCAGTTTCAAGGATAGCCTACATAGTGGTGCCGCAGCGCCACTATGCAGTTTGTCCATAAATGAGAATTTTTATGGTTTTAGTATAGGGAATGCAATTGTAACCTACTCTAATGAACATAAAATTGTGTTAGACATATAATGTGATGCTAAAATAGATTCTTAACATGTCAATAAAGTAATTACATGTTTAATTAAATTGTTGAACGCGTAGTTAACTTGTCGTTCGTGAAGTTTAATATTGTGAAAACAAGAGTTGTGATTTGATTAGTATAATCATAATCAGATTTTAGACAAAAGAGAATGAACTTGTGATGCTAGTTGTGTTATAATTGACTAGTATTGTGAATGTAAATGGTATGTAGGATTAAATCGAGGAACGTGTATAATTAACGTATAACCTATGCACGAGGCAAGTTTCCTAAGCCTACTTGTTATCGTTACGAAAGTTTCTAAACCTTACCTCTGTATATGAGCAAGTTCTAGACTTATATTATTTATCGATCAAGTTCTTGTCATTCATTGATTAAGTTCAGATTTCATAGTAGTTATTAGCAATCTTTTAAAGCATGATTCTTATTATACAATACTTATTCCATTGTATACTTCTTGAGTTTATTATTCAAATTGAATATCAGTAATTGTTGAACCTTGTAAGACTAGAGAACCCTTATTGTTTTGACTAGTCCATAGTTGATGAACATTCTAAATTTCAGAACCCTTGTTGAGTTTATCCAAACCAAACTTTCTTTGGTGCGGACTCTAATGTCAAACTGAGATGAACAACCCTGTATACACTACAAGAAAAAAGCTTAAGTTCGACGAAATATTCCCTCTGAAATAAGCCTATTCAGTCACAAGTAGGCTATTTCTGATGAAATTTTACGTCGAACATTCGGTCGTATATAAACGTGTCGAAAATCAGATCCGTCAAAAACTTCGTCGGAGTTTTCTTATCTTCGACGCAGTTATCTATGATGAAATTGCGTCGCAAATAAGCTATTTACGACTGAATAAGTAGGACGAAAACATTTCGTCGAGCATAATATTTTGTATGTTCGACGGACCTATTCCCTCGGAAGTATGTTATGATCGACTGAATATTAAAATGAACTGGTATTTATTTAAACTGGCTAATTATTAATTCCGATGCTGAGTGCGTCATAGATCCTCTATTTTCGGTGACTACATTCCGTCAGAATGAGCCTATTTCCGATTGAAATTTAAAATATTACAGCGTTTATTAAAAAATATGTTCTCATTAACACCAACGGAATATCCATCGGAAACCCCTTATTCCGTCGTAAATAACAGTAATTTTTTTTAATGCAGATTTCAAAAGTTCAGTTTCCAGGTGTTTAAACCCATTTATGTACCTGTAACCTGTCACAACCTAATACATAGTAATATAAACCTGTATCTCACATTCAAATATTCAACGTAACGCTAAAACGTAATATCCAACTCATTATCATTCACATACATTCACATTCAAATATCCACCAAAACATAATCTTTTACTTATTATCATCAACACTACTAAGCTAACCAATTACAAATATAAACAAATGTTCCATAAATGATAAACAATATAATTTACAATACTTGTACAGACGCAATTAGACACTACAATATATACAAATGTTCTACAATAAAATGAATACAAATGAACTATAAACTAATAAAAGTATCATCATCATCGTGCGCCCGCTCGCCATCGCCACCCTATTGATAGAATCAAAAATAAAAATCATTAGTCTGTATATATATGTGAGAATTAACAAGCTAGCTAGCCTTAATTTAAAAGACATATACAATAAGAATACCTGAGTAGGTGGAGGCAAACGAAAAGCCTCCTCCTAGAGGGTAATCACCATCCAGAGCATCTCGGTGCTCCAAGCGTCAAACTGCTCCCGTGGTAATCCCGTACTCTCTGCAGAGGCCCCTGTTATAATATCTTTAGCAATCTGGTGAAGACGAGAACTGGAAGGCCCCAGCTGACGCTGACAGACTGAGTCGGTATGGAACCTATTCGACACGGCCCCTATCAGCCTCCGAAAGATATCGTCATCCAAGCCAGCGCTTGAATAAGATGGTCCGACATGTGCTCTCGGACGCTGGCGCTAGCTGGAGCCTATAAAGAGATACAAATTCAATTACTAATAATAATTTATATAATGTGATAAATTCTGATAATTTCGTGAAACATAATAAAATATTACCTCCAGGAAGTGTATATGCGGGTATCCTCGGCAGACCCAACACTCGATATCTGTCGGTACTGCTAGTAGGGGATCTTGAGACGCGACCCATAGTTTAAGCTCCTCATCCCGATATAATACTATATCGGGAAGAGGGGTGGCAGAATCTAACTACTCAGAACCCCTCCTAATAGCCTCCAGCTAATCTATACACTCGTCCCGAAGCCTCTGAAATCGGTCCTGTAATGTATTCCATATACGTATGTTAATTATATCATTTTATTTACGATTGAATATTATTAAAAGCTACGTAGTAAGATGAGTTTTACCCATATTGCTAAAGCTGCTTGAGACAAAGCACGCTCGTCCTTAGGCGTGTGGGCTCGATCCCAAAACTCTAGAATGGTAGGATAGCGGCCCAAGGTCCTCCCCAATGCCTAATAAAAACATTCATAAAACAGGTATTAAGTATTTGTGTGAGAACTTGATACCTAAATAACTAAATGCAATGCACTTACCGTCTTCGCCTCCTCGAACGACTGACAACCAATGGTGTGTACTATCCGAAGCTGACCACGGTTCTTCTTCGCCTGCTCAGATTTTTTCTTAAAGTCATCAGCCTCCTAGTGCGTACACATAGTCTTCCAGACTAAATCGGAGACTATGCGGGGCTGATGATCTCTGATGGTGGTCCCGGGCTGGTCCTCAACTGTTTGGGTTACCCTATGTCGCATCTCATACAGCTAGTCAGAGTAATTCGCAGTGATATGATGCTCAATCACATCGTCGCCAGCTGACTGAGAGATGCTCGGGTCAAATCGCTAATAAACCTATAATAAAAGTTAATTTAAAATTATGAACAATTGAAGAAGGCATCATAATACAACTATATAGTAATTAATATAATACGCTTAACTTACGTGGAACTCCCACAAGATGGTCTGCATAAAAGTGGCATCGTACTGCAAATACTGACTGAACTACACGCACCCTCTCGGGAGATGCATCAAACAGATCGCGTGTAGGGTATGCTTAGCCACCGGGTCTAGTATACTACAGAAAAAAGTATAAAAATATGTGAATTGTGTTTTGCAATATCTGAAATTAATATTACGAATATATTAACACTTATTGCTGGGAAGCGACATCCACCGCTACTGTAAGTGGCACTGCCGGCGGACGACCAAAGATACTGAGGTTCGTCCCTCGGTGTCGTCGACGAGGTGCATCTGTGGTAATTGTATTTAACTAAATTAATAAACATTGTAACTAATGCATCTGTGAGCACAATTGTATTTAAATCCTAGTGAAGATAACTTACTCGTGCCTGAAGAAGAGCCTCCATCATGGCTATCGTCTCTAGTACCGGATCACCCACCACCTCAGTGACCTCCACCGCTATGTCTAGCCATGAATATCCTACCGCAATAACAAAATTTATAGATTATGAATATTGAGGATTAACAATATGTGGTATGTATTAATATGAATGCTCATTTTCAATTACGCACGTCATCAAACCCATCAAAATCAACGTGTATATCATTCTCGGATTCGGTATCTTCCTCATCCTCAATTTCAACATCAGTTTCGTCATCGTTATCATCCTCAACTACTACATAATCATTAATGTTTATGTTTTCCTCGACATCCTCATCGTCAGGTACGTCAATGACATCAGTACTCACCACATCTTCAACATGGAACACTACGACCAAAGGGTTGCTAACATATTCTTTCAACGCCTCATCCATACCAAATATGTTATCAGCATTAAATGAACGTGTTTTAGTAGTGACTACTGTGTATCAGGGGCTTCGAGTATTTATGGCATTTGGAGTGTAATACATTTGAGTCGCTTGACTTGCTAATACGAACACGTCATGAGACTGTAACACCGACTTGATATCCATGGTTGTGATTCTATTACGATCAACTTTAACCACCTTTTCAGTATTAAACCAGCTACACTTAAATGTGACTACCTTTTTGCCCCCGTGATAATTGAGCATAACCACATCCTATAAACGGCCATAGTAATTGGACTCAGAATCTTGGTAGCAGCTTCCTAACACCACAACCCCAGAATTAACTGATGTGAGTTCATTCAAGTCATCTACTCTAAATCTGTACCCATTCACGATGCAACCAAGAAAATAACTAACGACTTTGTAAGGTCCTTGGATGACATCTATAAAATGCGCATAATTGTTCTCCGCTTCAACACTTTTCTTAAAACACTGTTGGAAATTAGCTGTAGTGAATGTTTCTAATTCTGCTGTAGTAAAAGTTGGGTTAGAAGCATATGCTTCCTCTTCGAATGAACTACGAAATTAGTAAAATGTCTTTAACATATATAGATGACTACACTTGTAAATGCAACTAAATACCGCAAATAAGCTGAGACTTACGTGATGTATGATGATACTTCGGGCATATTTAGAAGCACGTATGTAGATACAATCTTTAACTCTTTGTCGCTTAAGTAAGTCAGCGTTTCATGGCCAAATAGTTTAGCCGGATATGTGAATACAAATAAATCATCATCAGCATGAGTCATTGGACCAACAACCTCATTCCTTCCTAAACGGTTGTGCTTCGTTGAGACAACATCGTCAAAATACAATGAGCAGAAGTTGACAAGCTCTTCCTCTGTATAACGTTCAGCAATAGAACCCTCGACACGAGCTTTATTCTTGACCTTTTATTTTAATCGACGCATATACCTAAGATAAATATACCGACAAATTAAAGTATTATTAATATGAGCAGGATATAGCAATTAGCAGTTTATATTTCCTCTCAAAAGGATACATCCACCGATATTGCATCGGTCCTCCAAGTTTGAGTTCATACGGTAGATGAATAGGCAGATGTTCCATTGAGTCAAAGAATCTTGGAGGGAAGATCATTTTGAGCTTACAAATGGTAAGCACAATATTCTTCTCCATCTGCTCGACATCACTGTACTTGATTACAGTTGAGAAAATATCTCGAAAGAAATTTGAAAGTTCGGTCAATGCATCAAGAACTTTTCTGGGTAGCATCTCACGAAATACAATTCGGATCAACGTCTTCATAAATAAATGACAATCGTGACTCTTGAATCCAGAAATTTTCAATTGCTCAACCTTACAACAACGTGTTATGTTCGACGCATATCCATCTGGGAGCTTCAACCCACTAATCCTCAAAATAACAAAAACGTATTGTTTCATATTGGCACCAGCCTAAGTGGGAGACGTAACATCCAATAACAGTCACAAACTGGGGACTTTTCGATATTCCCTCCTACTGAGTGAATGTCAAACGGGTTTCTAAGTTTATTGAAAATTATGGCAAACTAAGCAAATGCTACTTAGTTTATTTTTCCAATGATGATAAACCAAGTAAGTGGTACTTAGTATATGAGAATTGTTATTTGGAATCTATAGAGACTACTTGAGTCGGCAATTCGGCAAAAAAAAGGGTCGTAGTTCCTGTTTATGTCCTATACTCGAATAATAAAGTTAATTGAATTACTGCAGACATTCCTCACTGTTCCATCATAACAAATGACAACATCCGAAAGGAGTTCCATTAAGCTATTGAACAAAGTTTCAGGTTAAGCAACCCTGTAAATGAACGAACGATCACTTCTCATCTAGGAATGAATCATCTCCCCCATACGAGTCCAATTCATTCCTAGCAAAGAAGTGATCGTTCGCTCATCTAGAGGGTTTCTTAACCTAGAACTTTATTCAACAACTTAATGACACTCCTTCCGGATGTTGCCATCTGTTATGATGAAACAGTGAGGAATGTCTGCAGTAATTCAATTAACTTTACAATTCGAGTATAGGACACAAACAGGAACTACGACCCCTTTTTTTTTAATTGCTGCCGAGGAACCGGTTGGAGTACTATTAGCTGCCCCTGCTATGTCGAAACATGCATACAAGAAAGAGTACATATATGTACGGAGAGTATTATTGCATTTATTAAAAATTGTGGCAAACTAAGCAAATGCTACTTAGTTTATTTTGCCAATGAAAAACTAAGTAAGTACTAGTTAGTTTTTGAGAACTGTTATTTGGAATATATATGAAGTCTACTATTAAATTATTTTATTTTATTTTATAAAATTTAATTGTATTTTATAAAATTTAATTGTATTTATTATTATATTTTATTGTATTTTGTACTATAATATATAATATAATTTTTGATTATTTTATTATATTAAATTAAATTAATTTTTTTATTTTATTAAATCATATTAAATTTATTATTAGGTTTTAATATATTTTATTTCGTTTTATATTATTATATTATATAATTTTTAAATTAAATTCTTTAAATTTAATTTTATGTTAAATTAATTTAATTAAATTAACTTTAGTTTATTATTATTATTTATTATTTATTTTTTTTATTTTATTTTAATATTTTAATTTAATTTATTTTATTATTAAATTAAATTAAATTTATTTTATTGTATTATTATATTTTATTGTATTGTATTATATATTTTGAAATATTATTTATTAAATTAATTTATCTATTAAATTAAATCAAATTTTGGAATTGAATAATTCTGACAGAAATTCTGTCAAGAATTATGTCAGAAATAACAAATATACCTACATCAAACATCATCATCACACACTTACTAAAGGATAACTAATAACATAAATCAACCTCAAAGTTTAGTAAACCCAAACACTTACTGATTAACATGTGTATATACTCAATACCAAACCCAATTCAAAACACATAATTTATAATTCCCAAAACTAAGTAAAAAATATATCAGTCCCAAACTGATCACAAAACAAAATATGTATTCAAACTGCTAGAATCACAAAATCAGAACATATATGTAACATATCCCAAATATAACTCCTCGATTAGTCCCAATTCAAATTACATAACTCCTCATCAATTAACAATATCACAAAATCAGAATACCAGAACATGTAACAGTCCCAAACCCTTTCTTCAAATATGTAATTTTCTAAATAGGAGAACATTAGGGCATAAATTATCTAAAAATATTATAAGAAAAACTATTTATAATTACTGATTATGGCAGAAAAACTATATATTAACAATTATTATGGAGTTAATTGGGGATTTCTAAATAGGGGAAAAAGTATGGCAGAATCTTAAAACTGGCAAGCTAGCTGATAATGGTAGAGGAGGAGGAGGAAACAGCGGCACGACGAGCTTTCCCAAACCACCACCGCCGCCACGAGCAACGGCCGAAAAAATGAGGACGAAAGGCGGACGAACGAAACGGGAGGAAGCTTTGCAAAGTCGATGGAGAGATCGAGAGATCGAGAGATGGAGAGCTGGAGACGAACAGTCGAGAGATGGAGAGACTGAGAGTCGAGAAATGGAAAAAAATAAAGAAATGGGCGTCTGGGGCTGATCTGATTTTTTTACGGTTTTATTAATGAATTCCGATAGAATAGCCGTCGAAAATATGTCCCTCGGAATTAACTTATCCTCGACGGGCATTTCCTCGGATATAACGATAATTTCGTCAAAGTTAGTTTTCGCGCTAGCGGGAAACTTGGCGCCATTAAGGGCCTTATACTTTCGACGGAATTCTGTCGTGCTTAGCATATTTTCGAGGGAATTATATTCGACGGATTATTCTGTCGAAATTATGTTAAGTTCAACAGAATAGAAACCGTCGAGGTTACATCCGTCGGAATTATCTGGTTTTCTTGTAGTGATAGGGGATTACTTATGTTTTAGCATTAAGATATTATGTACAGTATGGTACTATGGGCTGATCCCCCTAAGTACGAGAAGAATAGTCCATAGTCTTATGACTATTAAAGGTTTCAAGTATAACCCTTGACAACCTAGGACATAGTTTAAGGTTTTATGACCCTCAGAAGTTCTTTTGATTCTTGTTATTCATTCTTAACTCAAAAGTCAAGTTTCTTATTTCAGAAGTCTTTGATTCACTCGCATGTTATTATATTGTTGTTACATTATTATACTTGTGGGAAATTGTGCTCACTCTTGCGTAATAATAACATTGCAGTTAAGAACGAAAGGTCCGACGAGCCTTCTACTAGCAAAGGTAAGGGCAAGATTAACAAGTGATGAAGACTTGTTATTTATTTGTTATGTTATATTTCAGACTTATGTTTAAATTATGTAAGACTTAATATTTGTTTATATTTCCGCATTTGAGATTCAAGGTTAGTATGACTTAGGATTGATGTATTTATTTTCAGATGATGTAACTCCTTAAGGAGAGGATTTATTTCTATCTATTTATGGTTTCATTTATTATGGGTAGATAGACATATGATGTTTGTACAGTGAAAACTAAATCCCATGGGAATTGAAGTACCTGGATTTGAGGGTGTCATAGTTTCTTTGTTCTAAGTCAGAATTCAACCATTCTCGAGTCCACGACTCTTGAATACGTTGTTCTATGATGCGCCATCGAAAACCAAAGTTTTCGAGTTAAACGACAACTTTTGACTACTAATCCGAGATTTCTACGATTTTAATGTTTAACGCCTAATCTCATAAATTTCCCTATAACTTCTTTACTCGAGTTTTATATGCCAAATCAAATGGAACCAATCCATTAATTCATTATCTATAACCTAACCATGCAAGATGCACATAACCTATGATGGTTTTCAATTTGTCCATCAACAACCAAATAAACGCTTATTGGCTTTTCTTCTCTTCAACTTACTTAAACGCTTATGATCCTTAATAATACATGACTTATAATGTTTTAATCCACTAATAGCCATCCTTATTACTTCGGAAGAGACATGCTCCACCAATTCATACTTCTCTAAGAAAAATAATTAGAAAAGGATCGAAGACTAAGGTTTATGTATTATTACCTTAACGTTCTTTGCGTTCTTGAATAAAGCTTGAGTGTTTTGCTTGGATTGCTCTTGATTTCTTGTTAAATCTCTTTTCTCTCTCTCTTAATATATTTGTCTAGAGTTGTTGAAAATAACTAATGAACAACTCTAGCTTCTCTCATATAGACAATCCAATGGAGGGTAATTTGGTCTATTGGTCAACCTCTTTACTATTCATGCCTTAGCCAACAAGTAAAACCACTTTTCTTCGCCTCCAAGTGGCCGATCCACATGGCCTATTGGGTCCCCCAATGGGTTGCCCCATGGGTTTTACCCATCCGATGACCCATCGATTCGATCCACAGTTTGATTTTTTGGTTTGGGCCTTGGAACAAATTCATATTGGGCCTATCTTAGGCTTGATTTACATTACTTTGGGCTTGGCATAATCCAAGTCCAATTAGATTCTACAAAGTCCATAAACTCAAAGTCCACTAAGACTAATCGTATTCTCCTCGTACAATTCACGTATTCTCTTCGTATATAGTTCGTACGATATTCGTATTATACGTTGTAATAATCTTCGTACTATACTCGTGTAATAACTAGTATCATACTCGTATTTCTCAAGTATAATAACCCTAATCATTATACATAGTCACTTAATTCTCGGAACTCACTTTTCCTAACCCTTAGGTTTTAAGTTCGCAGGCGAAAACTTCTTTTGCCATAACTGAAATATTATTGGATATTCCATCTGGTCTTAGAATCTTATCATTACGCGTTTTTCAAAAATTCATACTTAATTCCCGAGCAGGAATGGATGAATAGTATTTTTACGAAAATTTCTTGAAAAACCTTTATTTTCGTCTTGGAAATTTAAAACAGTTAATCCTAGCACATAGCCAGCATCCTAACCACATCCACACATTCTAGGTTATAGAACAGCCTTCAAATAGCTTACTCACATAAATAAACAATTAAATTCATTTAATTCAAATAATCAAATAAATTTAATTCATAAAAAAATCTAATTTTCTCGGGCGTTACATTCTCTTCCCCCTTATAAAGATTCTGTCCACAGAATCTCACTATAATTACATAAACAAATGAGGAAAATTTTCCTTCATTTTACTCTCGAGTTCCCACGTTACTTCTTCAGCATTGTGGTTCCTCCAAATTACCTTTACCAAAGGTATTATCTTATTTCTCAAGACTTGTTCCTTCATATCAACAATCTGAAAAGGAAGTTCTTCATACGTTAAGTTTTTTCTATTTGAATAGATTTATACTCTATTACGTGTTTGTATTCCGGTTTATAAGGACGTAATACAGACACGTGAAATACATTGTGTATTCATTCCATCTCTGGAGGTAAAGCTACTTCATAAGCTACCTCTCTTACCCTTCTTAAAATTTCAAAAGGTCCTACAAACCTTGAACTTAACTTCCCTTCCTTTCCAAAACGTATCTTCCCTTTCCAAGGCGATACTTTCAGAAAGACATACAAACCTATTTCAAACTCCCTCTTCTCACGATGAGGATCTGTATACTTTTTTGTCTATCTTGAGCCGCTACCAATTTTGTACATATTAACTTTATCATGTCTACCGTTTGTTGTACCATCTCAGGTCCCATCATTCGACATCCACCTACTTCATCCCAGCATAGTGGGGTTCTGCACTTCCTCCCATATAACGCTTCGTAAGGCGGCATGCCTATACTAGCGTGAAAACTATTGTTGTCAGCGAATTCCACCAAAGGCAAATGTTCATCCCAACTCCCCTTGAAATCCATAACGCAAGATCTTAACATATCTTTTAGCGTTTGATTTGTCCGTTCACTTTATCCATCCGTTTGAGGATGATATGACGCACTTAACCTCAACTGCGTTCCCAGTTGCTCTTGCAAACTTTTCCAAAAATTCGATGTGAATCGTGCATCACGATCTGACACAATCGAAACAGGTACTCTATGTCTAGAAATAATTTCTTTGACATAAAGTTTAGCTAGTTGCTCTAGGTTATACCTAACTCCTATTGGTTAAAAGTGAACCGATTTTGTCAACCGATCTACTATTACCCAAATAGCGTCGTATCCCTTCCTTGTCATTGGAAGTCCCACCACAAAGTCCATCGTGATATGCTCCCACTTCCTCTATGGAATCTCTAGTGATTGTAATAATCCACTCGGTCGTTGGCGTTCAGTCTTAACTTTCTGACAAGTTAAGCACTTACTAACATATTCTGCTATCTCTCTCTCCATGTTTGGCCACCAAATTTATGTCAAAGGTCTTGATACATCTTAGTACTACCTGGATATATCAAGTACCTTGAACAATGGGCCTCAGTCATTATCTCTTCTTTTAATTCGAAATTATTTGGAACCCAAATTCTTCCTTAAAAACAAAGTAATCCTTCTTTATCAAGGTTATACTTAGTCTTCTCTTCATCCTCTATTATCTTTTTCATTTGCTCGCAGTCCTTGTTACCTAGTTGTACTTCCTTAACTCATTCCACTATCGTTGGTCAAGTCTCCATTGTGAATAACATTTCTACCTCTTCACTTGGTAATTTAACTTCTAGCTCCATTATTGCCATCCCGTTATTAATTCATTCTGAGTCGTTAACATTGATAGATTTTCCCTACCCTTCCTACTTTACGCATCGACCACTACATTTGCTTTCTGCAGATGATATAAGAAATCACAGTCATAATCTTTTATCAATTCTAACCACCTTCTCTGCCTCATAGTCAACTCCTTTTGTGTAAAGATATATTTCAGAGTTTTATAGTTCGTGTATATCTCACACTTCTCCGTGTATAAATAATGTCTCCATTTTTTAAGGCAAAAACTACTGCTGCCAATTCTAGGTCATGAGTATGATAGACCTTCTCATAATCCTTTAACTGACGTAACACATATGCAATGACCTTGCCATGCTGTATGAGCACGCAACCTAGTCCTTTATGCGAAGCATCACTATAAACTACAAAATTTCCCGTATCATCTAGTAAAGATACAGGTGCCTCACTTAACCTCCTTTTTAGTTCCTGAAAACTATTTTCACACTTCTCAGTTCATACATAATTTACTGACTTCCTCGTCAAATTCGCCAATGGAGTAGCTATTTTATAAAAGTCCTGGATGAACGTTCTATAGTATCCCGCTAACCCTAGAAAACTCTGAACCTCGGTTAGCGTTTTCGGTTGTTCCCAATTATTAGCTGCTTCCACCTTCGCTGGATCCAAAGAAATGTCATCTTTATCAATAACATGTCCTAAAAACTGCACTCTTTCAACTTCTCCCTTTCTAGTGTTTCCAACATTATCCTCAAATATTCAGCATGATCTTCTGACGTCTTAGAATAGACTAGAATATTATCAATGAACACTATGACGAACTTGTCCAAATATTGTTTGAACACTCTGTTCATCATATCCATAAATGCGACTAGCGCATTTGTCAACCCAAACGACATAACCAGAAACTTGTAATGATCATAACGAGTTCTGAAAGCCATCTTAGGTACATCCTCCTTCCTTACTTTCAACTGATTATACCCCGTACGCAAATCTATCTTAAAAAATGCTTTGCCCCTTTCAACTGATTAAATAGATCATCGATCCTGGGCAATGGGTATTTGTTCTTAATCGTTAACTTGTTCAACTCCCGATAGTCGATATAAAGTAGTAACGACCCATTCTTCTTCTTTACAAACAACACCGGTGCTCCCCACGGAGACACACATGGTTGAATGTATTTCTTATCTAATAGTTTTTGTAATTAAACCATTAACTCATTCATCTCTACCGGCGCCATTCTATAAGGTGCCTTAGAAAATGGTGCCGTACCCGGTAACAGATCAATCACAAATTCTACCTCTCTATCCGACGGAATACCTGGTAACTCCTCCAGAAATACATCCGCAAACTCTTGTACTATAGGTATTTGTTCTAATGATGCTTCCACTCTCTGGGTATCCACAACATGGCACAAGTAACATATACACCACTTCCTCAACATCTTCTAGCTTGTGTCATGGTTAGACAACAAGAGCATCCCGATGTAACGCCCGAGAAAATCAGATCTTTATGTGAATTAAATTTTATTTGATTATTTGAATTTACTTGTTTATTTATTTGAGTAAGTTGTTTGAAGGTCGTTCTATAACCTAGAATGTGCGGATGAGGTTAGTATTCTGGCTATGTGCTAGGATTAATTGTTTTGAATTTTCAAGATGAAAATAAAGGTTTTTCGTGAAATTTTTGTAAAAAAACTATACATCCGCTTCTGCTCGGGAATTAATTATGAATTTCTGAGAAACGCGTAATGATAGAATACTAAGACGTGATGGAATATTCAATAATATTTCAGTTATGGCAAACGAAGTTTTTGTCTGCGTACTTAAAACCTAAGGGTTAGGAAACGTGAGTTTCGATAATTTAATGTCTATGTACAATGATTATAGTTATTATACGTAAGGAATACGAGTATGATACTAGTTATTATACGAGTATAGTATGAAGATTATTACGACGTATATTACAAATTTCGTACGAACTATATACGAAGAGAATACAAGAATTGTACGAATAGAATACGATTAGTCTTAATGGACTTTGTAGAATCCAATTAGACTTGGATTATGTCAAGCCCAATGCATTGCTAAATCAAGCCCAAGATAGGCCCAATATAAATTATTTATAAGGCCCAAACCAAAGAAACAAACCGCGGATCAAACCGATGGGTCACTAGATGGGTAAAACCCATGGGGCAACTCATGGGGGGACCCAAGAAGCTAGGTGGGCCGGCCACTTAAAGGCCAAGTAAAGTAGAATTACTTGGTGGCTAACCAAATGAATAGTAAGGAGAGGAATAGTAAGGAGGTGGACTTAATGACCAAATTGCCCTCTATTAGATTTTCCCTATATAAGAAAGGCTAGTGTGATTCATTTGGTTGTTTCACCAACACTATACAATTATATATAGAGAGAAAAAATAGCTTTAACAAGTAATCAAGAGCAAACCAAGCAAAACATTCAAGCTTTATTCAAGAATGTGAAGAACGTTAAGGTAATATTACGTAAACGTTAGTCTTCGATCCTTTTCTGTTTCATTTTCTTAAAGAAGTAAGAATTGGAGGAGCATGTCTCTTTCCGGAGTAATAAAGATGGCTAATAATGGATTAAAACATTATACGTCACGTATGATTAAAAATCATAAGCGTTTAAATAAGTTTAAGCGAAGAAAACCAATAAGCGTTTATTTGGTTGTTGATGGACAAATTGAAAACCATCATAGGATATGTGCATCCTGCTTGGTTAGGCATAGATAATAAATCAATGGATTGGTTCCATTTGATTTGGCGTATAAAACTCTAGTAACGAAGTTATGGCGAAGTTTACGAGATTAGGCGTTAAACGTTGAAATCATAGAAATCCCATATTAGTAGTAAAAAGTTGTCGTTTAGCTCGGAAACATAGGTTTTCGATGGTGTAATGTAAAACAATGTATTTGAGAGTCGTGGACTCAAGAATCATCGAATTCTGACTTACAATGAAGAAATGAGCTATGAACGTTCACGAACGTTAAACGAACGCGTAATAAAATGTTAAATAGTGAATTCATTACTAACAGATTTAAAAACTACTTTTATCCTAATGAAATTGAAGTACATGCGATATGTGGGATAACAGCTTTTGAACGAGCCAATTCCTACTTATAACGACCAAGTTAGGAGTCCGGAAATAATTGAACTAAGAAAAACATAGAAATTTCCCAGGGCTCAGGGCCGGTGCTGCAGCGCCACCCCAAGCATAGAAACCTTGCACCGCAGCGCTGGGTTGGGGGATTAGCTACTGTTAGTTGGCGCCGCATCGCCACCTATGTATAGTAAGTCTCGTGCTGCAGCACAAAGACGAGGGGTTAGACATTGCTTAATGGCGCTGTAACGCCAATGATAAGCTTGAGGACGGCGCTGCAGCGCCGAGACAGGGGATATAAAGGACTTAGTTATTTTTGAACCCAATTGTTGCATGACAATTATGGGGCAAGTGTATATACTTAATATACATGTTAAGACCATTCCTATATCACATATATATATTGATAACCTTATGAATTGAACATGGTTTAGTAGTAATGAAACGATGAATGTTAATAAGCCGTAACGAAGGATAAGTAACTATAAACGAGTTTTATTAATGAAATAAATTCAGTTAAGTTATAAAAGAGAAAGAAGTTCGTAAAAACAACGCGATTAGATTGTTTGGTAGCTAATTATAGTGTGCTATGTGAATATATCATGTAGTGACTGTAAAGACCAAGAATTGTTGAATATTTATTTAAAGACACTTCAAGGCAAGTTTTCTTAACGCTTGTCTAACCTTCGTGTTAGCCAAGTTTTATGTGATTCATGTTATAAAATGCATGAATTGTTTTACGAAAGGGTCGATGCCACTTTTAACTCAGCTAGACTAATCTTAAGAGTTTGACTGATTTGTTTACAAGTCTTTCGATATAGAATTGATAACGCTATGCTATGCCAATTATTTGGTATAGATTCAAAGGTAAGCCTGAGTATGAATAAACAAATTTATTTTACATCGATTATTTGATGGGCACGTGAGGTTACCAAAACTTAAACGTAAATACGTTTAATGGGTGAGTGTTGATCAACATAGAGTACTATAGGCTCATCACCTAGAAGTGCTCGTAAGATATATCGAACTTACGGACTTAGTGTCGGGTTGTCCTTTTTCATGAATGAAAACTAAAGAGAATGTTCATGGTCTTTTGACCTACTCAAAATTCCTAAGTTACTATATGTACTTCGATTTTTTTTTACGAGAATGAAAAGTGTTATCCAATGTTTCATAGTACTTCATAGCTAGCTATTTGTTCATTATTGAAGAATAATCATATGATTCTCGGCGTGGTATATATATTATATGTTGCTAGACTTGCTGAGCTAGTTATGCTCACTTCTTGCTTGATTTATATGATTGCAGCTAAGTTCGAGTGAACTGAGGGTTCTAAGAAAGATAAAGGAAATGCTAAGATGGATAATTAGTTTATCCTGTAATAGACTAATATGTTTGTATGAATTATACTTATGATAAATGAATAATGTATTTGGTTACTGAACCTGGGCAAGGATTCATTATTATTGTAATAAGAATTTAGTTAATACACTCATTTTGATGTTGTTTCAATGAAATAAATGTATAGTTATGAGTATCGTGTAGCACCATATATGTGGGCTGAAAGTACCTAAATTTGGGGGCATCACAGGATGGTATCAAAGCATTACGTTATAAAACTTAAGGGGGGAAGAACCTTAGGATAATAACCTCGTTAGTGGATGAGAAGTAGAAGCGAATGAACTCTAGTAAAATAAGTTAATTACGTATTGAGGAAACTCAGTACCGAAAGATATAAAAGATGGAAATTAACCCTAAATAAACTAAATATGATTTGTGCTTATATTATTTTGTATTGTGTACTATTCAACATGTTATATGTTATTGTAGATGTCCATCGATAGTTACATGTATAGGGATATACACGTGGCCAGTGAAGAGTCAGTGAATAGAATAGAGCCAGTACTAGTGCCAGTATCGGCGGTACCAGTGGTGAACATAAAAGAGTCCGAGCCTGAGGAGGAATTTTCAGAGGAGGACTATTTAGAGAGGGATATGGGATTGGCATCATATCTTGATATGATGATCGATGTGGAGGAAGATGTGGAGGTAGCATCGTTTAATACGGTGGTACCTGCACTAGAGCCAACACCTCCAGATGTAATGAGGGCATTATATCTCGTAGTGCTTGACCGTAATGTGCAACTGTGCACTATTGTGCAGATCCAGAAGGAGGAGATTAGTGATCTCCATGAGGCTAAGGAGTTTGTAGAAGCAGATTTCGAGATTGAGCATGACGAGAAGGTGCTCATGAAGGATAAGGCGACGAATTATAAGAATGAGGCCATTGAGCTTCGTAGATAATTGGGGGAGAAGAACCAGAAAATAGCACAGATGCCATACATCAATCAGAGTGCTCATAAGGATTTCAAGCTGAAAATTGCTTGTTATTCCATTGAGTTGGGACAGACTCGACATATTATTAGTCAGGATATTGTGTCGATTCTAGAGAATGAGAAACACGAGAATGCTGTTATGCAGTATTGGAAGTCTAGATCGGTAAATATTTTGTGTAGTGACGTAAAACCCTCTTTTGTATAATTAAAGGGTAGTCTTTTTGTAAATCCCAATTTTGGTGAAATCTAATCGCGGGATAGGAATGTGATAACTTTTGGCTATGGAATCAACTTGTAAATAGTTTGAATGATGAAGAAGCATATGAATATAATGAAGTTTTTATTAAATGTGCTTTGTTGTGGTATGAGTTGTTGTTTGACGAATAATAACCAAGTAAGCAAATAGATAATAATGAAACATTATTTATTTAATCAGAAAAATATCGCTAAGAAAAAGACAACGTAATCAGGAAGCTGAATCCCATAACGATAACCAAGGGTGTCCGAACAACCCTATGCAAGAGTTCGTTAATTTATTAACGGTGGCATTTAACCAAATTGGGGTAAAGCACCCGCAATACCTAGGGTAGCCAGAATGACTACCTTTAAAGAATTTATGAGTGTAGGTCCGTCGGAGTTCAAGGGAACTATGGACACATTAGAGGCCCAGATAGGGGTAAAGGAAATATAGAAGGCGTTTGTTATTACAAACGTGGGTGAGGCGCAAAAGACTTATTTTGCAACCTACATGATGAAAGAGGAAGCCAAATTTTGGTCGGAGGCTCACCAGGGTGGGGCTAGGACTGATGCTATCACGTAGGAATAGTTTAAGAAGGTTTTCTTTGAGAACTATTTTCCTATAAGCATGTAGGAGAGAATGGAGATTAAGTTCTTAGAACCTAAACAATGGGACATGATGGTTCCCAAGCACGCTGCCAAATTCAATGAATTGGCAAGATTTACTCCACATCAAGTGGGCACTGAGGAGAGGAAGGTTCGTAGGTTTGAGCAGGGACTGAAACCCTAGCTCTATAGTAGGATTTCGGTGTTCTAGAGTGGTTCTTATGGAACCATTCTGGAGAAAGCAATTATCGCTGAAGGTGGTAGTGAGGCTTTGAGCCAATACCACAAAGAGAGAAAGAATAAGGGTAAAGGAGAGGGAGGATCCAAGGTAGAGGGAGCCAGTGGTAGTGGCAGCCTGCCCAAGAGGAAGAGTTTTAACTCCGAGAATACTGTAGTTAAATAAGGGGATCCAAAGCGTAGGATTGAAGAATGCAAGACATGCAGAAAGACTCATTTAGGAGTCTATTTGAAGGGGAAGTTAGTTTGTTATAACTGTGGATAGGAAGGTCATATATCACCCAATTGTCCTAATCCTAAGAAGAACCAGGGTTGTTTTGTTTGTGGGTCGATGGACCACATGGTAAGAAATTACCCAAAGAAGGGAATGCAGGGTAACAAGGGTGCTAGTAGTGGTAAGTTAACCATTACTGGACCAACACCATCAGGTAGACCCATGGCCCGTACTTTTCATATGACTGTCCAAGATGCGGTTGCATCAGCGGATGTAGTAGCAGGTATCATTCCAATCAATGAAATAAATGCTTATGTGTTGTTTGATTTGGGTGCTACTTGTCCCTTTATAACATGTGAATTTGCTAAGCGATTAAGTTTATTTCCAAAAAGATTAGAAATACCTTTAGACGTTAAGGTAGCCAACAAAGAAATAATCCCCATTTAACACATTCATAGGAGTTGTTTCGTAGATATTAGAGGTAACAGATTATCGGTAGATCTTTTACCGATAAGATTGAGAGAATTCGATGTAATTCTCGGTACGGATTGGTTGATTAACCATAGAGCGATAATATATTGTCATAAGAAAAGTGTGAACCTTTGGCTTTCTAAGAACCCAAGGAAGTGCTTTACGGTAATAAATCGTCGAGACACTATTGTTCTCTAACCATGACATAAGCTATGAAGATATTGAGGAAGGGGTGTATATGATACTTGTGTCATGTTCTGGATGCCCAAAGAGTGGGAACATCGTTGGAATATATACATATAGTACAAGAGTTCGCGGATGTATTTTTGGAGGAGTTACCAGGTATTCCGCTGGATAGAGAGGTCGAATTTTTGATTGATTTATTGTAAGACCCCGAATTTTATGAAATGAAAGTATTCAATTTTCTTATAATTTAGTAAATGGTTAAATTGATAAAAGGTTGAAGTTATTGGTGATATGTGAAAAGTTTGCAAAGTAAGCAAGTGGTTATAAAATATTCGTTTGGTCGGAGAATATTCTTTTTGTCGGGGAATATCCGTACGACGACACAATCATTGGTGGACCCCGCTACGGAATTACTGTCAGAGTTCGAAAATGATAGAAATAATATTTATGAAAATAACGACAAAAGTTTTACAATTAGACTGTTGAAATACCCAGTGGTAAAAATACAATAATATGCATGGTTGCATAATAGCACATAGTATTGTATAGTATTTTTGATTATTGATACTTACGTGAGAAGTCACTCAGTTATACTCAATTATTGTTATAATAATTGCTGCATAATATTTCTCATATTATTGATTCAGTTATTGTCACAGTATCATCTGCATAATATTTTATATTATTAAATCAATAATTGAGAAAACAAAGTTATGCATATTATTATTTGTAATATTGACGATGTCTAGAAAGTTCTGTTGATGAGAGATTTGGTCACCTAATTGCGCGTCAATGAGGAGAAATCCTTATCGAAAAGCCCCCTCTTTCCTGGGAATGATCTGGTTGTTAAATATTGTGAGTTATAGTATTAAAGATGAATAAGTTCGTGTTAATTAAAAATGAAATTTTTGATAAAAATATTTCCATTGTGTTGGGATTATTAGTGTTAATGGAAATCGACATTTATTTTGATAATAATTAATTTCTGGAGGTTATATTGACCAATCGGGTAATTAATCGGACAAATGAGAAATTAATTGCTATTAGTTCACATGCATATAAATATTTACTCACATGAATGGAACTATTGGTTCACATGCATTACTATTTGGGGAGGTGGTACAAGATTGATAATAATGGCAGGACTAAATTAAAAATGGAGGAAAAGATGAAGGTATTATACTGTAAAAATTTGAGCCCCAAAACGTGCAATTATCGAAACTATGTTTTCCTATAAATAGAAGCTCATTCTTCTTTCATTCTCACCAATTCACTAAGACTCACAAGAGCATTTATAAAGAGAGAAGCTATAGAAATGAAGAAGAGTATTCTGCTACTTTACTATTTCAGTATTCAGCCTTCTACTAAGGTAAGGGGTATTATTACTTTCGTATTCGTAGGGGGTATTATTTTTGTTCAATATTCATATGAAATAATATTTTCTTCTATACTCTGTAGTATGTAAGTAATATTATTTCATTTCGTATCCCTAATTCTACACTCATTTTGTTGAAGTATTGCTTCTATACTCCGTGAAATTAGTAGAATATCCTTGACATTTGCGGTTCATATAGTATCTTTTCATGGAAAAATTATTCTGAGTATTCTTGATAATTATTGATCTTTTCATGTCGAAATACGATTCACAGAGTACTATTTACATATTACTATTCATGGGTATTATTCATGAAGTACTATTCATGGAGTACTATTCATAAAATACTATTCCTAAAGTACTATTCACAAAGTATTATTCACGAGGTACTAGTCACTCAGGTACTATTCATAAAGTACTATTCCTGAAGTGCAAAGATGAATTGTTGTTTGACATGATTATGACCATTGATGAAAACATGAATATCATTGGCCCGTAGTGCATGGATAATTCGTGGTCGTGATACTAATGAATATCCTTAGCCCATAGTGTATAGATAATTCAGTGATGTGGATTATTTATTAAGTTGAGTCTCAGCGATAAAATTGATGATAGACTTTTAAATCATAGAAGATAATAGATATCATGCCTCTACTCTTCTAACGGATTGCTTGTTCCGCTATAGTTGTTGATCTAAAACTTGTTGTCTATTGTATTCTATTAGTTGTTATACTGTTGAAGGCTAATGATAGCTTATTCTGCATTATCTTAGTCATAATATTTCTTACTAGGCTAGTTGAGCTCACCCTTTTCTTTCACTGTTCTCTTCAGGTATTGAGAATATAGCTGGGACTAGTCGGGGAATGGAGTGACAGTCCAATGGTTGCTTTAGTAGTCCTCACTATTTTGTGAAATAGTGTGATAATAAATGTAATGAGATTGAATTTGAGTTTTGATATTGTCTAGGAGACAATATTTGTATTATATCTCACAGCTTATGTTTTGTCGTATTCTGAACGACACTTAACAGTTGTATAATTAAGTTGTAGTTGTATTATGTACCATGTATTTGGCGACTCAGAATGGGTGATGTATACTATAAAGCCCCCAAATCCAGGTACTTGAAACCCGAACTCGGTGCTTTACGATACCATTTCTATGAGCGGAATAATATTAATAATAATAGCAATAATATAGATACCAACTTAATTTACATATTTATCAAAGTCTAAATCCCAAGTACGCAACCTTTAATATATTCCTCACAATACGTGATAGGTAATATATATCATACTTGTCTTAATAAAGATAACTATTACATAAAATGGCATTGAATTCATTCTGCAACCTTTCCTTTCCCTTTATTCTTAGCCGAGCCTTCTACTTGTTCACACTTAGCTGAAAATATTTAAATTAAGCAAGGATGAGCATTTGAGTGCCCATCAAGTAATAGCAATTACATATATATATATATATATATATATATATATATATATATATAAGCTGAAAGAATTTAAATATTTTCTTTATACTATCCTTCTACAACAAATCAATTGTTGTGAAGTAATCTGAACCGATAATATTAACATAACAACACTCTTTCAAATTTTAAAACTACGCGCTGACTATATATAGGGTTAAGGGGACATACTATGAACATTATTTTCATTTTCGAATAGGTTTAGTAGAACTTCATCCGCAAACCGTCATAACTTATGGGCACGAAGGTGTACATCCCATGGACCCTGTATTGATCAATACTGCATGCAAGAACGATAGGATCGTTCACTTTGTCCGCCTTGAGCGCATAAAAGTTTTCTCGTGTAAGGGATGTTCATACTTGTCGGGGTTCCAAACCAAAGCAATTCGGTTGGATAATAATAAGGTTTTATCTTGTTCAACAATAATCTATAATTCAACATATATGTATACAGGTAATTAACAAAGGTGTATCAACATATGATTAAATGTAATGACTATCCAAGTGGGGACACTCGTATTATCGAACAGAATATATATTTGAATTACCATATACTAACATTTGATAATTAATGAGATTATATAATATAAGGTTAAAAATATGTATAGTAATAATATAATTCTGAAACATTCTTACTCATGTCCATTCCATAAACAAAATACAAAGGCAGGAAACTTGTCTGATGTGCTGCTTACAGTACGCAACTTAGTTTTATCTTTTATATCACGACCTATGATTAATCAGATCATTCGTTCTATTAGAACAATATACTATAACATATAGTACTGCATTTCGCTGTCAGCACATAACCTAATCACATTATCACACATGTTCAACAATTATTGCATCACAAACAAACATTAATACAGTTAAAATATCTATGTCCAGATCAATTTTTGAAATATGTCGGTGTACCGACAGCTTTATCGGGTAATTATCGAGTCTAAGACTCTATTCCGAAGCTCAATAACTATAAGTATCAGTCATATCATTTTAAATGACTTAATAAACATTTAATATAATTTATCAAGAATTTCAAACACCATAATCATTATCAAATGATTTAAGTATTAAACAATTCTAATATCATTTAATTATTATTTAACTATTAATGAAACCATTGCCAAAATATTAAAGTTATTTATAGTAACTCAAAATATTTTTAAAACATTTATATTACCCTTAAATAATTTTTAAAACGTTTAAAATCATTTTTAAATAATTACCATTAATATTAAGATATTAGTGTAATATTTCTTAAAATATTAAAAGTCATTGAGTATAACTTAAAATATTTTTAATTCACTTAATATTATTAATCTTGATAATATTTAATTCACCTCTTAATATTATTAATTCACTAATAATACTTTTATTCGCTTACTAATATTATTAACATATTAATATTATTTTAATACTTTACTAATATTATCAATCCTCTTAATAATATTTTAATCATGCATTAATATTATTACTTTAATAATATCTTACTTATGTTTTAATATCATTAATCAATTAATAATATTTTTAGTCATTTACCAATCGTATTAATATTTTATTTATTTAGTAATATTATTGATTATTTAATAATATTTTATTCCTTTACTAATGTTATTACATTAATAATATTTTATTTAATCTCGTATATTATTATTTACTTAATAATATTTTAATCATCCAATCATACTTTAATTTAAAATTAATAATCTTTTAATAATATATTAATCTAGGATTAATATTCTAATCTAATATTATTAATTATTTAATAATACTTTAATCATTTATTAATATTTTAAATCAAATATGATTAACCATTTAATAATATTTTGATAAAGTTTTAATCTTAATATTTTTATTTACTTAACAATATCATATTCTAATATTATTAATATCATAATAACATTTTAATAATTTATTAGATCAATAAATAATTTATTTTAATTGTTCACCCTTTATAAAACTATTTATTTAATATCCATAAAAGGTCATAAATAATATTTCTTATTATAAATAACCAAAATGCCCTAAAATAGTCATAATATTATATATTAGGAGTATTCAAGTATTAAAATCATATTTTTCTTATTTAAGACACCATTTAACTATTTATTTCTTTTTATTAATTACTTAATCATTTTTAGGAAAAATAGCAAACTAATTCCAAAAATTAACATTTTTTGGATTTGGACAATATATGACCCAACCATGATCCCCATATGTTTCTGGAATTTTAGAAAATGATTTACTAATTTTAAATTGCCCAAAACACCCGGATCTTGTTTCATTTTTCATAAAACGAATTTTGCTCAGAAAAATCTGAAATTTTCAGGGTATACTCTCGTAACATATATGAACCTACTGTAAAAATTTCGAAATTTTCCAGTGTATACGCAGCGAGAAATTCGAGTGTTAATATTTAGGAGTCCTTTACGGAAATAGCCATTACGCACAACCTATAAATCGTAATGCGTACGTTCTTTTTTCTACAAGTAGATAATTTCATAAGGTACCTCTGTGATTTTTCCCAGATTTTTAAAAGACTTGCAACTGCCCGAAACAACCTCAAGAAAAACGGGGATAGTAGCTTTTTAGGGTTTTGAAACTTTAACTTTCCAAGTGGACTGTTTTGGGGAAAACAGCCCTCATGGCTTCAATACTTGCTAGATTTGTGTTCTACCACTTGAATTTACTAGATAACTCATGTATCTAGCACCTCCCTTTGACGGATCACAAATCCAAATTGTAAAACTTGAGTTACACAAGATTTAGTGGAAGAAAAACAAGATTTTCACCCCTTGGAGAACATATGCTCATTTCCTTCCTCTAAGCCTTTGATCTAACACTCAAAATACTTAGTTCCATACATGATAATATGTAGAACTAGGGTATCTTGAGTATTAATCCATATCTCCAACAAATCATGCTATAACACAAAATAAAAGAAGAATAAGAAAAAGAATGGATGAGAACCTCACCTAGTTTTATTTGTTATCCTTCTTGATCTTCCAAAGTAATGTATAATCTTAGGGTGCATTAAGCAACTAGCACACCTCTCTCTCTCTCTCACAAAACCGAAACTCTCTCTCTCTCTCTCTTGTATGTTGCTAGCTTGGGAGAAAAAGAAGAAGAAGGAGAATAAGAGAAATGAAAATGATCTAGCAAATGAACGGGTGATTAACTATTATCCCCCATACTTTTATTGTCCCAAAGACTACACCTTATCTCTTCAATTAGCCTAATCATGTGATTAAGGGTGCTTAATAGATTTGCAACCAATGGGAGATTGACACACATGTACTTGTGTGTAAGACTTCTACTTATGGACATTGATTAGCATAATCTGTTGCCTTAAAAGGCCTAATGGGGCCAGCTATATAAATGCCCACTAATTCCTTCATTTAGCCTTTATTCTAATGCATAAATTAGATAAATCAAAGGTCTAAAATACCCTTAATCAAGTGGACTAAGTTTGGGCTTGTATTTTATTTCTTTTGGGCTTCTCCTTTAATTGTTTTGGGCCATGTAATGAACATAGTCTAACAATTTTAATACATGTTATCCAAATTGTTTATTTAGGGTTTCCATTCCTAATCTTATGAAATTTAATTACTTATACATGTGACTTTAGCTCATAACCTAATTAAGTTTACTAGAAATACGTTTAAAATTATTAGTCACTTGAAATAACAAGATTATCCACATAATTTAGTATACATATTAAATACTAACATTTCCTTATTATCATAACCCTTAAATTATTTAATTGTCTCACCTAATATATAATTAGGTTACAAAGCTTTCGTTTAGGGTTTAAAATAAAATAAAATTAGTTCCTAACATTTATAATTAGGGTTTTATTAATTTGATTAGGGTTCTAATCATACATGAACATTGGAGAATTATATAATAATTATAATTATCCTTGCTAATCTAGCAATTAGGGTTTATAATTAATAAATAGGATTTTAAGAAATTAATAAATCTAAATGTTATTTAGGGTTGACCTCATCAATCAAAAAAAATAAATCATATAGCATAGTTATATAATAGTCTTAAACTCACAATTGAGTTTCAATTTAGGGTTTCTCACAGTAAAACTAGGGTTTAACATAATACACCATAACTGACTAATCATTGTCAGTCCACATACATACAGTATATAATTATAGCACTAAAAATCAGAATATAAATAATATTATATTATTATTCTCATTCATTGATCAAAATCTAAAATTAGGGTTTGGATTCCATATATGATTTATCTATTATACTTAACATTAATAATTAAGTTAAAATATTTAACTTAATAATTTGTACTAAAATTCATATAATAAAATAATTATTATAATAATATAGTTTAAAACAATCAAAATTTTATTTAAAATAAACTTATTTAAAATTATTAATGTAATAAATATATCACATAAATACATACACACATTATCTTGGCACATATTCCCCATATTTAAAATAAAAAAAAATTATATGCAAAATTTCAAATTTATTTGTATAGAAAATATCGGGTTATTACATTCACCCCCCTTATAAAGATTTCGTCCCCAAAATCACCGTTTTAAAACCTACACATACAAGTGTACGTAGCTTATATAATCATTGCAAGTATATCTTTATCATAAATGATCGCACTGATCTTTAATCTATTCACGTAAAGCTTGTCTATCTTATTAAATGGAAATTTGATTTCTAAAAGAACTCAAATTCCTTCTTCAAAATTTCTTTATAAAATAATTTATTATATATATAAGAAAATCAAATTTGATTAGAATACTACCTGGAGTTGCATCCTTCGCTGCCACCATATCTTGAACTGTCATACTGAAGACTCCTGTAGTTAGTTCTATTATTTCGTTTGTTGAAGTTGGTCCCGTTGTTGCCAATGTCCTGCCGCCTTTTCCCTTATTCACATTTCTTGCCTCCCTTATCTATTTTGGACAGTCTTTCACCTTATGCTCCATCGATTCACAAATAAAACATCCACTATATATTCTCGGATTGGGGTAGTTGGGAGAGATATGTCCCTTCTGCCCACACTTATAACACGCAAACTTACCTTCTATATCTTAGGGTATTTACATAACGCGAAATTTTCTACTCGAATAATCATGTATTCAAAATATTAGATTTCAAAAACTTTGGTTTACTGTATTAACTAGTGCTCAGCTGTTTGATTACTATATTTATGCCAACTTGTTTCATTAATCCATCATAGATTCATATTCATAACACTTGACATTCTATAACACATACTACTTTAAACATCCGCTATCCCTTTGTGACTATAGAAGTCGGGATTTACAACCTTGACCAACACAAAAGTTGAGAATATTTCATTACATAGTCATACTTACCATTAAATAGACCTACCCAACAGAACTTATACTACATATTCATTACCATCTACCCCTCTATCAAATAAAAGTTGGGGTCTAACTGCCATCCTATGCATACAACAAGGCATAAGGATTTACAACAACTAAACAGTCCCTAATAGAAACAAAAAGTGGGACTATATCGAACATGAATACAAATCAACGCCTGCTCTCTTTGCTGGAGGGCAGCTACATCCACTCAGCGTCGAACTACATAAAGGCGATGTCTAAAGCTTGCTCCAAAGTATATATCGTCACATCTTTAGCTTCCACCTCAACTCTCAACTGTCCTAACTATAGCTCTCTATGCTCCAACCTCCCTCGTAACTCGGCTAACTCATTCTGTGCCTGGTAAGCAGTGTCCTTGTACTGCTGCTCTGAAATCTGGAGGGTGTGGTTCTGTGCCTCCACTCGCTCAGCCCTAACCTTTAGCTCGTCGTTTCTGGCCAACAAATCTCTTATCATCGCATGCTCCATGGACTCCTCACTAGAGTCCCTCTACTCTTGGTTCACTGAATAACTATCTTGACTCTCGTCAGTCATCCTATGACCATAATAGACAATCAAAACAACATCAGTACCACAATAAAATATATTCATTGATAAAATGAAAGGATATTTTATTCAGTACAAGTACAACTTGATGGATCTCTTCAACTTATCACCTAGCTAACATACTCTATAATTTTTTTACTAAGGTTATAACCTAGGTTTCGCATTCCTAATGTTTATAACCTACAGCTTTGATACCAACTTATAAAGCCCCTAAATCCAGGTACTTGAAACCCGAACTCGGTGCTTTACGATATCATTTCTATGAGCAAAATAATATTCATAACAATAACAATAATACAGATACCAACTTAATTTACATATTTATCAAAGTCTAAATCCCAAGTATGCAACCTTTAAAACATTCCTCACTATACGTGATAGGTAATATATATCATACTTGTCTTAATAAAGATAACTATTACATAAAATGGCATTGAATTCATTTTGCAAGCTTTCCTTTCCCTTTATTCTTAGTCGAGCCTTCTATTTGTTCACACTTGGCTGAAAACATTTAAATTAAGCAAGGATGAGCATTTGAGTGCCCAGCAAGTAATAGCAATTATATATATATAAGCTGAAAGAATTTAAATATTTTCTTTATACTATCCTTCTACAACAAATCAATAGTTGTGAAGTAATCTGAACAGATAATATCAACATAACAACCATCTTTCAAATTTTAAAACTATGCACTGACTATATATAGGGTTAAGGGGACATACTATGAACATTATTTTCATTTTCGAATAGGTTTAGCAGAACTTCATCCGCAAACCGTTATAACTTATGGGCACGAGGGTGTACATCCCATGGACCTTGTATTGATCAATACTGAATGCAAGAACGATAGGATCGTTCACTCTGTCCGCCTTGGGCGCATAAAAGTTTTCCCGTGTACGGGATGTTCATACTTATCGGGGTTCCAAACCAAAGCAATTCGGTTGGATAATAATAAGGTTTTATCTTGTTCAACAATAATCTATAATTCAACATATATGTATACGGGTAATTAACAAAGGTGTATCAACACGTGATTAAATGCAATGATTATCCAAGTGGGGACACTCATATTATCGAACAAAATATATATTTGAATTACCATATACTAACATGTTGATAATCAATGAGCGTATATAATATAGGGTTAATAATATGTACAATAATAATATAATTCTGAAACATTCTTACTCATGTCCATTGCATAAAGAAAATACATAGGTAGGATACTTGCCTAATGCGCTGCTTACAATACGCAACTTAGTTTTATCTTTTATATCACGACCTATCATTAATCAGATCATTCGTTCTATTATAACAATATACTATAACATATAGTACTGCATTTCGCAGTCAACACATAACCTAATGACATTAACACACATGTTCAACAGTTATTGCATCACAAACAAACATTAATAAAGTCAAAACATCTAAGTCCAGATCAATTTTTGAAAATATGTCGGTGTACCAACAGCTTTATCGGGTAATTATCGAGTCTAAGACTCTCTTCCGAAGCTCAATAACTATAAGTATCAGTCATATCATTTTAAATAACTTAATAAACATTTAATATAATTTATCAAGAATTTCAAACACCGGAATCATTATCAAATGATTTAAGTATTAAACAATTCTATTATCATTTAATTATTATTTAACTATTAATGAAACCATTGCCAAAATATTAAAGTTATTTATAATAACTCAAAATATTTTTAAAACATTTATATTACCCTTAAATGATTTTTAAAACATTTAAAATCATTTTTAAATAATTACCATTAATATTAAGATATTAATGTACTATTTCTCAAAATATTAAAAGTCATTCAGTATAACTTAAAATATTTTTAATTTACTTAATATTATTAATCTTGATAATATATAATTCACCTCTTAGTATTATTAATTCACTAATAACACTTTTATTCGCTTACTAATATTATTAACATCTTAATAATATTTTAATACTTTACTAATATTATTAATCCTCTTAATAATATTTTAATTATGTATTAATATTATTACTTTAATATTATCTTACTTATGCTTTAGGATCATTAATCAATTAATAATACTTTTAGTCACTTACCAATCGCATTAATATTTTATTTATTTACTAATATTATTGATTATTTAATAATATTTTATTCCTTTACTAATGCTATTACATTAATAACATTTTATTTAACCACGTATATTATTATTTACTTAATAATATTTTAATCATCCAATCATACTTTAATTTAATATTATTAATCTTTTAATAATATTTTAATCTAAGATTAATATTCTAAACTAGTATTATTAATCATTTAATAGTACTTTAATCATTTATTAATATTTTAAATCAAATATGATTAACCATTTAATAATATTTTAATAAAGTTTTAATCTTAATATTTTTATTTACCTAACAATATCATATTCTAATATTATTAATATTATAATAACATTTTAATAATTTATTAGATCAATAAACAATTTATTTTAATTGTTCACCCTTTATAAAACTATTTATTTAATATCCATAAAAGATCATAAATAATATTTGTTATTATAAATTACCAAAATACCCTAAAATAGTCATAATAATATATATTAGGAGTATTCAAGCATTAAAATCATATTTTTCTTATTGAAGACATCATTTAACTATTTATTTCCTTTTATTCATAACATAATCATTTTTAGGAAAAATAGCAAACTGATTCCAAAAATTCTCACTTTCTGGATTTCAATAGTATATGACCCAACCATGATCCTCAAATTTTTCTTGAATTTTAGAAAATGATTTACTAATTTTAAAGTGCCAAAAACACCCGGATCTTGCTTCATTTTTCATAAATCGAATTTTGTTCAGAAAATTCTGAAATTTTCTGGGTATACTCTCCTAACATATATGAACCTACTGTACAAATTTTGGAATTTTCCAGTGTATACACAGTGAGAAATTCGAGTGTTAATATTTAGGAGTCCTTTACGGAAATAGCCATTACGCACAACCTATAAATCGAAACGCATCCGTTCTTTTTCCTACACGTAGATAACTTCTTACGGTACCTCTGTGATGTTTCCCAAATTTTTAAAAGCCTTGCAACTGTCCAAAACAGCCTCAAGAAAAATGGGGATAGTAACTTTTTAGGGTTTTAAAACTTTAACTTTCGAAGTGGACTGTTTTGGGGAAAACACCCCTCATGGCTTCAATACTTGCTAGATTTGTGTTCTACCACTTGGGTTTACTAGATAACTCATGTATCTAGCACCCCCCTTCGACGGATCACAAATCCAAATTGTAAAACTTGAGTTACACAAGATTTAGTAGAATAAAATATGAGTTTCACCCATTGGAGAACATATGCTCACTTCTTTCCTCTAAGCATTTGATCTAACACTCAAAATACTTAGTTCCATACATGATAATATGTAGAACTAGGGTATCTTCAGTATTAATCCATATCTCCAACAAATCATGCTATAACACAAAATAGAACAAGAATAAGAAAAGGAATGGATGAGAACCTCACCTAGTTTTATTCGCTATCCTTCTTGATCTTCCAAAGTAATGTATAATCTTAGGGTACATTAAGCAACTAGTACACCTCTCTCTCTCTCTCTCACACAAAACCGAAACTCTCTCTCTCTCTCTCTCTTGCATGTTGCTTGCTTGGGAGAAAAAGAAGAAGAAGGAGAATAAGAGAAATGAAAATGATCTAGCAAATGAATGAGTGATTAACTATTATCTGTAAGACCCCAACTTATTAATGAATAAAATCAAATTTTCTCTAAATATTATTGTGAATAATAAGGGGTTAATTTGATATAATGCTTTGGTTATGGGTGAAATGTGCAAATTTTGCAAAATAAGCAAGTGGTTATAAAATATTTATTTTTGGTCGGTGAATATTCGGTTGGTCGTGGAATATTCTTGCTGTCGGGGAATATTCGTACGACGACGCAGCCTTGTGTGGGCCCCATAACGGAAAGCGATTGGATGAAGAAAACGACAAGTATAAGTTGTTTATGCATAACGGCGTAGTTGTTACCGTTAATACTGTTGGAATACCCGGTGGTTAAAATACAGTAGCACACGGTATTGCACCAATTATTGATTCTTACGTAAGAAGGCACTACTCAATAATTGTTACAGTAGTTATTATTCAATATTTTATTTTATTGATTCAATAATTGCTGCGTTGATATTTTATATTATTGTTGTTTCAATAATTGTTGCTGCACAGTATTTTCATTTATCAGATCAATAATTCATATTATTTGAATAATATTATTAGATAACATTATTGGCAATGTCTAGAAAGTTCTGTCTAAGGAGAGGTTTGGTCATCTAATTACGCGCCAGTAAGGAGAAATCCTTATTGGAAAGCCCCCTCTTTCCTGGGAACGGCCTGGTTGTCATAAATGTGATTCTGTAATATTATTTGTGAATAATTAATTATTGATTCATATGATAAGGAAATATTTATTTTATGTGGATATAAATGAGGGATATATTTTTGTGGTTAAAAATGAAGGAGTTAATGTTGAGGTGTTTTATCAGTATTTTTATCGGAATGGAGGTATTAAAAAATCAAATCAGGGTTTTTGAGAAATATTGCGGGTGTTATAATTTTTAATCCGACCGTTGGATCGTGGTAATTTTTGGATATGTTATACATATATAAGTTGAGTATATGTCCACAAATTTTGAACCGTTAAAAATGAACGTATGATTTATTATGAATTTTACAAGATGACTGGTTCAGAAATTGTTGAATTTTCGGAGTTTATCATTTTGGTGGAAAATTCTAGAATTGGTGGGCCCCACTTGTGGTTGGTGAAGAAATGTGCTGAATTATATTTCAAATGTGGTAGGTGGAAATAGTAGCAGGTAAAGCCATCAGGTTGCAGGTCAAACCTACCAAAATTTTCCTATAAATAGAGGGCTAAGTTAGAATTGAAAATTACACCAGAAACAAGTTTTCTCTCTTTCTCTCTCTAGATTATTGAGTGTATTTTGTGAGTATTTAGATACTTTGAGAGTTTCTATTCATCAGAGCAAGTTTCTTTCAGCCTTATACCGGTATTCCGACCAAAAGTACTGATATTTTGAGGTAAGGGATATTATTTTCTTCTTAATGATATTATTTTCTTCAATATCATTATGCTGAAATATTAATATGAACTTTTTATCAAATTTGGAACTTTTTGTGTCGGGGTTACTATTCATGTATACGGCACTATTCACGTATCCGGCACTATTCACGAATACGTCACTATTCACCAAAAAATAAAATTTTTCCTTTTTGTCCAAGATGTCTATTATGGTTACTATCTTTGATTGTATCCATGTTTTGATCTTTATTTTTGAATTCTGCTTCACAATTGATTATTATGAAGTATTATTGATCTTGGATAAACTGTTATACGAATCCCTACTATTTGTCCTTCTGTCTCATTGGATTCGTTCTCTTTAAGATATTTTTCATCATCCTCAGTCCTAAATGATGATACAAATGAATATCTTTGGCCTGTAGTGCAAAGATGTATAATTACTTGATGAATATCTTTGGCCTGTAGTGCAAAGATGAACAGGTGTTGAGATGAACATGACCGACTGATGATACAAATGAATATCTTTGGCCTGTAGTGCAAAGATGAATATTTGGTTAAAGATGATTATTAATTGATGTTACAGGGATAAAATATTGATGATGGACTTTTAAATCTTAGAAGATAGTAGAATTCTTTCTCTACTTGACTCTTCTAATGGTTTGTTGTTTCCGCTGCAGTTGTTAATCTAAAACTTGTTGTCGATTATATTTTATCAGATTTTTCCCTGTTGAAGACTAACGATAATTTGTTGTATATTATCTTAGTCATAATATTCTTTACTGGGCTAGTTGAGCTCACCCTTTTCCTTTTTGTTCTATTTTTCTTCTCAGGATGTGAGAACATAGCAGGATCTAGTCGGGGTATGGAGTAATGGTTCTAGAAAGATGTATTAGCAGTCCTCACTATTTCTGTAAAATAGTGTTTGAATAATTGTAATGAGGATTTATTTGAGTGTGGATATTGTCTAGAAGACAATATTTGTATTTAAACTCACAGTATGTGTTGTCGTATTTTGCACGACAATTGTATTATTGAAGTTGTAGTTTGCTTTCTGTACCATGTATTTGGCGACTCAGAATGGGTGTTGTATACCTATTCTGGGGGCGTCACATTATCTCCCATACTTTTATTGTCCCATGGATAAAAGACTACACCTTGTCTCTTTAATTAGCCTAATAATGTGATTAAGGGTGCTTAATAGATTTGCAACCAATGGGAGATTGACACATATGTACTTGTGTGTAAGACTTCTACTTATGGACATTAATTAGCATAATTTGTTGCCCTAAAAGGTCTAATGGGGCCAGCTATATAAATGCCCACTAATTCCTTCATTTAGCCTTTATTCTAATGCATAAATTAGATAAATCAAAGGTCTAAAATACCCTTAATCAAGTGGACTAAGTTTGGGCTTGTATTTTATTTCTTTTGGGCTTCTCCTTTAATTGTTTTGGGCCATGTAATGAACATAGTCTAACAATTTTAATACATGCTACCCAAATTATTTATTTAGGGTTTCCATTCCTAATCTTATGAAATTTAATTACTTATACATGTGACTTTAGCTCATAACCTAATTAGGTTTACTAGAAATACGTTTAAAATTATTAGTCACTTGAAATAACAAGATTATCCACATAAGTTAGTATACATATTAAATACTAACATTTCCTTATTATCATAACCCTTAGATTATTTAATTGTCTCACCTAATATATAATTAGGTTACAAAGCTTTCATTTAGGGTTTAAAATAAAATAAAATTAGTTCCTAAAATTTATAATTAGGGTTTTCTTAATTTGATTAGGGTTCTAATCATACATGAACATTGGGGTATTATATAATAATTATAATTATCCTTGCTAATTTAGCAATTAGGGTTTATAATTAATAAATAGGATTTCAAGAAATTAATAAATCTAAATGTTAATTAGGGTTAACCTAATCAATCAAAAAAAATAAATCATATAACATAGTTATATAATAGTCTTAAACTCACAATTGAGTTTCAATTTAGGGTTTCCCACAGTAAAACTAGGGTTTGACATAATACACCATAACTGACCAATCATTGTCAGTCCACATACATACAGTATATAATTATAGAACTAAAAATCAAAATATAAATAATATTATATTATTATTCCAATTTCTTGATCAAAATCCAAAATTATGGTTTGGATTTTATATATGATTTGTCTGTCATACTTAACATTATTAATTAAGTTAAAATAATTAACTTAATAATCTGTACTAAAATTCATATAATAAAATAATTATTATAATAATATAGTTTATAACAATCAAATTTTTTTTAAAATAAACTTATTTAAAATCATTCATGTAATAAATATATCACATAAATATATACACACATTATCTTGGCACATATTCCCCATATTTAAAATAAATAAAAAAATTATACGCAAAATTTTTAATTTATTTGTATAGAAAATATCGGGTTGTTACATATACCTATTTTGGGGGCGCCACAGTTGGTATCCAAGCTTAGGGATATGATCCCTAGCTGAGATGTGAGACTATAACTAGGAGGGAAGAGACTGATAATTTATTCGCTAGTATGACCTACCTAAGTTTATTTGTTATTTAACTGGTCGGTCAGAATATAGGGATAATATGTGGCATGTCAATTAACCCTTGTTTTGTGGCATCGTTAGAAAATGACATCTGAAAATGTTGAGATAAGCAATGAAGCACACGAGACCGTTAAGTCACCGACGATCAATAACCCGTATAATGTGCATCACGAAGGCAATAGTACTCGTGTGAACAATAACACCGACCAAATGACAAACGATGGTGCGCTTAGGAGTTTTTTAGAATTTATGCAAAACCAAACGAGAGCGACTCATGTTCATAATGCAGGTGGAAACACTGGCAACTCACGACTGCTCACCGCTAAGTAGTTCAAGGAGCTGGGACCACTGGAGTTTTTGGGAAAGCCAGAACCACTTAAGGCGGAGACATGGATAAAGCAGATCACCAAGATAATTGATGTTTTGGAATGCTCAGAGGAGCAAAAGATTCCCTTTGCCACCTTTATGTTACGTGAAGAAACAGATTACTGGTGGGAATCTGTAAAACATACTTAACCTTCCGTACTAAAGATGTCTTGGGACAAGTTCCAAGAATTATTCAACGACAAGTACTTTCCCGAAAGTATTTAACACATGAAAGAGGTGGAATTCATCAAGCTGGAGCAAAATAATATGACTGTATCGCAATACGAGGCTAAATTTACGGAGTTATCCTAGTTTACATCTTATTTGGTCGACAATGAGGAGCAAATGACGCGAATATTTCTAAGAGGTTTGAAACCCGAAATACGTCAACACCTCATTTCTCACAAACTTTGTTTATATTCAGATGTTATAAATAGGGCTCAATTATTGGAGCACAATAATGAGTCAGCTCAACTAAAAGGTAACGACCAACAGCACGATAATAATCGTACCGGTGGCAACGACTATCGGAACAACGATAACCATCGTGGCCAAAATTATCAAGTAAGAAACGGTAACCACTTCGGTGGTAATCATGGCCAAGATAATAGGAAAGGTGAACTAAGTGAGAACAACTTCAAGAAGAGATGGTTCAATAATGATGGAAAGATAACAGCATCGACACCCGTTTCTAAAAAAGGAGAACGACCACCGATCATATGCTTCAAATGCGGAGGGGAGGGACACATCAGTCCAAACTGCACGATACAGTCCAAAGCGTGTTTTAATTACGGAAGAGAATGTCACTTAGCTTGATTTTGTCGTGTAGTGAAGTCAAGTCTAGCTGGGATGATGACGCCAAAGAATGTCCTAGACAAGTTAAATCCGGTAGTTTAAGTGAGAGCGTTTGTTGAGGAACCCAAACGAAGTTATCATGGGTAGGTTAATCATAAACTCTTAGAAAGTATATACCTTATTAGATACCGGTTCCACCCACTCTTTTATTTCACCTAGTTGTGTTCAATGTTTGAACTTGACTCTTGAGAAATTAGACTTTGATTTATCTATTAAAACTCCGTTGGGAGAAACCTTCATTACATCCACTATTAATAAATCCTGTTTGATTAAAATCGACACCTTCACGTTACCTGTGAGACCCCAGATTTTATGAATAAAGATTTAATTTTCTCGAAATAATTTTTTGAATATTATGGTATGGATTTGATATAATGTTATAGTTGTGGGTAGTATTTATAAATTGTACAAAGTATGCAAGTTGTTGTATAATATTCGATTGGTCGGGGAATATTCTTTTTGTCAGAGAATATTCGTACGACGGTACAATTATTGGTGGACCCCGTAACAAAATTATTGTCGGATTGAGAAAACGACAAAAATACTTTATAAAAATAACGGCGGAAGTTTTACCGTTAACTATTAAAACACCCGGTGTTAAAAATACAGTAATACGCGTGGTTGCATAGTAGTACACGGTATTGATTATTGATGCTTATGTGGGAAGTCACTCAGTATTGTTCAATCGGGTATTCGGGACACTTTTCATGTCAGAGTACTATTCATGAGTTACTATTCACGAGTTACTATTCAAGAATTACTATTCACGAGTTACTATTCACGAGTTACTATTCATGAGTTACTATTCACGAATTACTATTTACGGGAGTACTATTGATCTCTCGTAAAATATATTTCTTTTCGGTACAAATCATTTTTGGGTACAATATTATTCTACGAGGAGATGTGCTAATTTTTCAGACCGTTGGTTGAAGATATAATATTAAATCAATATGGACCGCTGGTGGAAAGTTATAATAGTGAATCAATATGGATCGCTAGTTTAAAGTTTTAATAGTAAATCAGTATGGACCGTTGCTTTAAGTTTTAATAGTAAACCAATATGGATCGTCCGTTTAAAAGTAAATCAATCTTGACCGTTCATGAATTAGTTACTATTCAGTCCATTTTCCTATAAATAGAAGCTCATTCCTTCATTATTTCTTACGAATTCACTGAAACTCTAAAGAGAGAGAGAAGAAAAGTGTTCTGCTACTTCACTACTCTAATATCCAGTTTCTTATAAGGTAAGGGATATTATTTGTTGTACCCGTAAGGGGTATTATTTCTTTTGTATGCATGAAGAGAACTTCTGTTATTCCATTATTTATTATTCTGTTGGAATAACTTGTATACGCGGGATACCCTATACTTGGTGAAATTCTTCTGTTATTTCATTCTTTATTATTCTGTCGGAATATTCTGTCTGTGCATTTTACGCCGAACCTGGTCCCATTATTTATTATTCTGTCAGAATATCCTGTCTGTGCGTTTTACGTCGGACCTGGTTCCATTCTTTATTATTCTGTTGAAATATTCTATCTGTGCGTTTTACGCCGAACCTAGTTCCGTTATTTATTATTCTGTTGGAATAACCTGCCTATGCGGTCTATCACATGCATGGTGATTTCTTTTGTTATTTCATTCTTTATTATACTCAGTTGGTTAAAACTTTGACTTTTATACTCCATGAAATTAGTCGAATATCCTTGATATTTGCGCTTCATCCAATATCTTTTCATGAAAATATTCTTCTGAGCATTCTTGAATTTTACTCTATAAAGCAGTATCATGTTGACAATTTAGATGTTATCAGTTCCTAGATAAATTAATTCTTGAACTTGTTTTATTGAATTCTTATATCATTGTTATCATCCTCATGTTTATATTTTGTTGAAAGTCATCTATGGCCTGTAGTGCATAGATGGACTTGGTATGATTATGACCAGGGATTATTCGGTGTAATTATGACTGTAATGTTACAAATGATGTGGGAAAAAAAAGTCCTCATTGGCCCGTAGTGCATTGATGGACAGTTTTTGGTATGATTATGGCTATGGATTCTCTTTGGCCGTAGTGCGAAGATGAATTGTTTTATGGCATGATCAGGATCGTTAATGAAAATATGATTATCTTTAGCCGTAGTGCATAGATAATTCGTGGTCGTGATACTAAAGAATATCCTTGGCCGTAGTGCAGGGGTGATTCGATAATGTGGATTATTTATTAAGCTGAGTCCCAGCGATAGAAGTGATGAAAAACCTTTTAAATCATAAAAGATAGTAGATTTTATTCCCTACTTGATTCTTCTAATGGATTGCTTGTTCCGCTGCAGTTAAACTTGATAGTTATTATATTTTATCAGTATAACACTGTTGAAGGCTATTGATAATTTATCCTGCATTATCTTAGTTATAATATTTTTTACTGGGCTAGTTGAGCTCACCTTTTTGCTTTCATTGTTCTCTTCAGGAAATGAGAACGTGGCAGGGACTAGTCAGGGAACGGAGTGACGGTTCAGATGATAGCATTAGTAGTCCTCACTATTCTATGAAATAGTGTGAAAAAAAATGTATTGAGGACTTATTTTGAGTTTGAATCCTGTTTAGAAGAAAGTGTTGTATTAAAACTCACAGCTTATATTTTGTCGTATCTTACGCGACAGTTGTATAATTTAGTTTGTATTTGTATTCTGTACCATGTATCTAGCGACCCAAGATGGGTGAGGTATACCTATCTTTTGGGGGCGTCACAGTTGGTATCAAAGCTTAGGGATATGATCCCTGGCTAAGATGTGAGATAAGAGCTAGGAGGGGAGAGATGGGGAATTTCTTTGCTAGTATAACCTACCTAAGTTTACTTATTATTTAATTGGTCGGTCAGAGTATAGAGATAATATGTGATATGTTAATTAACCCTTGTTTTGTGACAGTATTTGAAAATGGCATCTGAAAATATTGAGATAAGTAATGGAGCACAGGAGACCGTTGAGTCTCCACAGATCAATAATCAGGACAATATGCAACATGGTGGTGATAATCCTCATGTAAACAACAACACTGATCAATTGACGAATGACGGTACGTTTAGGAGTTTTTTAGAATTCATGCAACATCAGGCGAAGGTGGCTCCTGTTCATAATGCAGGTAAAAATAATGGCAACCCACGGTTGGTCACCGCTAAGCAGTTCAAGGAGCTGGGACCACCGGAGTTTTTGAAAATGCCAGAACCACTTAAGGCAGAGACATGGTTAAAGCAGATCACCAAGATATTTGATGTCTTGAGATGCTCAGAGGAGCAAAAAGTTCCCTTTGCCACCTTTATGTTGCGTGAAGAGGCATATTACTAGTGGGAATCTGTAAAACGTACCCAGCCAGACGCGGTCAAGATGTCTTGGGAGAAGTTCCAAGAGCTGTTCAATGACAAGTACTTTCCCGAAAGCATTCGTCACATGAAGGAGGTGTAATTTATCAAGTTGGAGTAAAACAACATGACCGTGTCGCAGTACGAAGCCAAGTTTGCCGATTTGTCCCAATTTACGTCCCATTTGGTTGATAATGAGGAGAGAATGACGCGAATGTTTCTAAGAGGTTTGAAACCTGAGATACGTCAATATCTTATCTCTCATAAATTGTGTTTGTATTCAGATGTTGTTAATAGGGCTCAGTTATTGGAGCGTGATAACGAGTCAACCCAACCAAAAGAGAGCAGCCGACAAAATGATAATATCGGTGATAACAGTCATCAAAGAGGTGACAATAAGCATGGAGGGAATCAACATGCCAGAAATGGTAATCACTTCGGTGGTAATCATGGCCAAAATAATAAGAATGGACATTTCAAGAAGAGAAGGTTCAAGAATGACGTTAAGACGTCGGCACCAGCACCCGTTTCAAAGGAAGAAGAACGACCACCGGTCGTATGTTTCAAATGCAGACAGGAGGGACACATCCGTCCAAACTATACGCAGCAATCCAAAGCGTGTTTTAATTGCGAAAGAGAAGGTCACCTAGCTCAATTTTATCGTATGGTGAAGTCAAGTCCAGCTGGGATAGTTATGCCAAAGGATGTCCCAGACAAGCCAAAGGCGGTAGTTTAAGATGGAGCATTTTTTTTCGTAATGAAGAACCTGAATAAAATTATCACGGGTATGTTAGTCATAAACTCTTTTGAAGTCTATACCGTGTTAGATACCAGTTCTACACACTCTTTTATTTCACCTAGTTGTGTTCAATGTTTGAACTTAACTCTGGAGAAGTTAGACTTTGATTTATCTGTTAAAATTTCGTTGGGAGAAACCTTCGTTACCTCCACTATTTATAAATCTTGTTTGATTCAAATCAACACTTTCACGTTACCTGTCGATCGCATCTCTTTGAAAATACTTGCCTTTGATGTGATTTTAGAAATTGATTGGTTAACTACTCATCATGTTTTTTTGTAAGGTTGTTAGCTTTCATACTCCTAACCAACCTGTTATGCAAATTCAAGCAACCAAACCACTAAAGTCAATCATTGTCATATCAAGCCATAAGTAAAGAGCCCCGGTCTTTTCGTTGTTGACTTTCTTATGTGGAATGCACCGAAGCCAGACTTTCTGTAGGCGACGTCGTGAATGACGATGACAAGTTGATAGGTATCAATGTGACATGCTATCCAAGTTTTGGATGAGGGTTACAGTTTTGAACGATATTTTTATTATTAATAAAGTTCCTGACGTATTCTTAAAGACTTCTTAGCCTACCCCAGAGCGTGAAATCGAATTTTGTATTGACCCCAATACAAAATCCATTTCTTAAACCCTCAAATATTTCTTCAACTAAAATGAACGTATTATGCGCCAAAGACGTTGGCTCGAGCTGTTTAAGATTACGATCGTGCCATTCAATATCATCGTGGAAGTGCGAACATGGTAGCTGATGCATTGAGTAGAAGATCGTATGCGGTTAGAAGTGTGAATATACGAACCCACGTGAAGATAACGAATATACGATCAGAATCGATTGTAATCGATAAAGTTAAAACCGCTCAAGCTACATACTCAAAGCTGATGAATATGAAGAAGAAGGTTCAAGAGGGCGTTATTCTAGAAGCAAGAATCGATGAAGAGAGGAAGTCTCAACCCTCGATTTATTTGGCCCATTTGAAATCCTCGATCAAGTAGGAACTGTGGCTTATAGGCTCGTTTTATCGCCAAGTATGTTGCGTGTTCAGAATATTTTTTTTCGTATCGATGTTACGTAAATATGTGGACGACCCGAACCACATTATTAATTTAAAATCGGACGAGATAGCAGAAGATTTAACGTATGAGGAGATACGTGTTGACATCTTGGATAAAAAGGATTATATTCAACACTCAAAGGTTATACCTCAAGAGTTAGAATCTAAAATGAAGTCAAGGTATCCTCATCTCTTCGGTATACCAGGTCCGTACGTAAATTTCGAGGGCAAAATTTTATAAGGAGGGGAGATTGCGAGACCTCATATTTTATGAATAAAGATTTAATTTTCACGAAATAATTTTATAAATATTATGATGTGGATTTGATATATTGTTATAGTTATGGGTAGTATTTATAAATTGTGCAAAGTATGCAAGTTGTTGTATAATATTCGATTGGTTGGGGAATATTGTTTTTGTCGGAGAATATCTGTACGACGGTACAATCATTGGTGGACCCCGTAACGGGATTATTGTCGGATTGAGAAAATGAAAAAAATACTTTATGAAAATAACGGTAAAAGTTTTACCGTTAACTGTTGAAACACCCGGTGTTAAAAGTACAGTAATACGCGTGGTTGCATATTAGTACACGGTATTAATTATTGATGCTTATGTGAGAAGTCACTCAGTATTGTTCAATCGGGTATTCGAGACACTTTTCGTGTCAGAGTACTATTCACAAGTTACTATTCATGAGTTACTATTCACGAGTTACTATTCATGAGTTACTATTTATGAGTTACTATTCACGAGTTACTATTCACAGGGTACTATTGATCACCCGTAAAATATATTTCTTTTCGGTCCAAATTATTTTTGGGTACAATATTATTCTATGAGGAGATGTGCTAATTTTTTAGACCGTTGGTTGAAGATATAATAGTAAATCAATATGGACCACTGGTGGAAAGTTATAATAGTGAATCAATATGGATCGCTAGTTTAAAGTTTTAATAGTAAATCAGTATGGATCGTTGCTTTAGGTTTTAGTAGTAAACCAATATGGGCCGTCCGTTTAAAAGTAAATCAATCGGGACCGTTCATGATTTAGTTACTATTTAGTCCATTTTCCTATAAATAGAAGCTCATTCCTTCATTATTTCTTACGAATTCACTGAAACTCTAGAGAGAGAAAGAAGAAAAGTGTTCTGCTACTTCACTACTCCAATATCTAGTTTCTTATAAGGTAAGGGTTATTATTTGTTGTACCCGTAAGGGGTATTATTTCTTTTGTATTCATGAAGAGAACTTCTATTATTCCATTATTTATTATTCTGTTGGAATAACCTGTATACGCGGGCTACCCTATATTTGGTGAAATTCTTCTGTTATTTTATTCTTTATTATTCTGTCGGAATATCCTGTCTGTGCGTTTTACGCCGGACCTGGTTCCATTATTTATTATTCTGTCGAAATATCCTGTCTGTGCATTTTACGCCAGATCTGGTTCCATTCTTTATTATTCTGTTGGAATACCATGTCTGCGCGTTTTATATCGGACCTGGTTCCGTTATTTATTGTTCTGTTGGAATAACCTGCCTGTGCGGTCTATCGCATGCATGGTGATTTCTTTTGTTATTCCATTCTTTATTATACTCAGTTGGTTAAAACTTTGACTTCTATACTCCATGAAATTAGTGGAATATCCTTGATATTTGCGCTTCATCCAGTATCTTTTCATGGAAATATTCTTCTGAGCATTCTTGAATTTTACTCTATAAAGCAGTATCATGTTTACAATTTGGACGTTATCAGTTCCTAGATAAATTAATTCTTGAAGTTGTTTTATTGAATTCTTATATCATTGTCATCATCCTCATATTTATATTTTGTTGAAAGTCATCTATGGCCTGTAGTGCATAGATGGACTTGGTATGATTATGAACAGTGATTATTCGGTGTAATCATGACCGTAATGTTACAAATGATGTGGAAAAGAAAAAGTCCTCATTGGCCCGTAGTGCATTGATGGACAGTTTTTGGTGTGATTATGGCTATGGATTCTCTTTGGCCGTAGTGCAAAGATGAATTGTTTTATGGCATGATCAGGATCGTTAATGAAAACATGATTATCTTTAGTCGTAGTCCATGGATATTTCGTGGTCGTGATACTAAAGAATATCCTTAGCCGTAGTAGATTTTATTCCCTGCTGGACTCTTCTAATGGATTGCTTGTTCCGCTGCAGTTAAACTTGATAGTTATTATATTTTATCAGTTTAAAACTGTTGAAGACTAATGATAATTTATTCTGCATTATCTTAGTTATAATATTTCTTACTGGGCTAGTTGAGCTCACCCTTTTGCTTTCATTGTTCTCTTCAGGAAATGAGAACGTAGCAGGGACTAGTCGAGGAACGGAGTGATGGTTTAGATGATAGCATTAGTAGTCCTCATTATTCTATGAAATAGTGTGAAAATAAATGTATTGAGGACTTATTTTGAGTTTGAATCATGTTTTGTCGTATCTTACACGACAGTTGTATAATTTAGTTTGTATTTTTATTCTGTACCATGTATCTGGCGACCCAAGATGGGTGAGGTATACCTATATTTTGTGGGCGTCACATTACCTGTCGATCTTATCCCTTTGAAATTACTTGCCTTTGATGTGATTTTAGGATTTGACCGGTTAATTACTCATCATACTAAGATTGATTGTTTTCGTAAGGTTGTTAGTTTTCATATTCCTAACCAACCTGTTATGTGAATTCAAGCAACCAAATCACTAAAGTCAATCATTGTCATATTAAGCCATAAGTAAAGAACCCCGAGCCTTTCACTTGTGACTTCCTTGTGTGGGATGCACCGAAGCCAGACTCTCCATAGGGGACGTCGTGAATAACGGTGCCAAGGTGATAGGTATCATAGTTAGGTGCTATCCAAGTCTTGGATGAGAGTCACTATTTTGAATGATATGTCTATTGTTAATAAATTTCTTGTCGTATTCCTTGAAGACTTCCTGGCCTATCCGTAGAGCGTGAAATCGAATTTTTTATTGACCCCAGTACAAAACCCATTTCTAAAACCCTCAAATATTTTTACACCCAAAACGAACGTATCATGCACCAAAGATGTTGGCTCGAGCTGTTGTAATGTTATGACCATACCATTCAATACTATCTTAGAAAAGAGAACGTGGTAGTTGACGCGTTGAGTAGAAGATCATATGCGGTTACGAGTGTGACGTTGTTAACACAAAGACCCATTTCGTACGACTTACAAAGATAGAGATAGAGTTAAAGACTCTAGAAACCTACGTGAAGATAGTGAATATACGATTAGAACTGAATTTAATCGATAAAGTTAAAGCCGCTCAAGCTACAGACTCGGAGCTGATGAATGTGAAGAAGAAGGTGCAAGAAGGCGTTATTTTAGAAGCAAGAATCGACGAAGAGAGGGTATCTCAACCCTCAATTTTATTGAACTATTTGGAATTCTCAATCGAGTAGGAACTGTGACTTATAGACTCTCTTTACCGCCAAGTATGTCGCATGTTCATAACATTTTTCACGTATCGATATTACGTAAATATGTGGATGACCCGAACCATATTATTAAATTAGAACTAGACGAAATAGCGGAATATTTAACGTATGAAGAGGCACCTGTTAAAATCTTGGATAATAAGAAACATATTCTACGCTTAAAGGTTATACCTCAAGAGTTAGAATCTGACGAGGCATCCTCACCTCTTCAACATACCAAGTACGTACGTAAATTTCATAAGGAGGGGAGATTGTAAGACCCCGAATTTTATGAAATGAAAGTATACAATTTTCTTATAATTTAGTAAATGGTTAAATTGATAAAAGGTTAAAGTTAAGGGTGATATGTGAAAAATTTGCAAAGTAAGCAAGTGGTTATAAAATATTCGTTTGGTCGGAGAATTTTCTTTTTGTCGGAGAATATCCGTATGACGGCATAATCATTGGTGGACTCCGCTACGGAATTACTGTCGGAATTAGAAAATGATAGAAATAATTTTTATGAAAATAAAGGTGAAAGTTTTACCGTTAGACTATTGAAATATCCGGTGATAAAAGTACAATAATACGCGTGGTTGCATTGTAGCACACAGTAGTGTACAATATTTTTGATTATTGATGCTTAAGTGAGAAGTCACTCAGTTATACTCAATTATTATTACAGTAATTGATGCATAATATCTCTCATATTATTGATTCAATTATTGTCACAGTATCATCTGCATAATATTTTATATTATTAAACTAATAATTGAGACGACAAAGTTATTCATATTATTATTTACAATATTGACGATGTCTAGAAAGTTCTGTCGAGGAAAGGTTTGGTCACATAATTGCGCGTCAATAGGGAAAAATCCTTATCGAAAAGCCCACTCTTTCCTGGGAATGATCTGGTTGTTAAATATTGTGAGTTATAATATTAATGATGAATAAGTTTGTGTTGATTAAAGATGAAATTATTGATAAAAATATTTCCATTATGTTGGAATTATTAGTGTTAGTGGAAATCGACATTTATTTCGATAATAACTGATTTCTGGAGGTTATATTGACCAATCAGATAATTAATTGAATAAATGAGCAATTAATTGCTATTAGTTCACATACATATAACTATTTGCTCACATGAATGGAACTATTGGTTCACATGCAATACTATTAGGGGAGGTGGTGCAAGATTGATAATACTTGCAGGAATAAATTAAAAATAGAGGAAAAGATGAAGGTATTATACTCAGCAATGTAATAATGGAAGGAGAGCTCTCATTTATAGAACATCCAAAGCCCAGACAATGACATTTTCCCCTAAATCAAACTCATGGATGAAAGAATTACATGAAGGGTAAGGACAAGTTGTTTGAGGCTAGTTGGATTTCATCATGACCACCACTCCCCCATGATCGTTAGCTAGGAAACTTGGAAGAAGAAATAGGCTTAAGCCTTTTTGGTTTACACGTGAAGGAGAAATAAGGACAATTAGACACTCATTTTGGGATAACCAAATAACTCAGCATTCTTGCCCTCTTAAGTTATACACTTATACAAAATCCTTGTTCTTATGTTATAGTGTATATATTAACCATGCCTAAATTTTAATGTCACAATATAATTCACATAATTAATATTTCAAGGTAGTAGATATTAATCATACATATAATTCATGTACATTTTATTTTAATGTTTCCGCACATGCATATTCTCACATACACCTCTTATGTTGTATTCATATCATATAGTTTCCATAAAATCTCAATATATGGTGACTATATATAGTATAGTCACATAAATGTCATACCACACTATATAATATAGTTTTATTATTGCTCACATGCACATAACCGTTAATCTAATATTATTATATTAATAACTTACTTATTTATGTCAAATAAATAAATTATTCACTTCCTTGCTTAATTACCACTAATATAATTTAATCCATTTCTCATTGATGAAATTATGGATTTTCATAACCATTAATTATCGAAAAAAATTCTTATTATATTTATAGGTATATTGCAAATAATAATAATCATATTAATTAATTACCAGGAAATCAATATTCTACCATAATTAATTAATATTAATTAATGATTTAACAATTCCTTTATCGGACATAACATACTTTAATTCATGGTTTATCAATGTCACACATATCACATAATTGTTCCATTTAATTTCCAAAGTGGGAAAAAAAACCCAGCTCGAACTGACTACCGGCGCAGCTGCGCCCGTTGTTATTGATGGGACGACGCAGCTGTGTCGTATCCTGACAATGCCAAGACTGGTTTAGCTTCAGCCCGTGCCAATTTTCATCACTAAACTTGTTTTATACGGCATGAATTAATGTTCGCAAGAGTGTTACTACAAGTCTACGAGCGTATTGATTACTAATACAAAATCACATGATCAACATAATTAATCTTCTTAATTCTCATTTTAATTTGTTTAATGGCTTTCCACGATTCACAATATGCCACACAATGCATTTCACAATCCTCAATGTCAAATCACACTTCTTAATACGCATTGATCTAGCACGACTCAATTGCATTTACCAACTCATAAAATAATAACATTTATACTCACATAAATATTATTTCCATTAATATATTCATTTAATAATACATGGAAATTCTCGGGTATTACATCCTCCCCCCTTATAAAAATTTCGTCCCGGAATTGCTACAAGGTTATACAAATAGATGGGGATAATCCTTCACCATCCTATCTTCTAACTCCCACGTAGCTTCCTCAACATCTTGGTTACGCCAAAGTACTTTTACAGAGGAAATACTTTTATTTCTCAAGGTTTCCTCTTTCCTGTCAAGAATTTGGACAAGAATCTCTTCGTACGCTAAATTCTTCTCCACTTGAATAGGTTCATAAGAAATCACGTGCTTGTAGTCAAGCTTGTATGGACGCAACATAGATATGTGAAACTTCGGAGAATATTCTTTTTGTCAGGGAATATGCTACTTCACCCACTCGCTTGAGTATCTCAAACGGTCCTATAAATCTTGGACTCAGTTTCCCTTTCTTATCGAAACGGATCTTTCCTTTCCACGGAGATACCTTCAGGAATACAAAACTGTCGATTTCAAAATCTCGGTCTTGTCAATGCAAATCTGCATACTTTTTCTGGCGATCTTGAGCTGCAACTAGTCTAGCCCTTATTACTATCACAACATCCACGGTTTACAACTAGTCTAGCCCGTTGGGATTTTACCATTAAATGGAATTTACATATATAGGCCAACCTATGGAGGAAATTCCTCAGATGCTAATCAATGAAGGAAAGATCACTTCCCTTTCTACCTCCAGTTAATCCCCGTTTTAGGATGGTTCAATTCTGATGGAGTATGTCAATATCACTCCCATTCTTACGGTCACAACACAGAAGAATGCAGGGCACTCCGCCACCTTATCCAGAATCTAATTGATAGAGGTGTCCTGTAACTAGCAGACGATGATACTGTGCTACATGAGAGTGAGAATACTTGTCCTTCTAAGTGGAAGGAATTGGTAGCAGTTATATCTGATGAGGTTGATGGCAATGTCAAACCACTCACAATACCAGCAATTCAACTCAGAGGAATTGACAATCCTTTGAAAGTAGCTGCTCCCGAGCCAATCGGCTTACCATTCAGAGCACAATATCCTGTTATCAGCTTACAAAAAGTTCCATGGAATTATGGAGAAGCTGAAGGATCCAAATCGTATACAACTACTGCAGTGTCGAAGGAAAATCCATTGTATCTTCCCCAAAGGGTGATGAAGCCTGCCATCAAATCAAAGGGGGAGGTTCCCATGGAGAAAATTAAAAAGTTCCTCTGCACTATGGGTCATAATGAAGCCAAGGTGGTTTTAAGCTTAAGAGAAGCTCCACATCAAATTTCAATCTTTAACTTGGTTTTAACTTCCGAGGATCACCGGAAGATCTTACTGAAGGTTTTGGAAGAAGCCTACTTGCCAAAATCAGTAGATGTGGAAAATTTTCAATATTTGGTTGATCACGTTTTTAACAACAATGTGATATCCTTCACTGATGATGACATACCGCCCGAAGGGACCGGTTATTACAAACCGTTACATATTGCGGTCTTGTCCTCTGGGTATATGATAGCTGGAGTCTTGATAGATGGAGGTTCATCTCTAAATATTTGTCCTTATGATACATTGTTGAAGATGAATGTCAATCTCAACCAAATCCGGAGCAACCATACAGTTATCAAAGCTTTTGACGGAGCTCGCTGGAATTCAGTCGGAGTAATTGAGCTGCCAATCGAAATTGGCTCCCACACATTCTGCGTATCTTTCCACGTGCTCAAGATAGATTCAGGTTACAACCTGCTCTTGGGAAGACCGTGGATTCATATGGCCGGGGCAGTCCCCTCCACCCTTCATCAACAACTGAAATACATTATCAACAATAGCCTAGTCACGATAAACGCTGAACCAGAGTGTTCTCAACATGGTGACATACCATTCATCAATGTCAATTCAGATGTTGAACCGGTCAGTTTCATGCCCTGGAAGTGAGCAACACTCAATACCATGCTATTGGAATGCCATTTCCTGTACCCAAGATTTCTACTGAAGTAATGTCGGCTACTCAAGAAATGATGTCATTGGGTCATCAGCTGGGACAAGGGCTGGGTAAAGATCACCAGGGTATCAAGCACCCAATTCAAGTATACAGTCAAACTGGGACTGCTGGACTAGAATATTCTACCAATTCTAGTCACAGGAATCCTCATAAGCATCAGCAGATTCCTTCAACTTCAGCCACTTGGCTATTACCTTCATTTTCAAACCCTGAGTCTGCACAACCTCTGGTAAAGGTGTCAACCAACATAATGGCTATGTTATTTCCCAAGCCGGTACTGATGAAGGAGAAATAAGTCTTTGTTCCAGATCCCGCATTGGAAAAAGTGGAACGATGAATCAAACAGGACATTATCAGAATGATGTCAGGCATACGCATCATCGTTCATGATGAACATACAAATAGATACACTCCAGACGATGATTGCCTAGACATAATGGTCATCATTCCTGATAAGGAGGACGATGATAGCCCCTCCATCATTGCAGTCCACCCAGACTTTGCCCTTGCCAATTGGAGCAGTACTCCATGCATTGGTCGACAAGGGTAAAACGGGTAGGAACTCTTTCTACCCTGTAGATATCATAACTACTTCCTTTTCTGTACAGTATTAGTAGTTGTTTTATCGATACATGCTAACACTTTGTATGATTAAACAACTTTATATATACTAAGTGAAAGCATATTTTGTTTCAGGACTCTGAACTTAGATGTGCCTGTACTTGCAGATAAGATGCCTCTTCTCCACAAGGATTGTAACTTTGATGAAAAGTTAGATTCAGACTTGATGGAAATACAAGAGGACATTGAGGTGCCTCTAGAAATCAAAGAATTGGTCGAAGACAAACCTAAATCGAATCTTGATCGAACCACCTCCTTCAATCTCGGAATCTTAGAAAGCCCTAAGTTAATCTAGATTGGTTCAGACCTTACCCCAAACCAGAGGGATTACATGGTTACGCTACTAACCCAATTCTAGGATGTGTTTGCATGGTCTTATGATAACATGGTAGGTTTGTCCACTGACATTGTCCTTCATCGCCTTCCCATTAAAGAGGGATTCAAGTCAATCAAGTAGAAACTCAGGCGATTGAAATCTGAGTGGAGTTTAAGGTGAAAGAAGAAATTGTGAAATAATTTCAAGATGGTATTATCACGGTGTCCACATATCCTGAGTGGATATCCAACTTTGTTCCCGTACCTAAACCTGGAGGAAAGGTGCGAGTTTGCATGGATTACCGGGACTTGAACAAAACTTGCCTTAAGGATAGCTTTCCTGTGACATTTATCCACATTCTCAATGACAATACTGCTCAATATGGCATGTACTCCTTTGCTGATTGCTTTGCGGGGTACCATCAGATCATGGTTGCTGAGGAAGAGCGTGAGAAAATTGCTTTCATCACGCCTTGGGGAACTTTTTGCTATAGACGGTTGTCATTCGGCCTCATCAATGCCGGAGCCACCTATCAGCGAGCTATGATGGCTCTCTTCCACGACTTAATGCACAAAGCGATAGAGATCTACGTGAACGACATCATTGTCAAGTTCCGAAAGGAGGAGGATGACTTAGAACATCTGAGGAAGCTCTTCAACAGGTTGCGTGAGTACAACTTGAAGTTGAATCCAGCCAAGTGCGCCTTTGGCTTTAAATCAGGCAAATTGCTAGGATTCCTAGTCAACCACAAAGGGATTGAGTTGGATCCCACCAAAATCTAGGTAATCATAGAAATGCCCATTCCTCAGATAGAGAAGGAAATACGGGGATTTTTGGGAAGAATCAACTTCATTAGCAGGTTCATTTCTCAACTCACAGCAACCTGTGAGCCAGTCTTCAAGCTGTTAAGGAAGAACTCCTCCATGTAATGGAACGATGAGTGCCAGAATGCTTTCCTTACCATCAAAAAGCAGCTAGTCAAAGCTCCTATTTTGGTACCACCCAGGGATGATGTTCCCCTATTTAATGTACCTGTCCATAAGTGACAATGCCATGGGCTGCATGCTGGGATAGAAAGACGATAGAGTCCAAGAACGAGCTATCTATTACCTCAGCAAAAGATTTAGCAGCAGTGAACACAAGTACACTCTGATTGAGAGGACTTGTTGCGCTTTAGCATGGGCTTCCATGAGGTTACAAGATTACCTTCATGGTCATAAAACTCATCTCATATCTCGCGTGGATCCTCTCAAGTACGTGTTCAATAAACCCACGTTAAATTATCGGTTGTCTATACGGCAGTTGATCCTACAACAATTTGACATCGTCTAGGTGACTCAAAAGTCCATCAAAGGTCAAGGAATTGCGGATTAACTGGCCGCCGCACCTTCGGGGGATTTTAAACCCTTAGAAATTTACTTCCCCGATGAAGGGGTAATGACAGTTTTGCAACACCATCAGTACGATACACGCCAAACATGGAAGATGTATTTCGATGGAGCTGTTAATATGGAAGGTTCTGGAGCTGGAGCAGTTCTAGTATCCGAGACGGGGGAGCAGTATCCCATCGCCGTCAAATTGTAGTTTATTAGGACCAACAACACAGCTGAGTATGACGGCTGTATCATGGAGCTAAAACTTCCCCATTCAATGGGCATCAGGCAGTTAACTGTCTTTGGAGATTCGGAGTTAGTGGTCAGACAATCCACGGGAATCTGTCGAACCAAAGAGCTACATTTACTGCCTTACCATCGGCAAGTTTTGCAGATGGCTTTGGAGTTCGAAGAAATCTCCATTCTACACATTCCTCGTAACAGGAATGATTTTGCAAACATGCTAGCAACTTTGGCCTCCTTAATTCACATACCTAACAAGGAACACATGCCAAGAGTTATATTTGCACTACACAAGGCCCCAGCCTATGGGAACTACGTTGGAGAAGAATCGGATGAGCTACCTCTCATCCAACATCGTTGGAATCAGCATATCAAGGAGTACCTAGGACATGGATCTACACCAGCTGAGGCGAGCCCAACTGAGAAAAGGCGGATCCATCGACTTGCTATGAAATTCTACCTGAGCGGAGATCCACTCTACAAAAGAGATGCAGGACTAGGTCTCCTCAGATGTATGAACCAAGAACAAGCTCAAAGACTTATGGATGAGATCCATGGTGGAGTATATGGTCCACACATGAGAGGCACCCTCCTTGTTAAGAAGATCCTCAGGACAGGACATTACTGGCTCTCTCTTAAAGTTGACTGCAATGACCACATCGGGAGATGTTACCAATGCCAAATTCATGGGAATGCTATCCACGCCCCTCCACGGGAACTCCATAATATGAGTTCGCCCTGACCCTTCTCAATGTGGGGAATGGATGTGATTGGGCCCGTCGAGTCTAAAGCCATTAATAGACATCTATTTATCTTCACCATGATCGACTACTTCACCAAGTGGGTAGAAGCAGCCTCCTTCTACAGGGTTACTAAAGAAGTCATCATTTCTTTCCTCATAAACAATGTCATTTGTCGATATGGACAACTAGAGGTAATTGTATCAAACAATGCTAAGAACCTCAACAGCAAGATGATGGAAGAATTATGCAGCAAATTCCATATCAAACACCTTAACTCTATCATCTATTGTCCAAAGATGAATGGTGCTGTTGAAGCGGCTAACAAAAACATAAAGAAGATCATGCAAAAGATGTTCGCCAATCACAAAGGATGGCCTGACTTATTGCCTCTTACTCTGTTAGCCTATAAAACATCAATGCGCACTTCCACTAGGGTAACGTCCTACGCATTAACCTATGGTATGGAAGCAGTACTCCGTATAGAAGTTGAAATGGAACCCCTCAGAGTATTGAGAGACGCTCAGCTGGATGAAGACCAATGGGTACATGACAGGTATCACCAATTGTCTGCAATAGACGAAAGGCGAATCACGGCTATCTTCCATGGTTAGTTATATCAACAAAGGATTGCCAGATCCTATAACAGAAAAGTCCGGCTACGGCAGTTTAAATAACATAACTTAGTTTTGAAGAAGATCATTGACAACCAAGATCAGTCTAAGGGAAAATTTGCCTCTAATTAGGAAGGCCCGTTGGTTGTCAAAGAAGTATTGACAGAAGGCGCTCTCAGATTGCAAGAAATGGACGGCTATGAATTTTCACAGCTCATGAACTCGAACACTATGACACGATACTATGTCTGAAGTTACTATTAAGCAAACATCCTGGTGTTGGATCATCAGATCACCAATCATTCCGGTTCATTAACCCTTTACCATATACAACTTTTTTCCACACTTTGCCCCCTCAGGGAAACATACTATTCAGGCCAGCAGCCTAGATTCGCTTCGCGTATGCAACTTCGGTTACCCCACTATGGATTAAACCTTTCGCGTTTACAGTTTGTCCCCCCAAACATGGGATCAAACTTGTCACACCTGTAGTTTGTCCTAAACTTAGGATCAAACTTTCTCTTCCCCGCAGCCTAACCTGCACATGGGATCAAGCTTTTCAGCTCGTCCTTAGGGGCGAAGTACGCCGACCTGATCTCCTCTTCAATAAGAGTACGTAGGTAACCATTTTATATGGTCTGGTCGCAATAAAACAAAAACAACAAAAACACTTCTACCCCCTTTTACTTACAAAAACAAAAACATTCTTACACCCTTGCTACCACATACAGCGTTGAACCTCTTACAACAGGTTTAAACTACACAGACCTGATCTCCTCTTCAATAGGAGTACGTAGGCAGCCATTCATGGTTTGGTCTCACCCCCTACCAAAACACAAATACTTGTCAACGGTACTGGGATCACCCTTCAATCCACTACATTTTATGGGCTTCAGACCAAAGGGATGGAATTACCTGAACTCCTTCCAAATAAGAGATTCAGTGACCATCTAAGTTGCTGTTATACCTTAAAGAGCAACACCAATCCATAAAGAGATGGAATTAACTAGGCTCCTCCTAAATAGGGGTACTGGTGACCATCTGTGGTGCGATCAATCTTAGAGAGGAAAGCCACACTCTTCTCTATATTTCCATACAAAAACCAGTCACAAGACACCAAAGATGGTAGGGATACACAAAGATTAATGATCCATTCTGAACTGTCCAGAGATAACTCAATATCCATCCATCAAGGAGGAATTCAGAATACATCAAGATCACAAGCCCTTAAAAAGTAGGCAAAATAAGTATCAAGGCATATCTAAAAGGGAAGTGATCAAAATTATATTTCCCTGCTATATATAATGCTATTTGATATACACAATGTAAACTGTACATGACAAAATGGCTATGCTAGTCTATACAGGAAAATATAAGCCCATCTACAAATCGGTGTATATGCGAGCTATCAAACCCAACATGGTATCCCTCTGAGAAGAAGGAGGCAAAGATGTGGTCTCCTATACAAGGGTATCCACACGACCCAACAGATCTGCAGCTATCTGCTTGGTGACCATATGCTCATCAATGTATGCGCTGATCTCTGCAATCATGCCAGTGGTGAGGGACCTCACTGCAGTACTATCTGTGACGGCTACATCCTGGGAAGATACGGCACTATCCCTCTCAACTATCACTACATCTCTGGCTGATCTGACATCATCCTACTCAACAACAGCAGCATCTCTATGAGTTAATGCCTCATCTCTCTCTAGCAGAGCTGCGTCTTTCCCATCAAGAGTAGTTAACATCAAGGATCTAGCCTAATCTCTCTCGAAGGTCATCAGATGAAGACTATGTTCAAAGTACTGTGCTAAATGCTGAATCACAACAGCACTAGTACCGGGAGAATCTAAAGGAGATGCTGGCAACCCAGCAACTAAATCCTCCTCGATATGGGAATCAATGTCCTCCATGGGCTCTACATCGTCTGGATCAATACTCGGCACTGTGGATACTACCGCAGCCGATGAAGTCTCTATCTCCATCCACGCTGAATACTCTGGCGAACATCCTGGATGGCTAACAGAAAAAGAAGCTATCTCACGCTAATCCCAATAAGCATATACACGGTATCGGTCCTCTACTGAAAGATAGCGAGAAGCTAAACGCTGGCCTAGCACCCCTTCGAAAGGATAAAAATCCTGAAACTGGTCAAACTGCGACATCACGGCCAGCAAGTGGTAGGTAGTCATGCCCCTCAAACCAGCGAGAGGGAGGTAATCCATGCCCGGAGCGTGAGTAATAATAAAGCTGTAAGGTGAGCTAAGCCATGAGCACGACAGTATGCTGAACGAATCACTGATCTCCGTCAAAAACACCGACCAAGACATAGCGTCTATACACTCTGATGGCTGAAAGGAGTAGAACATAGCTATATTATGGGTAAAGCAGTACCCGTATCGGTGAAAAGTGCCCATTGGTCTCAAATATAACATAAACCACACGTATAACATGACTAAACTGTCTATAAATCCCCCTGTAGGGTAAGTGCTGCAAAACGTGGTCGATCTCAACATCTCTGCCACGATCATCGGGATGATGGTATGACCCTCCCTGAGAGCTCTCACCGCCATGATAACGTCGATATCCAGCTCATCCATATATCGTGGCATGTATACATACGCCATTATACATATCAAGAATGCATCCACTCTGGCCAAATGCCACTGGCTCTCTGATAATGTGAAATCCCCAAAATGCCGAGTATAACAATCCTTTGAGCAAAATCTGTCAATCAAAAAATACTGGGATATCACGTGGCCGGATGTGATCTCATCCTACACAACTCTACGCCTCAATCCGGTGAGGGTCATGAACCGTCGACTCATGTCCCCTAAAGCCATGTGCACGCAAGGTCTGTCAAGTGGTAGCATCGTTAAACGCGCATACTCCTCTAGAGTCAAAGTCAACTCTTGGGTCCCAAACCGAAAACCTGCCTCTCCAGAACCCAGTGATCCAGCATGCCCTCCATAAACCCTATGGGAACCTGAAACATCAAGAGGGTCATAGTATGCTGCAATAACTGATCTACAGTCACCCTGTCTGATGGTGACATACTATCATACCACGATCTAAGATGTGATACCATCAATAATGGTGGAGTATGATCTACGCGGCTGACTGTCGAGGAAGACATCTATGTAGGCCGTATCATAAGACCATCTAGGGGTCAATGCTGAATATCTCTGGACATACATACATATGCATAACATAATACTTACATTACAGATAATATATGGTAATATGATATAGGGAATGAAAAACTGTGCATACATTCCTAAGTATATCATCATCTACATACATCATCTCTACAAAGTTAAAAATACAGGAAAATGGGGCACAGACGCCCTACTACTAACAGAGGCCTGTCAAAAGATATAACGAGAATGTGGTATAGTCACCCAATAGCTAACAGAGGCCTATCAAAAGAGATAATAACAATACAGATTAGAAGAGGACAATGGTGTCAATATCTACATAATCAATCATATCCACCTGATGTAACTCCTCTTGAGCCACTAGATCTCTATCGACAGGGTTATCAGGCCTATATAAAGGAGGATCTGCGCCGGCAAAGCCAAATGGGTCATCAGAGGGGCCAACGCCTGAGTTGGAAGGATCAAATGAATCTGTCTCTGCCGGATCTTTGCCCAAATGCAGGATAAAGAAATGTGCTCGGTCCAGTCGCTGGGTCAAACTGTCAATCTGTGTCACATAAGTTAGATCTCGGGCACAGGCTAGCCAATCCGTCATCATCACGGATCCTGGAACCATATCCCCCATAAACTGAGTGGCGCGGGTCTGGGCTCCAATAGTACGAGGGAACCACCAATGCTGTAACATCTCATGAGTGCAGGGACCCTCTGACAGTGCAAAGTTGTCAACACCCAACAATGGCATATCAGTGATGGGTGACTGCGACACAGGCCAATAACGCCTGGCAGGAGGCAAGATCGGCATACGGATCTCTCATGTGGTGCTCCTAATATCACGCTCTCCTAAATTGAGCTCCCATCCTCCATCAGTAAAGAGAGAAACTCTACGGGTGGAAATCACGTAATCGATGCTAGTCGGGTACCCATCCTCAAATTCGATGGCCAAGTGCTGCCCAGTGTAACGCCCCAAAAAATCGAACCTTTTGTAAATACTTTAATAATGAATAAAATAATATTATTTGTTATTATTATGTGCTAGTAAGATAAATGTCGTTCTATAACCTAGAAACGTCGGAACATTGTAGTGTTTTAACTACGTGAGAGAATTAAAGTGTTTGAATTTTCAAGACGAAAATAAAAGTTTTTAGAGAAATTTGCCGAAAAATACTATTCATCGTTTACCGCTCGAAAATTATTTTTAAACTTCAGAGAAATATGTAACGTTATAATATCAAAGCAAGATGAATTATATAATAATAATCTAAGTATGAAAAACATAAAATTTTGCATGCGGACTTAAATTGAGAACGTTAAAAATTAATGAAATGAATTAGTGTAATATTATGTGAAGTGTAAAGTCCAATAACACTAAGGGGTAATCCCAATGTGTAAACCATGTGGAGGTAATAATTAAGCGCAATGGTTTATCTATGTAAAGTCCAAAGCAAATTAAATAGAAACCCAATGGAAATTATTGCAAGCCCAAAGATAAGTTAATTAAATTAACAACCAAGCCTAAGTTATGATCCATGAGCTAAATAGGTTCCATGGGGCAACCCATGGGTGAATTAATGGGCAAGAACTTTGTGTGATGACCAAGTATATTATGTAGGGAGCAAGATTACTTAATGAGCAAGATATGAATAGTAAGGAGGTTAACTAAGGAGGTGGGATGTTGTAATGACCTAATTGCCCTAACATTAGAAGTCCTATAAATGGGAAGCTCACAATTTATTCTTTGGTTGTTAGTTTCATCCCATACACAAACAACTTATTTGTTAGAGATAATATGCCCTTTGAAGCTTAACTTCTATTGTTAGATTTTCAAGAAGGAGAAGCTAGTTCATCAAGGGTAAGGCTCTTCTCATATATATATATCTTCCATCTCTTTCAAAGTAGGGTAATAAGAGAAGTGTAACTTAGTGAACTTATATGCTAAGAACATATGAGAATTGGATAAGCAATGAACTTAAGCCAAATATGTTATGAATAAGTAACTTGAACCTAAACAAGTTCTGAACTCATGGAATACACATATGAACTTGTCATATGATTAAATTAAGAAGTTTGTATGGATAATAAAAAGCAATAATGTTGCTTAAATGACTTATTTTAGACTAAGTCATAAGTAAATGAAAATCATGTATTGAAGAAATCGTTAAGTTATGAACTTATAAGAAATAAGCCATAACCTAATCTAAAAATAAGTTATTGTAATATTTAGGTTGAGATGTCTTTTCAATGAAATGAATCCATTTAGAATGATGAACAAATTGTTAGTAATGAAGTTTTATCGGAATTCACACGATTGGACGATAATCGTCGAATTCGTGAATTTCTCGGAATCGAAGTCGAATTTTGTGTTTAAACTCAGAAACGTTGGTTTTCGATGGAGACGGGTCGCATTTGGCATTATAGAGTTGCGGACTCAAAAATGGCCGAATTCAGACTTAGAACAAAGAAACGAGCGTTGAATGTTCACTAACTTTTATCGTTTTCGTTAAAAATGGACTAATAGGTGAATTTTTAGCAAACAAAATCCAAAAGATAAAATTCTTGCATATTCACGTAGAGTATGTGATTTGTGAACCATAGGCTCTTGAACGAGCTAATTCAGACTTATAACAAAGAAGTTACGAGTCCGGGAATCTCACAAGCTGAAAATCTGTCAAAAATTATCCGTGGCACAGAGTCCGCGCCGCGGTGCGACTCCAAGCCAAAAGTCAGGTGCCGCAACGCCAAACTCACCCTCAGCCACTGTTAGTTGGCGCCGCAACACGGCTTTAGTAAAGAAGACTCTTGTCGCATCGCCGAGTCCGGTCTTCTAGCCCTAATGCATGGCGCCGCAGCGCGACATAACAAAGGAACACTGGCGCCGCAACGCCAGCCTTAAAACATAGATAGTGAAGAATGGTTACAAGTAGAGCATGAATGAGAATTGTTTAACAATTGTACTGTAACATTGTTAAGACATAATTAAGTCTTAGGTATGATCACTTAGGGTTATAGAAAGTAAATTGTATGTGGACGTAAGAATGACGTAACGAAAAGTCAGAACCAATAATAACAAATCTAATACGTAATTAGATTGAGAAGAATGGTAAGATTCTTTAGGAACCATGTATGTTATTCATGACCTAATGTGCTCTGTGATGTTATCATCTACTGTAGAGACCTTAAAGACCTAAAGTGTACGTGTTATATCTGTAGCAGATGCTAAAGGCAAGTACTCTAACCCTTGTTCCAGTTCGCTCTGGACAAATCTTTGTGATTCATGTATTCTTCGCATGAGTTAATATCTGATGAAGTCAGCGCCAATTCTTTCGGCTAGACTTGTGACATTTGGATTTCTTATAATCTATCAAGTATTGACAAGGATTTACCAAACTAATATTATTATGGTTTTCAAAAGGAGACTGAGTATTCTAAATTGTTTTGTCTTCAAACGACAGACACGTGAGGTTGCCACAACTTAAACGTATACACGTTTAATGAATGCAATGTTGATTAACATAGAGTACTATAGGCTGATCACCTAGACGTGCTCGTAAGCTATGCCAGACTTACAGACTTAGTGTCGTGATGTCCTTTTCAAAGTACATATGAAATGTTCATGGTCTTGAACCAGAATTGATGTTTTACTGAATATTGTTATTGTAAAACGTTTTGAATGAAAAGGAGTGCTATTTTGAATTATCGATAGTACTTAATAACTATTGTTCAGTTATTGAAGATATACGATTCCTATTTTTCAAGCATGCTAGTTTTGTGAGAATTGTTATACTTGCTGAGCTAGTTAGGCTCACTCTTGCTTGAACCATATGAATGCAGCTAAGACCGAACGGACCGATGGATCCGGCAAGGATAAAGGGAAGGATAAGGCAAACCCGTAGATTACTTATGTAATATTATAGGTTTTGTAATCATAATATTTTATATTAGGCGAAGAACAAATGTAATGGTTATAAAGAACCTGGGGAAATTATTTTGAATATATATAAGACATATACGTTATTTTGAGGCATTTCAATTGAATGTTTGTGTGAACTATATCACCGTGGAGCACCATCTGTCGGGTTGGAAGATACCCAAATTTGGGGGCGTCATAGGTTGGTATCAAAGCAGTAGGTTATAAAACTTAAGGGGGGATTTTAACCTTAAGTCATAACCTTAAGAAAAGTCAAAGAAATAAAAGATGGAAATTAACCTTATAAAAATGCATTATATATGTTATGTGTTTTTATTATTCTACTGACGTTTACTAATGAAACTTATTGGTGGTGTTGTAGATGTCAGGAGAAAATAGAGATGTACAGGTAGTCAGCGAAGGGTCGGTTAATCAGATAGAGATTATACCAAACCCCATAGCAGCAGAACCCGAAGTTGTAGTGGTTGAGTCTGGAGACTCAGAGAGCCAAGACGTTATGTCCGTGTTTGATGGCATGTTGGAGGAAGAGGTGGAGGTAGTATCCTTCAACCCAGTAGCTATAGCAGCAGAGATGGCTCCGGGAGAGTCAATGATGTCACTTTTTATGTCAGTGTTGGATAGAAATATCCACTATTATCAGGAGGTTAAGGAGCTGAAAGCAGAGCTCCAGGTTGTTATAGAAGATAAGATAGACGTGGAGTGTATGTGGGAGCAGGACCACGATGAGAGAGTCTTAGCCAAGGACAAAGTCCATGAGCTGAAACAGGAGGTCTTTGAGCTCAAGGGGGAGCCAAAGACCAAGAAACAGAAGATAGGGAGAATGCCCTATATCCATAGGAGTTCTCATGCGAACTTCCAACTGCAGGTAGCTGGGTATCCCGTAGAGGCGGGGCAGACGCGACATACTATCAGCCCTGATATTATCGTCGGTCTTGCCAAGGCGGATTTTGAGAATGCCTTAAGGCAGATGTGATCTAGTAGTGGCTAGAGTAGTTTAAATATATAAATATTTGGTATCTAGTAGTGACGTAAAACCCTCTTTTGTATAGCAAAGGGTAGTCTTTTGTAAATCTCAATTTTTGGAAAGCAATTGCGGGAAAGTAATGTAATCAGCTTAGGATGTGTAATGTAACCGATGTAGTATTATACTACAATGAATCAGTATAAGTTTTCTTTTTGAAAAATGTTGAGTAATGAATGTTTAAGTTATTGTTTAAAATTGAATAATAACTAACTAACAAGAAATGAATAATAACGAAATGTGTTGTTTATTGTAATAGCAAAATGCCACCAAGAAGAGTACCACGTAACCAAGGTGCGAACAAAAATCAACCAGAGGGAGGTCCGATTAACCCCATGCAGGAGTTCGTAAATCTATTAATTATCGCGTTTAATAGAACTGGGGCTAATATCCCCGTAAATCCTGGTGTAGTACGAGCTACTACATTTAAGGACTTTAAGAGTGTGGGTCCGCTGGAGTTTAAAGGAACTATGGACCCTATCGAAGCCAAAATGTGGGTAAAGGAAATTGAAAAGGCATTTGTCATCGCAAATGTCGACGAGGCCTAAAAGGTTGCCTTTGCAACCTACATGATGAAAGGAGAGGCCAACTTTTGGTGGGAGGCCAATCAAGCTAGGGCTGGGATCGAGGTTCTAACGTGGACAAGGTTCAAATAAATATTTTTCGAGAACTATTTTCCCACAAGTATGCAGGGAAGGATGGAGATGCGGTTTTTTGAATTGAAGCAAGGGGACATGACGGTTCCCCAATAGGCTTCCAAGTTTAATGAACTGGCAAGGTTCGCTCCACACCAAGTGGATACGGAGGTGAGGAAGGCTTAACGGTTCGAGCAGGGCTTGAAACCCTGGCTCTATAACCGTATTTCTGTGTTCCAAAGTTTTTCCTTTGGAATCATTTTAGAGAAGGCAATAATTACCGAGGGTGGTGGCGAGGCGTTGAGCCAGTACCACAAGGATAAAAAGAATAAAGGGAAGGTGGATGGGGGAGTGAAGGTTGAAGCAGCCAGCGGAAGTGGCGAGGAACAGAAGCGGAAGGTATTTAACTCTGGGAATACCAGAGTGAAACAAAGAGACCCGAAGTGGAGGATGGAGGCTTGCAAGACCTGTGGGAAGACTCATTTAGGAGTCTGTCTCAAGGATAAGGCCGTGTGTTACAACTGTGGATAGGAGGGGCACATTGCGCGGAACTATCCAAGTCCGAAGAAGAACCATGGATGCTTTGTGTGTGGGTCAACCGACCACATGGCAAAGAACTGCCCGAAGAAGGGGACGGAAGGGAATAAGGGCACCAATAGTGATAAGTTAACTATTGGGGGTTCAGCGCAGCCGGGTAGGCCGATGGCGTGTACCTTTAATATGACCGTCCAAGATGCGATGGCTTCAGGGGATGTAGTCACAGGTATTATTCCGATCAACGACCTAAATGCATACGTGTTGTTCGACTCGGGTGCTACTTGTTCGTTTATCGCATGTGATTTTGCTAGACGATTAGGATTACTTCCTGAAAAGTTGCCTATACCTTTAAATATTAAGGTAGCAAATGAAGAGATAATTCCTGTTGAAGATATTTACAGGAGTTGTTGCGTAGACATACGGGGTTATAAATTATCGGTAGATTTGATACCTATAAAGTTAGGAGAATTCGATGTAATTCTCGGAATGGATTGGTTGGTGAACCATAGGGCAATTATAGATTGTCAAAAGAAGTGTGTGAATATTAGAACGTTAAGACAACCTCAAGTAGAATTTTATGGGTATAGATCGTCGAGACGTTCGTGTTGTTTAACCATGACACAAACTAGGAAATTATTGAGGAAGGGGTGTGTAGGTTATCTATATCATGTTGTTGATACCCATAAAGTGGTAGCAACCGTTGAACAAATACCCATAGTTAGAGAATTCGCCAATATATTTTCGAGTGAACTGTCGGGTCTTTCGCCGGATAGGGAGACCGAGTTCATAATAAACATTATGCCAGGAGCGGCACCAGTTTCCAGGGCACCGTATCGTATGGCGCCAGTGGAGATGAAGGAGTTGATGGTGCAGTTGCAAGAACTGTTGGACAGGAAGTATATACAACCGAGTGTTTCACCGTGGGGAGCACCGATACTTTTTGTCAAGAATAAGGACGGATCATTAAGAATTTGTATCGACTACCCAGAGTTGAACAAGTTGACGATAAATAATAAGAACCCATTACCCAGGATCGATGATCTTTTTGATCAGTTGAAAGGGGCAAAGTATTTTTTTAAAATAGATTTCAGGACGGGGTATCATCAGTTGAAGGTTAGGATTGAAGACGTACCAAAGACTACATTCAGGACTCGTTATGGTAATTACGAGTTCCTGGTGATGTCATTTGGGTTGACTAATGCACCAGTTACATTTATGGATATGATGAACATAGTTTTCAAACAATATTTGGACAAGTTCATTGTGGTGTTTATCGATGATATTCTAGTCTATTCTAAGACGCCAGAAGATCGTGCTGAACACCTAAGAATAGTGTTGGAAACACTAAGGAAGGAGAAGTTGTATGCGAAATTCACAAAGTGTGAATTTTGGTTAGAAAGGGTACAGTTTTTAGGTCATGTCATTGACCATGCGGGGATTTCAGTAGATCCAGCGAAGGTGGAAGCTGTGATGAATTGGGAACAACCAAAAATGCCAATTGAGGTGCGGAGTTTCCTAGGGTTGGCGGGTTACTATCGGAGATTCATCCAAAATTATTCAAAGATAGCTACTTCGTTGACTAACTTGACAAGGAAGACGGTGAAATACGCGTGGACAGAAAAGTGCGAGGACAATTTTCAATAACTAAATAAGAGATTAAGTAAAGCGCCTGTTTTATCATTACCCGATGACGTAGGAAATTTCATAGTTTATAGTGATACTTCGCATAGAGGACTTGGTTGCGTTCTCATGCAATATGGCAAGGTCGCTGCGTATGCATCTAGGCAGTTAAAGGATTATGAGAAAGTTTACCCTACTCATGATCTGAAACTGGTCGCTGTAGTTTTTGCCTTAATGATATAGCGACGTTATCTTTACGGGGAAAAGTGTGAGATATACACGGACCACAAGAGTCTAAAATATATCTTCATATAGAAGGAGTTGAATATGAGGAAGATAAGATTGTAACGCCCCAAAATCCGGTCTATCTTCACACCCGGATTCCGTACGTCACGAGTACATCATTCATCCAACATACATCATTATATATTGAAATATAACAACATACATTCTCAATTCCCAGGTTCTCGAAACCTTATAACCTTTCTCATTACAAATAATGATAATTACATTATTCCTTTCATCTTACAAGAGTGACTTTTATCCGCCACCAAGGATACATACAGTTCATTAAACTAGTCTATAGTTTAATTCATTTTTCTACATTACAAGCCTTCACTTGATCTTCACACACATTCACATACTGAATGGCACTTGGTCTGGATACCGCTTAGCTTGATCTTTACGGGATCCTTAAGTTCTTTCTAACATCGTTCGCTGAAAATGTTTTTCATTTAAAGCAAGTGTGAGCATTCAATTGCCCAGCATGTCATCACAGTTTGAACAAACAAGTTCAAGAGTGTAAACATTCTTCAGAACTTCAATAACCAAACAAAGGTTATGAAGCAGCTTGAATAATAGGAATAGTCTTTATTCCTATCATCTTACCACATTCATCACATACTATTTACACTACTTTCATTCTTCTACCTTTTTTATACACATGCTGTCTGGCTAGAATCATTAGCACAGACTTAAAAATAATGGTTCATGAATAAACCGAGCATACTTGTATTGAACAGTTCGATCACAAAATAGTTCATTTCATAGAAACACCGAAGTGCTCACATTGTGGCTCAAGGCCTCATACATACTACCACCTTGTACAAATATCGCACATTCGCACATAGACAGAACTTCTCAAGTTTAATATCTGAGAAGTTTTAGAAACTAGCATTCATTTAAAATACGAATGAAGTTAGGAAACTTGCCTTACACACAGCGACAGCTTACGCTGAACTGCTCATTCCCATTCCTATCTAGCACATAAGAAAATAACACATACACCAATTAGTCATATACCTGACTTACGAATTGGTTTACTTAACTTTACTTCTTAAGGTTCGTGTTCTTGTAATCTAAGCTTACGCGACTAACTTTTATTACCAGATTACGGCTTTATGACATACTGAGATGTCTTATTCATACATTTATCATCTTTGATGATTTACATTCTTATCTTCTTCTTATAACTCTCCTAGGACTCAGTACACATCGTGTCTTTGATAGTAGTCCATATGGTACTCTGAGTGGTTTCCCACAAACAACCAACAAACAAGTTCCCGTCTCATCTACACTGCAATCACAGTGAGTAAGATCGGTTGCCAGTTTTGTATATACCTTCGCTCTCTGAAGGAATTGTTTAGCCCAGCTCCCATATGTCAACCATCAAAGGTTACGATTGTACTGCAACCTATTTATCTTAACTTATCCGAACTATTAAACTATAATGTTCGTTATGTCAAATTCATATTCCTTACGGCTTTCTGGCAACTAAATTCTATACCTCAGGATTCATTCTTTATCTTTTAATCTCGTTTAATCTTTTCGTTCAACCTTTATTAAAAGTTTAAAACACTTACTCAAGTGTTACATTACGTGAACTATATGTTCATACTTCTTTCTTGCACATCCCCCAATAAATTTAGAAATAAAAATCTCATTTCTGGGCATTGCCCTGCAGCGGCGCTGCGACGCCGTGCCCTTCCTTTCCTCTCGCACTGCGGCGCGACCTCCTTTTCTCTCCTCTCTTCCCGGACTGGCGCTGCGGCGCCAAGTCCTTTGTTATCTCTCGTGCTACGGTTCAACTCTCCAGAAGGTTTGGCCGATCTCGCGCTAGGGCGCCGGCTTCCAAGGCACGACTCGCGCTGCGGCGCCGAGTATGAAACCTAGAAAAATTTGTCTAAGTCTTTTACAAGCTTGAGACGCCGATTTCGAAATCTCATAACTTCTTCATTATAACTCGGAACAAAGTCGTTCCAAAGCCATTCTCTTCCTTATCTTAGGTACTTCGATTACCCATAGACAGAAATTCATTCTGAATTCGTTAACATGCCATTCAATTGGCTTAATCTTCACCCTTCATTCATTTTTACGCTTTTAACGTTCTTCGCTCGTTTGTCCGTAATTCGGTCATCCGAACTCGGAATTCGTTCGTTCTTGAGTCCACGACTGTGACACCCCCAATCCTGGTACTCCATTTCCTCAAGATTTGGTGTTCACGTAATCAAAACATTCATTTCTAACTACCTAATTATAATAAAATTGAATAAATAAAACATGCCCATACAGGATTAAATTTAAATAAATCTCCCAAGTTATCTAACCTTTACAAACATTCATTCATTCTTGCGGAATAATTAAAATAACATTCATTACAATCTTTAAACAAGTATGAAAATAAATTATTTAATCTATTACAGGTCTTCAGCATTGTTTCATCTTTCCTTTCCCTTTACTGGTGCTAGGTACATCACCAGTTTCAACCTTAGCTGTAAGAAAGTTTACAGGTAAGAGTGAGCAAACAAAGCCCACTTGAAATAATAATAGATAAATCATTTAACTTTACATCATTTGACAATATTAGGTTTACTAGAACTGAACAATAAATTCTATTACTTTCTGAAAACTTTAATCAATTACTGAGGGTCTAATGACCACGAATCATGTCCACAGTTATAAGTAATCTTTCAACCTAAACTTTAATAGTCATAAGACTGTAAGGACTTCATGTACTTAGGGGGATCAACCCTTCGTACAATGTATTGTGCACAACCATTTCAACGCTAAGCGTAAACCTCTGTTAAAAGAGTTGTTCATCTCAGTATTTAGAATACAAGTCCGCACCAAAGTAAGTTTGGTTTGGATAAGGTTTCAAGGAAATTTGGAATTTAACGAACATCAACTAAGGAGTAGTTGAATAAGACCAATAACACTATACTATAGAATAATAGTGATTGAATCAATCATAGTAAACTAAAGTCATGCATTAGGAATAATCTAATAGCATATAATTTGAATAACTATAGCATACCTTGCTTGAACAATACTAAGCCAAGGTTAATTAGAATTGAATACTAAACATGCATAGCAATTTATTTATGCATGCTAAACAACAAGTGTAATACAAGAATAATTTGTTCAACATCAAACCAAAGTTTAGACAGCTTGCATCATTATAAGGTAATCGAATTGAAAACAATAATTTGTTCAATAAGATAAAAGATTAGAAATCTTGCATCGTCATGAGTAACTAAATACAATAACCTACTCAATAATAGACAATCTCGCTCTACGAAAATGTAGAGGTAGCAACTTGCAACAATTGTAATTGAATTTGAAAACAATAATGTACCAAATGAATTTAAACTCGCACAGTGAAGTTTTGAGTTAGAGAACTTGCCTTGTTCGTAGGCTAAACCGAATCAATTTGAATCACAATATCCTATATACATATGTCATCGTGACATAGTTAGTCATTAACATATAACTAATACATTCATCGTGTAGGTTAAACAATCACTACTCACGTTCACCAAAGGTCCTACACATATCATATGTATTGACAATACACATTAATTATACTAACATTAGATTCATATAGCTTACTAACAAAATCGCATCTTTTCATGAACATCACTATTTAGCTTTATTACAACTACTTAAGTGATTATGCTATTGCACTATATACACATTAACAACTTGATACAACATCTTATTATATGTCTAACATGTTATCATTAGGTTATACTAATACACAAAGGATTGCACTTGCATCTGCGCATTCCGACGCCTTTCGATGGCCTCCAAATACACAACAGTCCTAAAGATAACCGTTTTGACCCTTCATAACGATTTCAAATTGAAACACTTAAAGAATAAAAGTTATAGGCTTATTCGTCCTCGTTCCGAATCATCTTGAATCGCATCAATCAGAGTTCGTATGAAAAAGTTATACTCATTTTAGTAAACTACGTCTGGTCAATTTTTTTTTTCAAAATTTTGGCTTGACAGAACACCCCCCCCCCCCCCCCGGGGGCGGGGGTTTTTGCACTAGGGGGCCCGCCGGGGTGGGGGTCACTGCTGCGATTATGCAATTTTATCTCTAGAACACTACGAAAAGCCAAATTAGGCCTCCAAACTCCTTTCTAACAACCATACCAAACTACCCAATGAGTAAATAGGTTTACATAAACATAATCTAATACTTTCTAACGCGTTTCTAGTCATCTAAACAACATAAACATCAAATTTACAACACCCGATTTCAATGTTTTTGGCAAAACTCCATTGTTGACAATTTTTAATGAAAATCAACACTGTGATTTTGTTTTTCAATAAAAACAGAAATTTCAAAACATCATAGTTATGATTATACATACTTTATCAATTTCCATAATCAATTTATCAATTGAACAACTACTTAAACCTTAATTTCTATTGTAAACTAAGCCATGTTCATATATATTCATATAAACTCACTATAATATGGGTTTCTTCACAAATTACATACATACATGAATTAATTGACTATTCCTATATATAACTTATGAAAAATAATTTTTATAACAAATAATTTAACATACAAAACCATATACCACACACAATTTATCCTTCACAAAAATTTTTCAGAAATTTTTTTGGAAGAGAATATAACTAAAACTTTTGAAAAATAAAAGGGTTTAGATGATACCTTGTATCCTAGAAGATGATAACTTTGTTTAAGAAGATGATAACAAGACTTCTTTTCCCTCAATTCTTGTCACAATTTCTCTAGGATTATCTCAATTTTTCTCTGTATTCTTCTTCTTCTTCTGAGTCTTTCTCCTAACTCTATTCTAACTTACGTACTAACAAAAAGATATAACGCATACTAATAATAATATAGGTATTAAGTATATAATATTAATATATGTATAACTGACATCAGTTATCTAACTTTTTTAAAAATCAAAAGCCCTAAGGCTTGTTTGGCTAACATAATAAAAATAACTCATTAACTCTTACACCTTTTTTGGTAAACCTAATTAAAATAAATCAATTAATCCTTATACCTTGATTGGTAAAACACCATTAAATTAAAGACTTAATATGCATTAAAACTTGTTTGGCCAAAACTAAATTAAAGTCCTTTAATTTATTTTAATAACTCCTTTATAGCAAAGTTATTAGTCACATTTTATTTAATTAAATAAATAAAACATTAATCCATTAAATTACTTTAATCACATAAATAATTATAATTTCTTTTACAATTATAACTTCATTTAATCAACTAATATTTTAAACTACAATTTCTCATTTAAAATATTATTATTTATTTAAAATCATTATAAGCTGTCTAGCTTACTAAATTAATAATTATTATAAAATCTCATAACAACTAATTTATTTAGCTCCTTAATTAATTACACAACAAATAATTAATTAAATCACATCAATTCAAATTGTCATATAATTAAATAAATATTTAATATTGCCAATAAATATTTAATATTTACTATTTAATTATTTATCTGATTATTTATTCAACAAATAATTAAATACACCACATCACTCAAATTGAACAATTAATTATTTAATCAATAAACCTATCCATTAAATATTTATATAAATCAATAAATATTTATTATAACACTTTAAAATTATAAAATGTTACATCATTCCCTCCTTACAAGGATTCTGTCCTCAGAATCACAATTCAAACAAATCATTCGTTACATTTTTCCCTACTTACAAAGATTCTGTCCCCAGAATCGAAGACACGGATTAAACAAATAACTCAGGGTAATCTTTCATCATTTTCTATTCGAGTTCCCACGTAGCTTCTTCAGCGTTGTGGTTCCTCCATATCACCTTCACAGAAGGTATCACTTTATTCCTGAGCACTTGTTCTTTCCTGTCTACTATTTGGATAGGAACCTCTTCATAAGATAAATCTTTCTCGAACTGCAACGGTTCATACTCGATCACATGCTTGTAGTCGGGTTTATATGGTCGTAACACCGAAATGTGAAAAATATTATGAATGTTTTCCAACTCTGGAGGTAGAGCTACCCCGTAAGCCACTTCTCCCACTCTTCGCAGCACTTCAAATGGTCCAATAAACCTCGGGCTTAGTTTTCCCTTCTTACCGAAACGAATTTTTCCCTTCCAGGAGAAACTTTTAGGAATACAAAAGTTCCTACGTCAAATGCACGATCTTGTCTGTGTTGATCAGCATACTTTTTCTGTCTGTCTTGAGCTGCTACCAACCTTGTTCTGATGAGTTTGATAACTTCAGCAGTTTGTTGTACCAGTCTAGTCCTAACAGTTGGCGTTCACCGACTTCATCCCAACACAGTGGAGTTCTACACTTTCTGCCGTACAATGCTTCGTAAGGTGGCATGCCGATGCTCGCGTGATAACTGTTATTGTAAGCAAATTCCACCAATGGTAGTTGATCTTCCCAGCTTCCTTTAAAATCTATGACGCATGCTCTCAGCATATCCTCCAATGTCTGAATCGTTCTTTCGCTTTGGCCATCTGTTTGTGGATGATAAGCTGTACTCATTCACAATTGAGTCCCCATGCATTCTTGTAGTCTCTTCCAGAAATTCGATGTAAACCGCGGATCTCTATCAGACACTATTGATACTGGCACCCCATGTCTCGAAACAATTTCCTTAATGTACAATCTTGCCAACTGATCAAGACTGAACCTAATCTTTATTGGTAAAAAGTGCACTGACTTCGTCAGTTTGTCCACTATCACCCAAATCGTATCGCATCCTCTCTAAGTAGTTGGAAGACCCACCACAAAATCCATCGTGATGTGTTCCCACTTCCATTCTAGTATTTCCAACGGTTGAAGTAACCCGCTGGGTCTTTGATGTTCAGCCTTTACTCTCTGACATGTTAAGCACTTCGCTACACATTCTGCGACGTCCCTTTTCATATTTGGCCACCAAAAATGTCGGCGCAAATCTTGATACATTTTCGCGCTCCCTGGATGAATTGAATATTTTGAGCTATGAGCTTCGATCAAAATTTCTTCTTTCAGTTCTGGTGCTGCTGGAACCCAGATCCTTCCCTCAAACCGTGGTAACCCTTCGGTGTCGATCTTGTATTTTACATCACCGCCTTCAATCAAATTCTCTTTGATTTTCGCACACTCATCGTCTTGTAGTTGGGCACTCTTCACTTTGTCCATTAAAGTTGGACCAGCTTCTATCTGAAATAATTGTTCGTCAGATTCCTTTGGAAATTTGATCTCCAACTCCAGTTTTGTCATTGCTGAAATGAGCTCCTCCTGAGTTGTAATCAGCATCAACTTCTCCCTACCTTTCCTGCTTAAAGCATCAGCTACCACATTCGCTTTGCCCGGATGATAAAAGATCTCACAATCGTAATCTTTTATCAGTTCCATCCACCTTCTCTGACGCAGGTTCAAATCTTTCTGAGTGAAAATATACTTCAGACTTTTGTGGTCTGTGTAGATCTCACATTTCTCTCCATAAAGATAGTGTCTCCATATCTTCAGAGCAAACACAACTACAGCCAATTCCAAAACATGAGTCGGATACCCTTTCTCATAATCTTTCAATTGTCTTGATGCATACGCAATAACTTTGCCATTCTGCATAAGAACACAACCCAACCCTTTGTGTGAGGCATCACTATACACCACAAAATTTCTTTTATTGTCTGGTAACGTCAACACAGGTGCTACACTTAGCTTCTTCAAATCTTGAAAACTTTCTTCACATTTCTCCGTCCACACGAATTTTACAGCTTTCCTTGTCAAATTTGTTAACGTAGTGGCTATCTTAGAAAAATCTTGAATAAATCTTCTATAATAACCAGCCAATCCCAAGAAACTCCTCACTTCTGACGGTGTTCTTGGTTGTTCCCAATTGATTACAGCTTCCACTTTCGATGGATCCACTGAAATCCTTTCCTTGTCAATAACATGACCCAAAAATTGTACACGATCGAGCCAAAATTCGCATTTAGAGAATTTCGCGTACAGCTTTTCCTTTCTTAGTGTGTCCAATGTCAAACGTAAGTGTTCCACGTGTTCTTCTTGAGTTTTGGAATACACTAGAATGTCGTCAATGAATACCACTACAAACTTGTCTAAGAATGGTTTAAACACCCTGTTCATCAAATCTATGAACGCAGCAGGTGCATTGGTTAAACTAAAAGACATCACCAGAAACTCGTAATGTCCATACCGAGTTCTGAATGTCGTTCGTGGTATATCCTCCTTCCTCACTTTCAACTGGTGATACCCACTTCTCAAATCAATTTTCGAAAAGTATTTAGCACCCTTCAACTGGTCAAACAAGTCATCTATTCTTGGCAACGGGTATTTGTTTTTAATAGTGACTTTGTTTAACTCCCTGTAATCAATGCAAAGACGCATTGACCCGTCCTTCTTCTTTACGAATAAAACTGGCGCTCCCCACGACGATACATTTGGTTGAATATATTTCTTGTCTAGCAGTTCTTGCAACTGTACCATCAGTTCCTTCATTTCTACCGGAGCCATTCTGTACGGAGCCTTTGATATCGGTGCTGTTCCCTGCACTAAGTCGATCACGAATTCAATTTCTCTGTCCGGCGGAAGTCCTGGCAAATCTTCTAGAAACACGTCTTCGAATTCTCTCACTATCGGTATTTCTTCTAATTTCACACCTTTCTTCTGAGTATCGACTATGTAAGCTAAATAGCCCACACAACCTTGACTCAACAACTTATTGGCCTGCATAGTCGTCAGACATTTCATTTGTCTTGGCGACTTGCTACCATAAAATACTACCTTTGACGGAGTCATAAGGTTTACACACTTCTTTTGGCAGTCAATTACTGCTCCATAATTGAACAACCAATCCATTCCCAAAATTACATCAAATTCCCCGAGTCTAATCGGAATCAAATCTACTAACAAGATATTCCCCTTAATGTTCACCCTACAGTTCTTGTAAACGAACCTAATAGTGATTATTTCCTTATTCGCAATTTCTATGTTCGAAGGAAAATTTAGTTCTTCTATAGGCAATTCTAACCTCTTAGCAAATTCATCAGATATAAACGAGCAAGTAGCACCCGAATCAAATAATACATATGCATCAATATCATTGATTGGTATAATACCTGACACCACATCCTTTGATTGCACAGCATCTTGCACAGTCATGTTGAAGGTTCTAGCTGTGGGTTTGTTTGATGCTGCAGGTCCTGTAATAGCCCATGTACCTCCATTGTTACCTCCTCCATTGTTTCTGGTTGTCACTCCCTCCTTCTTCTTAGGACATTCACGAGCAAAGTGATCCTTAGATCCACATGTGAAGCACACATTCTTCTTTGATTGAGTGCAATTTGGGGCGATGTGACCCTCCTGGCCACATTTGTAGCAAACTCGTTTCCCCAAATCCTGGTTGAATTTTGTTACCGCCTCGCCCCCACCTTCGGCGAGTACTACTTTCTCCATTAGTGCTGCAAATGTCTTCAACTGGAACAGGGAAACCCTACTGTACAGCCAGGGCTTCAGTCCCTGTTCAAACCTCTTCGCCTTGCGTTCGTCTGTGCTAACCTGATATGGCGCAAACCTCGCCAAATCGTTGAATTTTGCGGCATACTCGGATACCGACATCGTCCCTTGCTTCAGCTCCAGAAACTGTACTTCCAGCTGACTCTTTGAACTCTTCGGGAAATAGGTCTCGAAGAACAACTCCTTAAACCTATCCCAGGTCATCACTCCTGGCCCTTCACGAGTTTTATTGGCCTGCTACCAATAACTAGCTTCTGCTTTCAACATGAAAGTTGTGAAAGCCGTCTTCTGGTCATCCCCTACCCTAGCGACATCGAACACCTTCTCTATCTCCATAATCCTGGTTTGAGCTTCAACTAGATTCATGGACCCATGGAATTCAGGTGGTCCAACCGCCTTAAACTCCTTAAACGTTGTACCATGGTTTTAAGGTTGATTCTGCAATGCTCCTGTCAATAGTGTCACTAGTTGTTGAACGGGATTCACATCAACATTGTCGTTAGCTTCTTCGGTGGTTCTCTGTCATGTTGGTTGACGCCTGGGAGGCATTTTCTGTTTAAAATAAAATATCTATTAGACCATTACTCAACTTCTTTAAGTATTTCTAATTAACTTGCCTCTACAAAAGAAATAACCACATAGCACATAACACTTTGAATAAAATAATAACTTTTATTTATTCATAAACGTTTTGAAAACATAACACAATAGCATCTCTGCTATCTACATCCTTTCCTGAACTACAAAAGTTTCAGGACAACACCATTATTATCATATCCCATGGTTACTTAACACTAGGGATTTCCACATTATTTAATGCATATTACGTGCATTACAGGCACACTTTCTACGATGATCTATTAAGATACTTCTTAGCCCTATCACGTTCTTCCTCCATGACTCGAAACATCGTTCTTCGATCTAACACAAATGATGGCAGCGTCTCGAACTGAATCGGATATCCCATAACTCGATCTTGAGCTCGATTAATTGCGGTGTCGAATACTTTGACCATTTCTTCCATCTTCATCCTTTTTCCTGTGAGCTCCTTACTGCTCTTCCAGTTCGTTGATAAGCTTCCTCGTATGCATCTTCAGCTCTTGCCCTCTTAGCCGCTTCTTCTCTCAGCCTGCTCTTCAGTTCAGCAACCATCTCGATCAATTGTTCCTTCTCTCCTTCAGTCTGTGTTAGTTTCTCCTCTGCGTTTGTCAGTCGTTCATCACGATCCTGGATCTCGCCGTCTTTTTATGTAATTGTAGTCTGTTGTTCAGCTACTATCTCCTGCAACTCCTCCACTGTATCTTGTAGTTCCACGTTAAGGTCGTGCACTTCATCATATACACGGCCAGCTATCGAGTTAAGCGGAATCCTTTCCTCCTCATCCTCGTCATCCTCATCCTCCTGCGGTAACTCAATGGGATCCTCCTCGTCTGTCTTCACATCATTATCCTCATCCTCAACTACTGTGACCAACGGGGCTGACTCCCGTGGCAATAGTTGTTCCCAAACTACCTGAACATCGCGAGGTTCCTCCCCTATAGGCATTTGAGGTCCCTCCTCCCTAGCCTGACTGGACTCTCCAACATTAGTCACCCTGACAACAAAGTTTTAAAGTTTTAATTAATAATCATTACTACTCGACACTCACGAGTACATAAACATAAACACATAAGCACATAAGTGTTTTATTACTTCTTTCTTAAAACTCGATAAGAGTTAACTCTACTATCTTTTCTAAATGTTACTTCCTAAGGCTTTTCCCCCACCTAAGGTTCATAACCTAAAGCTTTGATACCAACCTGTGACACCCCCAAATCCTGGTACCCCATTTCCTCAAGATTTGGTGTTCACGTAATCAAAACATTCATTTCTAACTACCCAATTATAATAAAATTGAATAAATAAAACCTGCCGATACAGGATTAAATTTAAATAAATCTCTCAGGTTATCTAACATTTACAAACATTCATTCATTCATGCGGAATAATTAAAATAACATTCATTACAATCTTTAAACAAGTCTAAAAATAAACTATTCAATCTATTACAGGTCTTCAGCATTGTTTCATCTTTCCTTTCTCTTTACTGGTGCTAGGTACATCACCAGTTTCAACCTTAGCTGTAAGAAAGTTTACAGGCAAGAGAGAGCAAACAAAGCCCACTTGAAATAATAATAGATAAATCATTTAACTTTACATCATTTGCCAATATTAGGTTTAATAGAACTGAACAATAAATTCTATTACTTTCTGAAAACTTTAATCAATTACTGAGGGTCTAATGACCACGAATCATGTCCACAGTTATAAGTAATCTTTCAACCTAAACTTTAACAGTTATAAGACTGTAAAGACTTCATGTACTTAGGGGGATCAACCCTTCTTACAATGTATTGTGCACAACCATTTCAACGCTAAGCGTAAACCTCTATTAAAAGAGTTGTTCATCTCAGTATTTTGAATACAAGTCTGCACCAAAGTAAGTTTGGTTTGGACAAGCTTTCAAGGAAATTTGGAATTTAACGAACATCAACTAATGAGTAGTTGAATAAGACCAATAACACTATACTATAGAATAATAGTGATTGAATCAATCATAGTGAACTAAAGTCATGCATTAGGAATAATCTAATAGCATACAATTTGAATAACTATAGCATACCTTGCTTGAACAATACTAAGCCAAGGTTAATTAGAATTGAATACTAAACATGCATAGCAATTTATTTATGCATGCTAAACAACAAGTGTAATACAAGAATAATTTGTTCAACATCAAACCAAAGTTTAGACAGCTTGCATCATTATAAGGTAATCGAATTGAAAACAATAATTAGTTCAATAAGATAAAGGATTAGAAATCTTGCATCGTCATGAGTAACTAAATACAATGACCTACTCAATAATAGACAATCTCGCTCCACGAAAATGTAGAGGTAGCAACTTGCAACAATTGTAATTGAATTTGAAAACAATAATGTACCAAATGAATTTAAACTCGCACAATGAAGTTTTGAGTTAGAGAACTTGCCTTGTTCGTAGGCTAAACCAAATCAATTTGAATCACAATATCCTATATACATATGTCATCGTGACATAGTTAGTCATTAACACATAACTAATACATTCATCGTGTAGGTTAAACAATCACTACTCACGTTCACCAAAGGTCCTACACATATCATATGTATTGACAATACACATTAGTTATACTAACATTAGATTCATATAGCTTACTAACAAAATCGCATCATTTCATGAACATCACTATTTAGCTTTATTACAACTACTTAAGTGATCATGCCATTGCACTATATACACATTAACAACTTGATACAGCATCCTATTACATGTCTAACATGTTATCATTAGGTTATACTAATACACAAAGGATTACACTTGCATCTGCGCATTCCGACGCCTTTCGATGGCCTCCAAATACACAATAGTCCTAAAGATAACCGTTTTGACCCTTCATAACGATTTCAAATTGAAACACTTAAAGAATAAAAGTTATAGGCTTATTCGTCCTCGTTCCGAATCATCTTGAATCGCATCAATCAGAGTTCGTATGAAAAAGTTATACTCATTTTAGTAAACTACGTCTGGTCAATTTTTTTTTTCAAAATTTTGGCTTGACAGAACACCCCCCCCCCCCCGCCGGGGCGGGGGTTTTTGCACTAGGGGGCCCGCCGGGGTGGGGGTCACTGCTGCGATTATGCAATTTTATCTCTAGAACACTACGAAAAGCCAAATTAGGCCTCCAAACTCCTTTCTAACAACCATACCAAACTACCCAATGAGTAAATAGGTTTACATAAACATAATCTAATACTTTCTAACGCGTTTCTAGTCATCTAAACAACATAAACATCAAATTTACAACACCCGATTTCAATGTTTTTGGCAAAACTCCATTGTTGACAATTTTTAATGAAAATCAACACTGTGATTTTGTTTTTCAATAAAAACAGAAATTTCAAAACATCATAGTTATGATTATACATACTTTATCAATTTCCATAATCAATTTATCAATTGAACAACTACTTAAACCTTAATTTCTATTGTAAACTAAGCCATGTTCATATATATTCATATAAACTCACTATAATATGGGTTTCTTCACAAATTACATACATACATGAATTAATTGACTATTCCTATATATAACTTATGAAAAATAATTTTTATAACAAATAATTTAACATACAAAACCATATACCACACACAATTTATCTTTCACAAAAAATTTTCAGAGAATTTTTTGGAAGAGAAGACAACTAAAACTTTTGAAAAATAAAAGGGTTTAGATGATACCTTGTATCCTAGAAGATGATAACTTTGTTTAAGAAGATGATAACAAGACTTCTTTTCCCTCAATTCTTGTCACAATTTCTCTAGGATTATCTCAATTTTTCTCTGTATTCTTCTTCTTCTTCTGAGTCTTTCTCCTAACTCTATTCTAACTTACGTACTAACAAAAAGATATAACGCATACTAATAATAATATAGGTATTAAGTATATAATATTAATATATGTATAACTGACATCAGTCATCTAACTTTTTTAAAAATCAAAAGCTCTAAGGCTTGTTTGGCTAACATAATAAAAATAACTCATTAACTCTTACACCTTGTTTTGTAAACCTAATTAAAATAAATCAATTAATCCTTATACCTTGATTGGTAAAACACCATTAAATTAAAGACTTAATATGCATTAAAACTTGTTTGGCCAAAACTAAATTAAAGTCCTTTAATTTATTTTAATAACTCCTTTATAGCAAAGTTATTAGTCACACTTTATTTAATTAAATAAATAAAATATTAATCCATTAAATTACTTTAATCACATAAATAATTATAATTTCTTTTACAATTATAACTTCATTTAATCAACTAATATTTTAAATTACAATTTCTCATTTAAAATATTATTATTTATTTAAAATCATTATAAGCTGTCTAGCTTACTAAATTAATAATTATTATAAAATCTCATAACAACTAATTTATTTAGCTCCTTAATTAATTACACAACAAATAATTAATTAAATCACATCAATTCAAATTGCCATATAATTAAATAAATATTTAATATTGCCAATAAATATTTAATATTTACTATTTAATTACTTATCTGATTATTTATTCAACAAATAATTAAATACACCACATCACTCAAATTGATCAATTAATTATTCAATCAATAAATCTATCCATTAAATATTTATATAAATCAATAAATATTTATTATAACACTTTAAAATTATAGAATGTTACATCATTCCCTCCTTACAAGGATTCTGTCTTCAGAATCACAATTCAAACAAATCATTCGTTACAACGACTCACATTTTATACGTTCTCTTACATTCTAATGAAACCCTACACGTTCGGGTTCATTTACTAACTTTCTAATTCTCGTTCGTCTTTTACGAAATTTCGTCATAACTTCGTTATAGCTCCGTTTTAATCCGTTCTTCATGAACGTTTCTAACATTCCTAACCAAGCAATAAGCATCTAACTTATACGCGATGGTTTTAAACTTGTCCATCAACAACAATTACACTACGATGGTTTTAAATTTGTCTATCAACAACGTTCTTCGTGTTCTTCGCGTGTTCTTCGTGTTCTTCATTTTAGTCGATATTTTGGATTACGATTCTACTTTTTCTTAGAATTTGATGTTATAGAACATCATTCCTTACTTAATTCACCTACTCGTTTATAATATTCGTTCGGATCGCTCAAAATCCTCACGAATCTTATACTTCCTTAAGAAATTTATAAAATAAATTTCTAATTCTTATTTCTTATTTTCTCATGATTTTAACCATATGAAATCATTTTCAATATCTTTTACTCCTTATTCTCATTAAGTTATGTTTTTAAACATAAAAACTTAAAGAAAATAATAGATGAAACTAGGTTTCGGATTACCGTTCTTCTTTAATCCTCTTCCGTTAGACAAAGCCGACGATTTGCGAGCTTTTCTATATCTCGATCACTTTTGATCCGAGCATTCATGCTCATTCTCTTCCACTTCCTCTCCCAACCGAGCTCTCTCTCTCTCTCTGTCAAGTTCTAGGATTTTCAAAATCCTAGAAAATGAAAGTTAAGCTTTCTATTTATAGAAAACCAAAGCAAGGGCAAAATAGTCATTTCAGCCTCACCTCCTTACTATTCACACCTCCTCAACATCTTAGCCACCAAGTTAACTTGGCCACCACCCTTACTTGGTGGCCAAGTGGCCGGCCCACATGCCCCATGGGTCACCCCATGGGTTGCCCCAATGGTTTTACTCACCCGTTTACCCATCGGTTTGATCCGCGGTTTATCTTCTTGGTTTGGGCCTTAACCCTAATTCATATTGGGCCTAACTTAGGCTTGATTTCATAAATCATTGGGCTTGACATAATCCAAGTCCAATTGGATTCTACAAAGTCCATGAACTGAAAGTCCATTAAGACTAATCGTATTCTACGCATTCCATTCTCATATTCTCGTATTCTCATCGTATATCATTCGTACGATATTCGTATTATACGTCGTACTAATCTTCGTACTATACTCGTATAATAACTAGTATTATACTCGTATCTCTCACGCATAATAACCCAAGTTATTACACGTACTCATTAAAATTATCGGAAATTACTTTCCCTAACCCTTAGGTTTTACATCCGCAGGCGAAAACTTCGTTTTTGCCATAACTAAAATATTATTGAATATTTCATCCCGTCTCAGAATTAAACGTAATCTATAACTTCTCGGAATTTCAAAATAAACCTCCGAGCATAAACGGGTGAATAATGCATATTCCGTCTTTTTCCCCGAAAAATATTTTGTTCTCGGAAAAATTTCATTTTCGTCTTGAAAATTCTTACTCGTTCAATCTAGCTCATAGCCAGAATCCTCCCGATTAATAATCATTCTAGGTTATAGAACGATTAATAAACACTTAGCACGGAATAGTATTAATAAAAATTTATTTTATTAACAACTAATTCTTTAAACTTAAATTCTGGACAAATCGAATTTCCGGGTCGTCACAAAGATGGCTAGAGTTAATAAAGGATTACGACTGTGAAATACTGTACCACCCTGAAAAAGCCAATGTAGTTGCCGATGCCTTAAGTAGAAAGGGTCGGGAGAAGTTGTCTATGTTAACGACTCAAACTGAGTTAATAACAGAGATGGCTAGGATGGAGTTAGAGGTGAAGTTACCGAGTGAAGCGGGTCAGAGACTGTTTACGACGGAGATCCAATCTACCATCGTAGAGAGAGTTAAAGAGAGGCGGCTCAAAACTGATGAGTGTGACCAGATGAAGAAGCGGTTGCCCAATGAAAAAGATATTAACTTTAGTCTTGATAATCAGCTGTTGATTCACACGTCAGTGAAGGTCAGGCAGCCCTGACAACACCTACTGTTGGCATTAAATCCAACAGAACATTGACATGTCCTGGCGATACGAACCAGGAAAGGTCAACATCATCAAGGAGGATTGATGATGGAATATGTTATACACATCCTCAAATAGACAAAGCTTTATCCCCACAGATCTCTTACACACAAGAGGCATCTCTTCGAAATCAAGTTTGTATCAAGGATTAAGGACTTTAGTGATAGCCCCAACGTCAACATCCTAAAAGATTTGGATCACACATCCAATCTGGTCAGCAAAGACATCATTAACCATCCCCGGTCGAAGCCAAAAGGAGCTGGCACTCATCCCCAGCGTGTTGGGCAACAACCCCGCACACATGCATCATACATTAGCATCATGTTGCTACATATGGCATCATGTTTATCTTGTTGCATTTCAAGTGTCTAGGATTCTTTATCCTACCCATTCATTGCATTACATGAATATGATAAAGAGGGGCATCGGTAGACACTCAAAATTTTTTGCACACCTGTTACTGACATTGTAGGAGGGCAGATTCATCTTTCAAAGATAATCCTGGATGACAGCTCACATCCAGTCTGGATACTACCGGAAGTTTAATCTCAATATCGGAACACACACCGAGAGTAACAATTCCAACCTCGGAGATAAACCTCGAGGCATGCAGTTCCAATACCAAAAATTCCACCGGAGAAGACCGATTTATCTCAGACATAACCCCGAGATATTCAGTCTCAGTCCCAACACTGGGAGTAGCATTTATCAACCTTTGTGATAACCCCAAGGAAGGTAGTTGCAGTTCTGGAGATAACTCTGGAAATGCTTGTTTCAAATGCATGAAATCAGCTTCAACCTCGGCGCTCACACTGAGGCAGTCAGTACAAAACCTGGACATAGCCCCGAGAAGATAGGCATACCTCAAAGATGATACTCAGGACCTTCAACACTTGCAGCAGTCCAATCTCAGCGATAACCCTGAGCAACGTCTACTTTATCAGCCCAAACTGGAGATAACCCCGGTGAGGGGTAAAGTCGTCATCTTGCCACCATAAAGCCACGACGTACCATCTCAAAATTCTATACATACATTTTTACACAACAATGTCCCACATAAACCAAGGAAAATCAATCCCGAGTGACTATTACACAGGGTAACGGATAGAATTTGAAGCTTGAAGACCAGAGGGCATCGTCTCATCTTTTTGACTTCGTACAACCTCTAATCTCATGTCATTGTGTAACTCTTGACAATGACGGTCCGAAATTGGTCTTACATACCTTAGTCGGATGCCCGGATTGTAATTCTAAAAGTTTGAGCGGACATCACGTTGCATTCATGCACGTACTTCGAGATGGCAGGACCCGCGAAGCCCGGGGCAACCCAAGCAGCCGCAGGTATATCTGCAGCCGAGCCGCAGGTACACCTGTGGCTCCCCCTCTATAAATAAAGGGCTTGGGGTGGCCATTTAAAAAAAAGGCGAGGAAGCCCTGTCAAATTTGCTCTGTACTCAACCTATACTGAGTGCTTTCTCATTTTAAGCACTTGTGAGCTCACATATAGCTACTTTTGTACTGGCGGGAGCCGAGTAGTCATCCCTTTAAAGATATAGAAGTCTTCTTTGGCATCCCACTGTAAGCCTTCTTACACACTTTAAAACATTTCTCTTCATCTTTGCACACACCCTACTTCACGTTGAGAGTCGTGTTGCGTGTGTTTGCCCGGACTTTAGTCTGTGATTTTGTCGGACTTTGTTCGATGAGCCTTGATTTTACATATATATATATATATATATATATGTATATATATACACACACACACACACATTTTGTCCCGCCTGAAGTTTAGTTCATGGCGGTTGATCGCTTTTACAGCTTTCTTTACGTTTCGTCCCGCCTAAAGTTTCCTCCGTGGTGGTTGATGGCTTTTACAACTTTATTTACATTTCTGATCCCCCATGGAGTTGCTTCGTGGTGGCTGATCATGTTTGTATATATATATTTACACCTTTTATATATATACATGCTTACTACTTTTATATCAATAGCGGCATGATGTGAGCCTAGGAATCATGTTATCACAGATTCAGTCTACTGAATCTAAATTCGGTTCCCGTGATGGACCTTTTCAGCAGCTTGTAAACTTTTTTGCGGTGTCTGGATTTTCTCATATGGTTTTCATACCCACGAGGAGTTTGGCACCATTTTGTACATTATTTTCTTATATATGCTTCGCATCTCGAAAATAAAAGTAATCAAGCCGAACACTTAATAAAATAGAAGTGTAAAAGGTCTCAATTACTATTGAGCACAAGGGTTTGAAAACTCTCTTTTATAAAACATCACTGCCATATCTTGCTTAAAACTGAATTTTTACATAAATTCAAATCCTGTGTATATAGGTGTGAACGAGGCCTCGCACTACTTCCAAATAACATCACATTAACCCACACATACACAAACATTTATATAACAGTTTCTTAAAAAGTGGTGGTCACCGTGGCAACACGGATGTCGGGGGCCCTCCGCATAAGCAAGTCCCCGGACCCTAATGAATCTCAGTTTCACTGACCCGTTTAGCAATGTCATATCACTGGGTCAATGTGCAAATCTTTTCTCGGTTGTGTTGGTACAATCATATAAAAAACCAACTGGCGACTCTTAACAGTCCATCGTCGACATTATACATGTCAGAACTTTTTTCGCTTATTTTTTCAAACAAATCTCACCTAAAATGAGAACACCAAAGAACAAGTAACAAAAATGGACAACTAAAAATCCTGATGTCGACAATCTCTAAGATAGTTCAGAGTTTCAGAATAACATCATGAATAATGAATATCAACCATTCTTGGAATAAGAACAATAATTCAATATAAATCAACATATATATATATGTATATATATATATATATATATATATATATATAATTCAAAGGCTATTAAGGTATATGACTGGATAACAATTTATATTGAGCAGTCACTAAGGACTATTGAACGTCTACTAGAATTACATATATTAAACTGATAAACCAAAAGAATCAAGTACTATAGAGGATCAGTCTACAATACTCCCCAGTGATCAAGTACTTAAGGGTTGTTTATAAACGTGCATATAATCTAGCCAAATCACATGACACAGATACTTTCACAATATTGAAGAACAATACCAAGTTCACATGAATAATAGTTTTTCTTAAGAGTTTAACAAACTAGCTTAATTGAACGAATAAGTAGGACAATAAGTTTACGATATTTGTTGAATAAGTAATGCAAGAGTTAGAATACTTACACAATATAATTTGAGTACGGTTAGGAAACTTTCCTTAAGCGTAGTTTATCCACATCAAGAATTCAACACTTTTGAATCATATTTATAGCGTATTATATGTTCAAGATGTTCATTACCTAACACATATAGATAAGTTTAACGTACACATAACGTCTAACTTAGTTATCACTTCATACACATCACTTATCCTATATTGCCATAGCACAATTCAGTTTGTAAGTCATCACAAATACAATAACATCTTGATTGTTTTATTACTTGAAAATATTCTTTGGACTTATCATTTGGAAATTATGATCAACCTTTGTCTCTGTCACATGGCATACTTCTTAACATATTACCTAGCATATTTGTCATATATTACAAGTTAAAGTAAACATATAGGCATGCTTCAATCATCAGTTCAAAAATAGAATTTATTTAGGACTGCTGCACGGCGTAGGTGCGCCCTGTCTAGGCTTAGGGACGGCACAGCTGCTGTGACGAACGAGAATTTTGTAAATTTATTTTAATATTTATTGAATTAAATAAATATTTTCGATGATTTAATTATTAGATTTAATAATTAATTGATGCAATTGTGGTAGATTAATTTAATTATATGTGTTACATTTATTAAATTAATGTGGAGAATAATTATTATTCAAATATGTAATTATGTGAGCTTAATGAATTAAATGAATTATTTAATTAAACATATGTTACTTTAATTAATTTAATTATTAATTAGAGATTTAATAAATTGTCATCATTATTAATGAGATATTTAATTATGTGACTATGTGAATTTATGAGAAATTATTATATTTTATTTAAAGTAAATTAAATAAAATATGGGATTTATTTTATAAGAAGTGTGACACTAATTAAACTATACGATAAAAGGTTTTATTAAAATAAAGAGTTTTTAACTTAGTTGATAGCCAAACATGGCACTAAGAGGGGTTAAGGTCAGTTAACCCATGACTGGGTAACTGACCACCAACGCGCGTCTGATCCTTCCTATTTGAATACGACGTATTTTTTTTTCTTTTCTTTCATTTTTCTTTCTTCTAAGTCTAATATTAAGCCGAGAAAGATATAGAGAGAGTTGAGAAAATTATAGTAAGGTGTGGGAGAAGCTTTATGATTGAGATAGGGAGGAAGTTGTTATCTTTATATTTTTCAGTCAGGGTAATCTCCTCCTTCCCAATTACAATTTTACGTCATTAAGTTTCATGAATATGAGTTTCATAGTTTTTGGTTTAAACCTCTGTAATTGGGTTAGGAGTAATGTTTATGGGTTATATGTGTGTTATGTTATATCAAATTGTGTTTAATTATGTATATGTTGTAAACCATAACATCAAATTCATGAAAACATGTCGTATATGATTTCTACAAAATTACAGAGTTTGGGTTTTGGCCTTATGGCCTTATACGTGAAATTTTATGCAGTGATCGTATATTATCCCTAAATTTTATACTTGTATGTTGTTATGCATGTTAATACGAAAAGACCAAGCTTTAAATGAATGGATTTGGCCTTATAACGAATCTGTGGCGTTGAATTTTAGGAATTTATGTTAAAAACTTCAAGAACATCAAGAACAGTCCAATTTTACATGATTTAATTCTGTTATTGGGTGTTTTAAATGGTTAAAATCACTTTACAAGGGTTGGGCTATGTTTATGTATAAATTATATCATGTGGGTATGTGTAATTTGGTGAAATTAGTGTTAAAAATGTGTTTATTTCGCTGAACTCTGTGTTCTTCGCGAACTGGGAAACAGATTCTGGGGTCTCGCGCCGCGGCGCCAACTCCAGAACTGAAGTCCCGCGCCGCAGCGCCATTGCACCACAGCGTCAGGTGTCAGGCCGTAGCGCCACGGCCCCGCAGCGCCAAGAGCCAGTACAAACGTGGCGCCGCAGCGCCACTCCCCAAAAAATTTAGAAAGGAGATATTAAAAATGTTTAAGTCTAACAATGTGTTAGTGGATTAATGTAATGAACATGTAAACATGTTAGAGGTGTAATGTGATGATAAAAATAGTTGTTTAAATATGTAAATAACATAATTACATGTGGATTAAATTATTGAACACATAATTAAATTATTATTTATGAAGTGATATTATGTGGCAGTAAATGTGATAATTTGACTAAGTATAATCAATAATTAAAGTAGACAAAGAGAATGAGTTTATGATGAATAGTTAAGTTATAATTAACAGGTATTGTCTATGTGAATTGTATGTAGGATTTAATTCAAAGAACGTGCTTAGTTTAAGTGTAATCTACGCACGAGGCAAGTTTCCTAAACTTAAACTCTTAAATTTGAGCAAGTTTCCTAACCCTACTTGTCATTATTATTCAAGTTTATTATTTACCTCGAGTAAATTATAATTGCCATTATTCAAGTTCAAATGTTATATTAAAGATTGATTATCTTTTCAAAGTATGATTTAGTTATACAATAATTGTTCTATTATATACTTCTTGAGATTATTATTCAAATTGAATATCATTGTTGTGGAACCTTATTAGACTAGTGAACCCTTAACGATTCAACTAGTCCTTAGTTGATGAGCGCTCTAAATTTCAGAACTCTTGAAGAATTATCCAAACCAAACTTCCTTTGGTGCGGACTCGAATGTCAAACTGAGATTAACAACCCTGTATAGGGGGTTATTTACGCTTAGCGTTAAGATATTGTGCACAGTATGGTACTAAGGGCTGATCCCCCTAAGAACAAGAAGAAAGTCCATAGTCTTATGACTGTTAAAGGTTTCAAGTATAACCCTTGTTAACCTAGGACATAGTTCAAGGTCATATGACCCTCAAAATTCTTTTGATTCTTGTTATTCACTCTTGATTCAAAACTTAAGCTTTTATTCAGATGTCTTTGATTTATTCGCATATTATTATACTATTATTTCATTTTTATACTTGTGGGTATTTGTGCTCACTCTTGCTTAATAATAACATTACAGTTAATAACGAAAGAACTGATGAACCTTCCACTAGTAAAGGCAAGGGCAAAGTTAGCAAGTGACGAAGACCCGTTGTTTTATATGATGATGTATTTGTTAAGACTTGAGTTAATGTTATTGTTTAAGACTTATTTGTTTATAATTTCGCACAGATGTTTAAGGTTAGTTTAACCTATGATTGTATTATTATTATTCAGATGTTGTAACCCTTAAGGGGAAGATTTTATTTCTATTTAATGCATGTTTGCATTTATTATGGGTAGATAGATAGATGATATGTGTATCGTGCACACCAAATTATGTGGAACTGGAAGTACCGGATTTGGGGGCGTCACAGGTTGGTGTCAGAGCTGTAGGTTATGAACCTTAGGTGGGGAAACAACCTTAGGTAGTAACCTTATAGAAAGAAGATAGTAAAGGAAAACTCTTATCAAGTTTTAAGAAAGGAATTTTTAGTAATTCATTAAAGATAATAAAATACATTATGTGTTTATGTGTTAATTTATGTGCTCGTTAGTACGACTTAGTAACTAAAACTTAAAATTTTGTTGTCAGGATGACGAATGTTGGAGAAGCTAGTCAAGCTGGGGAGGAAGAACCCCGATTACCTATAGTACCTACAGAGGAGGAGCCCCGAGACATACATGTTGTTAGGGAACAGTTAGTTCAGAGGGAGTCATCTCCATTGATCACCGTTGTTGGTCAGGAGCATGTGCCCGAGACTGATCCTGAGGAGGAGTTTGATGAGGAAGAGGAAGAAGAGGAGTTACCACGGTACACCGTTGATGCTGAGATGTATGACACGTTATATGACCGTAACGTTGAGTTACAGGACGAGGTTCAGGAATTGACTGAGAGAACGACTATTCAGCAGTCTACTTTAGAGGAGAAGGAGAGGGAGATTTCGACTCTTCACACACGACTGGGAAATGTAGAATGGGATTTGGTCCATGAGAAGGGTCGCACCGAACATAAGACCGAGGAGATAGAGAAGCTGAAAAAGGAACTGAAAGAAACCTCCGGAAGACTGAAAATAGCAGAGGAAGGATGGGTAAGAGAATCACGTCGAGCTGATCGTGCAGAAGATGATAGTCGCGCAAAGAAGACAAAGCTTGAAGAGACATACTCCGCATTTAATCATGCAATGGATGAGGCTCAGGAACAAGTTTTGAGATACCCCATCCAGTTCGAAGGACTTTCGTCGTATATGCTGGATCGCAGGACGATGTCTCGTATCTTGGATGAGGAGCGTGGCAATGCTATTCAGCACCTTGATAGACAGGACTAGAATCTGTTTAATTATGTGAAAGACTTAATTAGTTTTTATATGTAAATTCCGATGTGTTTATGAACGAAGGAATATGTTAATATTTTAAATCACGTGGATTCTTTATTCCAGGATAGTTGATGTAAATAGCAGTTATGCTATAGTTTGATGTTAAAACTTTGAGTTGAATTAAATATATTAAGTTGTTTGAGATGATGCGATAAATGAGTATGTTAAATTGTTGAGTAATGCCTTAACTATTTAGAGAAATAAATAAAGTTCTAATAAGCGTGTATTTAACAGAAAATGTCGCTAAGGAGAAGACAACAACGTCAACCGGCTCAGGAAGAGTCAACCAATAATAACAATAACGCCAAAGCTAATCCTGTTCAGTAGTTGGTGAACTTACTGACGGGAGCAATGAACAATCAACCTCAAGCTCCAACAACACAACGTTTAAAGACTTCAAGGCGGTGGGACCGCCAGAGTTCAAAGGTTCCAGGAACCCAATTGAGGCTCAAACGTGGGTCATGGAAATGGAGAAAGTATTCGACGTTGCTAGGGTTAGAGAAGACCAGAAGACCGCTTTTGCAGCGTTTATGCTGAAGTCTAAGGCTAGCTATTGGTGGCAAGCAAACAAAGTGCGAGGAGGTGAAGCTGTAATTATGTGGGAGAGATTTAAAGAAATATTTTTTTAAATGTACTTCCCAACTAGTTTGCAGAATCAGATGGAAATTCAATTTCTGGAACTGAAGCAAGGAAACATGAGCTTACCTGAATACGCGGCTAAATTCGATGAGTTGGCAAGGTTTGCCCCGTACCAAGTACACACTGACGAAAGAAAGGCCAGAAGATTCGAACAAGGACTAAAGCCTTGGGTTTACAGTAAGGTGTCAATGTTTCAGATAAACACATTTGCCGGAGTACTGGAAAAGGCCATCCTCGCTAAAGGTGGAAGCGATGCGGTGATCAAGTACAATCAAGAGCAGAAGAAGAAGAAGAAGAGTGAAGGTGAAGGATATAACAAGACTGGTGGGAGAAACACTGGGGGTAGTCATAATCAGAAGAGAAAGTGGATGGATAACTCGTCAGCTGGAAGTCAACAAGGAGGGCAGAAGAAGAAAATTGAAGCGTGCTCAAACTGTGGAAAAGCTCATCTGGGAGTTTGCATGAAAGGGAAGCGAGTGTGCTACAATTGTGGTCAGGAAGGCCACATAACACCAAACTGTCCAACCCCAAAGAAGGGTGCTTATTTTAACTGTGGTTCTAAGGATCATCTAGCAAGAGATTGCCCCAAGAAGGGATCAGGAGGAGCAGTGCAAGGAGCTAACCGTGGAAATAGTAATGGAAATACCTTAACCATTACCGGACCAGCTGCAACAAATCGACCGACCGCTAGAACTTTCAATATGACAGTGCAGGATGCAATCCAGTCTCATGAGGTGGTGTCAGGTATCATTCCGATCAATGAAATTAATGCTTATGTTTTATTTGATTCGGGTGCTACTTGTTCGTTTATATCCGAAGACTTTGCTAATAATTTAGATTTGCTTATGGATGAGTTGGAATATCCCATGAATATAGAAATTGCGAATAGAGAGATAATTCCTGTTAAGTACGTGTTTAAGAACTGTAGGGTGGATATTAAGGGTAATATCATGAACGTAGATCTTATCCCTATTCGGCTTGGGGAATTTGACGTTATTTTGGGTATGGATTGGTTATCCAATTATGGGGCGGTAATTGACTGCCAGAATAAGCGTATTAACCTTATGACTCCGTCAAAGGTTGTGTTTTATGGTAGCAAGTCGCCTAGACAAGTGAGTTGTCTGACGATGATGCAGGCCAGGAGGTTGTTAAGACAAGGCTGTGTAGGATATCTAGCTTACATAGTCGACAGTCAAAAAGAGAATCTGAAGGTAGAAGAGATACCGATTGTGAAGGACTTCGTCGATGTATTTCCAGACGATTTGCCTGGACTTCCACCAGATAGAGAGGTAGATTTCGTGATCGATTTGGCACCCGAAACTGTTCCAATATCGAAGGCACCATACTGAATGGCACTAGTATAGATGAGAGAACTGATGGTCCAACTACAAGAATTGTCGGACAAAAAGTATATTCAACCGAGCATATCACCGTGGGCAGCACCGCTGTTATTTGTGAAAAAGAAGGACGGATCGATGCGGCTCTGCATTGACTACAAAGAACTGAACAAGGTCACGATTAAGAATAGATATCCATTACCAAGAATCGACGATCTGTTTGATCAATTAAAGGGAGCAAGATACTTTTCCACGATAGACTTGAGGAGTGGTTATCACCAACTGAAGGTGAGGCCAGAGGATGTACCGAAGACAGTGTTTAGAACGCGATACGGTCACTATGAATTTTTAGTAATGTTGTTTGGTCTAACAAATGCTCCAGCAGCATTTATGGGACTAATGAATGGTGTGTTCAAGCCGTTTTTGGACAAATTCGTGGTGGTATTTATAGACGACATTTTGGTATATTCCAAAACCAAAGAAGAACACGAAGAACATCTGAGGTTAACGTTGGAAGTATTGAGAAGGGAGAAGTTGTACGCTAAATTTTTGAAATGCGAATTCCGGATCGAGCGAGTACAATTTCTTGGTCACGTGATCGATAAAAACGAAATTTCGGTAGATCCATCCAAAGTAGAAGCCGTGATTAACTGGGAACAGCCGAGAACGCCGTCAGAAGTAAGAAGTTTTCTTGGATTGGCGAGATATTATAGAAGATTCATTCATGATTTTTTTAAGATCGCAACTCCGTTAACGAATCTAACTTGAAAAGTTGTGAAATTTGTTTGGACGGAGAAGTGTGAGGAGAGCTTTCAAGAATTAAAGAAGAGGTTGAGTACGGCACCTGTGTTATCTCTTCCGGATGATACAGGCAATTTTGTTTTTTTTTAGTGATGCGTCGCATAAAGGACTTGGCTGTGTGCTAATGCAAAACGGTAAAGTCATCGCGTATGCATCACGACAGTTGAAGGATTACGAGAAGGGATACCCGAGTCATGATTTTGAGTTAGCTGCAGTGGTTTTTGCTTTAAAAATATGGAGGCACTATCTCTACGGGGAGAATTGTAAGATATATACGGACCACAAGAGTCTGAAATATATTTTCACACATAAGGATTTGAATATGCGTCAACGAAGATGGTTAGAATTAATCAAGAATTACGACTGTGAGATTTTATACCATCCAGGTAAAGCGAATGTAGTTGTCGACGCCTTAAGTAGAAAAGGTTGTGAGAAATTGATGATGTTGACTGCTCAGGAGGAGCTAATCACAGAAATGGAGAAACTAGAATTGGAAGTGAAGTATCCAATGGAGATTGATGAGAAGCTATTTCAGATGCAATCTGGTACAACTCTACTAGATAAAGTGAAGGAGGCTCAGCTTCAGGATGATGAATGCAAAAAGGTGATAAAGAAGATATCTGAAGGAACCAAACCGAGATTTAAGATGGATAAGGAAGGAATACTAAGATTTGAGAGTAGAATTTGGGTACCGCCAGTACAAGAGATTAAGGAAGATATTTTAAGCGAGGCTCATAGTTCACGATATTCAATTCACCATGGTAGTACCAAAATGTACCAAGATCTTCGATAACATTTTTGGTGGCCGGATTTGAAACGTGATGTTGCAGAATGTGTTGCCAAGTGTCTGACTTGTCAGAAGGTAAAAGCAGAACATCAAAGACCAAGTGGATTACTTCAACCGTTGGAAATCCCAAAATGGAAATGGGAGCATATTACAATGGACTTTGTGGTTGGTCTTCCGACGACTCAGAAAGGCTACGACGCAGTATGGGTTATCGTTGACCGACTGACAAAATCTGCACACTTCCTTCCGATCAAAATAAGATTCAACTTAGATCAGTTGCCCAGGCTATACGTAAAAGAGATTGTTTCGAGGCACGGAGTTCCGGTATCAATTGTTTCAGATAGGGATCCGCGTTTCACATAAAATTCTGGAATCGTCTTCAGGATTGCATGGGTACTGTAGCATCCCCAAATCTCGGTCATAATCACTAAGGATCTGGTATACTATTTCTACAACTATTGCGGAAGATATAAACATAAATTGTTTATACATTAAACTTTTTCACATCATTTTCAAGGTCTACAACCTTAACTTAATACATACCTTCATTATCTTAGAAGATTTACAATACTATTTTCGTCAGAAAATTTAATAGATCTATCTGCAATGTAATTTAATCTTGCACTTTGACTTTGTTTCTGTCTTTACTCGAGCTTTCATCTTAATCTGAAAATTTTTATCATGATATAGCAAGGGTGAGCATCAAATTTGCCCAGCAAGTTTAAATTCAATAAAGATATATCATGATTGAAAGAATTGAACAATAAGCTAGCTAACTTTTAACAATATAAACATTGTGAAAGAGCATGAACAAATTTTCTTAGCTGAACGACCAAGTCAATAAAAATGAATGGTCATGCATAAACATGAACAGATTAACTTAACCAAATGGTAATGAAGGTGATCAGCCTTTCATACCTGATGAACATTTACAATATGCACAACGTGCGAATCAATAATCAATATAGACGTGAATAATCAACAACAATTATTCATTAACATGCTTTGAACATACAACTCATGTTTGAGTTAAGGAAAAACTTGCCTGATTCGTTGACTACTGCTACGCAGTTTAAGTTAACTTCTTTTGGTAAGACCTATCATTAATAATATGATTGGACTTTCAATCAGCATATTCTACTTTGTATCATAATACAATTACTTTGTCAATAGATTATCCAACACTTAATCAAATATTAGATAACATCCTAACATATCGGTATTATTATCATTCTTGGATAATTCTTCAATCACTGTATCATATTCATTATGATTAAACTCTTAATCTTATACATTATAAGTTCTTCTTTATACTCTAATAAGTCAAATTCTAATCCAACAACCTGGATTCTAAATTTAACAACCAAATTGCCAATCCAGCAGACTGGATACAGAATCCAGCAACCTGGATTTAACAAATTTCCAATCCAGCAAGCCAAACTGCAATCTAAAAAACTGGATTACAAATCCAGCAACTAGATTGCAATCCAGCAAGCTGGATTCAACATATTTTCAATTCAGTAAACTTCTTTTCAATCCAGCAAGCTGGATTCATCAGATTTTCTAATCCAGCAAGCTGGATTTCATATCCTTTTCACGAAAATACCAAATCAACTTATTATTTTTCTATCTTTTGTCCAAACATGTATACACATATTTCATACACAAAAAGTATTTTTCTAAAATTTTCCAACTTCTTTTGGTATTTTTTAAAAATCATTTTTAGTTAATTCCTTAAGAAATTAGCTACCTCATGCTTACCTTCAGAAATTCCCATCTCTTGGCACAGTCTTATACGTCTTAATGTGACACTCTAGTTTAAATTTCGTGGCCATCGGAGTTATAGAACTCCGGTTATAGTCATTTTCGTCGGAAAATCACATAAATTGAAATGGTCATAACTTGCTCATTTTAACTCGGAATGAGCTCATTTTTGGACAGTAGGTACTTTATACAATATATTTTCATATCCAAAAAGGCCGGAATTTTTCTCACATATTAAGTTGCCGAAACAGCCCTTTTTAACTTTTGGGCAGAAGCTAAATTGTTGTTTTGCAGTTTTTCGTGCTTTGTTAAAGATTTTCCATACGAAAATCTACAACTCCTTTTTCAGTGATTCCACTTGGAGATGTTAGATAACTTATCATAGTACTCTCCCAAATTTTTCCAGAATTTTTAAATATCCAAAAAATGACCAAACTGCCCCTACTCTTTGACTGTCCAAAACAGTTTTTTTTCACTTTTAGCAACAAAACTGTTTTTGGTAAAACAGTCACTACAACTTGTGTACTCAACATTTTTGAGTTCTACCACTTGGGTTTAGTAGTTAACTTACATATCTAGCACCTCTCTTTGACGGATCGCAAAAATAAGGTTTAGATCAAAAATGGTGGAAATCCAAAGTACATAGAAATTTTAGAACTTATAAAACTAGAAAAATCACTTTTCTTTATTTTCGTTTTCCAACTAAATCAACACCCAATATGGGCAGATCTAAACATGAAACACTCATAAACACATAGATCTAAGGTTTTTTAGTTTAGAAACATAGATTCAAAGTTTGATTTACAATAATCAAAAATTTTATAAACAAAAGGGGTTTATACCTTTTTGTTCACATGCTCTCCTTCTTCTTCTTCTTCATTGTTTGATTATGGAGATTTGATGTCATACCAAAGACTCCCCTTCTTCTTCTCATGGCTGCCGAACCTCTTCTCTCTCTCTCTCTCTAGTTGGTTCTTATGTTGGCTAAATGGAAGGGATGAAAGAGAAAGAAACAAGATAACTTGTTATTAGATTTGGATATATGATTAATATCTACTATCATACTCCTCTTCTCTTCACCAAACCGCCGACCATGTGGCTAATACTTCTCCATATTTCTCCACTAATTCTCTCTCTAGTTAATAATCATTACATAGCATGTGGATTATTATTGAATCATGTGGCTCCTTAAATAAATTGACACATGGCTAAGAGATATGAAATCAATCTTGCCAAATTCAATTAACTATGTGCTAACATACTCCATCCTTATCCATCCACTCACCATCCGGCCAAGTGGCCTTATCCAACCAATCTTGACTTTCTTTAATGTAATATCTAATGTACATAATGTCCAAAGTGCCCTTTCTTCAATTGGGCTCCAAGTTTGGCTCCTATACTTTTAATTCCTTTGGGCTTCTAAATTAATTTCTTGGGCCATGAAAATAAATTAGGTCCAATACTTTTAATATTATCCCACCCTAAATATTTAATTAGGGTATCCATTCCAAACATTTAGAATTTAAGTTATTACCCTTGCACGCTAAATTTTATAACCAAATTAAACTTACTTTAATTAAGTCATAAAATTAATAAACTTGAGATAATAAAAGTATATCTCTTGACTTAATATAATATTAATATTATTATTCTCCCACATGTTCCTTAACAATTGGCTCGCTTGAGCTTAAAACTTAATTTCTTTGGCTTTTCCAAATAAAATATTTGGACTTCCTAGCTAAAATGTTTGGACCATAAAAATTAATATGGTCCATTACATTTAATTATATCTTACCATAATCATTTAGTTAGGATTTCTATGCACTCAATTTAAATACAAATTCTTATCCCAAGTACATTTAATTTCCTTAACCCAATTAGACTTACATTAATTAGGTTATAAAATTAATTAACCGAGATGTATAAAATAAATCTCTTAAAATTAGTATATATTTTATATACCATAATTTTCTCATCTCATAACCCTTAAGTTATTCAACCCTTCATTCCTCATATATAATTATGATTACATTAGTTTCTTTTATTTGATTATATAATAAACAAATATAAACCATCACATAATATTCATATTCACTTACTCACATAATCATTAAATAAATTATGACATGCTCCACAAATCTCTTAGATTAGGTCACTAGTATATATTTAAATACTAGAACCACTAAATAACAATAACCATTTAGGTTATTTAATTCTCATACTTAATAACTTATTCAAGTTATACAAATCATATTGTATACTTAAATTTAATTTCCTCCTCCTCTCCATAAATTGTTTTCAAACAATCTATTTATATATTAAATATATAATTTAATATATTCAATCATTTATTTAAATATGAATTTAATTTATTGACTGCTTTGATACCAATATACATATTTGCATATTGAATCTCCTCTCATATTTTTATTTCACATCATTTTGTATAATATTAAATATTATATCATTATCCATATAACATCTTTCACTTCTCACACTAATTTTGACTTTTCTTCATAAAAAGTCAACTGTTGACTTTGACCAAAAGTCAACCTTTACACATTTTGTGTTTACTGTCCATTCTGACTAAACTTGACGTTCCGGACGCAACCGAGCAGTCCATGCTTCAAAATTCTATCTCTAACTCAAATTTTGAGTTTTAAATTACTCCCTTCTTATTGCTAATCGTATTAACTAACGACTTTATACTTATTCAAATTCTTATTTGCCATTCAAGGCCAACATTCAAGCTATGTTAATTACTAACATAATTTTATCTTGATCCTTATATCATTAACTTAATTCAGCATTCCTCTTGCTAAAATATTTATAGCACCTTACTAAGTATATATATTTTTATACATATACTCATCTTCGTTTAACCTCATAACATCTCTTAATGTGAAATCTTATCTCCTTAATAAAATTTTCATATGTACTTATATAACATTTCTTAGACTATTCAGTTCATATTGAATTTACAGGTATCGTAATACTTTATTCTCGATATTCATTCAAATACATATCAATTCATTTCTAGGGTTTAAAAATTTTGTAACCCATATTTCTTTATTCTCATACAATTAAGAAACCATATAGGTTCTTCTTAAAAATTTTGAAATCCTTAAAATTCCATCATAGAAACGTCAATTCCATACACTTATTTTCTGTCTAGGTTCATCTTATAACCTTTAATCCATCATTTTAGGATTGTAATAATTATCTAAATTCTCGGGTTGTCACATTCACCCCTTCTTCTAAGAATTTCGTCCCCGAAATTAAAGCATACTCATCTCTGCTTATTCTCTTGATCAAAACTAGGTTTTTAACTTAACCTTTACAATTTCCTCATTTGAGGATTTCTCATCTATTATCACATTTCACCATAACTACTCACTAGGAGTTTACATCTTCTAAACATTCAGCAAAACTAAGTTGTCATAATAACCTTTATTCAATCATCTCAGATTCTACTCGTACACAACGAGTTCACTATATTTCATATCCATCATCACCTTCTATCACAACATTACTCTAAAGAGTTTAAAAAAATTCATATCTGTATGAGGGATCATAAAAACCATGAACTTTGAGGTTTACGGTATTTCTACCTGCTACCTCCTTCAATTAAGAAAGAAAGGTACTCTACCTCTGAAATATTTTATATTTGGTATGTTTACAATCACAAAGAAGGTAAACTACCGATGCGGGTACTTTAGATGATCAGTCTGTTGTACCTTAGTAATTGGAACGACTATATGCGTTCTTAGATTGGAATATTTTATCCCATTAGCATATCCCCATTTTTAGGGTTATTCACCTCAGACTCATCATAAGATTCCGTATCAAAACAATTTGGTTTGGCATAAGCTTTCAAATAATACTTTGAATTTCATAAATATTTGTCTAGCTGAATCAAATAGCTTAGACGCATATCAATCATTCGAATTTCAATCGAAACATTTCTAGTCAAATTCAGTTGGCAATAAATTATCTTTAAAATTCTTAAAATCATTTTATGACTTCATGATACCGCACTGTATTTACAGTCCGTTTGAGGATTCCGTCATTGTGTGACTTTGTCATACTACATCATACCATAGTGGGCTGACGATCTTTAGATCACATACCACACTAGGTAATTCTGCATTGATAACTCCGTCATTTTTATCATCTCTGCACCGGGTTGCATGATGCATTAATGATATAAAAATACATTTTGATAATTCAAATCTTTTTCGTCTAGCCGAATTAATTAGCATAGACTCTTCTTTAAACCGTTCAAAAATCTTTGAAAATCATCTTTGGTGTCATCACGCCACAACAGGTAACGATGTGTTAGTAGTACGAAGCCCACTTCTACACAGTTGTAACCCTATGTCGAGGATAACAAAATTCATTTTATTTCGAAAGGCACATCAGTGAGAATTTAGCTTGATGTCAAAAACTTTGAAGTCTAGCATAGCTAGAAGATTTGGAATACCTATGCTTCCATCTTCAACTTTAATTTCTTTAATGATCCATTGCTTAATAAATCTATCTATTCTATCATCTTCAATGCTCCAATCTCAACATAACTATACCAGTTCGTCAAACTTACCACACATTATGAGTTCATGAACTTTCCACAATCATATGAGTTTAAGAACTTGTCCTAGTCAGACCTTTGGCGTCCATTCGCTGAGCGGTTCATAAATATTTCATATAATTATGAGTCATGAATGTACCATAAGTATGAGTTTTAAGAACTCGTATTTAACCTTATATTCTCTACCTATTCGTTATACACATGAGAAAAGAATCACCTTATCCACATGCATATAGCAAATAGCGCGACATTAGGTTCCAATGATTATCAATGTAAGAAACTAAGTGGTTGTCAAACCAAACTCGGCCACTAATCAATATAGGAAGCTAAGCGAACAATTCCCCGCCATACAAAGAATCGGTCAACCTAACCACTATATCGACCAGGAAGCTAAGTGATTCTAAAACCAAGTACAAATTCCCTGCCCATACAAGGAATCATACAACTCAGCTGCTGACATGAGTACTCAATTGAAATCCCTCATTATTCTTACTTTATCTTTTCTTAATACGAATTTTCTTTAATCCGTATCTTAACATTTGCCACTCTTTTTTGAGTTTACATCGTACCATTTCATAGTACATTCTCTTTATAGCGTCAGGCTATATCATTCCAATCACTTAACATATCGTATGTTATTCAACGATTTAATCTGATCACGTCGTGATCTTATTTAGTAATCATTTCTCCTTATACTTACGATCGTTTTATTTTACGATCTTCTTATTCTTCTCTTTAATCATATTATATTATGATTTTATTAACACTTCTCATCTTATAGACATAGTCTATTTATTATTACTTTTCATCTCTATTACTGGAGTCAGGTAACTCCGGATTCTTATCCTTATAGCTCTTCAAGATTCTTCTTTGAATCTTATTTATCTCCCCCTTTACTTTAATGATGAATTTCTTAAATTCATCTCTTATCCCTTAAACTCGATCTAAGTTTATTCCTTCTCATCATCTCCGCGGTTATAGCCTAAGGTACCCCTACCTAAGGTTTATAACCTACAGCTCTGATACCAACTGTAGCATCCCCAAATCCCGGTCATAATCACCAAGGATCTGGTATACTATTTCTACAACTATTGCGGAAGATATAAACATAAATTGTTTATACATTAAACTTTTTCACATCATTCCCAAGGTCTACAACCTTAACTTAATACATACCTTCAATATCTTAGAAGATTTACAATACTATTTTCGTCAGAAAATTTAATAGATCTAACTGCAATGTAATTTAATCTTGCACTTTGACTTTGCTTCTGTCTTTACTCGAGCTTTCATCTTAATCTGAAAATTTTTATCATGATATAGCAAGGGTGAGCATCAAATTTGCCCAGCAAGTTTAAATTCAATAAAGATATATCATGATTGAAAGAATTGAACAATAAGCTAGCTAACTTTCAACAATATAAACATTGTGAAAGAGCATGAACAAATTTTCTTAGCTGAACGACCAAGTCAATAAAAATGAATGGTCATGCATAAACATGAACAGATTAACTTAACCAAATGGTAATGAAGGTGATCAGCCTTTCATACCTGATGAACATTTACAATATGCACAACGTGCGAATCAATAATCAATATAGACGTGAATAATCAACAATAATTATTCATTAACATGCTTTGAACATACAACTCATGTTTGAGTTAAGGAAAAACTTGCATGATTCGTTGACTACTGCTACGCAGTTTAAGTTAACTTCTTTTGGTAAGACATATCATTAATAATAAGATTGGTCTTTCAATCAGCATATTCTACTTTGTATCATAATATAATTACTTTGTCAATAGATTATCCAACACTTAATCAAATATTAGATAACATCCTTACACATCGGTATTATTATTATTCTTGGATAATTCTTCAATCACTGTATCATATTCATTATGATTAAACACTTAATCTTATACATTATAAGTTCTTCTTTATACTCTAATAAGTCAAATTCTAGTCCAACAATCTGGATTCTAAATTTAACAACCAAATTGTCAATCCAGCAGACTGGATACAGAATCCAGCAACCTGGATTTAACAAATTTCCAATCCAGCAAGCCAAACTGCAATCTAGCAAACTGGATTACAAATTCAGCAACTAGATTGCAATCCAGCAAGCTGGATTCAACATATTTTCAATTCAGTAAACTTCTTTTCAATCCAGCAAGCTGGATTCATCAGATTTTCTAATCCAGCAAGCTGGATTCCATATCCTTTTCACGAAAATACCAAATCAACTTATTATTTTTCTATCTTTTGTCCAAACATGTATACACATATTTCATACACAAAAAATATTTTTCCAAAATTTTCCAACTTCTTTTGGTATTTTTTAAAAATCATTTTTAGTTAATTCATTAAGAAATTAGCTACCTCGTGCTTACCTCCAGAAATTCCCATCTCTTGGCACAATCTTATACGTCTTAACGTGACACTCCAGTTTAAATTCCGTGGCCATCAGAGTTATAGAACTTTGGTTATAGTCATTTTCGTCGGAAAATCACATAAATTGAAATGGTCATAACTTGCTCATTTTAACTCGGAATGAGCTCATTTTTGGACAGTAGGTACTTTATACCATATATTTTCATGTCCCAAAATGCCAGAATTTTTCTCACACATTAAGTTGCCGAAACAGTCCTTTTTAACTTTTGGGCAGAAGCTAAATTGTTGTTTTGCAGTTTTTCGTGCTTTGTTAAACATTTTCCATACGAAAATCTACAACTCCTTTTTCAGTGATTCCACTTGGAGATGTTAGATAACTTATCATAGTACTCTCCTAAATTTTTCCAGAATTTTTAGATGTCCAAAAAATGACCAAACTGCCCCTACTCTTTGACTGTCCAAAACAGTTATTTTTCACTTTTAGCAACAAAACTGTTTTTGGTAAAACAGTCACTACAACTTGTGTACTCAACATTTTTGAGTTCTACCAATTGAATTTAGTAGTTAACTTACATATCTAGCACCTCTCTTTGACGGATCGCAAAAATAAGGTTTAGATCAAAAATGGTGGAAATCCAAAGTACATAGAAATTTTAGAACTTATAAAACTAGAAAAATCACTTTTCTTTATTTTCGTTTTCCAACTAAATCAACACCCAATATGGGCAGATCTAAACATGAAACACTCATAAACACATAGATCTAAGGTTTTTTAGTTTAGAAACATAGATTCAAAGTTTGATTTACAATAATCAAAAATTTTATAAACAAAAGGGGTTTATACCTTTTTGTTCACATGCTCTCCTTCTTCTTCTTCTTCATTGTTTGATTATGGAGATTTGATGTCTTACCAAAGACTCCCCTTCCTCTTCTCATGGCTGCCGAACCTCTTCTCTCTCTCTCTAGTTGGTTCTTATGTTGGCTAAATGGAAGGGATGAAAGAGAAAGAAACAAGATAACTTGTTATTAGATTTGGATATATGATTAATATCTACTATCATACTCCTCTTCTCTTCACCAAACCGCCGACCATGTGGCTAATACTTCTCCATATTTCTCCACTAATTCTCTCTCTAGTTAATAATCATTACATAGCATGTGGATTATTATTGAATCATGTGGCTCCTTAAATAAATTGACACATGGCTAAGAGATATGAAATCAATCTTGCCAAATTCAATTAACTATGTGCTAACATACTCCATCCTTATCCATCCACTCACCATCCGGCCAAGTGGCCTTATCCAACCAATCTTGACTTTCTTTAATGTAATATCTAATGTACATAATGTCCAAAGTGCCCTTTCTTCAATTGGGCTCCAAGTTTGGCTCCTATACTTTTAATTCCTTTGGGCTTCTAAATTAATTTCTTGGGCCATGAAAATAAATTAGGTCCAATACTTTTAATATTATCCCACCCTAAATATTTAATTAGGGTATCCATTCCAAACATTTAGAATTTAAGTTATTACCCTTGCACGCTAAATTTTATAACCAAATTAAACTTACTTTAATTAAGTCATAAAATTAATAAACTTGAGATAATAAAAGTATATCTCTTGACTTAATATAATATTAATATTATTATTCTCCCACATGTTCCTTAACAATTGGCTCGCTTGAGCTTAAAACTTAATTTCTTTGGCTTTTCCAAATAAAATATTTGGACTTCCTAGCTAAAATGTTTGGACCATAAAAATTAATATGGTCCATTACATTTAATTATATCTTACCATAATCATTTAGTTAGGATTTCTATGCACTCAATTTAAATACAAATTCTTACCCCAAGTACATTTAATTTCCTTAACCCAATTAGACTTACATTAATTAGGTTATAAAATTAATTAACCGAGATATATAAAATAAATCTCTTAAAATTAGTATATATTTTATATACCATAATTTTCTCATCTCATAACCCTTAAGTTATTCAACCCTTCATTCCTCATATATAATTATGATTACATTAGTTTCTTTTATTTGATTATATAATAAACAAATATAAACCATCACATAATATTCATATTCACTTACTCACATAATCATTAAATAAATTATGACATGCTCCACAAATCTCTTAGATTAGGTCACTAGTATATATTTAAATACTAGAACCACTAAATAACAATAACCATTTAGGTTATTTAATTCTCATACTTAATAACTTATTCAAGTTATACAAATCATATTGTATACTTAAATTTAATTTCCTCCTCCTCTCCATAAATTGTTTTCAAACAATCTATTTATATATTAAATATATAATTTAATATATTCAATCATTTATTTAAATATGAATTTAATTTACTGACTACTTTGATACCAATATACATATTTGCATATTGAATCTCCTCTCATATTTTTACTTCACATCATTTGGTATAATATTAAATATTATATCATTATCCATATAACATCTTTCACTTCTCATACTAATTTTGACTTTTCTTCATAAAAAGTCAACTGTTGACTTTGACCAAAGGTCAACCTTTACACATTTTGTGTTTACTGTCCATTCTGACTAAACTTGACGTTCCGGACGCAACCGAGCAGTCCATGCTTCAAAATTCTATCTCTAACTCAAATTTTGAGTTTTAAATTACTCCATTCTTATTGCTAATCGTATTAACTAACGGCTTTATACTTATTCAAATTCTTATTTGTCATTCAAGGCCAACATTCAAGCTATGTTAATTACTAACATAGTTTTATCTTGATCCTTATATCATTAACTTAATTCAGCATTCCTCTTGCTAAAATATTTATAGCACCTTACTAAGTATATATATTTTTATACATATACTCATCTTCGTTTAACCTCATAACATCTCTTCGTGTGAAATCTTATCTCCTTAATAAAATTTTCATATGTACTTATATAACATTTCTTAGACTATTCAGTTCATATTGAATTTACAGGTATCATAATACCTTATTCTCGATATTCATTCAAATACATATCAATTCATTTCTAGGGTTTAAAAATTTTGTAACCCATATTTCTTTATTCTCATGCAATTAAGAAACCATATAGGTTCTTCTTAAAAATTTTGAAATCCTTAAAATTCCATCATAGAAACGTCAATTCCATACACTTATTTTATGTCTAGGTTCATCTTATAACCTTTAATCCATCATTTTAGGATTGTAATAATTATCTAAATTCTCGGGTTGTCACAGGTACGCAGTTGCGAATGAGTACAACTTACCACCCTCAAACAGATGGACAGAGCGAGAGAACGATTCAAACATTAGAAGATATGCTAAGAGCATGTGTAATGGACTTCAAAGGAAATTAGGATGATCACCTACCATTAGTAGAGTTCGGCTACAACAACAGTTACTACGCTAGTATTGGCATGCCGCCTTATGAAGCTTTATACGGCAGAAAGTGCAGAACTCCGCTTTACTGGGATGAAGTTGGTGAAAGACAATTGCTATGGCCAGAATTGGTATAGCAGACAACTGAAATAGTCAAAGTAATCCGAGCATGACTGGTAGCGGCTCAAGACCGACAGAAGAAATACGCTGATCCACATTGTAAAACTATTGAGTTTGAATCAGGTAGTTATGTTTTCTTGAAGGTCTCTCCCTGGAAAGGGAAGATCAAGTTCGGAAAGAAAGGGAAATTGAGCCCAAGATTCATTGGACCCTTTGAAGTACTGAAAAGAATCGGAGAAGTTGCGTATGAGGTAGCCTTACCTCCAACACTCGAGAATATCCATAACGTCTTCCATGTTTCTGTGTTGCGACCCTACAAGCCTGATTACAAGCATGTAATTGAATATGAACCCCTACATTTTGAGAAAGACTTATCTTACGAAGAAATTCCTGTCCAAATTGTCGACTGAAAAGAACAAGTTCTCAGAAATAAAGTTATACCTTCTATTAAGGTAATTTGGAGGAACCACAACGCTGAAGAAGCTACGTGGGAACTCGAAGAGAATATGATGAAGAATTACCCTCATTTATTTACTTAATTATGTGTAAGCGATTCTGGGGACAGAATCTTTGTAAGCGGGGGAGAATGTAACGGGTCGAATTTATTGAGTCGTGATTCTGGGAACATAATCCTTTTAAGTGGGGAAAGATGTGACAAACGAGAATTTTGTAAATTTATTTTAATATTTATTGAATTAAATAAATATTTTTGATGATTTAATTATTAGATTTAATAATTAATTGATGCAATTGTGGTATATTAATTTAATTATATGTGTTACATTTATTAAATTAATGTGGAGAATAATTATTATTTAAATATGTAATTATGTGAGCTTAATGAATTAAATGAATTATTTAATTAAACATGATGTTAATTTAATTAATTTAATTATTAATTAGAGATTTAATAAATTATCAACATTATTAATGAGATATTTAATTATGTGACTATGTGAATTTATGAGAAATTATTATATTTTATTTAAAGTAAATTAAATAAAATATGAGATTTATTTTATAAGAAGTGTGACACTAATTAAACTATACGATAAAAGGTTTTATTAAAATAAAGAGTTTTTAACTTAGTTGATAGCCAAACATGGCACTAAGAGGGGTTAAGGTCAGTTAACCCATGACTGGGTAACTGACCACCAACGCGCGTCTGATCCTTCCTATTTGAATACGACGTATTTTTTTTTCTTTTCTTTCATTTTTCTTTCTTCTAAGTCTAATATTAAGCCGAGAAAGATATAGAGAGAGTTGAGAAAATTATAGTAAGGTGTGGGAGAAGCTTTATGATTGAGATAGGGAGGAAGTTGTTATCTTTATATTTTTCAGTCAGGGTAATCTCCTCCTTCCCAATTACAATTTTACGTCATTAAGTTTCATGAATATGAGTTTCATAGTTTTTGGTTTAAACCTCTGTAATTGGGTTAGGAGTAATGTTTATGGGTTATATGTGTGTTATGTTATATCAAATTGTGTTTAATTATGTATATGTTGTAAACCATAACATCAAATTCATGAAAACATGTCGTATATGATTTCTACAAAATTACAGAGTTTGGGTTTTGGCCTTATGGCCTTATACGTGAAATTTTATGCAGTGATCGTATATTATCCCTAAATTTTATACTTGTATGTTGTTATGCATGTTAATACGAAAAGACCAAGCTTTAAATGAATGGATTTGGCCTTATAACGAATCTGTGGCGTTGAATTTTAGGAATTTATGTTAAAAACTTCAAGAACATCAAGAACAGTCCAATTTTACATGATTTAATTCTGTTATCGGGTGTTTTAAATGGTTAAAATCACTTTACAAGGGTTGGGCTATGTTTATGTATAAATTATATCATGTGGGTACGTGTAATTTGGTGAAATTAGTGTTAAAAATGTGTTTATTTCGCTGAACTCTGTGTTCTTCGCGAACTGGGAAACAGATTCTGGGGTCTCGCGCCGCGGCGCCAACTCCAGAACTGAAGTCCCGCGCCGCAGCGCCATTGCACCACAGCGTCAGGTGTCAGGCCGTAGCGCCACGGCCCCGCAACGCCAAGAGCCAGTACAAACGTGGCGCCGCAGCGCCACTCCCCAAAAAATTTAGAAAGGAGATATTAAAAATGTTTAAGTCTAACAATGTGTTAGTGGATTAATGTAATGAACATGTAAACATGTTAGAGGTGTAATGTGATGATAAAAATAGTTGTTTAAATATGTAAATAACATAATTACATGTGGATTAAATTATTGAACACATAATTAAATTATTATTTATGAAGTGATATTATGTGGCAGTAAATGTGATAATTTGACTAAGTATAATCAATAATTAAAGTAGACAAAGAGAATGAGTTTATGATGAATAGTTAAGTTATAATTAACAGGTATTGTCTATGTGAATGGTATGTAGGATTTAATTCAAAGAAAGTGCTTAGTTAAAGTGTAATCTACGCACGAGGCAAGTTTCCTAAACTTAAACTCTTAAATTTGAGCAAGTTTTCTAACCCTACTTGTCATTATTATTCAAGTTTATTATTTACCTCGAGTAAATTATCATTGCCATTATTCAAGTTCAAATGTTATATTAAAGATTGATTATCTTTTCAAAGTATGATTTAGTTATACAATAATTGTTCTATTGTATACTTCTTGAGATTATTATTCAAATAGAATATCATTGTTGTGGAACTTTATTAAACTAGTGAACCTTTAACGATTCAACTAGTCCTTAGTTGATGAGCGTTCTAAATTTCAGAACCCTTGAAGAATTATCCAAACCAAACTTCCTTTGGTGCGGACTCGAATGTCAAACTGAGATGAACAACCCTGTATAGGGGATTATTTACGCTTAGCGTTAAGATATTGTGCACAGTATGGTACTAAGGGTTGATCCCCCTAAGTACGAGAAGAAGGTCCATAGTCTTATGACTGTTAAAGGTTTCAAGTATAACCCTTGTTAACCTAGGACATAGTTCAAGGTCATATGACCCTCAGAATTCTTTTGATTCTTGTTATTCACTCTTGATTCAAAAGTTGAGTTTTTATTCAGATGTCTTTGATTTATTGGCATATTATTATACTGTTATTTCATTTTTATACTTGTGGGCATTTGTGCTCACTCTTGCTTAATAATAACATTGCAGTTAAGAACGAAAGAACTGATGAACCTTCCACTAGTAAAGGCAAGGGCAAAGTTAGCAAGTGACGAAGACCCGTTGTTTTATATGATGATGTATTTGTTAAAACTTGAGTTAATGTTATTGTTTAAGACTTATTTGTTTATGATTCCGCACAGATGTTTAAGGTTAGTTTAACCTGGGATTGTATTATTATTATTCAGATGTTGTAACCCTTAAGGGGAATATTTTATTTCTATTTAATGCATGGTTACATTTATTATGGGTAGATAGATAGATGATATTTGTATCGTGAACACCAAATTCTGTGGAACTGGAAGTACCGGATTTGGGGGTGTCACAGCTGCGCTGTCCTCTGGCTAGACTAGAACTGAGCTACTGCCCTTCAGTTTCTACCCAATACCTACACATCTATGTACTAGTACTCTATCATATCTACATGTTAGAGGTGCTCACATAATCACATAACCGTTCTTGCGTTCATTTGTATAAGTTTGAACTTACATCTTACATGGAATTCAAACAAAACATTATCAAGCGGTTACCATGACTCATTACTTGGCTATATACCCACATAGAGATTTCAAATTATGCTAATGCATATACTTGTAGCATTCATATTGCTTGTTCATAGCTATTATTGTTTAAAGCTTGGAATCATGCTTTCAACTCATGTTTATTTTGAAATAATCATGTTCCATACATATAAATCATACTTAGAGATATTATAGACATAACATGGCATCTTATCTCATTAGCATCTAGATATTCATATGATGCAACTAGATTTTAAAATATGTTCAAGTTCGCTTTTGAAACCGTTTTAGGCTTGAACTATGCAATCTAACACACATCAGACAACTTCAAAACTCTAAGCATAGGTAGTCAAGTTATGTAAACATGCACGTAAAGTCAGAACATACATGACATACATACATATCAAGTTCGTTCTAAGTTCCTAAATTTGTTTTAAACTTCACACTTTCATTAATCATGCTAAGCTAGTCTAACATTCTCACATTAGGTTCATATAGCTATATATACCCCTTACACATTCTTGCATGCTAGTATATGACATAATGAGTGGCTAACGCTTGGCAGATTACAAAAATAGAACTCAAAACTGAATTCAGTAACCGGTGCAGCTGCACTACGCCTTGGTGTTAATACGGCGCAGCCACGCCACATCTGGTTCGAACCAGGAACAGTTGGCATCGACAACTGTTTAGCCCAAACACAGAAATTACTCACGAATTCGTTTCTAAACACTCTTGTAGCAGTTTAAACATGCTTATAAGGTCATATAACAACTATATAACCCATACCCAACCTCATTAACATCTAATTCCATGAATTCAAGATTTTGAATTTTAAGAGTTCAAGAACTATGTTTACAAAAATCGAAAATGGAAAGCTAGGAATGAAATTATACCACTGAATTGTGAAAGAAACTTACTCCTACTGAACTCTCAAGCTCTTAGAATGCTTATATGCTCTCAACCTTATCTCCAATGGAATTCTCAGCAATGCAACAATTGAAGGAGAGCTCTCATTTATAGAACATCCAAAACCCAGACAATGACATTTTCCCCTAAATCAAACTCATGGATGAAAGAATTGCATGAAGGGTAAGGAGAAGTTGTTGGAGGTTTGTTGGATTTCATCATGACCACCACTCCACCATTATCATTAGCTAGGAAGCTTGGAAGAAGAAATAGGCTTTAGCCTTTTTGGTTTACACGTGAAGGAGAAATAAGGGCAATTGGACACTCATTTTGGGACAACCAAATAACTCAGCATTCTTGCCCTCTTAAGTTATACACTTATACAAAATCCTTGTTCTTATGTTATAGTGTATATATTAACCATGCCTAAATTTTAATGTCACAATATAATTCACATAATTAATATTTCAAGGTAGTAGATATTAATCATACATATAATTCATTTACATTTTATTTTAATGTTTCCCCACATACATATTGTCACATACACCTCTAATGATGTATTCGTATCATATAGTTTCCATAAATCTCAATATATGGTTACTATAAATAGTATAGTCACATAAATGTCATATCACAGTATATAATATAGTTTTATTATTGCTCACATGAAAATAACCGTAATCTAATATTATTATATTAATAACTTACTTATTTATGTCAAATAAATAAATTATTCACTTCCTTGCTTAATTACCACTAATATAATTTAATCCATTTCTCATTGATGAAATTATGGGTTTTCATAACCATTAATTGTCAAAAAAAATTCTTCTTATATTTATAGCTATATTGGAAATAATAATAATCATATTAATTAATTACTAAGAAATCAATATTATACCACAATTAATTAATATTAATTAATGATTTAACAATTCCGTTATTGGACATAACATATTTTAATTCATAGTTTATCAATGTCACACATATCACATAATTGTTCCATTTAATTTCCAAAGTGAAAAAAAGATAACCAGCTCCAACTGACTACTGGCGCAGCTGTGCCAGTTTGTACTGCCGGGACGGCGCAGTTACGCCGTACCCTGACAGTGCCAAGACTGGTTTAGCTTCAGCCCATGCCAATTTTTATCGCTAAACTTGTTTTATACGTCATGAATTAATGTTCGCAAGAGTATTACAACAAGTCTACGAGCGTATTGATTACTTATACGAAATCACATGATCAACACGATTAATCTTCTTAATTCTCGTTTCAATTTGTTTAATGGATTTCCTCGTTTGACAACATGCCACACAAGGCATTTCACAATCCTCAATGTCAAATCGCACTTCTTAATACGCATTGTTCTAGCAGGACTCAATTGCATTTACCAACTCATAAAATAATAACACTTATATTCACATAAATATTATTTCCATTAATATATTCATTTAATAATACGTGACAATTCTCGGGTATTACAACAACAATAGGGGACTTCAAACCATTGGAAATTTATTTCCCTGATGATGGGGTAATGACAGTTCAACAAGGCCATCAAGAAGATATATGCCAATTTTGGAAACTGTACTTCGACGGGGCTGTAAACATGGAATGTGCAGGAGCAGGGGCAATTCTTGTATCCATTACTGGAGAACAATATCCTATAGCCACCAAGCTATAGTTTGTTAACACCAACAATACATCTGAGTATGAGGGCTGTTTAATGGGATTAAAATTGGCCCAATCAATGGGTATCAAACGGTTAACTGTATTTGGAGATTTTGAGTTGGTCATCAAATAAACCACCAGGGCATATCACACCAAAGAATTGTATTTGCTACCTTATCATTGGCAGGTTATCAAGATGGTTGTAGAATTCGAAGATATAGCCTTTATCCACATTCCTTGGAATCGAAATGATTTCACAGATGTGCTAGCAACCCTTGAAAGTAGTATGCATACAAGCCAAAAATGCATGATGGAAAAGCATATACTTTGTAAACAATCTTGTTCATTTATACATAAATAAATTATTTATTAAAGACATTTAATTATCTACATGATGTTGTTTTAACAATATGTGATAAACTCATAGTTTTAAACAATGCTTTTAGAATCATGATGAGATCATGCTAATGAGATCTAAATTCTTAGATAGCTTAAAAATTAAAATGTTCCCAATCAATGGATTACTAAAAAGGATATTAGTGAATCTTGATAGATTAGTACATACGTTACTTGCTCATTGGATAAGGATGATCGATCTCATAATCATTGGTGTGTAGACACTAAAGCAAGTATGTAGGTGCTTATTGGAGAATAAGTTCACCAAATGTGGCTCGCTAAGAAATAGTTAATGGAGTTTTACTTGTCTATGAATAGGAATTACTTAAGTGATAATAGTACAAGTGATCCTTAGACTTGATATCATTATAGTATTTTGTTTATAATGAATTATACTTTAACTTATTCTTTAAGACCCTTAGGATATATCAAAGGGTATGCTTGGGTGTAATGAGTTATATGTGGAGATAATGAATGATCAATAAAGAATCTACCGCTTTTAGTAAAAGAAAAGATATGTCCTACGTGATTCGATAAATGACAACCCATGAATCCTTGGAAAATGTGGAATAAAATTAGAAAGGAGTTTCTAACTTTCATTTATTCAGAGTTGTGCATTTGGGAATCGAAATACATATAATTAAATAGAATAAGACTTGACAGTAATTCTATATCTTATATTTAATTGGGACATTATATGGTGGAATGATTGAATTGTACGGAAACAATTTACTCAAATGTTCTTTTATGATTAATGTTGAAATCTATATTATCTGAAAAGTCGTTGATCGCTAAGGAGGCTTATCCTTATTATAAAATAAATATTATTTTTTTTAAATAGATTATTAGTTTAATTTATTTATTTAAATAAGATTAAAACTGTTCTAATTGATTTATTCATAACCGGTTTAATATGGAGAACATACAGAGTCAAACCATAAAAGAAAGAAAAATTATTTAAGAAGTTAATGACATAATCATAATAATATGTTAAGTGTATTTAATTAAATCTATGGTGATAGAATAAATTAAATAGCTTAATATTTATTATTTAATATTTTGGGAATATTAAATATAAATTAATAAGAGGAGCCTTATTAATATTATTACAATTATTATTATTTTAATTTCTAATGGAGTTTGGGAATTAATTTAATATAAATACTCTCATTTATTCATAATAAGATTATAAGACAAATTAATTAAAAGAGTTTAATTAATTATTCCTAATAAGATCATGGAGTTTAATTAATTAAAGAATTTTAATTAATTAAATATAACCCTATTTCTAATTAGAGTGGAAGGGTTGACAAAAATCTATATAAGAGGAGTTTTATGTCATATATCAGTAAACGTAATTCCAATTGTTGGATAGTACTTCTTTTTCTACATAGATATGAAAAACTAGGGTTTAGTCAAAACACCCTTCTTTTTGAGTGTTTTTTTTCCTTGGTGGATCACCTCTAGAGGTCAAATACTTGGGTGACTAACGTTGATCAAAGGAAGGAATCAATCCCGTATATTCAAGAAGAGCATGAAGAACTATGAGTTGAACTTGTACTCGAGGAAGCTCAAATCTTCAAGGGTATGATTCAGATTCTCCTACTCTTTTATAGATTAATAATCAAGCATAAAAATGATCAAGGTTTATGGTTTGTAAGAAAATTTTAAAATCTAATTTTATTATGCTTCAACTTCATTTATGTGATTTGATTGCATATTTATGTTTCTAACAAACCTAACATTGGTATCAGAGTCAATCTTGTGATAATTATCAATCTTTGTGATTCCATGTATGTACAATATGCAATTGGATCAGATTCTTGGGCAACAAGAAAAATTATTTGTTTTTGCGATCAGGCGGAGCTGCGCCGCCTCTAATTCATTCTGGAGTACAGTTGTGCCGTTACACATATCTAGTTTCCTGGATGAACAGCGCAACTGCACCGCGACCCAGTCCATTCTTGACGCAGTTGCGCCGTTACCTGAAAATCAGTTTTTTCCTTTGAAGCGTAGATGCGCCGTGACCCTATTCATTCTGGGCGCAGCTGTGCCCTTGGGCATAATCTGAAAAACTTTTATTTTTTTTCAATTATAATAAATGGTTTATTTATTTTATATGATTTTAGATTGCTAAAATTAAAGGGTTTAATTTGGATTTGGCTTTGGATTAAAATAAAAGAGCTTAACTTATTTCAAAACTAAAGTATAGCAAACTTTTGCCCATTAAAATATATTGATGCATATATGGAATGAATTTATTATTCATAAGATGAATGTTATTTATTGATGCATATATTAATATGTATGATAATAAATGTGATTGATTATGGACTATTGATCAATGTGATTGGATTTAATTTTAGTTGGATGCATGAATGTATGTGTTTTATTAAATGGGGTCTGCGTACCTCGTCTTCTCTAGTTTTTCTCAGTATAAATTTTATCTCTATCCTATGTACGTCCCCTTGACTGTTGATCAAGGTTTCTATTTTTATAAATAGTTTTGTAATAGGAATAGTTAGAATTAAAATTTTTAAAAATTGGAGACCAAGGAGCAAGGAGTGCTTGAAGACCCATTTATAATGGAGCTCAGGTTTAAATGTTATAGTTACGTTTAAATTTAATTCTTGCACCCTATGGTTTGACCTTTTGGTTCACTTGGTCGCTCGAGTGAACTAAAATAGAATAAAGTTCATAATCAATCCGGGTAGAATATAATAGTTTATATGCATGCTTATACTATATATATATATATATATATATATATATATATATATATATATATATATATATATATATATATTATGCAACATGCTTCGCATGTAAAATAATATGACACATATTTTATATATATGTGCATGCGCGCTAAACAAGATGAGACAAATAATAACAAAGCCCTCAAAGAAATTATATTAAGTTATAACGTTCAAAGATATTTGGAATATTGAACGTCGCCTTCTAACATGATAGAAACAACAGAGTATTGAATATTTAATATGAGTTTGTTGCACAGACAAGACAAGTATTAAATATTTGAGATGTTATTTTTATTGCATACGATGTTAATAAGGAATTGAACATTATCTCTTTGTTGTGCACACACAAGGGCTGCAGTTATCTATTCACTTATATGAAAATGTTGGGTCTGACTTAACTTAAATCATTTTAGGTCGGATGTGCACACACTTGACCATTATGATTTAAGAGGCAAAATACAAGGAGTTATATGAAGATGTAATTGACAAGAGTTGTTTACCTGTTTATTTATATATTGTTTGTTGTGCACACACAAGGCTATATACATTTGGAATATGATCCTTATTCTCACTAGCATATCTTTCATTAGATATTGTCGAACTATATAATGAGGGTAATATAGTTTGAAGAAAATAGTGGGAGATACTGATTTAAAATTAGACCTAATTTATTTTTGTAATTAATTAAATGAATGTTTGCTAAAATATTATCTTCTTCACATGCAGAATTTTGAAAATGTGACACTCACTAATATCACTGTGTAGCATACTGGATGCTAACAAACTAACTAGACCAAATTTAACGAACTGGTTAAGGATACTGAGAATTGTTCTCACTGCTGAAAATATTTTTTAAGTCCTAAATTTGCTCGTCCCTGAAAAACTTGCTGAAACATCCTCTGAGGAAGAGATTGCTTCTTTTAAGAAGTGGCAAGATGATGCATTTATGGCTCAATGCATCATGCTCGCATCCATGAGTAACTAAATTCAGCGTCAGCAAGAAACAATGGATGCTCTTGCTATATTGTTGCATATCCAAGAGTTGTATGGTGAGCAAAGTAGGACTGCTAGATATGAGATATCTAAGGAGATCTTCTGATCTCGGATGACCGAGGCTATTGCTATTGAGACTCATGTCCTAAAGATGATCAATCTGATTGAACGTGTAGGATACACTACTACAAAACAATAAATAGACAACGCGGAAAAACGTTGTGGTTTCAGTCAAAAAAACGTCATGGTTAAGGGTGTTATCTATTTGACACCCTTACACAACGTTTTTAAAAGGTTGTAGTTAAGCACAATACACAACGTTTTTTTAGGCAAAAACGTTGTAGATTTATTTTTCATAAATTAGCATATGCTTAAAAACGTTGTAGAAGGTATGATTCCACAACGTTTTCTGGCTAAAAAATGTTGTTGTTTAATATATCAGACAACGTTTAAGCACATTTACACAACGTTTTTAAAATGCTGTAGATTAAAAAAAAGAAAAAAAAAGTTGTGATTCACCTACATTACCAATGCACCTGCAATATGCTAATGCCATTATATATAGCTAAAAGGTCTACATTCTCACTTAAATTTAAAGCCAAAATGTATCAACCATTCAAAATATATCCCAATAATACCATTCCTTTACAGTTTCAAATTACTACATCCACAAAATATATACCAAACTATCTGTATATACATCTCAAATTCACTTTTCAATATATATTACTACTATATATCTGAGTACAATACTCTGGTTTCTAATCCAAATTTCCCAAACCTCCAATAGCAAGCTAACCTTATGTACCAATTCATTTTTATCCTTCAGTCAGTAACCACAATAGCTAGCTAATCTTGAGTCTTGTAATCTACATTTAACCCAAAAGTAAGGGGTAAAAAAAAGGCCAGGTGCTAAAAGTTGGCCAAATGTTAGAAATTTTTTTATACAATTCAGCAGAAGAATGCTCAACACACCTGGAGTTCCCAGTTTGGTATTGCCATATTGACTTCCAAAATCCTGCTTTCTTGCTAGTCCAAAGTGAGAGGACTCCCTCGAGGATAAAAACAACCCAACTCAGTGATAAAAACAACAATAAAAGCACACATGACTTCTTATTTGAACTGCAGTTTTTGTGCCCACATGCTCTGTATAAATTAAAACACTCAGCATATATAAAACTAAAGAAATATTGCCCAAGACTACACCAGTAACAGCTAAATTCTGTGTACTTAGGTTTAAGCTATTAGGAGGTGTAACTTCAAGTGTATAATATCCTTAAAAAAAATTTAATCAGCAAAGCTAACTGGACATGAGCTAAAACTGATAGAAGTTAAGAAGTTTACTATAGATAGGAATAACTTGTGCAAAATCAAAGAAGCTACAGAAATCGGACCTAATATATTCTCATTTAAAACTTAGTAAAAGAAATAACCTCAGCCAACAACATGCAGGTGCCAACAGAAACAGTATAGAGCATTTCAGAATTCAACATAGTACATGTAATCTATTTTTGTAATCCAACAGTAGCAAAATTTATAACTCAGTGATGGGTTTCCCGCCATTGAAACCTATCTGTTAATATCCCTGCAGTGTTAGTCCCCCAAAAAGATCTTATTCAAGATCAAATAACACATTATGTTCATTTTTCATTTTAGCAAAAATGTGAACCACATACATTTCAATAAAATTTGCCTTTTCATTGTCTGTTGCTGCCATGCGAAGCATGTTTACTTGTGATTCGAATGTGATGGGAAAGAAATGCATCAAGATATTGGAACATAATCTTTATCCAAGATGATAAAAAACACAAAAGAACTCTAAATGATCCACAAAGTTGGAACCCACAAATGTCATTTAGCAAAAAAAAATCACATGTTTATACTATTAGTAATCTTACAGAGACCTATCGACATAGGCAAAGAACCAGTCTTTCTTTGGATCATTGATGCCTATTGCGAAAGCCTGATCAGATTCTGGGTGTATATTGGTGTATCTATCCCACAAGCCATGTTGCCTGAACCTAAAATTTTTGTTAAAATGAACTAGAATAGCAGTTACATACTTAAGTGGAGTAGTTTATTGTATATATGGAAGAAGGCTTCTTTAAACAAAATTATAGGGAGTCGCTTACTTTTCAATGCTTTTTAGAAATAACTTGTTAACCTACTTTGGATTCACATCAGGAACATAAAAACCCATAGTTGTTCTATCTGGGTGAAGTTTCCTATTTTGGTGTCAAAGGAGACGCCTGTCCCAAGCTGTCAACCCAATGCTTATGTTGATCCCAGCATAATCATGTAGGTATTGAAGTTCTAGCTATTACATTTAAGTAAACATCAAATCATATAGCCCAAGGTTTGGAAGATTCTAGTGGCACCAATGCAATTATATAATCACAACTCTTCCGACTCCTGTTAATCCCCAACTCCCCAGTAATAAACAAATATCTCATAGTAGAACAATAGGGATAATCAAACACTAATTATTCACTTAAATTAGAGTGTCCTACCACAGAATCAAAATATCACTTCACTTACCTTGCCAGATAAAAATTAAGTTGAACAATTCTTCTACTACAAATGAATCCAATATAAACATATAACTAAATAAATGAAGATCATGACATCAACAACAATAGTTTGGACCTTGAATCACAAAGAGGAGGAACCTTCACCTTCTGTTCTGAATATCCCCAAAAAAACCAATAAATCAATTCATTAAAATGCCTATAACTGAATATAACTGCATCACTTTGTGACATGGGAGCATTAAAATTAGCAGAAACTAAAATGAAAAGCATATGGACGAATAAGAGGAACTAAAATTAGCAGAAACTATTAGTGAAGAAGCAAAAATAAAATTGAGAAAATTGAGAGAAATCCAAAAAAAAATAAGGGAAGTAATTCTTGCCTGGTTGTCGTTTACAGCATCTGCAATCCGTTTCTTCACATCTAACAGTTTATTCGATAAATTTCAAAATTTATTGGAAAAAATGAAAAGCATGTGCATGAATTAGACGAAGATGGAGGAATAAAAGTTACTAGGTTGAGAGGTAAGATCAGAGAAGCGATTAAAAAGATGAAGTAACTGCCCCCTCGACAGCATCCACGAACTCTGGTACTCCGATTGTGAGCTCGACATTTCTCTTAATATCATATACTTCACCTTTCTCTTTGATTCTCTTCCTCTTTTTCTCCTCGACAGCATTAGGGCTTTGAACTTTGCCATTTCCTTCGGTGACCATTTCGGATTCAAGGGTTTGAATCGAAACCAAGGGGCGAGCAGCGGCGACGGCTGGTTGTGGGGGTAGAGAGTGAGAGAGAAGAGAGGCTAGCTAGGGTTTTTAGGTACAAAAGACTAATTCTATTCTCGCGTTAATAAGTTATAGACGCCTTCATTTTGGCTCCGTGTTTTTTTAACAAACATAACGTTTTTTTAAAAAAAACGTTATCTAATTAAAATCAAAAAATTACCCTAATCAACGTTTTATTTAAAAATGTTGTGGAAAAAAATACCACAACGTTTTTATAAAAAACGTTGTCTTTTAAGCGTTGTCTATTTACTGTTTTGTAGTAGTGATAGCTTGGGTTTATCATGGATGAGGAGTTGAGTCAAGATTTAGTCTTGCAGTCACTCCTTGATACCTTCTCACAATTTGTTGTGAATTTCCATATGAATAAGTTGGACGTCAGCTTTCCTGAGTTACTTAACATATTGAAAACTTCTGAAGGTAACTTCCCATCCAAGAAGAACCAAGTCTTACTGGTGGATGATTCTTCAAAGAAAAGGAAGAGGCCCAAGGTATCTTTTGAAAAGAAGAAATCCAAGAAGGCTAAGGGAACGGTGAAAGGAAAGGATAATAAGAAACTTGATCCAGTTAGCAAAGGAAACTTCTTCTATTGCAACAAGTTGGGTCACTTGAAGAAGAACTTCAAGGAGTTCCTTGCGGAACAAAAGCAGAAGAAGCTTGGAGAAGCTTCGACTCCTAATCAAGGTTTGTTTAGGATTGAGATTAATTTTTTGATAGTTAATCTTCTACTTGGGTATTGGATAACGGCTGTGGTTCTCACATATGTAATAATATGCAGGGATTGGTCAGAAGTAGAAAGTTGAGCAAGGATGAGGTCGTCCTATGAGTGGGAAATGGAGCAAAGGTTGTTACATTAGCTATAAAGACTTATTGTATAGCACTGCAAATGGGAAAGTCCATTAGTTTAAATAATTGTTATTTTGTTCCATCACTTATTAGAAACATTATTTCAATTTCTGTATTGGATATGGATGGTTTTGATATTATAATAGAGAACAACAGTTGTTCTATTCATAATAATAATGTTCTATACGGTGTTCGTAATTTGCGAAATGGACTTTACATACTTAACTTGCATAAAAATGTACTTCCAATTGAACAAACTAATAAAAGGAAAAGAGATTATGTTAAATATACCTTCATGTGGCATTGTAGACTCGATCATATCAATGAAACAAAATTATCCAAGTTGCATAAAGTTGGGCTCTTAGAGCTATTGGATTATGAATTATATCCAACTTGTGAATCTTGTCTTATAGGTAAGATGACTAAATATCCTTTTAGAGGAAAAAGAGAAAGAATTATAGAGTTGTTAGCATGGCTTCATACAGATGTATGTGGACCTGTGAGAATGAAGGCAATAGGAGGGTATTCTTATTTTATTGCTTTCATTGATGATCACTCAAGATTTGGATATGTGTATTTAATGAAATATAAATTTGAATCATTTGAACCGTTCAAAGAGTTTAGAAGTGCAGTAGAGAAGAAAACTGGCAAAAGTATTAAGATTCTTCGATCAGATCGAGGAGGTGAATACTTAAGTAGTGATTTTTGAATTGTCTCAAAGAAAATGGTACAATCTCACAAAGGACTCCACTAGGAACACCAAAGTTGAATGGTGTATCTGAAAAGAGTAATCGAGCACTGTTGGACATGGTTTGTTCCATAATGAGTTTTAGTGATCTTCAGGTGTCATTCTAGGGATATGCCTTAGAAGTGGCTACATATCTAGTAAATAAGGTCCCCTTAAATTTTGTCCCTAAGACTTCATGTGAGATATGGATAGGAAGGAAGCCTAGTCTTAACTATGTTAAGATTTGGGGATTTCTAGCTTATGTGAAAATTTTTCAAAATGATATGCTTGGGACAAGATCTGATAAGTGTAAATTTATGGGATATCCTATAGAAAGTTTAGGATACTATTTCTATAATCCTACGGAGCAAAAGGTGTTTGTTGCCAAACACAGTGCCTTCTTAGAAAATGAGTTTATCCTTGAAGGGGCCAATGGGAGAAAAATTGATCTTGAAGAAATTTAAGAACCACAAACCACTACAGGTCAATTGGATAAACCTGTCCAAAGAGAAACATCTTCTATACAACACCCTATTCATAAATCTGGAAGAGTACTGAAGATACCTGAGAGGTATGGATTCGTCATAGAGGATGACAATGAGGCATGCATTATGAATGTTGATGATCCATTAAATTACAAATAGGCTATGAGTAGTAAAGACTCAGAGAAATGGCTAGAAGCCATGAAATCTGAGATGGACTCCATGTATGAGAACCAAGTATATACTTTGGTTTCATCACCTGAGAGCATAATCCTATTGGGTGCAAATAGGTCTTTCAAAGAAAGACTAGAGCGGATGACAAGCTAGAGACCTATAAGGCTAGACTAGTTGCAAAAGGTCTCAAAAAAAAGACAATGATTTAACTATGATGAAACCTTCTCACCAGTAGTGATGCTCAAGTCCATTCGGATTTTGCTTGTGATTGCAGTTTATTACGACTATGAAATCTGGCAAATGGACGTGAAAACGACATTTCTCAATTGGAAACTTGAGGAGGATATGTATATGACACAGCCAGAGGGATTTATTTCAACAGTTGGAACAAATCAAGTCTATAAGTTACAACGATCCATTTATGGATTGAACCAAGCTTCTCGTAAATGGAACATCTGTTTTGATGAGACAATCAAATAGTTTGATTTTATCAAAAATGAGGATAAACCATGTGTGTACAAGAAGGTTAGTGGGAGCGTTGTTTCATTTTTTATATTATATGTTGATGATATATTACTGATAGAGAATGATATTCCTATGCTACAATCGATTAAAATCTAATTATCTAAACACTTCTCCATGAAGGACTTGGGAGAAGCATTTTATATTTTAGGGATAAAGATCTATAGAGATAGATCTAAAAGTACGTTTGGCTTGTCCCAAGGAACGTGTTAGTTCATAGTAGGCAAACAATAGATCTAGAAGGGGGGGTTGAATAGATCCTTTTTAATTTCAAATATTTTTCTAGTTTATTTTGTATTACTAATGATTTAGCATATGACAAACATAAGAATCTTTTCAAGCATAGCGGATTAAGTAAAAGATCCCCTGCATTGATATATTCATAATCATACATGCATTGTTCTTAGAGTTAGTTAAGTTGTAAGCAGTTAATACATGCATAACAGTTATAGCAGTTAGGTACATAATGTAAATGACATAAAGTAAATAACACATGTGATTTTTGTAACGAGACGATTTGATTGAGTCGTGATTCTGAGGACATAATCCTTTTAAGGGGGGGAAAGATGTGATAAACGAGATTTTGTAATTTTATTTGAATATTTATTGAATTAAATAAATATTTTTCGATATTGGATTAAATAAGTAATTGATGAAATTGTTGTAGATTAATTTAATTATATGTGTTATATTTATTAAATTAATGTGGATAATTTTATTATTCAAAGTATGTATTTATGTGAGCTTACTGAATTAAATAAAATATTTAAGAAGCATAATGTTATTTTAATTAATTTAATAATTTATTAGAGAATTAATAATTTGACATAATTAATAAATGATAAAATAAATTATGTGACTGTGTGAATTAATGAGAAATTATTATATTTTATTTAAAATAAATTAAATTAAATGTTTGATTTATTGTGTAAATGGGTGTGCCATTATTAAACTATAATATAAGAAAATTATCAAATTAAATGGGATTGTATTTTTAAGAATAACCAAACGTAGCCCTTTGGGAAGTTGGGAGCAGTTAACTTGTGATTGGGTTAACTGACCACAACTGCGTCAGTTCTTATATTTTCATACGCCTTCTTTTATTTTCTAAGTCTGAAAAAAAAAGCAAGTTTACAGAGAGAATTAGAGGATTTTAGAGAATTAGAGAAACAATGAGAATTATTGTGATATTGTAGAAGAACGTGAAGAGTTATAAGAATTATTTTAGGGTAATCTCTTCAACCCAGTTTTATTTACGTCATTAAAGTTTTTATAAAATAATGGTTTTCAAGTCTCTGATTCAAGTCTTTGTATTTGCTAAGAGTAATAATTGTGTGTGTGTGTGTGTGTGTGTATATATATATATATATATATATATATATATATGATAATGTGCCATTATAACATATTTTTATTATATATGTATGTTTTCATAATATTAATTTCATAAAAATATGTCGTATATAGTTCTTCAAAGTTACGGAGTACAAAAATATGACCATATGACCCTTACGTACAATTTAATACGTTAATCATATGTTATATCATAAATTTTATACTTGTGTATAATTATGTATATTAAAACGAAGAAAATATAATTCGAATGGACAGATTTAGTGTTATAACGAACCCGTAGTGTCAATTTTATGTTTTATATTTAAAAACTTTTAAAATCACCAAGAACATGAAATTACATGTTTTGATTCTAGAAATTATATATTTTAACTTGTTAAAATCATGCTAGAAAGGTTGATTAATGATTATGTGTATAAAATAATGTTTGGGTATGTCTAATTTCATGTGTGAGATAAGAAATTGGTAAATATTGGCATGTTCTACATTTTTCGCGAACTGCAGTTTTTGGAACTGGTTCGCCGCGCTGCAGCGCCGGCTACAGGTATAACACTCACGCCGCAGCGCCAGCCACGCCGCAGTGCCATTGACTAGGCCGCACCGCAGCGCCAACCACAAGATTGATGGTGGCGCCGCAGTGCCACTCTGCAGTTTGTCCAAGAATGAGCATTTTAGTGGTTTTATTGTAGGGACTGTAATAGTAACCTAATCTAATGATCATAAAAATGTGTTAGTCATATAATGTGGTGATTAAATAGATCCTTAACATGTTAATAAGGCAATTACATGTTTAATTAAATTGTTGAACGCGTAGTTAGCTTGTTGTTCATGTAGTGTAATACTATGTGAAAACAAATGTGGTAAATTGACTAAGTATAGTCATAATCCGTGTTAGACAAAAAGAATGAACTTGTGATGACTAGTTACGTTATAATTGACTGGTATTGTGAATATGAATTGTATGTAGGATTAAATCGAGGAACGTGTATAATTAACGTGTAACCTACGCACGAGGCAAGTTTCCTAACCCTACTTGTTATCGTTATTAAAGTTTATAAACCTTACCTCTTTACATTGAGCAAATTCTAGACTTATATTCTATATTGATCAAGCCTGGTTAATTATTGATCAAGTTCAATATGTTATATTAAAGGTTATTAATCTTTTCAAAGTATGATTTCTGTTATATAATTCTTATTCCATTGTATACCTCTTGAGTTATTATTCAATTTGATATCAATTATTGTTGAGCCTTGTAAGACTAGTGATCCTTATTGATTCCACTAGTCCATAGTTGATGAACGTTCTAAATTTCAGAACCCTTATTGAATTTATCCAAACCAAACTTCTTTTGGTGCAGACTCTATTGTCAAACTTAGATGAACAACCCTATATAAGGGATTACTTATGAGTTAGCGTTAAGATATTGTGCACAGTATGGTACTAAGGGCTGATCCCCCTAAGTACGAGTAGAAGAGTCCATAGTCTTATGACTGTTAAAGGTTTCAAGTATAACCCTTGATAAACTGGGACATAGTTCAAGGTCTTATGAATCTCAGAAGTTCTTTTGATTCTTATTATTCAATTTAGATTCAAAAGTTAAGTTTTTATTTCAGAAGTCTTTGATTCACTCGCATGTTATTACATTGTTGTTTCCTTATTATACTTGTGGGCAATCGTGCTCACTCTTGCGTAATAATAACATTGCAGTTAAGAACAAAAGGTCCGACGAGCCTTCTACTAGCGAAGGCAAGGGAAGATTAACAAGTGATGAATACGTGTTATTTATGTAATTATGTATTTATGTTTTAGGCTTATGTTAATGTTGTGTAACACTATTATTTGTTTATATTTCCGCATTTGAGATTTAAGGTTAGTATGACCTGGAATTTATGTATTTATTTTAGATTATATAACTTTTTAAGGAGAGGATTTATTTATATCTATTTATGCTTTCAATTATTATGGGTAGATAGACATATGATGTTTGTTTAGTGAACACCCAATCATATGGGAATTGAACTACTCGGATTTGGGGGTATCACAATTTTAAGTGGTTCAGAGACTCGAGCTCCTAATCCATTCTTCTGCTTTCAACTAGCAGGATTTCCACTAAGGAATAGCAGCACCCTGAAACACTAATATTCCTTCAAGGCCAACAGCCTTAGAACTTTAGTTCACTAAGAACTCTTCAAGGCCAGCAGCCTTGGAACTTCTCTAGTTCCCTCAGAACTCTTCAAGCCCAGCAGGCTTGGAACTTCATTAAGTCCCTCCGGACAAGGACCCCTCAGGCCCTGGCTTCTTGTTGTTGTTGATGTTGTTGTTGGTGGTGCTGAGCTACTAAGATGTCTTTAAGATTGAACATTTTATGTACTTAGTAGCTTGGCATAGTCCTCTTGGCATTCTGCTTTGAGTCTGGACTACTTCTTCTTTGGTGCAGCTGATCTTCATTCTGTTTTGCTCATCTTCATACGATGTTAGCTGTGCACCATCACCATTTGGGTTTGCTAAGTGTTTGAGCTTTTGGTAGACTTTGTCTGGCACTTAGCAATCCCTGAACCCTTCTTAACTGATTTGCAGACATGGTTCTGTACTTGTTCTGTTTCAGCTTTTGATTCATGGTGATTCATATAGTGGGTCTCTGGATCTTCTATAGGCTCTGCCACTCTTCTGAATGCTATCTTCTTGTCCTTCTCGACTTTTAGCTCAGCTGCCATCTTCAGTGGCATTCTCATCTTTGTTGAGTGAAGCTTTAGTCTGTTCAAGTCCTTCTTCAAAGCTGCTTCACTTCCACCTTCGTAGTCTCACTGTCATTGAGACTTGTTCTGTTAAGCTCCGTGGAACTCATAGAGTCAACAATAGCATTCCAAAAAGTCAGCGATTCTACTACTTAGCATTCATCAGAAACTCTTGATCTTTGAAGCTCTGGCAAATTTATACTCCTGCCCAATTTTCCCGTTGGTATATAGCCGTTGAAAGCTATTATAATTGCTTCGCAGATCTCGAGTTTTTTGGTGTAGACTGCAGATGTGACATGACATAGCTTTCTGACACTACAGTCTACTGTTTCACCTACCCCGTCAGAGATGTCACTTTGATGTCTCGGGCATGTAATCGACTTTATTTCATCCTTATGATTTCTCAATCAGAGGTTGTCCTTTTGCATCGGTGCTCTCAATAAGCTCTATTCGAATATCAATCTTCAGATTGAACCGTTGCTAATGCTTTAATCTTCAGTTGACCGAACTCTATAATTCTGATGCATAATTTCTAAAACCTGATCGTAGTGTCTTGTTGAATGTTGCTCATTGACGGGTTGAGACAACACTACGATCCTGAAGAGTGTTCATCGAATTTTCAATGTAGAACACCTCTTCCTTTACTTGTACAGTGTTTCAACACTTCTTTTTGCCTCAACTGCTCTCAAATACTGATGGCTTGACTCCTTGTTCTGGCCACTTCTAAATAGCAAGACACTTCAAATTTGTTGCATGCCCAGCTCGCTTTCTTCTTATGATCTCCCATTCACATATCATCAATGGACTGACCCAATGCTTAATCACTTTAGCCTTGTTCTTCATAGGCTGACCAGTATCTTTGTGTACACTCCATTAGTTCCTTCTTTGTTTGGCAAACACTACGATCCTGGTTACTTCCAAGATCGTTGTCTTCTGTTCACTTGATAGCTACTGCACATGCTGACTTTCCTTAGTCAGTTACTTTGATTGAAGTCTTCTTCTGATCAACTTGTGGAAGACTTCAACTTGAATGGCTCACAACTCAATCTGAATGTTGATTGGGTTGGTGCTTAGATCTTCTGTTAGCTTGCATGCCATTCATTGAGTGATCTCTGGTTTCCTTCAGGTTGGATGTAACTTTACATCTTAGACCAAAGGCTTCATACTTTGGATATTCCGGGAGTGCTCATTTGTTAACAGTCGTATTTGCTCTATGATTTTTCCTTGGCATTGTGAGCACCTCTATTGAGGCCTTAGTTCTGCACTCTACGATTCAGCTTTGACTGTGCAGTCACTACGTCTCCGAGATCAGATCTTGACACTCTACGATTTTTATCTTTATGCTTATTGTCTTCATCTGATCTTACTAGACAATGATCTCTGCCTCTGATATGATCAGTAGACTCTACGACTCCGAGTGTAGTCTAAGATTATTGACTTGGTTTCGGCAGATGCTCGGTCAGCTCGTAGACATGCTGTCTCTACGATTTTGAACATGACTTCCTCAGCAGACTACGGCTCCAAGGAAGTTCTTCTCGACACACTACGATCCTTCCTCGTCTCTCTTGGAAGTCTACGAACTCCAAGATTTTCTATCTTGCAGACTATGATTCTGCGTTAATAGCTCTCGAGTTTTTCTTGACTCTCCTGGTAGACTACAATTTCTGGTGCAGTGCTCGACGATCAGATAAGCCTATCTATTACATTATATGTAACAATCCAGATTTTTAATTATAATATTTAAATATTTATTGAATTATATAAATATTTAATGGATATATTTATCGTGCATAAATATTTGTTTGTTTTGATTTGAGTTGATTAATTAATTATTTAATAAATAATTAATGAGTTAAGGAAATTCTGAGATACTATTCTAATTTAATAATTAAGTTAGAAAGTTATAATATTATGAATTGTTATTAGAATTAATTAAATTAAGTATGAAAACTTAATTAATTAGAAGTGTGACAAATAACTTTATTATAAGTGGTTATTAAAATAAATTAAAGTAGTTTTAATTTATTTTGCCAAACAAGCCTTAAATATATATTAAGTCTTTAATTTTAAAGCGTTTTGCCAAACGGAGCCTTATGAATTTTGGATTTTTAAATTTGATTTATTAATAAAATAAAGTAAATAAAGAAAATATAAATAATGTATAATAATTTGTGGTAACCGCTGTTTTAATAATGCCATTAGTGGCGTCAGTTTTAAAACTTTTGAAAAGATACGTTAGTTTATTTTAGTTACATCTAATCTATTTGGCTAAAGCCTAAGAGAGAAAAGGGAAGAAGAAAGAAAAGTTTCATAAAGTTTGAGAGAGTTTGAGAGAAAGACAAGTCTATGATTCCAAAGCCACCAAAACAAATTCTCAGTGTTTAACAAGGATTTCTTAAGCAACAAAAAGTATGTTACATAACCTTAACATATATGTTTTACGTTATAATCTCTAAGTCTCTGTGTTTTTGAATTTGACGGTAACATAAAATTCTTTACAAACTTTCTGTAAAACCATGATTTTATAATTGGTTAGGAAATTATGTGTATTTATAATTTTAATGGTTATACTAGCATAAATGTATATATATGTTGTATGCTAAAATACGTTCAAAGAGAAAGAAGAAATTAGTTTTACAATGGACATGAGGACGAACATGAACATGTTTTGGAGTATAACAAAATTAGTATTTTATCGTATGCTAATTGTGAAATTGAAGCTTATGTATGTTAATTGGGTATGAATTTCAGAGAATCGTACTTTAAAGTAATCAAGTTTGGGTTATTATTGATATTACAGTGTTAAACAACGTTAACAATGGAGTTTTTCTTAAAAACAGTGTTTTCAAATAATGAAGTTTTCTAAAATAGTTGTTTAATTGTTGGTAATTGTTATATGGATGATTGTTAAACGTTTATGTGTAGTTTGCGATGAAGTTATGGATGTTAATTAGTGTTAGAATTGAAGTAATAGACAAAAAAATTAGTTGTTCTGTTCTTCGTGGTTGGGTTCTGCGAGTTTCGGCGCCCCAGCGTCAAAATTCACGCCCCAGCGCCAAATTTCGCGCCCTGGTGCCAAGGTTTGCGCCCCAGCTCCAAAACGGGCCAGTAGCTCACGCCCCAGCGCTGTAGCTCGCGCCCCAGCGCCGGAAAAGTGGTCTGGGTTGGATATTTTTGACCTCCTGTAGTAAAATGTCCATAACTTCCTCATACTAACTCCGATTGAGGTGATTCAAGATGATCCAGAACGAGGACGAGTAGACCTACAACTTTTGTTCTTTAAGTGTTTAAATTTAAGGTCATTAGGATGGGTCAAAATGGTCATCTTTAGGACTGTTGTGTTTTTAGAGGCAATCGGAGGGTGTCAGACATGCACTTATGCATGTGTCGTGCTCCAGACCATAAAAGATGTTGTCCTAAGTTACAAAACATGAATAATAGTAAATATAATGATGTTTAACATTAATATATGATGTATTAGATGAGTTATAGAAGCATAGTAAGCATATACAAGAGAGGCAAATCTGGCGTGTGACGAATGAACATCGAAATGTCGTGCCATGTGTTAATGAACTTAAAAAGTGTTTCAATTCCATTGAAATGGATATTATAAGATATGAAATGGGTTTAATATAAAACCAATAAGTAGTCCTAGCAAGACTTAAGCACTTGAATGAACTGCGAAAATGAAATATAGGGAGAAATAAGTTGAAAGTTAACATAATTAAGTTGAACATTGTGTATTTATGATAGGAAGGGTTATGAGACGTAGAGTAGAGTTTACATTACAATTACTATGTGTTATTATATGACTAATATTTGATGTGTATGATTATATAATTACGTAGGGCACGTGAAGTGCAGATAGCTGCAAGCTGTTAAACTATTATTGGTAAACAACGATCAAGGCAAGTCTTTCGGTTCCTATTTTCTACGTGGACTTGATGAACTGTTTTAAATTTCATGATATGTTATGCATGTTGAATCATGAAATGTTAAAGTCAATATATGACTGCATTGTTTTGGCTAAGTAATGATGATTGAGTAAGGAACTCAATCTTTATATTTGCTATGTGAATTAAAAGCATGTTTAATGAGATGTATATCGAGCATGTTATTATGTGTTATGTGATGCATGAAAACTGTTAGACTTTACTGGGCTGTCGAGCTCACTCTTGCAAATAACCACTTTTGCAGGTCAAGATTTTAAGGTCAAGATACGTGCTTTGTGAGTTATAGAGATCTATATTCACGAAGATTACTTATGTTTTATGAGAAATGTATTTCATATTTTGAACGTAACATGTTGTTGAAATGTATGTTGAGCTATCTAATGTGTATGAATATTTAGTTATGATGTAAGACTTTGTATAGTTATTTTGTTTTAACGATTCATGACATAAGATTGAATCAAAGAGATGTAATGTAATGGTTGCGATTCAAGGCAAGAAAGAAGGAAATGTATAAAAGTTTTAAATATTTCGCAATTTTATTAAGTTTACCATCGAATAATGATGTATTATTTAGAGGTTGAATGTATGGTTAACGACCGAAGTCGGAATTTAAATTGTATAGATTTTGGGGTCGTTACAGTTGGTATCAAAGCTGTAGGTTATAAACCTTAGGTAGGAGTACCGTAGGCTATAACCTTAGAGAAGAGAGGTGAATATAATGAAAGAATAAGCTCAAATAGAGTTTGAACAATAAGAAGTAATTTAAGCAATTTATAAAGAGGGGTTTTAAACTTGCGTGAAAGGATTCAAAGAAGAATCTCGCAGAGTTATCAGGAATATGAATGTGGGGTTACCCAAATCCAATAATAAGGATGTAATGTGATAATAAATAGACAGTGTCTATAAGAAGAATGATAAAGAAGTTAAGAAAAGAGAGTTTTATCTAAGTATGGTGCAATTGTACTCTTTAGTAGTTGATGTATGGTATCTGGGCTAAACGATTCCTTCATAGAGCAGAGGTATATACGAACTAGCAACTCGAAACCTAGTTTGTTGGTTGTTTGTAGGAAACCACTCAGCGTACCATATTGAAACTGTTAGAGACTCGATGTGTACCAAGTGTAGAAATGGACACGTATGATGAAAGTGTAGAACTCGAATGAAATTTTGAGCGATGTAACTGAAGTTAGGAATTCTTAAAGTAAGAATTATTATATAAACAAGAAGATTCAAAGAAGAATCTTGAAGAGAAATAAAGGTAAGAAATGGGAGTTTCCTAACTCTAATAGCCAAGATAACGAATAATGTCGTAAATGATGAAAAAGAGAAAGAATGAGGATCGTAAAACAAAACGATCACGAGTTAACAAAAGAATTTTACGAGAGATGATTATAGAATAAGGTCACGACGTGATCTGTTTAAGTTACAAAAGAAAGATGGTCTATAATGTTTGAATGATTATAGCTTAATGCTATGAAGATGGTGTACTATGAAATAGTACGAGATAACTCATGAGGAGTTATAGATGATGTGATATGAGGAATTCGTATCGAGTAAAGAGCAAGTTAAAAGAAAGATAGAGTTAGTTGGGATTTCAATTGAGGTCACATGTGGTGGCTGAGTTGTACGAACCTTTGTATGGGTGAGGGTTTTGTGCTTGCACTCAGTTTATCACATTGATAATCATTGGAATGTTTGTGTCGCGCTATTTGCTATATGCATGTTGAGAAGGTGATTCTTTTCTCATGTGTATAACAGATAGGTAGAGTGTAGTTAGAGAATATTATAAGGTTAAGTGCGAGTTCTTAAAACTCATACTTATGGTAGGTTCGTGACTCATAATTATATGGTATGTTTTTGAACCCCTCAGCGAATGGACGCCTATGGTCTGACTAGGATAAGTTCTTAAACTCATATGATTGTGGCAACTTCCTGAACTCATAACGTGTGGTAAGTTTGACGAACTGGGGTATAGATAAGTGTAAATAGAGTATTGAGGATGATAGGAATAGATAGACCAATTAAGCAATGGATCATTATAGAAAGTGAAGTTGATGGTGAAGCATAGGTAATCTAAATCTACTAGCTATGCTAGAATTTCGAAATTTATTGACTTCGTGCTGATGTTTACACTTCTATTTTCTTGAAAAACATTGGATCAAATAATGGAACCAGTGAGTTTTAACAACAATACTGTTATTCGTATGTCTATGCTAATTGCTTCGGCTAGACAAAAATTATTTACAATATATCAAAATGTATTTTATATCATTAATGCATCATGTAACCTGGTGCAAGGATGATAAAAACGATGGAGTCATCAATGCAGTATTACCTAGTGTTGGATGTGATCTAAGGATCGTCAGCCCACTATGGTATGATGTAGTATGATAAAATCACCAAATGACGGAATCCTCAACGGACTGTAAATACAGTGCGGTATCATGACGTCATAAAAAGATTTTTGATATTTCTTTGAGATATGAGAATTCATATGTATGTATATGTATATTTCGATTGACGTCTGAATTGTTGTAGAAGTCTATGCTATTTAATTCAGCTAGACGAATATTGAAAGATGTTCATGAAATTCGAGAGTTTCTTGAGAAGTTATGCCAAACCAAATTATTTTGGTGCGGATTCAGATGTTGAAAAGTTGAGATGAACAACCCTTTTATAGGGGATTACGCGGAGGCGTTGAGATGTTTGTGCACAATACATTGTACGAATGACTGATCACCCTAACTACGAGGAGTCCCTATAGTCTTCTGACTGTTAAAGTTTAAGTTGAAAGATTACTTATAACTATGGACATACGCATAGCGTTTAAATGTTTGTGCACACTACATCGTACGAAAGGGCTTAACACCCTAAGTACGGGGGTCCTTGTAGTCTTATGACTGTTAAAGTTGAATTTGAAAGATTACTTGCAACTGTGGACATAGTTTGTGGTCTTATGACCCTCAGCATGATTTGAAATCTTTTAAATTCCTGTTATTCATATCGCTTCCCAATTATTGAGCAATTGTGGAAGATTCTTGGTATTCTAAAAGGTGAATATGGTAAGGATGATATTCCTTAGAAAGAAGTGAGTCATAGAATACGACACTGAATGATGAATATGTCGAATAAGTGAGAAAAGAGATTTTGAAGTCAGAAGGATATGAGTTATTAAAGAATAATGTGAAACTTTTAATAGAAAATTTAATAATTGTATGATTGTAGAATGATCTTTGTGGAATAAGTTGTTATAGAACCTAAGGAATGAATGAAGTAGTAATGTAAAATCTAATTTGATAGAATGAATGAATAAAAATTAATAAATAAAATTTCGAGAACGAAATTCTTAGAAGAAAGGGTGAATGTAATATTCCGAGTGTTGATGATAACGATCCTTAGAAAAGGAAATGAATGGGTTAAAAGGTATATAATACTCAAAATATAATTGAGTTCAAATAAATGATAATGATCCTTAGAAAAGGAAATGAATGGGTTAAAAGGTATATAATACTCAAAATATAATTGAGTTCAAATGAAAGTTATGAAATGAAACCTAGAATTTGTTAGGTAATGAATATAGCAGGAAATATAAAATCTATATTTAGGTAAAATGATGAAAGATTTCTCTGAGTTATTTGTGTAATTTGTGTCTTCGATTCTAGGAACAGAATCTTTGTAAGTAGGGAAGATTGTAACGAATGAGTGGTTTGAGTTGTGATTCTGAGGACAGAATCCTTGTAAGGAGGGAATGATGTAACAATCCAGATTTTTAATTATAATATTTAAATATTTATTGATTTATATAAATATTTAATGGATGTATTTATCGTGCATAAATGTTTGTTTGTTTTGATTTGAGTTGATTAATTAATTATTTAATAAATAATTAATGAGTTAAGGAAATTCTGAGATACTATTCTAATTTAATAATTAAGTTAGAAAGTTATAATATTATGAATTGTTATTAGAATTAATTAAATTAAGTATGAAAACTTAATTAATTAGAAGTGTGACAAATAACTTTATTATAAGTGGTTATTAAAATAAATTAAAGTAATTTTAATTTATTTTTGCCAAACAAGCCTTAAATATATATTAAGTCTTTAATTTTAAAGCGTTTTGCCAAACGGAGCCTTATGGATTTTGGATTTTTAAATTTGATTTATTAATAAAATAAAGTAAATAAAGAAAATATAAATAATGTATAATAATTTGTGGTAACCGCTGTTTTAATAATGCCATTAGTGGCGTCAGTTTTAAAACTTTTGAAAAGATACGTTAGTTTATTTTAGTTACATCTAATCTATTTGGCTAAAGCCTAAGAGAGAAAAGGGAAGAAGAAAGAAAAGTTTCATAAAGTTTGAGAGAGTTTGAGAGAAAGACAAGTCTGTGATTCCAAAGCCACCAAAACAAATTCTCAGTGTTTAACAAGGATTTCTTAAGCAACAAAAAGGTATGTTACATAACCTTAACATATATGTTTTACGTTATAATCTCTAAGTCTCTGTGTTTTTGAATTTGACGGTAACATAAAATTCTTTACAAATTTTCTGTAAAACCATGATTTTATAATTGGTTAGGAAATTATGTGTATTTATAATTTTAATGGTTATACTTGCATAAATGTATATATATGTTGTATGCTAAAATACGTTCAAAGAGAAAGAAGAAATTAGTTTTACAATGGACATGAGGATGAACATAAACATGTTTTGGAGTATAACAAAATTAGTATTTTATCGTATGCTAATTGTGAAATTGAAGCTTATGTATGTTAATTGGGTATGAATTTCAGAGAATCGTACTTTAAAGTAATCAAGTTTGGGTTATTATTGATATTACAGTGTTAAACAACGTTAACAATGGAGTTTTTCTTAAAAACAGTGTTTTTAAATAATGAAGTTTTCTAAAATAGTTGTTTAATTGTTGGTAATTGTTATATGGATGATTGTTAAACGTTTGTGTAGTTTGCGATGAAGTTATGGATGTTAATTAGTGTTAGAATTGAAGTAATAGACAAAAAAATTAGTTGTTTTGTTCTTCGTGGTTGGGTTCTGCGAGTTTCGGCGCCCCAACGTCAAAATTCACGCCCCAGCGCCAAATTTCGCGCCCTGGCGCCAAGGTTTGCGCCCCAGCACCAAACGGGCCAGTAGCTCGCGCCCCAACGCTGTATCTCACGCCCCAGTGTGGTAGCTCGCGCCCCAGCGCCACTGTTCCGCACCCCGGCGCCGAAAAAGTGGTCTGGGTTGGACAATTTTAACCTCCTTTAGCAAAATGACCATAACTTCCTCATACTAACTCTGATTGAGGTGATTCAAGATGATCCGGAACGAGGACGAGTAAACCTACAACTTTCGTTCTTTAAGTTTTTACATTTAAGGTCATTAGGATGGGTCATAATGGTCATCTTTAGGACTGTTCTGTTTTCGGAGGCAATCGGAGAGTGTCAGACATGCACATATGCATGTGTCGTGCTCCAGACCATAAAAGATGTTGTCCTAAGTTATAAAACATGAATAATAGTAAATATAATGATGTTTAACATTAATATATGATGTATTAGATGAGTTATAGAAGCATAGTAAGCATACACAAGAGAGGCAAATCTGGCGTGTGACGAATGAACATCGAAACGCTGTGCCAAGTGTTAATGAACTTAAAAAGTGTTTCAATTCCATTGAAATGGATATTATAAGATATGAAATAGGTTTAATATATAACCAATAAGTAGTCCTAGCAAGACTTAAGCACTTGAATGAACTGCAAAAATGAAATATATGGAGATATAAGTTGAAAGTTAACATAATTAAGTTGAACATTGTGTATTTATGATAGGAAGGGTTATGAGAAGTATAGTAGAGTTTATATTACAATTACTATGTGTTGTTATGTGACTAATATTTGATTTGTATGATTATATAATTGCGTAGGGCACGTGAAGTGCAGATAGCTGCAAGCTGTTAAACTATTATTGGTAAACAACGATCAATGCAAGTCTTTCGGTTCCTATTTTCTACGTGGACTTGATGAACTGTTTTAAATTGCATGATATGTTATGCATGTTGAATCATGAAATGTTAAAGTCAATATATGACTGCATTGTTTTGGCTAAGTAATGATGATTGAGTAAGGAACTCAGTCTTTATATTTGTTATGTGAATTAAAAGCATGTATGCCATATTACTTTAATGAGATGTATATCGAGCATGTTATTATGTGTTATGTGATGCATGAAAACTGTTAGACTTTGCTGGGCTGTCGAGCTCACTCTTGCAAATAACCACTTTTGCAGGTCAAGATTTTAAGGTAAAGATACGTGCTATGTGAGTTATAGAGATCTATATTCACGAAGATTACTTATGTTTTGTGAGAAATGTATTTCATATTTTGAACGTAACATGTTGTTGAAATGTAAGTTGAGGTATCTAATGTATATGGATATTTAGTTATGATGTAAGACTTTGTATAGTTATTTTGTTGTAACGATTCATGACATAAGATTGAATCAAAGAGATGTAATGTAATGGTTGCGATTCAGGGCAAGAAAGAAGGAAATGTATAAAAGTTTTAAATATTTTACAATTTTATTAAGTTTAACATCGAATAATGATGTATTATTTAGAGGTTGAATATATGGTTAACGACCGAAGTCAAGATTTAAATTGTATAGATTTTGGGGTCGTTACAAAAATTGTCCAACCCAAACCACTTTTCCGGCGCCGGGGCGCGGAACAGTGGCGCTGGGGCGCGAGCTACAGCGCTGGGGCGCGAGATACAGCGCTGGGGCGCGAGCTACTGGCCCGTTTTGGCGCTGGGGCGCAAACCTTGGCGCCAGGGCGCGAAATTGGCAATGGGGCATGAATTTTGACGCTGGGGCGCCGAAACTCGCAGAACCCAACCACGAAGAACAGAACAACTAATTTTTTTGTCTATTACTTCAATTCTAACACTAATTAACATCCATAACTTCATCGCAAACTACACATAAACGTTTAACAATCATCCATATAACAATTACCAACAATTAAACAACTACTTTAGAAAACTTCATTATTTGAAAACACTGTTTTTAAGAAAAACTCCATTGTTAATGTTGTTTAACATTGTAATATCAATAATAACCCAAACTTGATTACTTTAAAGTACGATTCTCTGAAATTCATACCCAATTAACATACATAAGCTTCAATTTCACAATTAGCATACGATAAACTACTAATTTTGTTATACTCCAAAACATGTTCATGTTCATCCTCATGTCCATTGTAAAACTAATTTCTTCTTTCTCTTTGAACTTATTTTAGCATACAACATATATATACATTTATGCTAGTATAACCATTAAAATTATAAATACACATAATTTCCTAACCAATTATAAAATCATGGTTTTACAGAAAGTTTGTAAAGAATTTTATGTTACCGTCAAATTCAAAAACACAGAGACTTAGAGATTATAACGTAAAACATATATGTTAAGGTTATGTAACATACCTTTTTGTTGCTTAAGAAATCTTTGTTAAACACTGAGAATTTGTTTTGGTGGCTTTGGAATCACAGACTTGTCTTTCTCTCAAACTCTCTCAAACTTTATGAAACTTTTCTTTCTTCTTCCCTTTTCTCTCTTAGCCTTTAGCCAAATAGATTAGATGTAACTAAAATAAACTAACGTATCTTTTCAAAAGTTTTAAAACTAACGCCACTAATGGCATTATTAAAACAGCGGTTACCACAAATTATTATACATTATTTATATTTTCTTTATTTACTTTATTTTATTAATAAATCAAATTTAAAAATCCAAAATTCATAAGGCTCCGTTTGGCAAAACGCTTTAAAATTAAAGACTTAATATATATTTAAGGCTTGTTTGGCAAAATAAATTAAAACTACTTTAATTTATTTTAATAACCACTTATAATAAAGTTATTTGTCACACTTCTAATTAATTAAGTTTTCATACTTAATTTAATTAATTCTAATAACAATTCATAATATTATAACTTTCTAACTTAATTATTAAATTAGAATACTATCTCAGAATTTTCTTAACTCATTAATTATTTATTAAATAATTAATTAATCAACTCAAATCAAAATAAACAAACATTTATGCATGATAAATACATTCATTAAATATTTATATAATTCAATAAATATTTAAATATTATAATTAAAAATTCGGATTGTTATAGTTTTGACCTCCTGTGGTAAAATGGCCATAACTTCCTCATACGAACTTCGATTGAGGTGATTCAAGATGATCCGGAACGAGGACAAGTAGACCTACAACTTTCGTTCTTTAAGTTTTTAAATTTAAGGTCACTAGGATGGGTCAAAATGGTCATCTTTACGACTATTGTATTTTCAGAGGCAATCGGAGGGTGTCAGACACGCACAGATGCATGTGTCGTGCTCCAGACCATAAAAGATGTTGTCCTAAGTTACAAAACATGAATAACAGTAAATATAATGATGTTTAACATTAATATATGATGTATTAGATGAGTTATAGAAGCATAGTAAGCATACACAAGAGATGCAAATCTGGCGTGTGACGAATGAACATCGAAACGCCGTGCCAAGTGTTAATGAACTTAAAAAGTGTTTCAATTCCATTGAAATGGATATTGTAAGATATGAAATGGGTTTAATATAAAACCAATAAGTAGTCCTAACAAGACTTAAGCACTTGAATGAACTGCGAAAATGAAATATAGGGAGATATAAGTTGAAAGTTAACATAATTAAGTTGAACATTGTGTATTTATGATAGGAAAGGTTATGAGACGTAGAGTAGAGTTTACATTACAATTACTATGTGTTGTTATGTGACTAATATTTGATGTGTATGATTATATAATTGCGTAGGGCACGTGAAGTGTAGATAGCTGCAAGCTGTTAAACTATTATCGGTAAACAACGATCAAGGCAAGTCTTTCGGTTCCTATTTTCTACGTGGACTTGATGAACTGTTTTAAATTGCATGATATGTTATGCATGTTGAATCATGAAATGTTAAAGTCAATATATGACTGCATTGTTTTGGCTAAGTAATGATGATTGAGTAAGGAACTCAATCTTTATATTTGCTATATGAATTAAAAGCATGTATGCCATGTTACTTTAATGAGATGTATATCGAGCATGTTATTATGTGTTATGTGATGCATGAAAACTGTTAGACTTTGCTGGGCTGTCGAGCTCACTCTTGCAAATAACCACTTTTACAGGTCAAGATTTTAAGGTAAAGATACGTGCTATATGAGTTATAGAGATCTATATTCACGAAGATTACTTATGTTTTATGAGAAATGTATTTCATATTTTGAATGTAACATGTTGTTGAAATGTAAGTTGAGCTATCTAATGTATATGGATATTTAGTTATGATGTAAGACTTTGTATAGTTATTTTGTTGTAACGATTCATGACATAAAATTGAATCAAAGAGATGTAATGTAATGGTTGCGATTCAGGGCAAGAAAGAAGGAAATGTATAAATGTTTTAAATATTCCGCAATTTTATTAAGTTTAACATCGAATAATGATGTATTATTTAGAGGTTGAATGTATGGTTAACGACCGAAGTCGGGATTTAAATTGTATAGATTTTGGGGTCGTTACAGAACCTGTGACACCCCCAAATCCCGGTACTTCATTACCTCAAGATTTGGTGTTCACGTAATCAAAACATTCATTTCTAACTACCCAATCATAATAGAATTGAATAATAAAAGAAAACCTGCCCATGCAGGATTAAACTTAAATAAAAAAAATCTCATAGGTTATCCAACCTTTAACAACAATCATTCAAATGCGGAAAATTAAATAACTTCATTACAATCTTTAAATCAAATTCTGAAAGTAAACTATCAAAACTATTACAAGTCTTCAGTATTTATTCATCTTTCCTTTTCCATTACTGGTGCTAGGTACGTCACCCGTTTCAACTTTAGATGTAAGAAATTTTACAGGTAAGAGTGAGCAAACAAGACCCACTTGAAATAACAATAAGTAAATCTTTAAACTTTCACATCAATTGCCAATATTAGGCTCAATAGAACTGAACAATATATTCTATTAACTTTCTGAAAATTATAACATTCACTGATGGTCTAATGACCATGAATCATGTCCACAGTTATAAGTAATCTTTCAACTTTAACTTTAACAGTCATAAGACAATAAGGACTCCACGTACTTAGGGGGATCAACCCTTCGTACAATGTATTGTGCACAACCATTTTAACGCTAAGCGTAAACCTCTATTAAAAGAGTTGTTCATCTCAGTATTTAGAATACAAGTCCGCACCAAAGTAAGTTTGGTTTGGATAAGTTTTCAAGGTAATTTGGAGTTCAACGGACATCAACTAAGGATTAGTTGAGTACAAGATAATAACACTATGTTATTGAATGATCATACTGAATAAACATTTCGTTCTAAGTTCATGCTTTAGGAATAATCTAATAGCATAACAATTGAATAACTTATCATACCTTGCTTTGAACAACGTTAAGCTAAGGTTACATCTTAGAATTTAATATCAAGCATGCACAACAAATAATAACTTGCACGATAAACTAAAGGTACTTGTATGCTAATATAACAAGTTTAGAGTTAAGAAAACTTGCACAATTATAAAAGTAGAGTTAAAGAACTTGCATAAGTGTAACATAACAGTGAAAAGTAACCTTACTGAATAATAAAGTAGCAAAGGTTAGGGAACTTGCCTCATGTGTAGGTTAAACAATTACTATTCACGTTCACCCCAAGTCCTACACATACCATATGCATTGACAATACACATTAGTTACACTAACATTACCTTTATGAGTTCCTTTATTACTCTTAGTATAGCTACTAACTAAGTTTAAGTTTAAACAACATCACATCTTTCATGAACATTACTTTTTAGCTTTATTACAACTACTTAAATGATCATGCCATTGCACCACATGTACATTAACAACTTGATACAACATCCTAATACATGTCCAACTTGTTATCATTAAGTTATACTAATACCCAAAGGGTTGCACTTGCATTCGTGCATCCCGACGCCCTCCGATTGACTCCAAATACACAACAGTCCTAAAGATGGCCATTTTGACTCTTGTTACAGACCTCAAATTAAATAACTTAAAGAATGAAAGTTGTAGGTCTACTCGTCCTCTTTCCGAATCATCTTGAATTACCTCAATCGGAGTTCGTATGAAAACGTTATGGCCATTTTACTACAGGAGGTCAAAACTGCCCAACTAGGACACTTTTCCGGCGCCGAGGCGCGGAACAGTGGCGCTGGGGCGCGAATTTTGACGCTGGGGCGCCGTAACTCACAGAACCAACCCAGAAAGACAGAGCAAAGCTACTGTCTAATTTATTTTTAACGGTCAATGACATCCAACAACATATATAACTTCATGAAAATTACACATAAAAGTTAACAATCAACTATATACTAATTATCAACCACTAATCAACACCATCATAACTAATTATTTGAAAACACTCCTTTTAAAACAAAAACTCCATTGACGAAATATCAATTTGCAGTGAATGTAATTTACACTGTTATTAACCAATTTTGATTCCTTTGAAATACAAGTATACCAATATATATCCCAATTAACATGTATAGTCCAATTTCTCAGTTTGCATACAATTATATATATAACCTTTGATAGATTCTACACTCAAGTTCGTACTCACATGCTTCCACTGTGAAAAAAATCAATTTCTTGAATACGTAATTTAGCATACAACACACATATATATGCTAACTATAACAATTATAACAATAAAAACATGTAACATCATAACCAATTCTAGAACATGTTTTACAGATAATTTTTTTTTTGGTAAAAACCTTAACATAGTGAATGACTTTCAAGAACACAGACTATCAAATTCACAGTAAGTATAAAGCGTGAAACATATATGATTACATACACATAATTTAAGGTTATAAGCACCTACCTTTTTGTTAATTTTAGAAAACCTTATAAATCACTGAAGAAAATCTTGACAATCTCTGAGCTTTCCTCTCTCTGTCTCTCTCTCTCAACTATCTCAGACAAACTCCAAATTTTGATTAGGCTTAAGCCAAAATAGTATATACGTAATATTAACTAAAAGCCAACGCTTACTTTTAAAACGTATAAAACTGACGCCACACTTATTACCCTAATAATATATATCGGTTACCATATATATATTATATATTATTATTTACTTAATAAACTAAATTCAAAAGAAATCCAAAAGCCATAAGGCTTTGTTTGGCAAACCATTTAAAATAAACGGTTAATATACTTACACCTTGTTTGGCAAAACTAAATTAAAATTACTTTAATTTATTTTTAATAACTCTTTATAACATAGTTATTTGTTACACTTTATTTAATAACAATTTATTAAATAAATTACTTAATCACATAATTCAATCCACATAACACATTAATTATTTAACAAATAAATAATTAACAAATCACATTAATTATTTAGCAAATAAATAATTAACTAAATAAACTCAATCAAATTGAACAATTACTTATTCAATAATAAACATATCCAATAAATATTTATATAAATTAATAAATATTTATAACTTACATTTAAAAAAATATGGAATGTTACATCATTCCCCTCATATAAGGACTCTGTCCTCAGAATCACAACTCAAATAACACATTCGTTACATTCTTCCCTACTTACAAATATTCTGTCCTCAGAATCGAAGACACAGATTAAACAAATAACTCAGGGTATTCTTTCAACATTTTCTCTTCGAGTTTCCACGTTGCTTCTTCAGCGTTGTGGTTTCTCCATATCACCTTCATAGAAGGTATCACTTTATTCCAGAGCACTTGTTCTTTTCTGTCGACTATCTGGATAGGAACCTCTTCATAAGACAAATCTTTCTCAAACTGCAACGGTTCGTACTCGATTACGTGCTTGTAATCGGGTTTATATGGTCGTAACACCGAAATATGAAAAATATTATGAATGTTTTCCAACTCTGGAAGTAGAGCTACCTCATAAGCTACCTCTCCAACTTTTCGCAGCACTTCAAAGGGTCCTGTAACGACCCCACATTCCATACAATTTAAATCTCAACTTCGGTCGTTAACCATACATTAAATCTCTAATTTTACATCATTATTTGATGTTAAACTTAATAAAATTGCGGAATATTTAAAACTTTTATACATTTCCTTCTTCCTTGCCCTGAATCGCAACCATTACATTACATCTCTTTGATTCATTCTTATATCATGAATCGTTACAACAAAATGACTATACAAAGTCTTACATCATAACTAAATATCCATATACATTAGCTTACATTTCAACAACATGTTACGTTCAAAATATGAAATACATTTCTCATAAAACATAAGTAATCTTCGTGAATATAGATCTCTATAACTCACATAGCACGTATCTTTACCTTAAAATTTGTACCTGCAAAAGTGGTTATTTACAAGAGTGAGCTCGACAGCCCAGCAAAGTCTAACAGTTTTCATGCATCACATAACACATAATAACATGCTCGATATACATCTCATTAAAGTAACATGGCAAACATGCTTTTAATTCACATAGCAAATATAAAGATTGAGTTCCTTACTCAATCATCATTACGTAGCCAAAACAATGTAGTCATATATTGACTTTAACATTTCATGATTCAACATGCTTAACATATCATGCAATTTAAACAGTTCATCAAGTCCACGTAGAAAATAGGAACCGATAGACTTGTCTTGATCGTTGTTTACCAATAATAGCTTAACAGCTTACAGTTATATGCACTTCACGTGCCCTACACAATTATATAATCATACACATCAACTATTAGTCACATAACAACACATAGCAATTGTAATGTAAACTCTACTCCACATCTCATAATCTTTCCTATTAATAAATACACAATGGTCAATTAGGTTGTGTTAACTTTTCGACTTATGACTCACTATATTTCTTCTTAGTCAAACTCGAAGTTCAAGTGCTTAAGTCTTGCTAGGACTACTTATTGGTTTTATATTAAACCCATTCCATATCTTATAATATCCATTTCAATTGAATTGAAACACTTTTTAAGTTCATTAACACTTGGCACGGCGTTTCGATGTTCATTCGTCACACGCCCGATTTGCCTCTCTTGTGTAAGCTTACTATGCTTCTATAACTCATCTAATACATCGTGTATTAATGTGAAGCATCATTATAATTACTAATATTCATGTTTTATAACTTAGGACATCATCTTTTATGGTCAAGAGCACTACACATGCATATGTGCATGCCCGACACCCTCCGATTGCCTCAGAAAACACAATAGTCCTAAAGATGACCATTTTGACTCATCCTAATGACCTCAAATTGAAAAACTTAAAGAACAAAAGTTGTAGGGCTACTCGTCCTCTTTCCGGATCATTTGATTCACCTCAATCGGAGTTCGTATGAGGAAGTTATGGCTATTTTACTATAGGAGGTCAAAACTGTCCAAACCAGACCACAAATCCGGCGCTGGGGCGCGGATAGTGGCGCCGGGGCGCGAGTACCAGCACCGGGGCGCGAGTTCTAGTGCTGGGGCGTGAGTCCTAAGGTAGCCAGTGGCGCCAGGGCGCGAACTTTGACGCCGGGGCGCGAATTTTGGCGCTGGGGCTCCAGTTTTGGCGCTGGGGCGCCAAAAACTAACAGAACCAAGCACGAAGACCATTTTTGGTCTGTTTAAGAAATTCTAGCAACTAATTATATACGTATAATTGATGTAATTTATACATAAATGCTAACAATCATCTATATACCAATTATCCACCACTAATTAACAATATCATAAACTAATTCTTTGAAAACGCTATTTTTTTTTTTAAACAAAAACTCCATTGATGATATTCTTGACACATTGAGAACTGTAATCATAGTTATAAAATAATATGATTTATTCTAATTATATTCTATTAAATTCTTACCCAATTCATATAATCACAGTTTAATTTCATGATTATCATAAAATACAAGTATAATATTTGGTACTCTGCAAACCACGTTTATACATATATGTTCACTGTAATTCTACTTCCTTTTTCTTTAACACGTAATTTACATGAAATCTTAACCACATATCTATATATGCCACTATAACAATTATAAAAACATAGTTTTACAAGAATTTTGTAAAAACCTTCTACTCAGTGAAAAAGAAATACACAGAGACATATAAATTATATGTGTATCTAGTATTAAGGTCGTAGACATACCTTTTGTTGTTAAGAAATTCGTATTAAACTCTAATAATAACTTGAAGAACTCAGCTCTTGTTGCTTCTCTTTCTCAGACTCTCTCAAACCTTTCTGAACTTTTCCTTTCTCTGTAGCTTTTCTTAGGCTTAAGCCAAACAATATACGTAAAACCAAATAAACTAAAAGCCAAACATACGAAACTGCCATATACTTAATAACCCTATTAAAATATCAGTTACCAAATATATTATATATTATTTATATTTTGTTTAATTTAATTTTTATTACTAATAAATGAAATTTAAAAATTCAAAAGCCATAGGGATTTGTTTGGCAAAATTATTTAAAATTAAAGACTTAATATATATAAGCCTTGTTTGGCAAAACTAAATTAAAATTACTTTAATTTATTTTAATAACTAATTATAATATAGTTATTTGTCACAATTCTAATTAATTAAGTTTTCATACTTAATTTAATTAATTCTAATAACAATTCGTTGCATAATATAATAATTTTTTTAATCATTATAAACTCTCTAACTTAATTATTAAATTAAATTAGATTACTATTTCAAAATAATTGCTTTCCTTAACTCATTAATTATTTATTAAACAAATAAATAATCGAATCACATCAAATCAATTAAACAAATATTTATTCAACGATAAACACATCCATTAAATATTTATATAATTTAATAAATATTTAAATATTATACTAAAAATATGGATTGTTACATCATTCCCTCCTTACAAGGATTCTGTCCTCAGAATCACAACTCAAGCCACTCATTCGTTACAATCTTCCCTACTTACAAAGATTCTGTCCCCAGAATCGAAGACACAAATTACGCAAATGACTTAGAGAAGTATTTCATCATTTTATCTAAATATAGATTTTATATTTCCTACTACATTCATTTCTTAACAAATTCTAGGTTTCATTTCATAACTTTCATTTGAACTCAATTATATTTTGAGTATTATATATCTTTAAACCCATTCATTTCATTTTCTAAGGATCGTTATCATAAACACTCGGGAATCGCTATCATAAACACTCGGGATATTACATTCACTCTTTCCTCTAAGAATTTCGTCCTCGAAATTTTATTTATTAATTTTTATTCATTCACTCTATTGAAGTAGATTTTACGTTAATACTATATTCATTCCTTAGGTTCTATAACCACTTCTTCCACAAAGATCATTATACAATTATTAACTTTTCTATTAAAAGTTTCACAAATTTCTTTGATAACTCATCCCCTTCTCATTTCAAAATCTCTTTTCTCACTTAATCAACACATTCATCATTCAGTGCCGCATTCTACGACTTACTTCTTTCTAAGGAATATTTTCCTTTTTCACTTCCATCTTGTAGAATAACAAGAATCTTCCACAATTGTTCAATAATTGGGAAGTAGTTTGAATAACTCAGGAATTTTAAAAGATTCCAAATCATGCTGAGGGTCATAAAACCACGAACTATGTCCATAGTTGCAAGTAATCTTTCAACTTCAACTTTAACAGTCATAAGACTATAAGGACCCCCGTACTTAGGGTGTTAAGCCCTTCGTACGATGTATTGTGCACAAACATTTAAATACTATGCATATGTCCATAGTTATAAGTAATCTTTCAACTTAAACTTTAACAGTCATAAGACTATAGGGACTCCTCGTACTTAGGGTGATCAGCCCTTCGTACAATGTATTGCACACAAACATCTCAACGCCTCCACGCAATCCCCTATAAAAGGGTTGTTCATCTCAGCTTTTCAACATCTGAATCCGCACCAAAACAATTTGGTTTGGCATAATCTCTCAAGAAACTCTTGAATTTCATGAAAATCTTTCAATATTTGTCTAGCTGAATCAAATAGCATAGACCTCTACAATAACTCGGACATTAACCAAAATATACATATACATACATACATATGTATTCTCATATCTTAAAGAAATCTCAAAAATCTTTTTATGATTTCATGATACCGCACTGTATTTACAGTCCGTTGATGATTCCGTCATTTGGTGACTTTATCATACTACATCATACCATAGTGGGCTGACGATCCTTAGATCACATCCAACACTAGGTAATACTGCATTGATGACTCCATCGTTTTTATCATCTTTGCACCAGGTTACATGATGCATTAATGATATAAAATACATTTTGATATATTGCAAATCTCTTTTTTTTTGTCTAGCCGAAGTAATTAGCATATGCATACGAATAATAGTATTTGTTGTTAAAACTCATTGGTTCCATCATTTGATCCAATGTTTTTCAAGAAAATAAAAGTGTAAACATCAGCACGAATTCAATAAATTTCGAAAGTCTAACATAGCTAGTAGATTTAGAATACCTATGCTTCCACCATCAACTTCACTTTCTATAATGATCTAATGCTTAATAGGTCTATCTATTCCTATCATCCTCAATACTCCATTCACACTTAATTATACCCTAGTTCATCAAACTTACCACACGTTATGAGTTCAGGAACTTGCCACAATCATATGAGTTTAAGAACTTATCCTAGTCAGACCATAGGCGTCCATTCGCTGAGGGGTTCAAAAACATACCATATAATTATGAGTCACGAACCTACCATAAGTATGAGTTTTAAGAACTCGCACTTAACCTTATAATATTCTCTAACTATACTCTACCTATCTGTTATACACATGAGAAAAGAATCACCTTCTCAACAGACATATAGCAAATAGCGCGACACAAACATTCCAATGATTATCAATGTGATAAACTTAGTGCAAGCACAAAACCCTCGCCTATACAAAGATTTGTACAACTCAGCCATCACAGGAGTCCTCAATTGAAATTCCACCTAACTCTATCTTGCTCTTAACTTGCTCTTTGCTCGATACGAATTTCTCGTATCACATCATCTATAACTCCTCATGAGTTATCTCATACTATTTTATAGTACACCATCTTCATAGCATTAAGCTATAATCATTCAAACATTACAGACCATCTTTCATTTATAAATTAAACAGATCACGTCGTGACCTTATTCTATAAGTATCTCTCTTAAAATTCTTTTGTTAACTCGTGATCGTTTTATTTTACGATCCTCATTCTTTTCTTCTTTTTTTTCCATCATTTACAACGTTATTCGTTATCTTGGCTATTGGAGTTAGGAAACTCCCATTTCTTATCTTTATATCTCTTCAAGATTCTTCTTTGAATCTTCTTGTTTATATAACAATTCTTCCTTTAAGAATTTCTAACTTCATTTACATCGCTCAAAATATCATTCAAGTTCTAAGCTCTCATCATACGTGTCCATTTCTACACTTGGTACACATCTAGTCTCTAACAATTTTAATATGGTACGCTGAGTGGTTTCCCACAAACAACCAACAAACTAGGTTCCGAGTTGCTAGTTCGTATATACCTCCGCTCCATGAAGGAATCGTTTAGCCCAGATACCATACATCAACTATTAAAGAGTATAATTGTACCACACTTAGACATAACTCTCTATTCATAACTTCTTTATCATTATCTTTTTATAGACATTTTCTATTTATTATCACCTTACATCCTTATTATTGGAGTTGGGTAACCCCACATTCATATTCCTGATAACTCTGCGAGATTCTTCTTTGAATCCTTTCACGCAAGTTTTAATCCCTTATTGTTCAAACTCTATTTGAGCTTATTCGTTCATTATCTTCACCTCTCTTCTCTAAGGTTATAGCCTATGGTACTCCTACCTAAGGTTTATAACCTACAGCTTTGATACCAACTGTAACGACCCCACATTCCATACAATTTAAATCTCAACTTCGGTCGTTAACCATACATTAAATCTCTAATTTTACATCATTATTCGATGTTAAACTTAATAAAATTGCGGAATATTTAAAACTTTTATACATTTCCTTCTTCCTTGCCCTGAATCGCAACCATTACATTACATCTCTTTGATTCATTCTTATATCATGAATCATTACAACAAAATGACTATACAAAGTCTTATATCATAACTAAATATCCATATACATTAGCTTACATTTCAACAACATGTTACGTTCAAAATATGAAATACATTTCTCATAAAACATAAGTAATCTTCGTGAATATAGATCTCTATAACTCACATAGCACGTATCTTTACCTTAAAATTTATACCTGCAAAAGTGGTTATTTGCAAAAGTGAGCTCGACAGCCCAGCAAAGTCTAACAGTTTTCATGCATCACATAACACATAATAACATGCTCGATATACATCTCATTAAAGTAACATGGCATACATGCTTTTAATTCACATAGCAAATATAAAGATTGAGTTCCTTACTCAATCATCATTACGTAACCAAAACAATGTAGTCATATATTGACTTTAACATTTCATGATTCAACATGCTTAACATATCATGCAATTTAAACAGTTCATCAAGTCCACGTAGAAAATAGGAACCGAAAGACTTGCCTTGATCGTTGTTTACCAATAATAGCTTAACAGCTTACAGTTATCTGCACTTTACGTGCCCTACACAATTATATAATCATACACATCAACTATTAGTCTTATAACAATACATAGCAATTGTAATGTAAACTCTACTCCACATCTCATAATCTTTCCTATTAATAAATACACAATGGTCAATTAGATTGTGTTAACTTTTCGACTTATGACTCACTATATTTCTTCTTAGTCAAACTCGAAGTTCAAGTGCTTAAGTCTTGCTAGGACTACTTATTGGTTTTATATTAAACACATTCCATATCTTATAATATCCATTTCAATTGAATTGAAACACTTTTTAAGTTCATTAACACTTGGCACGACGTTTCGACGTTCATTCGTCACACGCCCGATTTGCCTCTCTTGTGTAAGCTTACTATGCTTCTATAACTCATCTAATACATCATGTATTAATGTTAAGCATCATTATAATTACTAATATTCATGTTTTATAACTTAGGACATCATCTTTTATGGTCAAGAGCACTACACATGCATATGTGCATGCCCGACACCCTCCGATTGCCTCAGAAAACACAATAGTCCTAAAGATGACCATTTTGACCCATCCTAATGACCTCAAATTGAAAAACTTAAAGAGCCAAAGTTGTAGGGCTACTCGTCCTCTTTCTGGATCATCTTGAATCACCTCAATCGGAGTTCGTATGAGAAAGTTATGGCTATTTTACTACAGGAGGTCAAAACTGTCCAAATCAGACCACAAATCCGGCGCTGGGGCGCGGATAGTGGCGCCGGGGCGCGAGTACCAGCGCCGGGGCGCGAGTTCTAGTGCTGGGGCGTGAGTCCTAAGGTAGCCAGTGGCGCCAGGGCGCGAACTTTGACGCCGGGGCGCGAATTTTGGCGCTGGGGCTCCAGTTTTGGCGCTGGGGCGCCAAAAACTAACAGAACCAAGCACGAAGACCATTTTTGGTCTGTTTAAGAAATTCTAGCAACTAATTATATACGTATAATTGATGTAATTTATACATAAATGCTAACAATCATCTATATACCAATTACCCACCACTAATCAACAATATCATAAACTAATTCTTTGAAAACGCTATTTTTTTTTTTAAACAAAAACTCCATTGATGATATTCTTGACACAGTGAGCACTGTAATCATAGTTATAAAATAATATGATTTATTCTAATTATATTCTATTAAATTCTTACCCAATTCATAAAATCACAGTTTAATTTCATGATTATCATAAAATACAAGTATAATATTTGGTACTCTGCAAACCACGTTTATACATATATGTTCACTGTAATTCTACTTCCTTTTTCTTTAACACGTAATTTACATGAAATCTTAACCACATATCTATATATGCCACTATAACAATTATAAAAACATAGTTTTACAAGAATTTTGTAAAAACCTTCTACTTAGTGAAAAAGAAATACACAGAGACATATAAATTATATGTGTATCTAGTATTAAGGTCATAGACATACCTTTTGTTGTTAAGAAATTCGTATTAAACTCTAATAATAACTTGAAGAACTCAGCTCTTGTTGCTTCTCTTTCTCAGACTCTCTCAAACATTTCTGAACTTTTCCTTTCTCTGTAGCTTTTCTTAGGCTTAAGCCAAACAATATACGTAAAACCAAATAAACTAAAAGCCAAACATACGAAACTGCCATATACTTAATAACCCTATTAAAATATCAGTTACCAAATATATTATATATTATTTATATTTTGTTTAATTTAATTTTTATTACTAATAAATCAAATTTAAAAATCCAAAAGCCATAGGGATTTGTTTGGCAAAATTATTTAAAATTAAAGACTTAATATATATAAGCCTTGTTTGGCAAAACTAAATTAAAATTACTTTAATTTATTTTAATAACTAATTATAATATAGTTATTTGTCACAATTCTAATTAATTAAGTTTTCATACTTAATTTAATTAATTCTAATAACAATTCGTTGCATAATATAATAATTTTTTTAATCATTATAAACTCTCTAACTTAATTATTAAATTAAATTAGATTACTATTTCAAAATAATTGCTTTCCTTAACTCATTAATTATTTATTAAACAAATAAATAATTGAATCACATCAAATCAATTAAACAAATACTTATTCAACGATAAACACATCCATTAAATATTTATATAATTTAATAAATATTTAAATATTATACTAAAAATCTGGATTGTTACAGGTCCAATAAACCTCGGGCTTAGTTTTCCCTTCTTACCGAAACGAATTTTCCCCTTCCAAGGAGAAACTTTTAGGAATACATAGCTTCCTACGTCAAATGCACGATTTTGCCTGTGTTGATCAGCATACTTCTTCTGTCGGTCTTGAGCTGCTACCAATCTTATCCTGATGAGTTTGATAACCTCAGCAGTTTGTTGCACCAATTCTGGTCCTAACAGTTGACGTTCACCAACTTCATCCCAGTACAGTGGAGTTCTGCACTTTCTGCCATATAACGCTTCGTAAGGTGGCATGCCGATGCTCGCGTGATAACTATTATTGTAGGCAAATTCCACCAACGGTAATTGCTCTTCCCAGCTTCCTTTGAAATCCATGACGCATGCTCTCAACATATCTACTAATGTCTGGATCGTTCGTTCGCTTTGGCCATCTGTTTGCGGATGATATGTCGTACTCATTCGCAACTGTGTTCCCTTACATTCTTGTAGTCTCTTCCAGAAGTTTGATGTGAACCTCGGATCTCTGTCTGACACAATTGACACTGGAACTCCATGTCTTGCAACGATCTCTTTAATATATAGTTTTGCCAGCTGATCAAGATTGAATCTAATCTTTATTGGCAAAAAGTGTGCAGATTTTGTCAGTCTGTCTACTATTACCCAAATTGCATCGTATCCTTTCTGAGTAGTTAGAAGACCCACCACAAAATCTATCGTGATATGTTCCCACTTCCATTGTGGTATTTCCAACTGTTGAAGTAATCCGCTGGGTCTTTGATGTTCGGCTTTTACTCTTTGACATGTCAAACATTTAGCCACGCATTCTGCAACATCCCTTTTCATATTCGGCCACCAAAAATGTAGGCATAAATCTTGATACATTTTCGTGCTTCCTGGATGAATCGAATATCTTGTGTTGTGTGCTTCGGTTAAGATTTTGTCTTTCAGTTCTAGCACTGCCGGAACCCAAATTCTTCCCTCGAACCGTAGTAATCCTTCGGTATCGACCTTGTATTTTACGTCACCTCCTTCAACCAGATTCTCTTTGATTTTCCCACACTCTTCATCTTGTAGTTGAGCATCCTTCACTTTGTCCACTAATGTTGGACCAGCTTCTATCTAAAATAGTTATTCGTCGGATTCCTGTGGAAATTTGATTTTCAGTTCTAACTTTGTCATTGCTGAAATGAGCTCCTCCTGAGTTGTTATCAGCATTAATTTCTCCCGACCTTTCCTACTTAAAGCATCCGCAACCACATTCGCTTTGCCCGGATGATAAAAGATCTCACAATCGTAATCCTTTATCAATTCCATCCATCTCCTCTGACGCATGTTCAGGTCCTTCTGATTGAAAATATACCAGGACATATGCCCTTCATAAGGCATAATATCATTGAACATAGAAATATACCACACTCATTCGATTCCTTCCTCTTCATAAGACAAATCTTTGCCCCGTTGGTCACGGTGGTTAAAGATGAGGATGATGATGTGAAGTACCGGGATTTGGGGGTTTCACAGGTTGGTATCAAAGCTTTAGGTTATGAACCTTAGGTGGGGGAAAAAGCCTTAGGAAGTAACCTTTGAAAAGATAGTGGAGATAACTCTTATCGAGTTTCAAGGAAGAAGTAATAAAACACTTATGTGCTTATGTGTTTATAACTTATGTGCTCGCGAGTGTCGAGTAGAATGATTAATAACTAAAACTTTAAAATTTTGTTGCCAAGATGATTAATGTCGGAGAATCTAGTCAGGCTAGGGAGGAGAGACCTCAAATGCCTATAGAGGAGGAGCCTTGCGACATTCAGGTAGTTTGTGAACAACTACTGCCACGGGGGGTCAGCCCAGTTGGTCATAGTGGTTGAAGATGAGGATGATGATGTGAAGTACCGGGATTTAGGGGTGTCACAGGTCAGCGTCAAAATTCACGCCCCAGCGCCAAATTTCACGCCCTGGCGCCAAGGTTTGCACCCCAGCGCTGTATCTCGCACCCCAGCGCTGTAGCTCGCGCCCCAGCACCACTGTTCCGCGCCCCGGCGCCGGAAAAGTTGTCTTGGTTGGACAGTTTTGACCTCCTGTAGTAAAATGGCCATAACTTCCTCATACGAACTCCGATTGAGGTGATTAAAGATGATACGGAACGAGGACGAGTAGACCTACAACTTTCGTTCTTTAAGTTTTTAAATTTAAGGTCATTAGGATGAGTCAAAATGGTCATCTTTAGGACTATTGTATTTTCAGAGGCAATCGGAGGGTGTCAGACATGCACAGATGCATGTGTCGTGCTCCAGACCATAAAAGATGTTGTCCTAAGTTACAAAACATGAATAACCGTAAATATAATGATGTTTAACATTAATATATGATGTATTAGATGAGTTATAGAAGCATAGTAAGCATACATAAGAGAGGCAAATCTGGTGTGTGACGAATGAACATCGAAACGCCGTGCCAAGTGTTAATGAACTTAAAAAGTGTTTCAATTCCATTGAAATGGATATTGTAAGATATGAAATGGGTTTAATATAAAACCAATAAGTAGTCCTAGCAAGACTTAAGCACTTAAATGAACTGCAAAAATGAAAATATAGGGAGATATAAGTTGAAAGTTAACATAATTAAGTTGAACATTGTGTATTTATGATAGGAAGGGTTATGAGACGTAGAGTAGAGTTTACATTACAATTACTATGTGTTGTTATGTGACTAATATTTGATGTGTATGATTATATAATTGCGTAGGGCACGTGAAATGTAGATCGCTGCAAGCTGTTAAACTATTATCGGTAAACAACGATCAAGGCAAGTCTTTCGGTTCTTATTTTCTACGTGGACTTGATGAACTGTTTTAAATTGCATGATATGTTATGCATGTTGAATCATGAAATGTTAAAGTCAATATATGACTGCATTGTTTTGGCTAAGTAATTATGATTGAGTAAGGAACTCAATCTTTATATTTGTTATGTGAATTAAAAGCATGTATGCCATGTTACTTTAATGAGATGTATATCGAGCATGTTATTATGTGTTATGTGATGCATGAAAACTGTTAGACTTTGCTGGGCTGTCGAGCTCACTTTTGCAAACAACCACTTTTGCAGGTCAAGATTTTAAGGTAAAGATACGTGCTATGTGAGTTATAAAGATCTATATTCACGAAGATTACTTATGTTTTATGAGAAATGTATTTCATATTTTGAACGTAACATGTTGTTGAAATGTAAGTTGAGCTATCTAACTGTCAGATGAAGAAAATGACAAATTTGAGTTTTTACAAATAACGGCGTAGTTATTACCGTTAACACTGTTGGAATACCCGGTGGTTAAAATACAGTAATACGCGTTATTGCATAGTAGCACACGGTATTGCACAATATTTTTGAAATTATTGATTCTTACGTAAGAAGGCACTACTCAATAATTGTTACAATAATTACTGTTCAATATTTTATTTTATTGATTCAATAATTGCTACGTTAAAATTTTATATTATTGTTGTTCAATAATTGTCACTGCATAGTATTTCCCATTATCAGATCAATAATTCATATTATTTGAATAATATTATTAGATAACATTATTGGCAATGTCTAGAAAGTTCTGTCTAAGGAGAGGTTTGGTCACCTAATTGCGCGCCAGTAAGGAGAAATTCTTATTGGAAAGCCCCCTCTTTCCTAGGAACGGCCTGGTTGTCATAAATGTGATTCTGTAATATTATTTGTGAAATAATTAATTATTGATTCCTATGATAAGGAAATATTTATTTTATGTGAATATAAATGAGGGATATATTTTTGTGGTTAAAAATGAAGGAGTTAATGTTGAGGTTTTTATCAGTATTTTTGTCGGAATGGAGGTATTAAAAATCAGGGTTTTTGAGATATTTTGCGGCGGTTATAATTTTTAATCCTACCGTTGGATCGTGGTAATTTTTGGATATGTTATACATATATAAGTTGAGTATATGTCCACAAATTTTGAACCGTTAAAAATGAACGTATGATTTATTATGAATTTTACGAGATGACTGGTTCAGAAATTGTTGAATTTTCGGAGTTTATCATTTTGATGGAAAATTCTAGAATTGGTGGGCCCCACTCTTGGTTGGTGAAGAAATGTGCTGAGATTTTTATTCAAATATGGTGGGTGGGAATAGTAGCAGGTAAAGCCATTAGGTTGTAGGTTAAGTCTGCTTCGGCGTGCTAACATTTTCCTATAAATAGAGGGCTAAGTTAGAATTAAAAATCACACCAGAAACAAGCTTTCTCTCTTTTTCTCTCTATATTATGAAGTATATTTTGTGAGTATTTAGATACTTTGAGAGTTGCTATTCAGTGCAAGTTTCCTTCGGCTTTGCATTCCAGTCAGAAATACTGCACTTTTGAGGTAAGGGATAGTAAGGGATTTTAAGGGTTGTTATGTTTTTCAGTTTCGTAATTTTTCTGACTTTCAAAAATTCTGGAAAAATTTGAAATGATATTTTGATGAGTTTTCTTGATTGTGTCCAAAAATGGTGATTTTTGGATGTATAGATTAAGATTTATGAATTTTATGAGAAAATACTATTTTAAAATTAACCGCTTATAACTCCTTGTGGTTAACTCCAAAATTGATAAAATTTTTATTGGGAGTACATGTATATGATAGGAGTATACTTTGTGAATTTCAGAATTTTTAGATAAAAGTACAATTTTTGATAAATGTCTAAATATTCGGCTGTTTTGGCCACATGAAAAATAGTAAATGACTTTTAAAAATTCTGATAAAAATATATGTTCACTATGGGACTATATTATGCTAAATTCCAGAAAAAAAATAATTTTGGAACTGATTTGGTATTTTTCATGAAAATAGTCTAGTTATGAGTAAATGAATTAAATATATTTTGTGAAGAAAGAAAATTAGAAAATAGGATTTTATGGCTTGAGAATCCTATATGAGGTATATGCAGATTTTTGATGAGGGTTTTTGATTATTGGTGATGAAATCTTTTGAGTTTGACATTTTAGGATTATTAAATGTATTATTTAGTAAAGTGTAAACAATTAAAATAAATTATTTATAAGCTCAAGAAATATTATTCTTTCAATATCATTATACCGAAATATTGGTATGTATTTTATTGTGGAATTTTTACCTTTTTATGTCGAGTTACTATTCACGAGTTACTATTCATGAGTTATTATTCACGAGTTACTATTCACACAAAAAAATTTGTTTCTTTTTCTAACCAAATTATAGTTGATTTACGAATATTACTCTTGAGATTAAAACTAGATGTTGATCATATTATTTTTATTATTATATATAACATTTTTATAACCCTAATGATGATATTTCTCTTTGACTTGAGTGTAAAGATGGGTATATTTTTGGTATGATCATGACTATGGGTTCTCTTTGGCCAGTAGTGCAAAGTTGAATTGTTGATTGGTATGATCATGACCATTGAATTTATAAGTGAATATCTTTAGCTTAAGTGCAAAGGTGAATTGATCAACATGGTTATAATTATTGTTTATATAAATTCTGAAATGATTATATATTTCTTTGAGATATTAATATATTTGGCCTGTAGTGCAAATATGAACTGTTGATGAATATATTTGGTCGTAGTGCAAATATGAACTGTTGAGAAATATCTTTGGCCTGTAGTGCAAAGATGAAATATTGATGAATATATTTGGCCTGTAGTGCAAAGATGAATTGTTGATGAATATCTTTGGCCCGTAGTGCAAAGATGACATGTTGTTGAATATCTTTGGCCAGTAGTGTAAAGATGAACAGATATTGAGATAAACATGACCAACTAGTGATACAAATGAATATCTTTGGCCGTAGTGCAAAGATGAAGTTATTAGTATGATTATGAACAGGAAATGTGATTTGGTGTAACCATGATCTTTGATATTTCAGGTAAAGATAGGTGATGAAAATTATCTTCTTGCTGGATGAGAAGAGGAATTTAGAACTATAGTTATGATTATGAGTTATTCATATGATTGTGGACCAGAATTGTTGATTGATGTTACAGGGATAAAACATTGTTGGTGGATTTTTAACATGGAGAAGATAACAGACTTTATAGTCTATTTGACTCTTCTAATGGATTGCTCGTTCCGCTACAACTATGGTTGAAATTTTTATCATTTACCATATGTTCTAAATCTCTGATTTATTATTGATGAAGGCTATTGATAATTTAATTATCTTTAGTCATGATATTCTTTACTGAGCTAGTTGTGCTCACCCTTTTGCTTCACAATTCCTTTCAGGTAATAAGAGTGTAGCTGGGTCGAGCGGGGGTAACAAGGGAATAGAACGATGGTCATCATTTAGTAGTTATATTTGGTGAAGAAAATAGGGTGAGGCGAACCCAACGTTGGAAGGGTGTTTTGTCACTATCATACAAGATGTCTAATGACATACAACCTCGTGTCATCATAAGACAGGGTTGTGCTCATCCACTTGCTGAGTATATCTATGGGCATTACCTATATAATCTTGGTGTTTGTTTGAAGTATAATTCACGATTAAAGATAGTGGAGATAATGATAAGTCAAGAGAAGACTCACCATTGGGAAGAATATGATAGTAATCTTCTCGTTTTTCTTTGGGGACTATTGGGTCAACCAAGGATAATTCTGTGGCCATATGATATCTATCATAACCTAGACGCATGGCCTCCCATGTACGAAGGTTTCCTTGAGCATTTCCCAAAGATTCTAATTTCTAAAATAGTCTTTTACTATACCTTTATGTAGGGTACCACTGTGAGGTGATGTCCACGGTTGGGACATGTGTCACATTTGGTATATATTTGTATCCAAACTCACAGCATATGTGTTGTTGTATTTTATACGACAATTGTTGTAATAAAGTTGTAGTTGTTTTCTGTACCATGTATTTGGCGACTCAGAATGGGTTGGATGGAATGGACCTATTTTGGGGTCGTCACAACATGTACCTCTTCATACGTTAAATCTTCCGCTATCTCATCTGGTTCTAACACAATAATGTGGTTTGGGCCTTCCACATATTTACGTAACATAAAATATGTGAAAAATATTATGAACACGAGATATATTTGGCGGTAAGAAAAGTCTATAGGCCACAGTTCCTACTCGATTGAGGATTTCAAATGGGCCAATGAATCGAGGATTGAGCTTTCCTCTCTTTCCATATCTTGTAACTCCTTTCCATGGAGCAACACGTAACAACACATGATCTTCAACATTGAATTCCATGTCCTTTCGATAAAGATCAGCATAACCATTTTGTCGATCTTGTGAGGTTTTTATACATTGTCAGATCATTTGAATCTTTTTCGTAGTCATAGGTACCAACTTTGGTCCCAACAACGTTGCTTCACCCACCTCGTCCCAGTATACTGGAGAACGACAATAGCATCCACACAATACCTCGAATGGAGTCATGCTTATACTTGCTTGATAAATGTTGTTGTAGGAGAATTTCACTAATGGCAAGAACTTGTCCCAACTTCCTTTAAAGTGAAGGACATAGACACTTAATAGATCTTTAAGAGTTTAAATAGTCCTTTCCGACTGCCTGTCCGTCTGAGGATGATATGCTGAACTGAATCGTAAATTTGCGAGCCATAGCTTTCTGCACGCTAACCCAAAATCGTGAAGTGAATCTTGGGTCTCGATCAGAAACTATGGATACTGGCATACCATACAATCTTACAATCTCATCTATGTATATACAATAAAGACGTTCAAGTTAATAAGTTTCTCGTATAGATAAGAAATGAGCAGACTTGGTTAATCAATCGACAATGACTCAAATTGCATCTATGCCTTGAGAAACCTTGGGAAGACCAATAACAAAATCTATGGTAATGTGCTCCCACTTCCATTCTAGAATTTCAAGTGGTTGCAATGGACCTGTTGGCACTTGATACTCCGCCTTAACACGTTGACAAGTTAAACACCTTGAGATAAACTCCGCGATCTCTCTTTTCATATTGCTCCACCAAAATGTATGTTGAAGATCATGATACATTTTAGTACTCCCATGATGGATTGAAAACGGTGTGTTGTGTGCCTCTATCATGATTTTATACTTTAAATCAGGGTCGTTAGGAACGCAAAGTCTAGAGTTGACTTGAAGTATTCCTTCTTCATCTATTCTTACATCCAAAATAGCACATTCTTATACTTACTTCCTCATATGCATCAGTTCCATGTCTGTAGCTTGAGTAGCTTTAACTTTATCGATTAAATTCGGTTCTACTCGTATATTTGGTATCATCATGTGGGTCCTTGGAGTCTTTAACTCTATTTCCATCCTTTGTAAGTCATACCAAATGAGCCTTTGAATTGACAATATCGCACTCGTACCCGCATATGATCTTCTTCTAAATGCGTCGGCTGCTGCATTTTTAATAACATTTATTCATCAATAATATAATTTGCAATATTAACAACTAGATCATTCACAGGAAAGAGGGGGCTTTTCGATAAGGATTTCTCTTTATTGGCGTGCAATTAGGTGACCAAAGCCCTTTCCTTGACAGAACTTTCTAGACATTGTCAATAATACCAATAATAATATGAATAACTTGTCATCTCAATTATTGATTTAATAATATAAAATATTGTGATAACAATTAAATCAATAACGTGCGATACTATGCAACAATTATTGTAGCAATAATCGAGTATAACTGAGTGACTTCTCATATAAACATCAATAATCAATACCGTGCGCTACTATGCAACCACGCATATTAATGTACTTTTCATCACCAGGTATTTCAACAGTTGACGGTAAAACTTTCGCCGCTATTTTTATAAAAAGATATTTCTATCATTTTCTAACTCTGACAATAATTTCATTGTGGGGTCCACTAATGATTGTGCCGTCGTACGAATATTCCCTGTTAAAACGAATATTCCTTGACCAATCGAATATTTTATAACAACTTGCTCACTTTGCAAAAATTGTAAATATAACCCACAACTATAACATTATATCAAATTCATACCTTAATATTCAAAAATGATAATTAGAGAAAAATTTTATTTTTATTCATAAAAGTTTGGGTTTTATATTTTTAACAATATGTGATAAACCCATAGTTTTAAGCAATGTTTTTAGAATCATGATGAGATCATGCTAATGAGATCTAAATTCTTAGATAGCTTAAAAACTAAAATGTTCCCAATCAATGGATTTCTAAAAAGGGGATTAGTGAATCTAGATAGATTGATACATATGTTGTTTACTCATTAGATGAGGATGATTGATCTCATGATCATTTGTGTGGAGACACTAGAGCAAGTATGTAGGTGCTTATTGAAAAACAAGTTCACTGATGGTGGCTCTTTAAGGAATACCTAATGGAGTTTTACTTGTCTGTTAATAGGAATTCTTAAAGTGATAGTAGTACAAGTGATCCTTAGACTTGAGATCATCATAGTATCATGTCTTTAGGGTATATCAAAGGGTATAGTTGGGTGTAATGAGTTATATATGGAGATAATGAATGATCAATAAAGAATATACCGCTTCTAGTAAAAGAAGAGATATGTCCTATGTGATTCGATAAATGACAACCCATGAATCCTTGGCTAAGGTGGAATGAAATTAGAAAGGAGTTTCTAATTTGCATTTATTCGGAGTTGTGCATTTGGGAATCGAAATACATATAATTAAATAAAATAAGACTTGACAGTAATTCAATGTCTTATATTTAATTGGGATATTGTATGGTGGAAGGATTGAAATGTACAAAAACTATTTGCTCAAAGGTTATTTTATGATTAATATTGAAATCTATATTATCTGAAAAGTTGTTGATTGCTAAGGAGGTTTATCCTTATTGTAGAATAAATATTATTTATTTAAATAGATTATTAGTTTAATTTATTTATTTAAATAAGATTAGAATTGTTCTAATTGATTTATTCAGAACCGGTTAAATATGGAGAACCTAAAGGGTCACACCATAAAATGATGAAAAATTATTTAAGAAGTTAATGGCATAATCGTAATAATATGTTAAGTGTATTTAATTTAATCTATGGTGATAGAATAAATTAAATAGCTTTATATTTATTATTTAATACTTTGAGAATATTAAATATAAATTAATAAGAGGAGTCTTATTAATATTATTTTAATTATTATTATTTTAATTTCTAAAGAAGTTAGAGAATTAATTTAATATAAGTACTCTCATTTATTCCTCTCATTTATTCCTAATAGGATTAGAAGGCAAATTAATTAAAAGAGTTTAACTAATTTTCCCTAATAAGATTTGGGAGCTTAATTAATTAAAGGATTTTAATTAGTTAAATGTAACCCTATTTCTAATTAGATTAGAAGGGTTAACTAATATCTATATAAGATGAGTCTTATGCTAGATATCAGTAGACGCAATTTCAATTGTTGGAGAGTACTCCTTTTTTTACAGAGATAGGAAAAGCTAGGGTTTAGCCAAAACACCCTTCTTCTTGAGTTTTTGTTCTTCCTGGGTGGATCACCTCTAGATGTAAAGCGCTTGGATGGCTAACGTTGATCAAAAGAAGGAATCAATCCTATGTATTCAAGGAGAGTTCAAAGGACTAGGAGTTGAACTTGTACCTGAGGAAGCTCGAATCTTCAAGGGTATGATTCTGATTCACCTAATCTTTTATAGATTGATAATCAAGCACAAGAATGATTATGGTTTATGGTTTGTAATAAATTTTTAAAATCAAATTTTATTACGCTTTCGCTTCGTTTATGTGATTTGATTGCATTTTTATGTTTCTAGCAAACCTAACAACCTTGGCTTCCTTAGTCAGCATCTCTATAAGGAGCGGTCTCCCATACATCAAATTCACATGCTATATGGTCTCAGCCTACGGAAACTACATTGGAGAAGTATTTGATGAAATACCTCCCATCAAGCAACCCTAGTATCAGGATATCAAAGAATGCCTACTGGAAGGATCTACACCTGCTGGGGGCAAGCTAAGCTGAAAGAAAGCAAATCCATAAAATGGCCATAAAATTCTACTTAAGTGGAAATGCTCTCTACAGAAGAGATGTAGGAATGGGACTCTTAAGGTGTTTGGACAAAGACCAACTCAGAGACTTATAAATGAAGTTTATCAATTCAGACTCTGTCAAAAGATACTATGTTTAAACCCTGGCAGTCAACATCCTGCTCAAAAAAATTAAGCAAGTCAAATTAGGTCTAAACATATGTGTGAACTATGTAGACCTGATCTCCTCGCATAGGAGTTCGTAGGCAGTCATCTATGGTGTGGTCTAACCCCTACAAAAATTAGAAAACCCTTTCAATGGTTTAGCAATCGCTAGATACAACTTTTCAAAAATAACCAAGCATAAACTACGTAGACCTGATATACTCACGTAGGCAGCCATATATGGTGCAGTCTAACCATCCAGCTCAAAAAAATAAATCCAAGAAAACACTTTTCAAACCATTCAGTCCAAGCCTTAACTATGTAAGACATAATCTCCCCTGTACACGGGAGTACGTAGGCAACCATCTGTGGTACGGTCTAACTGTAACGCCCAAGAAAATCGAATCCCTATGTGAATTAAATTTTATTTGATTATTTGAATTAAATAAATTTAATTGATTATTTATGTGAGTAAGATGTTTGACGGTTGTTCTGTGACCTAGAATGTATGTGGTTAGTATTCTGGCTATGTGCTAGGATTAATTATTTTGAATTACTAAAATAAAATAAATATTTTCCAAGAAATTTCCGTGAAAACACTATTCATCAGATTCTGCTCGGAGATTAGGTTTGAATTTCTGAGAAACGTGTAATGATAGAATACGAAGATGTAATGAAATATCTAATAATATTTTCAGTTATGGCAAACAAAGTTTTCTCCTGCAGACTTAAAACCTAAGGGTTAGGAAATGTGATTTTCGAGAATTTAAGGTTTACGTATAATGATTAGGGTTATTATATGTGAGAAATACGAGTATGATAATAGTTATTATACGAGTATAGTATGAAGATAATTACGACGTATAATACGAATATCAGATAAATATTATACCAAGAGAATACGTGAGTTATACGCGTAGGATACGATTAGCCCTTAATGGACTTGAGTTTATGAACTTTGCATAATCCAATTGGACTTGGATTATGTCAAGCCCAGTGTGTATGAAGATTAAGCCCAAGTTAGGCCTAAGATGAATTATTGTTAAGGCCCAAACCAAGAAAATAAATCGTGAATCGAACCGATGGGTCACCGGATGGGTTAAACCCATGGGGCAACCCATGGGGGGGATCCACAAGGCTTGTGGGCCAGCCACTTGGCCACTAAGTAAATTAGTTACTTGGTGACTACACAATGAATAGTAAGGAGGTTGAGCTTAATGACCATTTTACCCTCCATTTGGTTTTTCTATAAATAGGAAGCTAGCTTAGTTCATTTGTTGATTTACAAAACTTTAACCAATATATTTGAGAGAGAGAAAAGAGCTAGAAACTAGTAATCAAGTGAGCTTGAAGCAAATCATAAGATTTTTTAGCAAGAACGCGAAGAATGTAAAGGTAACTTTTCGAAAAAGAAGTATGATTTGGTGGAGCATGTCTCTTTCAAAGTTATAAGGATGGCTAATAGTGGATTAAGTCATTATAAGTCATGTATGATTATTAATTATAAGCGTTAAGTAAGTTTTAAAATTAAAGAAAACCGTAAACTGTTTATTTTGTTGTTGACGGACAAAATGAAAACCATTATAGGGTATGTGCATCTTGTTTGGTTAGGATGTAGATGATGAACCAATGGAGTTGTTCCATTTGATTTGGTGTAGAGAACTCGAATAACGAAGTTCTGACGAATTATACAAAATTAGCCGTTAAACGTTGAAAACGTAAAAATCTCGGATTAGTAGTCAAAAATTGTCGTATAGCTTGGGAACCTTGGTTTTCAATGGCATCACGTATGATAGGGTATTCAAGAGTCGTGGACTCAAGAATAGTCGAATTTTGACTTAGAATGAAGAAACGAGCTATGAACACTCATGATAGTTAAACGAACGCTCAATAATGAACTAATTGGTGAATTCTGTGTTAAAAGATTTGAAAATAAAATATTTTCTAATGAAATCATAGTGTATGTGATTTATGAGCTAATGGCTTTTGAACGAGCCAATTCGAATGTAAAACGAATAAGTTATGAGCCCGGGAATTTCAAAGAATAAGAAAAATGTCATGACTATCAAAGGTTGAGGGTCGGCACCGCAGCACGATCCCAACCTTTAAATCTCTTGCCGCAACGCCGTGTAGAGGCATTAGCTACTGAAGTATGGCGCCGCAGCGCCAATGATAAGTATAAGTCTCATACCGCAGCGCCAAGACAGAGAATTAGGTACTAAAGTATGGCGCCGCAGCGCTAATGGTAGGCATAAGGTCGGCGCCGCAGCGCCAAGCCAGGGAAAATGTCGAACTATTAGGGTTTTGAACCCAAATGATTGTAAGACCATTATGGGGTAAGTGTATGTATGAAATGTACATGCTGAGATCATTCCTATATCATATATCATGATGACCTATGAAATTGAATGTAGATTGTAAGTAATGAAACGATGAACGATAATAAACCGTAAGGGCGGATAAATACTTGAAACGAGTTTTATTAATGAAATAAATTTGGTTAAGACATAGAAGAGAAAGAAGTTGATAAAATAATTGTGATTGGATTGTTTGGTAGCTAATTACTATTTGTTATGTGAATATATCATGTAGATACTGTAAAGACTAAGAATTGTCGAATATTAATTGAAGACGCTTGAAGGCAAGTTTTCTTAACGCTTGTCTAACCTTCGTGTTAGTCAAGTTTTCTATGTGATTCATGCTATGAGATGCATGAATTATTTTAACGAAAGGGTCGATGCTAGTTTTACCTCGGCTAGACTAATCTTGAAGAGTTGATTGATTTATTTACAAATCTTTCAATATAGAATTGTTAATGCTATCCTACGCCAATTGTTTGGTACGGATTCAAGGTAAGCCTGAGTATGAATAAAGAAATGTATTTTACATCAATTATTCAATGGGCACGCGAGGTTGCCAAAACTTAAACGTGAATACGTTTAACGGATGAATGTTGATCAACATAGAGTACTATAGGCTGATCACGTAGAAGTGCTCGTAAGATATATCGGACTTACGGTCTTAGTGTCGGGTTGTCCTTTTTCATGAATGAAAACAAAAGAGAATGGTTATGGTCTTTGACCTACTTAGAATTTTTAAGTTTCTATAAGTGCTTCGGAATTGTTTATAAGAAAGAAAAGTGATATACAATGTTTCATAGTACTTCATAGCTATTTGTTCAGTTATTGAATAATAATCATATGATTCTCGACGTGGTATTTATATTATACATTGCTAGACTTGTTGAGCTAGTTATGCTCACTTCTTGCTTGAATTATATAATTGCAGCAAAGGCCGAATGAACTGAAAGTTCTAAAAAAGATAAAGGCAAAGCTAAGATGGATAATTAGATATCCTGTAATAGACTAGTATGTGTGTATGTATTACACTAATGAACAATAAAGAATGTATTCGGTTTCAAAACCTGGGAATAAATTTTTTATGATTGTAATAAGAATGTAGTTAATACACTTATTTTGATTTCGTTTCAATGAAATGAATGTATAGTTAGTAGTACCGTATAGTACCATTTATCGGGTTGGATGATACCCGGATTTTGGGGCGTCATAGGTTGGTATCAAAGCTTTAGGTTATAAAACATAAGGGGGGGGGGGGGAAAGAACCTTAGGCTAATAAGCTTGTTAGTAGATGAGAAGTAGAAGTGAATGAACTCTAGTAGAATGAGTTAATTAAGTATTCAGGAAACTTAGTACAGAAAGATTTAAAGGATGGAAAGTAACCCTAAATACGTTAAATGTGATTTGTACTTATATTATTGTGTATTATGTACTAATCAACATGTTATGTGTTATTGTAGATGTCCATCAATAGCTACATGTATAGGGATATACACGTAGTGAGCGAAGAGTCGGTGAACATGATAGAGTGTGTACCAGTTCCAGTAGCGACAGTACCAATGATTAACATAGAAGAGTCCGAGCCTGAGGAGGAATTTTTAGAGGAGGACTACTCAGAGGGAGTTATGGGATTAGCATCATACCTTGATATGATGATTGATGTAGAGGATGATATGGAGGTAACATCGATTAATATGGTGATGCCAGCACTAGAGCCAACACCTCCAGATGCAATGAGGGCATTGTATCTCTCGGTGCTTGACCGTAACATGAAACTGCACAATATTGTGCAGAACCAAAGGGAGGAGATTAGTGATCTCCATGAGGCTAAGGAGTCTACAGAAGTAGATTTTAAGATTGAGCATGATGAGAAGGTGCCCATGAAGGATAAGGCCACGGAGTATAAGAAGGAGGCCATAGAGCTTCGCAGAGAATTGAGGTTGAGGAATCAGAAGATAGCACGAATGTCTTACATCCACGAGAGTGCTCATGAGGATTTCAAGCTAAAGATTGCTTGTTATTCTATTGAGTCAGGACAAACTCAACATACCATAAGTCGGGATATTGTGTCAATTCTAGAGAATGAGAAACATGAGAATGTTATTATGCAGTATTAGGAGTTTAGAATGGTAAATACTTTTGTGTAGTGACGTAAAACCCTCTTTTGTATAGTTAAAGGATCGTCTTTTTGTAAATCCTAACTTTTGTGAAGTTCAATTGCGGGATTGAAATGTAATAGCTTTTGGCTATGGAAAGTAAATTGTAAATAGTTTCGACTATAAAGAAGCATATGAATATAATGAAGTTTTTATTAAATGTGTTGTGTTGTGTATGAGTTATTGTTTCCCGAATAATAACTAAATAAGCAAATAAGTAATAATGAAACTTTATTTATTTACATCAGAAAATGCCGCCAAGAAGGAGACAACGTAATCAGGAGGCTGAGTCTCATAACGATAATCAGGGGGGTCAAAACAACCCTATGCAAGAGTTCGTTAATTTATTAATGGCTGCATTTAACCAAACCGGGGGTAAAGCACCCGCAATACCTAGGATAGCCAAAACGACTACCTTCAAAGAATTTAAAAGCGTAGGTCCACCGGAGTTCAAAGGAACCACATACCCAATAGAAGCCTAAACATATATAAAGGAAATAGAGAAGGTGTTTGTCGTTACAAACGTGGGTGAGGCACAAAAGACTCCTTTTGCAACTTACATGATGAAAGGGGAAGCCAACTTTTGGTGGGAGGCTCACCGGGGTAGGGCTAGGACAGATACTGTTACATGGGAACTGTTTAAGAAGATTTTCTTCGAGAACTACTTCCCTACTAGCATGCAAGGGATAATGGACATTAAGTTCCTAGAACTTAAATAAGGGGACATGACGGTTCCCCAGTATGCAGCCAAATTTAATCAGTTGGCAAGGTTCGCTCCACACCAAGTGGACACAAAGGAGAGGAAGACTCATTGGTTTGAGCAGGGATTGAAATCCTGGCTCTATAGCAAGATTTATGTGTTCTAGAGTGCTTCCTATGGGACCATTTTAGAGAAGGCAATCATTACAGAGGGTGGTAGTGAGGCGTTGACCCAATACCATAAAGATAGGAAGAATAAGGGTAAAGGAGAGGGGGGATCCAAGGTGGATGGAGCTTGTGGCAGTGGAAACCTATCCAAAAGAAAGAGTTTTAACTCCGGGAATACTGGAGTGAAACAAGGGGATCCTATGCGTAGGATCGACGCGTGTAAGACATGCAGAAAATCTCATCTAGGAGTCTGTCTGAAAGGGAAGTCAATTTGTTACAACTGTGGGTAAGAGGGGCATATAGCACCCAATTATCCTAATCCTAAGAAGAACCATAGATGTTTTTTTTGTGGGTCGATGGACCACATGTTAAGAAATTGCCCGAATAAGGGAAAGGAGGGTAGCAAGGGTGTTAGTAGTGGTAAGTTAGCCATTACTGAACCAACACCATCGGGTAGACCTACTGCCCGTACTTTTAATTTGACTGTCCAAGATGCGATTGCATCGGCGAATGTAGTAGCAGGTATCATCCCAATTAACGAAATAAATGCTTATGTGATGTTTGATTCGGGTGCTACTTGTTCTTTTATAGCATGTGGATTTGCTAAGCGATTAAGTTTAATCCCGAAAAGATTAGAAATACCTTTAGACGTTAAGGTAGCTAACGAAGAGATAATTCCTATTGGACACATTCATAGGAATTGTTTCGTAGATATTAGAGGGAACAGATTATCGGTAGATCTTTTACCGATAAAGTTGAGAGAATTTGATGTAATTGTCGGTATGGATTGGTTAATTAACCATAAAGTGATAATAGATTGTCTTAGAAAGAGTGTAAACCTTCGACTTTCTAAGAAACATGAGGTGGTGTTTTATAGTAACAAATCACCGGGACGTTCTTGTTATCTAACCGTGACACAAGCTAGGAAAATGTTGGGGAAGGGGTGTATAGGTTATCTGTGCCATGTTGTGGATACCTAGAGAGTGGGAGCATCATTGGAACAGATACTTGTAGTTCAAGAGTTCGCGGATGTATTTTCGGAGGAGTTACCAGGTATTCCGCCGGATAGGAAAGTCGAATTTGTGATTGACTTGGTACCGGGTACGACATGATTTTCTAAGGCACCTTATAGAATGGCGCCAGTAGAGATGAAGGAGTTAATGGTTTAATTACAAGAACTATTAGATAGAAAGTACATTCAACCGAGTATGTCTCTGTGGGGAGCACCGGTGTTGTTTGTAAAGAAGAAGGATGAGTCGTTACAACTTTGTATTGACTATCGAGAGTTGAACAAGTTAACAATTAAGAATAAATACCCATTACCTAGGATTGATGATCTATTTGATCAGTTGAAAGGGGCAAAGGATTTTTCTAAAATAAATTTGCGTACGGGGTACCATCAGTTGAAAGTAAGGAAGGAAGATGTACCTAAAACAGCGTTCAGAACTCGTTATGGTCAATACGAGTTTCTGGTTATGTCGTTTGGATTGACTAATGCGCCAACCGCATTTATGGATATGATGAACAGAGTGTTCAAACAATATTTGGATAAGTTCGTTGTAGTGTTCATTGATGATATTCTAGTCTATTCAAAGATGCCAGAAGATCATGCTGAACATTTAAGGATAGTGTTGGAGACACTGCAGAAGGAGAAGTTGTATACGAAATTCACTAAGTGTGAATTTTGGCGTGAGAGAGTGCAGTTTCTAGGACATGTTATTGATAAAGATGGAATTTCTGTAGATCCAGCGATGGTAGAAGTAGTTAATAATTGGGAGCAACCGAAAACGCCAACTGAGGTTCAGAGTTTTCTAGGGTTAGCAGGATACTATAGGATGTTCATTTAGAACTTTTCTAAAATAGCTACTCCGTTAACAAATTTTACTAGGAAGTCAGTAAAGTATGAATGGACTAAGAAGTGTGAGAATAGTTTTCAGGAACTAAAAAGAAAGTTAAGTGAGGCACCTATATTATCTATACCAGATGATACGGTAAATTTTGTAGTTTTTAGCGATGCTTCACATAGAGGACATGGTTGTGTGCTCATGTAGCATGAAAAAGTCATTGCGTATGCGTCACGCCAGTTAAATGATTTTGAGAAGGTCTATCCTACTCATGACCTAGAATTGGCAGTGGTAGTTTTTGCTTTAAAAATATGGAGACATTATTTATATGGGGGGAAGTGTGAGATATACACGGACTATAAAAGTCTGAAATATATCTTTACACAGAAGGAGTTGAATATGAGGCAGAGAAGGTGGTTAGAGTTGATAAAAGATTACGACTATGATATCTTATATCATCTGGGGAAGGCAAATGTAGTAGCAGATGCGCTAAGTAGGAAGGGTAGGAAAAAAGTTATCAATCTTAATGACTCAAAATGAGTTAATAACAGAGATAGCAAGAATGGAGTTAGAAGTTAAGTTACCGAGTGAAGCGGTTGAGATGTTATTCTCAATGGAGACTCAACCAACGTTAGTGGAACGGGTTAAGGAAGTACACCTGGGTAATGAGGAGTGTGAACGAATGAAAAAGATAATGAAGGATGAAGTGAAGACTAAGTATAACCTTGATAAATAAGGTTTACTTCGTTTTGAAGGAAGAATTTAGGTTCCAAATAATTTCAAGTTGAAAGAAGAGATTATGAGTGAGGCCCATAGTTCAAGATACTCGATACATCCTGGTAGTACTAAGATGTATCAAGACCTTCGTCAGAACTTTTGGTGGCCAAACATGAAGAGGGAAATAGCATAATATGTCATAAGTGCTTAACTTTTAAGAAAGTTAAGACTGAACACCAACGACCGAGTGGATTGTTACAATCACTAGAGATTTCTGGGTGGAAGTGGAAGCATATCACGATAGACTTTGTGGTGGGACTTCCAACGATGAGGAAGGGTTACGATGCTATTTGGGTAATAGTGGATCAGTTGACGAAATCGGCTCACTTTCTACCAATAGTAGTTAGGTATAACCTAGAGCAGTTAGCTAAGCTTTATGTCAAGGAAATTATTTCAAGATATGGAGTACCAGTTTCGATTGAGTCAGATCGTGATCAGCAATTCACGTCGAACTTTTGGAGTAGTTTGCAAGAGCAACTAGGAACGCAATTAAGATTGAGTACATCGTATTATCCTTAGACAGGACAAAGTGAACTGACAATTCAAATGCTAGAAGATATGTTAAGATCTTGCATTATGGATTTCAAGGGGAGTTGGGACGAACATCTGCCTTTGGTGGAATTTGCTTACAACAATAGTTTTCACGCTAGTATAGGCATGCTGCCTTACGAAGCATTGTATGGGAGGAAATTCATAACACCACTTTGCTGGGATGAAGTGGGTGAACGTCGAATGTTGGGACCTGAGTTGGTACAACAAATGGCATACATGGTTAAGTTAATATGAACTCGATTGGTAGCGGCTCAAGAAGGACAAAAGAAGTATGCAGATCCTCATCGTGAGAAGAGAGAGTTTGAAGTAGGTTCGTATGTCTTTCTGAAAGTATCACCTTGGAAAGGAAAGATACGTTTTGGAAAGAAAGGGAAGTTAAGTCCAAGGTTTGTAGGACCTTTTGAAATTTTAAGAAGGGTAGGAGAGGTAGCTTATGAAGTAGCCTTACCTCTAGAGATGGAAAGAATACACAATGTGTTTCACGTGTCAGTGTTGCGTCCTTATAAATTGGACTACAAGCACGTAATAGAGTATAAATCTATTCAAGTAGGAAAAGACTTAACATATGAAGAACTTCCAATTAAGATTGTTGATAGGAAGGAACAAGTCTTACGAAATAAGATAATACCTTCTGTAAAGGTAATTTGGAGTAACCACGATGCCAAAGAAGCAACGTGGGAGCTCGAGAGTAAAATGAAGGAAAAGTTTCCTCATTTGTTTATGTAATTATAGCGAGATTCTGAGCACAAAATCCTTATAAGGGGGAGAGAATGTAATGCCCGAGAAAATCAGACCCTTATATGAATTAAATTTTATTTGATTATTTGAATTAAATGAATTTAATTGATTATTTATGTGAGTAAGATGTTTGAAGGTCATTCTATGACCTAGAATGTGTGGATGTGGTTAGTATTCCGACTATGTGCTAGGATTAATTGTTTTCAATTACCAAGATGAAAATAAATATTTTTCGAGAAATTTTCGTAAAAATACTATTCATCCGATTCTGCTCGAAGATTAGGTTTGAATTTCTGAGAAACGCGTAATGATAGAATACGAAGACGTAATGAAATATCTAATAATATTTCTGTTATGGCAAACGAAGTTTTCGCTTGCGGACTTAAAACCTAAGGGTTGTGAAATGTGATTTTTAAGAATTTAAAGTTTACGTATAATGATTAGGGTTATTATACGTGAGGAATACGAGTATGATAATAGTTATTATAAGAGTATAGTACGAAGATAATTACGACGTATAATACGAATATCGTACGAATGCTATACGAAGAGAATACGTGAGTTAAACGCGTATAATACGATTAGCTCTTAATGAACTTGAGTTTATGAACTTTGCATAATCCAATTGGACTTGGATTATGTCAAGCCCAATGTGTATGAAGATTAAGCCCAAGTTAGGCCCAAGATGAATTATTTTTAAGGACCAAACCAAGAAAATAAACTGCGGATCGAACCGATGGGTCACCGGATGGGTTAAACCCATGGGGGGGATCCACAAGGCTTGTGGGCCAGCCACTTGGCCACCAAGTAAAGTAGTTCCTTGGTGGCTACACAATGAATAGTAAGGAGGCTGAGCTCAATGACCATTTTACCCTCCATTTGGTTTTCTATAAATAGGAAGCTAGCTTAGTTCATTTGTTGATTTACAAACTTTAACCAACATATTTGGGAGAGATAAAAGAGCTAGAAACTAGTAATCAAGTCAGCTTGAAGTAAAACATAAGAGTTTTTAGCAAGAATGCGAAGAACGTAAAGGTAACTTTTCGTAAAACGTTAGTCTTTGATCTTTTTCGATTTCTTTTAAGTAGAGAAGTATGATTTGGTGGAGCATGTCTCTTTCAAAGTCATAAGGATGGCTAATAGTGGATTAAGTCATTATAAGTGTTAAGTAAGTTTTAAAATCAAAGAAAACCGTAAAGCATTTATTTTGTTGTAGATGGACAAATTGAAAACCATTATAGGGTATGTTCATTTTGTTTGGTTAGGATGTAGATGATGAATCAATGGAGTTGTTACATTTGATTTGGTGTAGAGAACTCGAGTAACGAAGTTATGGCGAATTATACAAAATTAGCCATTAAATGTTGAAAACGTAGAAATCTCGGATTAGTAGTCGAAAATTGTCGTATAGCTTGGGAACCTTGGGTTTTAATGGCATCGCGTAAGATGGGGTATTCAAGAGTCGTGGACTCACGAATCGTCAAATTCCGACTTAGAAAGAAGAAATGAGCTATGAACGCTCACGATAGTTAAACGAACGCTCAGTAATGAACTAATCGCTGAATTCCATGTTAAAAGATTCGAAAATAAACTATTTTCTAATGAAATCATAGAGTATGTGATTTATGAGCTAATGGCTTTTGAACGAGCCAATTCGGATGTAAAATGAATAAGTTATGAGCCCGGGAATTTCATAGAATAAGAAAATTGTTATAACTATTTGAGGCTCAGGGTCGGCGCTGCAGCGCGACCCCAACCTTTAAATCCCGTGCCGCAGCACCGGGTCGAGGCATTAGCTACTGAAGTATGGCACCGCAGTGCCAATGATAAGTATAAGTCTCGCGTCATAGAGCCGAGACGGAGAGTTAGGTACTAAAGTATGGCGCCGCAGCGCCAATGGTAGGTATAAGGTCGGTGCCGCAGCGCAAAGCCAGGGGAAATGTTGAACTAGTTAGGGTTTTGAAACCAAATGATTGTAAGACCATTATAGGGCAAGTGTATGTATGAAATGTACATGCTTAGATCATTCCTATATCATATATCATGATGACCTTAGAAATTGAATGTAGATTGTAAGTAATGAAACGATGAACGATAATAAGCCGTAAGGGCAGATAAATACTTGAAACAAGTTTTATTAATGAAATAAATTTAGTTAAGACATAAAAGGGAACGAAGTTGGTAAAAACAATGTGATTAGATTCTTTAGTAGCTAATTACCGTGTGCTATTTGAATAAATCATGTAGTTACTGTAAAGACTGAGAACTGTTAAATATTAATTGAAGACACTTGAAGGCAAGTTTTCTTAATACTTATCTAAGCTTTGTGTTAGCCAAGTTTTCTATGTGATTCATGTTATGAGATGCATGAATTATTTTAACGAAAGGGTCAATGCCAGTTTTACCTTGGCTAGACTAATCTTGAGGAGTTGATTGATTTATTTACAAATCTTTTAATATAGAATTGTTAACGCTATCCTACGCCAATTGTTTGGTACGGATTCTAGGTAAGCCTGAGTATGAATAAAGAATTGTATTTTACATCAATTATTCGATGGGCACGCGAGCTTGCTAAAACTTAAACGTGAATACGTTTAACGGATGAATGTGATCAACATAGAGTACTATAGGCTGATCACCTAGAAGTGCTCGTAAGATATATCAAACGTACGGTCTTAGTGCCGGGTTGTCCTTTTTCATGAATGAAAATAAAAAAGAATGTTTATGGTCTTTGACCTACTCAAAATTTCTAAGTTTCTGTAAGTGCTTCAGAATTGTTTATAAGAAAGAAAATTGTTATATAATGTTTTATAGTACTTCAAAGCTATTTGTTAAGTTATTCAAGAATAATCATATGATTCTCGATGTGGTATTTATATTATACATTGCTAGACTTGCTGAGCTAGTTATGCTCACTTCTTGCTTGAATTATATGATTACAGCTAAGGTCGAATGAACTGAAGGTTCTAAGAAAGATAAAGGCAAAGCTAAGATGGATAATTAGATATCATGTAATAGACTAGTATGTATGTATGTATTACACTTATGAACAATAAAGAATGTATTCGGTTTCAGAACCTGGGAATGAATTTTTTGCGATTGTAATAAGAAGTAGTTAATAAACTCATTTTGATGTCGTTTCAATGAAATTAATGTACAGTTAGTAATATCGTGTAGCACCATCTTTCGGGTAAGAAGATATCCGGATTTGGGGGCGTCACACTAACCTTCAGAAGAAAAACTAAACACTTTACCTCAACCTAAACATCAAATCAAATATCAGTCCCAAGACACCAAAATTAAACTTAAAAACCTATATACCAGAAAAAACCATAAGATCGACATCCCATTCTGAAAGACCTTGTGACACCTCAATGTTAGTCCATCAGGGAAGAGTTAGCGATGCATCTAGACAGCAAGTCATAGAGAAAAATGGCAATTATCAAGCAAGTGAAAACATGTCCAAAAGGGAAGTGAACTAAGATAGATTTCCTTTTTATATATTACTGTTTGATATATAAAATGTGTCCTATACATGACAAAAGTGACTAACCTAGTCTATGCAGGAAATGAAAGCTAATATGCAATCCCACAATCAGACCGGCCAACAACTCCAGAAGACTATCCCTCTCTACAGATTGAGGGGCATCTCTAAGCTCCTGCCTTGCTATCTTAATATGTGTCAAAAGCTATATCACGGTATGCATGGTGCTCTCCTGAAAACCTAAGAGCTCATTCGTCTGTGCGACGATATCATCTGTGAAATATCTGAGAGAAGCACTCTCAACAACAACAACATCCCTGACAGCCTAGGCCTCATCCCTCTCCAAAAGAGTAGCGTCCCCGCTGGACAAAACTGTCAACATCAATGCTAGAGCCTGATCCAGCTCAAAAGTCAAAAGATGTACCCTCCGCTCTAAAGCCAATCTGGGAGGTAGGGGAGCAGCAGCTGAAGAGCTAGGAATGGCGCTAACTAAAGCTACTGTTAAGTCGACAAATAACTCATCCTCTGTAGGGGAGAGTGGAGCCTCTATAGGCTCCTCATCATCAAAACTTAGTGGTGAATGAGATGCAAAAGACGTTGCTATATCAGTCTCCAACCATGTAGTGTACTCTAAAGAACAACTAGGGCGACTGTTTGAGAAATCAGCTCTCTCCGAATGAGTCTAGAAATCATATACTCTGGCCAGATCATCCTCAGATAAGACAAAGTAGAAGATCTATGACCTGAAGCTCCCTCAAAGGGATGAACATCCTGAAGCTGATCAAACTACGTCATGACAGCTAATGGATGATAAGTGGTCACCCCTCTCAAACTGGCTAATGGCAAGAAGTTCATACCCACAACATAAGTGACAAAGCTTAAAGGGGAACTAAATCCAGAATAAAGTAAGATGGAGAAGGGTTCCTCAATAACTGTCAAAAACACAAACTAGGATGTTGTGTGTAAGACCCCGAATTTTATGAAATAAAAGTATTCAATTTTTCTTATAATTACTATTCAGTAAATGGTTAAATTGATAAATGTTAAAGTTAAGGGTGATATATGAATTTTTTTTTTCAAAATACACAAGTGGTTATAAAATATTCATTGTTGTCGGGGAATATTCGTTTGGTCGTGGAATATTCTTTCTGTCGGGGAATATTCGTACGACGGCGCAGCCATTTGTGGGCCCCATAACAGAATAACTGTCGGGTGAAGAAAACGATAAATTTGAGTTTTTACAAATAACGGCGTAGTTGTTACCATTAAAACTGTTGGAATACCCGGTGGTTAAAATACAGTAATACGCGTTATTACATAGTAGCACACGGTATTGCATAGTATTTTTGAAATTATTGATTCTTACGTAAGAAGGCACTACTCAATAATTGTTACAGTAATTACTGTTCAATATTTTATTTTATTGATTCAATAATTGCTACGTTGAAATTTTATATTATTGTTGTTCAATAATTGTCACTGCACAGTATTTCTCATTATCAGATTAATAATTTATACTATTTGAATAATATTATTAGATAACATTATTGGCAATGTCTAGAAAGTTCTGTCTAAGGAATTGTTTGGTCACCTAATTGCGCGCCAGTAAGGAAAAATTCTTATTGGAAAGCCCCCTCTTTCCTGGGAACGGCCTGGTTGTCATAAATGTGATTATGTAATATTATTTGTGAATAATTAATTATTGATTCATATGATAAGGAAATATTTATTTTATGTGGATATAAATGTTGGATATATTTATTGTGGTTAAAAATGAAGGAGTTAATGTTGATGTGTTTTATCAGTTTTTTTATCGGAATGGAGGTATTAAAAATCAAATCAGGGTTTTTAAGAAATATTACAGGGGTTATAATTTTTAATCCGACCGTTGGATCGTGGTAATTTTAGGATATGTTATTCATATATAAGTTGAGTATACGTCCACAAATTTTGAACCGTTAAAAATGAACGTATGATTTGTTATGAATTTTACGAGATAACTGGTTTAGAAATTATTGAATTTTCAGAATTAATCATTTTGGTAGAAAATTCTAAAATTGGTGGGCCCCACTCTTGGTTGGTGAAGAAATATGCTGAGATTTTTATTCAAATGTGGTGGGTAGAAATAGTAGCAGGTGAAGCCATCAGGTTGCAGGTTAAGTCTGCTTCGGCGTGCTAACATTTTTCTATAAATAGAGGGCTAAGTTAGAATTGAAAATCACACCAGAATTCATAAGTTTTTCTCTCTTTCTCTCTCTAGATTATTGAGTGTATTTTGTGAATATTTAGATACTCTGTGAGTTTCTATTCATCAGTGCAAGTTTCCTTCACCCTTATACCGATCAGAAGTACTGCTCTTTTGAGGTAAGGGATAATAAGGGATTTTAAGGGTTGTTATGTTTTTCAGTTTCGTAATTTTTCTGACCTTCAAAAATTCTGAAAAAATTTGAAATGATATTTTGATGAGTTTTCTTGATTGTATCCAAAAATGGTGATTTTTGGATGTATAGATTAAGAGTTATGAATTTTATGAGAAAAGACTAGTTTAAAAGTAACCGCTTATAACTCCTTGTGGTTAACTCCAAAATTGATGAAATTTTTATTGGGAGTACATGTATATGATAGGAGTATACTCTGTGAATTTCGGAATTTTTGTATAAAATTACAATTTATGATAAATGTCTAAATATTCGGCTGTTTTGGCCATATGAAAAATAGTAAATGAGTTTTAAAAATTCCAGAAAAAATATATGTTCAATATGGGACTATATTATGCTAAATCCCAGAAAAGAAAAATTGGTTACATTGATTTGGTATTTTTCATGAAAAGGAACTAGTTATGAGTAAATGAATTAAATATGTTATGTGAAGTAAGAAAATTGAAAAATAGGATTTTATGGCTTGAGAATCCTATATGAGGTATATGCAGATTTTTTATGAGGGTTTTTGGTTATTGGTGATGAAATCTTATGAGTTTGGCATTTTAAGATGATTAAATGTATTATTTAGTAAAGTGTAAACAATTAAAATAAATTGTTTATAAGCTTAAGAAATATTATTCTTTCAATATCATTATACCGAAATATTGGTATGTATTTTATTGTGGAATTTTCACCTTTTTGTGTCGAGTTACTATTCACGAGTTACTATTCACTAAAAAATTGGTTTCTTTTTCTCACCAAATTATAGTTGATTTACGAATATTACTCTTGAGATTAAAACTATATGTTGATCATATTATTTTTATTATTATATATAACATTTTTATAACCCTAATGATGATATTTCTCTTTGACTTGAGTGTAAAGATGGGTAGATTTTTGGTATGATCATGACCATTGAATTTATAAGTGAATATCTTTAGCTTAAGTGCAAAAGTGAATTGATCAACATGGTTATAATTATTGTTTATATAAATTCTGAAATGATTATATATTTCTTTGAGATATTAATATATTTTGCATGTAGTGCAAATATGAACTGTTGATGAATATATTTGGCCGTAGTGCAAATATGAACTGTTGAGGAATATCTTTGGCCTATAGTGCAAAGATGAATTATTGATGAATATCTTTGGCATGTAGTGCAAAGATGAATTGTTGTTGAATATCTTTGGCCAGTAGTGCAAAGATGAACAGATGTTGAGATGAACATGACCAACTGCTGATACAAATGAATATCTTTGGCCGTAGTGCAAAGATGAAGTTATTAGTATGATTATGAACAGGAAATGTGATTTGGTGTAACAATGATCTTTGATGTTTCAGGTAAAGATAGGTGATGAAAATTATCTTCGTCCTGGATGAGAAGAGGAATTTAGAACTACAGTTATGATTATGAGTTATTCATATGATTGTGGACCAGAATTGTTGATTGATGTTACAGGGATAAAACATTGTTGGTGAATTTTTAATATGGAGAAGATAATAGACTTTATAGTCTATTTGACTCTTCTAATGGATTGCTCGTTCCGCTACAACTACGGTTAAAATTTTTATCGTTTACCATATGTTCTAAATCTCTGATTTATTATTGATGAAGGCTATTGATAATTTAATTATCTTTAGTCATGATATTTTTTACTGAGCTAGTTGTGCTCACCCTTTTGCTTCACAATTCCTTTCAGGTAATAAGAGTGTAGCTGGGTCGAGCGAGGGTAACGGGGAAATAGAACGGTGGTCTCTAGCTGTGGATATTCTCCCGAAGCAGTATAGAAAAGTTCATTTAGTAGTTTTATTTGGTGAATCCAATATGGTAAGGTGTACCCAACGTTGGAAGGGTGTTTTGCCACTATCATACAAGATGTCTAACGACGTACAACCTCGTGTCATCATAAGACAGGGATGTGCTCATCCACTTGCTGAGTATATATACGAGCACTACCTATATAATCTTGGTGTTTGTTTGAAGTATAATTCTCAATTAGAGACAGTGGAGATAATGATATGTCAAGAGAAGACTCACCATTGAGAAGAATATGATAGTAAACTTCTCATTTTTCTTTGGGGTCTATTGGGTCAACCAAGGATAATTCTGTGGTCATATGATATCTATCATAACCTAGACGTATGGTCTCCCATGTACGAAGGTTTCTTTGAGCACTTCCCAAAGATTCTGATTTCTAAAACAGTTTTTTACTATACCTTTATGTAAGGTGTCATTGTGAGGTGATGTCCACGGTTGGAACATGAGTCACACTTGGTATATATTTGTATCCAAACTCACAGCATGTGTTGTTGTATTTTGCACGATAATTGTTGTAATAAAGTTGTAGTTGTTTTCTGTACCATGTATTTGGCGACTCAGAATAGGTTGGATGGAATGGACCTATTTTGGGGTTGTCACAGTTGGTATCAGAGCTTAGGGATATGATCTCTGACGGAGATCGGGGAAAATAACTAGGAGGGGAGAGATGAGTAAATCTTTTGCTAGTGAGTCGTACCTTAGCTTAATTGTTGGTTGGTCATAATATATGGATATTATGTGATACGTTAATTTACTTAATTAACCCTTGTTTTATGGCAGTATTTGAGAATGGAAGCTGAGAATGCTAACAATGAAGTGAATGAGACTGTGGGGATGCCTCTAATCACTAACCGTGATAATGTGATGTCAGATGAAGAAGGAATTAGAGAAATCCATGTGGTGAGTGAAGAATTGATAGTTGCACCCGAAATGGTCGCAGAGGTAACAACTGAGAGTGAGGAAGAAGAGGAAGAAGAGGAACCTCAGGAGAGTTTGTTAGAGGTATTATATGATCAAAATATAGAATTGCAAAATCGTATTCATAAGTTAGAAGAGCAGGCTGAAGAACGACAGGCGGTCGTGGAACAAAAGGATGCAACAATTCAAGCTTGTGTTACCCGATATGTGATGCTTGAACAGAAGAATTCTTTGGCAGAGTATAAGATGATAAAGATGGAATCTGAGCTGAAAGAAGAAAAAACTGAACGAGTGAGAATAAGTGATGCATGGGCAAAAGCCGCACGACACGTGGATATTGTGGAAAGAGACTTCCGATCTAAGAAGGCTAAAATAGAAGATATGAATTTCTCTTTTTGGAAAGCAATTGGGAGAACCCAACATCAAGTTTTGAATTACCCTATACATAGCGGTCAACCTGAATCCGATATGGATCGAAGATTGATGATTCAGATCATGAATGAGGAGTACAAAGAGGCAGTTGAGGGAGAAATATGTCCTATAGAAAAGTATATTCCAATGGTAATGATGACGCCAAATGCTGCTCCAGACAAGTCAAAGCCGAGTAATTCGAGGGATGGCGGTTGTCATGACTTCCCAACAAATGAGGAACCCAAATAAAGTTATCATGGGAGATGAGCAATGGAGAAATCATGATGATCTGAGAGATAGAATCTTAAATGGAAGCAAGGTATTCTCAACTCTTTGAAATACCAGGTACGTAAATTTCGGGGACGAAATTTCATAAGGAGTGGAGATTGTAAGACCCCGAATTTTATGAAATAAAAGTATTTAATTTTTCTTATAATTACTATTCAGTAAATGGTTAAATTGATAAATATTAAAGTTAAGAGTGATATATGAATTTTTTTTTTCAAAATACACAAGTGGTTATAAAATATTCATTGTTGTCGGGAAATATTCGTTTGGTCGTGAAATATTCTTTCTGTCAGGGAATATTCGTACGACGGCGCAGCCATTTGTGGGCCCCATAACAGAATAACTGTCGGGTGAAGAAAACGATAAATTTGAGTTTTTACAAATAACGGCGTAGTTGTTACCATTAACACTGTTGGAATACCCGGTTGTTAAAATACAGTAATATGCGTTATTACATAGTAGCACACGGTATTGCATAGTATTTTTAAAATTATTGATTCTTACGTAAGAAGGCACTACTCAATAATTGTTACAGTAATTACTGTTCAATATTTTATTTTATTGATTCAATAATTGCTACGTTAAAATTTTATATTATTGTTGTTCAATAATTGTCACTGCACAGTATTTCTCATTATCAGATCAATAATTCATACTATTTGAATAATATTATTAGATAACATTATTGGCAATGTCTAGAAAGTTCTGTCTAAGGAGAGGTTTGGTCACCTAATTGCGCGCCAGTAAGGAGAAATTCTTATTAGAAAGCCCCCTCTTTCCTGGGAACGGCCTGGTTGTCATAAATGTGATTCTATAATATTATTTGTGAATAATTAATTATTGATTCATATGATAAGGAAATATTTATTTTATGTGGATATAAATGTTGGATATATTTATTATGGTTAAAAATGAAGGAGTTAATGTTGATGTGTTTTATCAGTATTTTTATCGGAATGGAGGTATTAAAAATCAAATCAGGGTTTTTGAGAAATATTGCAGGGGTTATAATTTTTAATCCGACCTTTGGATCGTGGTAATTTTTGGATATGTTATTCATATATAAGTTGAGTATATGTCGACAAATTTCGAACCGTTAAAAATGAACGTATGATTTGTTATGAATTTTACGAGATAACTGGTTCAGAAATTGTTGAATTTTCAGAATTAATCATTTTGGTAGAAAATTCTAAAATTGGTGGGCCCCACTCTTGGTTGGTGAAGAAATATGCTGAGATTTTTATTCAAATATGGTGGGTGAAAATAGTAGCAGGTAAAGCCATCAGGTTGCAGGTTAAGTCTGCTTCGGTGTGCTAACATTTTCCTATAAATAGAAGGCTAAGTTAGAATTAAAAATCACACCAGAATTCATAAGTTTTCTCTCTTTTTCTCTCTAGATTATTGAGTGTATTTTGTGAGTATTTAGATACTCTGTGAGTTTCTATTCATCAGTGCAACTTTCCTTCACCCTTATACCTATCAGAAGTACTGCTTTTTGAGGTAAGGGATAGTAAGAGATTTTAAGGGTTGCTATGTTTTTCAGTTTCGTAATTTTTCTGACCTTCAAAAATTCTGGAAAAATTTGAAATAATATTTTGATGAGTTTTCTTGATTGTATCCAAAAATGGTGATTTTTGGATGTATAGATTAAGAGTTATGAATTTTATGAGAAAAGACTATTTTAAAAGTAACCTCTTATAACTCCTTGTGGTTAACTCCAAAATTGATGAAATTTTTATTGGGAGTACATGTATATGATCGGAGTATACTCTGTGAATTTCGGAATTTTTGGGTAAAAGTACAATTTATGATAAATGTCTAAATATTCGGCTGTTTTGGCCATACGAAAAATAGTAAATGAGTTTTAAAAATTTCGGGAAAAATATATGTTCAATATGGGACTATATTATGCTAAATCCCAGAAAAGAAAAATTGGTTACATTGATTTGGTATTTTTCATGAAAAGGGACTAGTTATAAGTAAATGAATTAAATATGTTATGTGAAGTAAGAAAATTGAAAAATAGGATTTTATGGCTTGAGAATCCTATATGAGGTATATGTAGATTTTTGATGAGGGTTTTTGGTTATTGGTGATGAAATCTTATGATTTTGGCATTTTAGGATGATTAAATGTATTATTTAGTAAAGTGTAAACAATTAAAATAAATTCTTTATAAGCTTAAGAAATATTATTCTTTCAATATCATTATACCAAAATATTGGTATGTATTTTATTGTGGAATTTCTACCTTTTTATGTCGAGTTACTATTCACGAGTTACTATTCATGAGTTACAATTCACGAGTTACTATTCACGAAAAAATTGGTTTCTTTTTCTGACCAAATTATAGTTGATTTACGAATATTATTCTTGAGATTAAAACTATATATTGATCATATTATTTTTATTATTATATATAATATTTTTATAACCCTAATGATGATATTTCTCTTTGACTTGAGTATAAAGATGGGTAGATTTTTGGTATGATCATGACCATTGAATTTATAAGTGAATATCTTTAGCTTAAGTGCAAAGGTGAATTGATCAGCATGGTTATAATTATTGTTTATATAAATTCTGAAATGATTATATATTTCTTTGAGATATTAATATATTTGGCCTGTAGTGCAAATATGAACTGTTGATGAATATATTTGGCTGTAGTGCAAATATGAACTGCTGAGGAATATCTTTGGCCTGTAGTGCAAAGATGAATTATTGATGAATATCTTTGGCATGTAGTGCAAAGATGAATTGTTGTTGAATATCTTTGGCCAGTAGTGCAAAGATGAACAAATATTGAGATGAACATGACCAACTACTGATACAAATGATTATATTTGGCCGTAGTGCAAAGATGAAGTTATTAGTATGATTATGAACAAGAAATGTGATTTGGTGTAACCATGATCTTTGATGTTTCAGGTAAAGATAGGTGATAAAAATTATCTTCGTCCTAGATGAGAAGAGGAATTTAGAACTACAGTTATGATTATGAGTTATTCATATGATTGTGACCAGAATTGTTGATTGATGTTACAGGGATAAAACATTGTTGGAGGATTTTTAACATGGAGAAGATAATAGACTTTATAGTCTATTTGACTCTTCTAATGGATTGCTCGTTCCGCTACAACTACGGTTGAAATTTTTATCATTTACCATATGTTCTAAATCTCTGATTTATTATTGATGAAGGCTATTGATAATTTAATTATCTTTAGTCATGATATTTTTTACTGAGCTAGTTGTGCTCACCCTTTTGCTTCACAATTCCTTTCAGGTAATAAGAGTGTAGCTGGGTCGAGCGAGGGTAACGGGGAAATAGAACGGTGGTCTCTAGCTGTGGATATTCTCCCGAAGCAGTATAAAAAAGTTCATTTAGTAGTTTTATTTGGTGAATCCAATAGGGTAAGGTGTACCCAACGTTGGAAGGGTGTTTTGCCACTATCATACAAGATGTCTAACGACATACAACCTCGTGTCATCATAAGACGGGGATGTGCTCATCCACTTGCTGAGTATATATACGAGCACTACCTATATAATCTTGGTGTTTGTTTGAAGTATAATTCTCAATTAGAGACAGTGGAGATAATGATATGTCAAGAGAAGACTCACCATTGAAAAGAATATGATAGTAAACTTCTCGTTTTTCTTTGGGGTCTATTGGGTCAACCAAGGATAATTCTGTGGTCATATGATATCTATCATAACCTAGACGCATGGTCTCCCATGTACGAAGGTTTTTTTGAGCACTTCCCAAAGATTCTAATTTCTAAAACAGTTTTTTACTATACCTTTATGTAAGGTGTCATTGTGAGGTGATGTCCACGGTTGGAACATGAGTCACACTTGGTATATATTTGCATCCAAACTCACAGCATATGTGTTGTTGTATTTTGCACGACAATTGTTGTAATAAAGTTGTAGTTATTTTCTATACCATGTATTTGGCGACTCAGAATAGGTTGGATGGAATGGACCTATTTTGGGGTTGTCACAGTTGGTATCAGAGCTTAGGGATATGATCTCTGACGGAGATCGGGGAATATAACTAGGAGAGGAGAGATGAGTAAATCCTTTGCTAGTGAGTCCTACCTAAGCTTATTTGTTGGTTGGTCATAATATATGGATATTATCTGATACGTTAATTTGCTTAATTAACCCTTAACATGTAAATAACATAAATACATGTGGATTGAATTAATGATTTCATAATTAAATTATTATTCATGAAGTGATATTATGTGACTGTAAATGTGATAAATTGACTAATATAGTTAATAATCAAAGTAGACAATGAGAATGAGTTTTAATGATTAGCTAAGTTATAATTAACTGGTATTGTGAATGTGAATGGTATGTAGGATTAAAATCAAAGAACGAGTGTAGTTAAAGTGTAATCTACGCACGAGGCAAGTTTCTTAACCCTACTTGTCATTATTGTTCAAGTTTATTATTTACCTCGAGTAAATTATCATTACTATTATTCAAGTTCAAATGTTATATTAAAGATTGATTATCTTTTCAAAGCATGATTCAGTTATACAATAATTGTCCTATTGTATATTTTTTTTTAAAGATTACTATTCAAATTGAATATCATTATTGTTGAACCTTATTAGACTAGTGAACCATTAATGATTCAACTAGTCCATAGTTGATGAGCGTTCTAAATTTTAGAACCCTTAATGAATTATCCAAACCAAATTTCCTTTAGTGCGGACTCGAATGTCAAACTGAGATGAACAACCCTGTATAGGGGATTATTTACGCTTTAGCGTTGAGATATTGTGCACAGTATGGTACTAAGGGCTGATCCCCCTAAGTACGAGAAGGAAGGTCCATAGTCTTATGACTGTTAAAGGTTTCAAGTATAACCCTTGATAACCTAGGACATAGTTCAAGGTCTTATGACCCTCAGAATTCTTTTAATTCTTGTTATTCATTCTTGATTCAAAAGTTGAGCTTTTATTTAGATGTCTTTGATTTATTCGCATGTTATTATACTGTTATTTCATTATTATACTTGTGGGCATTTGTGCTCACTCTTGCTTAATAATAACATTGCAGTTAAGAACGAAAGAACTGATGAACCTTCCACTAGTAAAGGCAAGGGCAAAGTTAGCAAGTGACGAAGACTTGTTGTTTTGTATGAGGATGTATTTGTTTAAGACTTGAGTTAATGTTATTGTTTAAGACTTATTTGTTTATGATTCCGCACAGATGTTTAAGGTTAGTTTAACTGGGATTGTATTATTATTATTCAGATGTTGTAACCCTTAAGGGGAAGATTTTATTTCTATCTATTGCATGGTTTGCATTTATTATGGGTAGATAGATAGATGATATTTGTATTGTGAACACCAAATCCTATAGAAATAGAAGTACCGGATTTGGGGTTGTCACAGGTTGGTATCAGAGCTGTATGTTATGAACCTTAGGTGGGGGAACAACCTTAGGTAGTAGCCTTATAGAAGATGATAGTAATGGAAAACTCTTATCGAGTTCTAAGAAATGAATTATTGTAATTCATTGAAGATAATAAAAGACTTTATGTGCTTATGTGTTTAATTATGTGCTCACTAGTACGACTTAGTAACTAAAACTTGAAATTTTGTTGTCAGGATGTCTGACGTTGGAGGAACTAGTCGACCAGGGAAGGAGGAACCCCGAATACCTACAGTACCGACAGCGGAGGAGCCCCGAGACATTCATGTCGTTAGGGAACAGTTGGTACAGAGGGAGTCATCTCCACTGATCACCGTTGTTGGTCAGGAGCATGAACCTGAGACTGATCCTTAGGAAGCAGAAGAAGTGGAGTTACTGCGGTACACTGTTGATGCTGAGATGTATGACACGTTATACGACCATAACATCGAATTACAAGACGAGGTTCAGGAATTGACTGAGCGAGCAACAGTTCAGCAGTCTACTCTAGAGGAGAAGGAGAGGGAGATTTCGACTCTTCACTCACGATTGGGAAATGTAGAATGCGATTTGGTCCATGAGAAGGGTCAAACCGAGGATAAGACCGAGGAGATAGAGAAGCTGAAGAAGGAGCTAAAGGAAACTTCCGGAAGACTGAAAATAGCAGAGGAATGATGGGTAAGAGAATCACGTCGAGCTAATCATGCAGAAGATGATAGTCGTGCAAAGAAGGCAAAGATTGGAGAGACATACTCTACACTTAACAAGGCAATGAATGAGACCCAAGATCGAGTTTTGAGGTACCCAATCCAGTTCGAAGGACTACCATTATACATGATGGATCGCAGGACGATGTATCGCATCTTAGAAGAGGAGCGTAGCAAGGCTATTTAGTACCTTGATCGGCAGTGATATGATTTGCTTAATTATGTGAAGAACTTAATTAGTTTTTACCGATGTATTTATGAACAAAGGAATAATTTAAATGTTTTAAATCCTGTGGATTCTTTATTCCAGGATAGTTGATGTAAATAGCAGTTATGCTATCGTTTAATGTTAAAACTTTTGATTTGAATGAAAATATATCAAGTTGTTTGAGATGATGTAATAAATGAGTATGTTAATTGTTAAGAAATGCCTTAACTATTTAGAGAAATAAATAAAGTTCTATTAAGCGTTTATTTAGCAGAAAAATGCCGCCAAGGAGAAGACAACAACGTCAACCGACTTAGGAAGAGTCAACCAATATTAACAATAACGCCAATGTTAATCCCGTTCAGCAGTTGGTGAACTTACTAACTGGGGCCATGAATAATCAACCTCAAGCTCCACCAAACACAACGTTTAAAGACTTCAAGGCGGTGGGACCGCCAGAGTTCAAAGGTTACATGAACCCAATCGAAGCTCAAACGTGGGTTATGGAGATAGACAAGGTTTTCGACGTTGCTAGGGTTAGAGAAGATCAGAAGACCGCTTTTGCAATGTTTATGCTGAAGTCTGAGGCTAGCTACTGGTGGCAAGCAAACAAGGTGCAAGGAGGTGAGGGTTTAATTACGTGGGAGAGATTTAAAGAGATGTTTTTCGAAATGTACTTCCCAACTAGTTCGCAGAATCAGATGAAGATTCAATTTCTAGAACTGAAGTAGGGAAATATGAGTGTACCTGACTACGCGGCTAAATTCAACGAGTTGGCAAGGTTCGCCCCGTACCAAGTACACACTAATGAGAGAAAAGCCAGAAGATTCGAACAAGGGCTAAAGCCTTGGGTATACAGCAAGGTAACAATGTTTCAGCTCAACATGTTTGCCGGAGTATTGGAAAAGGCCATCCTCGCTGAAGGTGGAAGCGATGCGGTGACAAAGTATAATCAAGAACAGAGGAAAAAGAAGAGTAAAAATGAAGGTAACAACAAGACTGGTGGGAGTAGCACTGGGGGTAATCATAATTAGAAGAGGAAGTGGATGGATAACTTGTCAGCTGAAAGTCAACAAGGAGGGCAGAAGAAAAAGATTGAAGTATGCCCGACCTGCAGGAAAGCTCATCTAGGAGTTTGTATGAAGGGAAAGAGAGTATGCTACAATTGTGGTCAGAAAGGCCACATAGCACCTAATTGTCCTAACCCAAAGAAGGGTGCTTGTTTCACTTGTGGTTCGAAGGATCATCTAGCAAGAGACTGCCCTAAGAAGGGATCAGGAGGAGCAGTACCAGGAGGTAACCGTGGAAATAACAGTGGAAATGCCTTAACCATCACCGGACCAACCGCAACAAACCGACCGACCGCCAGAACTTTCAATATGACAGTGCAGGACGCAATCCAGTCTCGTGATGTGGTGTCAGGTATCATTCCGATCAATGAAATTAATGCTTATGTTTTATTTGATTCGGGTGCTACTTGTTCCTTTATATCCGAAGACTTTACTAATAGTTTAGATTTGCTTATGGATGAGTTGGAATATCCTATGAATATAGAAATTACGAATAGAGAGATAATTCCTGTTAAGTACGTGTTTAAGAACTGTAGGGTGGATATTAAGGGTAATATCATGAACGTAGATCTTATCCCTATTTGGCTTGGGGAATTTGAAGTTATTTTGGGTATGGATTGGTTATCCAATTGTGGGGTGGTAATTGACTGCCAGAAGAAGCGTAATAACCTTATGACTCCGTCAAAGGTTATATTTTATGGTAGCAAGTCGCCTAGACAAGCGAGTTGTCTGACGATGATGCAGGCCAGGACGTTATTAAGACAAGGCTGTGTAGGATACTTAGCTTACATAGTCGACAGTCGAAAAGAGAATCCGAAGGTAGAAGAAATACCGATTGTGAGGGACTTCGTCGATGTATTTCCAGACGATTTACCAGGACTTCCACCAGATAGAGAGGTAGATTTTGTGATCGATTTGGTGCCAGGAACTGCTCAAATATCGAAGGAACCATACCGAATGGCACCAGTAGAGATGAAGGAATTAATGGTACAACTACAAGAATTGTTGGACAAAAAGTACATTCAACCGAGCGTATCGCCGTGGGGAGCACCGGTGTTATTCGTGAAAAAGAAGGATAGATCGATGCGGCTCTGCATTGACTACAGAGAACTGAACAAGGTCACGATTAAGAATAGATATCCATTACCAAGAATCGACGATCTGTTTGATCAATTAAAGGGAGCAAGATATTTTTCCAAGATAGACTTGAGGAGTAGTTATCACCAACTGAAGGTGAGGCGAGAGGATGTACCGAAGACAGCATCCAGAACGCGATGCGGTCACTACGAATTTTTAGTAATGTCGTTTGGTCTAACGAATGCTCTTGCAGCATTTATGGGACTAATGAATGGTGTGTTCAAGCCGTTTTTGGACAAATTCGTGGTGATATTTATGGACGACATTCTGGTATATTCCAAAACCAAAGAAGAACACGAAGAACATTTGAGATTAACGTTGGAAGTATTGAGAAGGGAGAAGTTGTACGCTAAATTTTCCAAATGCGAATTCTGGATCGAGCGAGTACAATTTCTTGATCACGTGATCGATAAAAATGGAATTTAGGTAGATCCATCTAAAGTCGAAGCCGTGATTAACTGGGATCAGCCGAGAACATCGTCAGAAGTAAGAAGATTTCTTGGATTGGCGGGATACTATAGAAGATTCATTCAAGATATTTCCAAGATCGCAACTCCGTTAACGAATTTAACTTGAAAAGCTGTGAAATTTGTTTGGACGGAGAAGTGTGAGGAGAGCTTTCAAGAATTAAAGAAGAGGTTGAGTATGGCATCTGTGTTATCTCTTCCGGATGATACAAGCAATTTTGTTGTTTTTAGTGATGCGTCGCATAAAGGACTTGGTTGTGTGCTGATACAAAATGGTAAAGTCATTGCGTATGCATCACGACAATTGAAGGATTACGAGAAGGGGTATCCAACCCATGATTTAGAATTAGCTGCAGTTGTATTTGCTTTAAAAATTTGGAGGCACTATCTCTATGGGGAGAAGTGTGAAATATATACGGACCACAAGAGTCTGAAATATTTTTTCACACAGAAGGACTTAAATATGCGTCAGAGAAGATGGTTGGAATTAATCAAGGATTACGACTGTGAGATTTTATACCATCCAGGTAAGGCGAATGTGGTTGCCGATGCCTTAAGTAGAAAGGGTCATGAGAAATTGATGATGTTGACTGCTCAGGAAGAGCTAATTGTGGAAATGGAGAAAATGGAATTGGAAGTGAAGTATCCAATGGAGATTGATGAGAAGTTATTTTCAGATGCAATCTGGTACAACTCTATTAGATAAAGTGAAGGAGGCTCAGCTTCAGGATGATGAATGCAAAAAGGTGACAAAGAAGATATCTGAAGGAACCGAACTGAGATTTAAGATGGATAAGGAAGGAATACTGAGATTTGAGTGTAGAATTTGGGTACAGCTAGTACAAGAGATTAAGGACGATATTCGATTCACCCTGATAGTACCAAGATGTACCAATATCTTAGACAACATTTCTGGTGGTCGAATTTGAAGCGTGATGTTGCAGAATGTGTTGCCAAGTGTCTGACCTGTCAGAAAGTGAAAGCGAAACATCAGAGACCGAGTAGATTGCTACAACCGTTAGAGATCCCAGAGTGGAAATGGGAACATATTACAACGGACTTCGTGGTTGGCCTTCCGACGACTCAGAAAGGCTACGACGCAGTATGGGTTATCGTTGACTGACTGACAAAATCTGCATACTTCCTGCCGATCAAAATAAGATTCAACTTAGATCAGTTAGCCAGGCTATACGTAAAAGAGATTGTTTCGAGGCACGGAGTTCCGGTATCAATTGTTTCAAATAGGGATCTGCGCTTAACATCAAATTTCTAAGAACGTCTTTAGGAATACATAGGTACGCAATTGCGAATGAGTACAGCTTACCACCCTCAAACAGACGGATAGAGTGAGAGAACGATTCAGATATTAGAAGATATGCTAAGAGCCTGTGTGATGGACTTTAAAGGAAATTGGGATGATCATCTACCTCTCGTAGAGTTCGGTTACAACAACAGTTACCACGCTAGTATTGGCATGCCACCTTATGAAGCTTTATACTGCAGAAAGTGCAGAACTCCGCTTTACTGGGATGAAGTTGGTGAAAGACAATTGCTAGGGCCAGAATTGGTACAGCAGACGGCAGAAATAGTCAAAGTAATTCGAGCACGACTAGTAGCAGCTCAAGATCGGCAGAAGAAATACGCTGATCCATATCGTAAAACTATCGAGTTTGAATCAGGTAGTTATGTTTTCTTGATGGTATCTCCCTGGAAAGGGAAGATCAGGTTCGGAAAGAAAGGAAAATTGAGCCCAAGATTTATTGGACCCTTTAAAGTACTGAGAAGAATCGGAGAAATTGCGTACGAGGTAGCCTTACCTCCAGTACTTGAGAATGTCCATAACGTCTTCCATGTTTCTGTATTACGACCATACAAAGCCGATTACAAGTATATAATTGAATACGAACCCCTACATTTTGAGAAAGACTTATCTTACGAAGAAATTCATGTCCAAATTGTCGACCGAAAAGAACAAGTACTCAGAAATAAAGTTATACCTTCTGTTAAGGTAATTTAGAGAAACCACAATACTGAAGAAGCTACGTGGTAACTCAAAGAGAATATGATGAAGAATTACCCTCATTTATTTACTTAAATTATGTGTAAGCGATTCTGGGGACAGAATCTTTGTAAGGGGGGGAGAATGTAACGGGTCGAAATTTTTGAGTCGTGATTCTGGGGATAGAATCCTTTTAAGGGGGGAAAGATGTGAAGAACGAGATTTTTGTAATTTAATTTTAATATTTATTGAATTAAATAAATATTTTTTGATGATTTAATTATTGGATTAAATAATTATTTGATGCAATTGTGGTAGATTAATTTAATTATATGTGTTACATTTATTAAATTAATGTAGAGAATAATTATTATTCAAAGTAGGTCATTATGTGAGCTTATTGCATTAAAAGAAATATTTAATAAGCCTAATGTTATTTAAATTAATTTAATTATTAATTAGAAAATTAATAATTTGACATTATTTATTTATGAGAACGTTAAATATATGACTATGTGAATTTATGAGAAGTTATTATATTTTATTTATATTAAATAAGATATATGAATTATTGTGCGATTGGGTGTGACATTTATTAAGCTATATGATAAAGCTTTATTAAATTAAATGGTTTTTAAAACCTATTCTGACTAGCCAAACATGGCACTAAAGGGAGTTGGGGCCAGTTAACCCATGACTGGGTAACTGACCACCATCGCGCGTCAGACTTTTCTTTTTAACAATACGACATCTGATTTCCTTGATTTATTTTCTAAGCCTGATAAAACTAACTAGAGAGAATTTGAGAGAGAATTCAGAGGAATTGTGAGAATCTCTGGGTTGAAGAAGCTTGAAAAGGGTTTTATCTCTACTCATTAACACTCTGGGTAATCTCTCCTTCCCAATTCCTACTTTACGTATTTTAGTTTTCATGAAAATGGCTTTTAAAGTTTTTGGTTTAACCTCTGTAATTGAATTAGGAGTAATGATTATGGGTTGTATGTGTGTTATGACATATCAAATCGTGTTTAATTAGATAAATTATGTAAACCATATCATCAAATTCATGAAAACATGTCGTATTATTGATGACTTGTTATTTCAAAATATACAGAGTTTGGGTTTTGGCAATATGGCCTTATACGTAACTTTAAGGTGTCAAACATAAATATTTTCGTAAAATTTATACTCTTATTAGATTATGCATGTTGATACGAAGAGACCAAGCCTTAAACTAACGGATTCGATGTTATAATGAATCCGTAGTGTTAAATTATATGTTTTTGTTCAAAATCTTCAAGAACATCAAGAACAGTACAATTTGCATAATTTAATTCTGTTATTATGTGTTGTAAATGGTTAAAATCATTTTATAAATGTTGGGTTATGTTTATGCATGAATTATAACATGTGTATATGATTAATTTCGTGTAGTAGTAATTTAATTGGAAATTTTTGGGCTGTGTTCTGCAATTTTCGGGAATTGCAGAACAGTTTCTGGCTCGCTGTGCCGCGGAGCCAGTCCAGTGACTTAAGTGTCCGGCCGCAGCGCCAAGTGTCCGGCCGCAGCGCCATAACGCCGTAGCGCGAAGATCAAGTGTGATAGTGGCGCCGCAGCGCCACTCTCCTAAAAGTACAAAAATGGAAAAAAAATTTAAAAAAGTTTAAGTCTAGCAATGTGTTAGTAACTTAATGTAATGAACATAAAACTATGTTAGAAGTATAATGTGATGTTAAAATAGATGTTTAATATGTAAATAACATAAATACATGTGGATTGAATTAATGACTTGATAATTAAATTATTATTCATGAAGTGATATTATGTGACTGTAAATGTGATAAATTGACTAATATAGTTAATAATCAAAGTAGACAAAGCGAATGAGTTTTGTTGATTAGCTAAGTTATAATTAAATGGTATTGTGAATGTGAATGGTATGTAGGATTAAAATCAAAGAACGAGTGTAGTTAAAGTGTAATCTACGCACGAGGCAAGTTTCCTAACCCTACTTATCATTATTGTTCAAGTTTATTATTTCCCTCGAATAAATTATCATTACTATTATTCAAGTTCAAATGTTATATTAAAGATTGATTATCTTTTCAAAGCATGATTCAGTTATACAATAATTGTCCTATTGTATATATATTTTTTTAATATTACTATTCAAATTGAATATCATTATTGTTGAACCTTATTAGACTACCTTAATGATTCAACTAGTCCATAGTTGATGAGCATTCTAAATTTCAAAACCCTTGATGAATTATCCAAACCAAACTTCCTTTGGTGCGGACTCGAATGTCAAACTGAGATGAACAACCTTGTATAGGGGATTATTTACGCTTTAGCGTTGAGATATTGTGCACAGTATGATACTAAGAACTGATCCCCCTAAGTACGAGAAGGAAGGTCCATAGTCTTATGACTGTTAAAGGTTTTAAGTATAACCCTTGATAACCTAGGACATAGTTCAAGGTCTTATGACCCTCAAAATTCTTTTAATTATTGTTATTCATTCTTGATTCAAAAGTTGAGCTTTTATTCAGATGTCTTTGATTTATTCGCATGTTATTATACTGTTATTTCATTATTATACTTGTGGGCATTTGTGCTCTCTTGCTTAATAATAACATTGCAGTTAAGAACGAAAGAACTTATGAACCTTCCACTAGTGAAGGCAAGGGCAAAGTTAGCAAGTGACGAAGACTTGTTGTTTTATATGAGGATGTATTTGTTTAAGACTTAAATTAATGTTATTGTTTAAGACTAATTTGTTTATGATTCCGCACAGATGTTTAAGGTTAGTTTAACCTGGGATTGTATTATTATTATTCAGATGTTGTAACCCTTAAGGAGAAGATTTTATTTCTATCTATTGCATGGTTTGCATTTATTATGGGTAGATAGATAGATGATATTTGTATCGTGAACACCAAATCCTATGAAATGGAAGTACCGGATTTGGGGGTGTCACATAGGGTTTTGATTAGGGTTTAGGGTTTGAACCCTTGAGGTTTTCAATTTAATTTCCAATATTTCTGAATTTCAGTTTTCAAAATAGAAAATTAATATTCCAAAATTATAATTAGGATTCAATAATTATATTAAAATTTCTTAATCATACTAAAATATTGCTAATTAGGATTAATAATTCCTAATTAAAATTGCTAATTAAGCAATTAGGGTCGTAATTGGTCATTAGGGTTTACAACCCACGAATTAGGGTTTCTAAATAGAAAAATAAAATTTCCAAATTACAATTAGGTTTGTAAAATAGAAAATTAAGATAACTAAAATATAATTAGGGTTTTCAACTGTACAATCGATTTTCTAAATCTAAGATTAGGGTTTCTAATCCCTTATTAGGGTTTATTAATATTAAACCTTATCCTATCAATCATTGATCAATAAATCTATACAGTACAAACATGTACTCATTAATATAATTATTTTAATTATATTTTCTATCAAATCCCTATCCGGACTTAGGGTGAGGGTTTTTATTCCTGTTAAGCACAACTCTACTCTAATTTCTTAGTCAATACACAAATTGACTCATTCTCTAAACTCGTATCTCAGATACTTGTCACTAAATTGATAATTAAAATTAATTAATTAAAAAAAATTATTCACAAATTCGGATTATTCGAAATCCCGGGTTATCACATTCACCCCTCCTTAAAAGAATTCCATCCTCGGAATCACCGCTTTCTTATTCTCTACAATCTTTTAAAGTTGTATCATCAATTCATTTTTACCAACACACTATTAAATTGTGTCTAAAATTTTTAACCTGTGACTTGAATCTATAAAAGAAAACAGTCCACAGAAATATCTAACTCGTATTTCTCGCGTAATTTAATTTCTATTCAAACTCGTTACATGTCGCCTCTTCACGGGCAGCTGCTGTATTTGGAACTGTCATGCTAAAAGTTAATGTTGTTGGTCTTTTTGGCTGTGCAGGTCCTCGAATCGCCAAGGTTCCGCTACCGGGTCCCTTGTTGGCACTTTTCCTCTCTATATTTCTCTTCGGACAATTCCGGACCAGATGATCAGTCGATGCACACGTAAAACAACCTTGTGTCTTCTTTGGAATGGGACACTGGGGTGACATGTGTCCTTCTTGACCACAGTTGTAACAGACTCCTCTGTTCTTTAAACAAACTCCTTGATGATGCTTCCCGCAAACTACGCACGGCATGCCTTTCTTCCTAATCTCTACTAGATTATTAATATTACCATCCCTCTTACGTTTATTAAGATTACTACCTCCACTATCACCTATCATAATATTTCCTTCAGCCTCCCTTCTTTATTCTTAACTATTCTTCAATACAGCTTCAATTTCTCCTTCAGCGATAATGGCTTTTTCTAATAACGTTGAAAATGAACTAATTTGCAGCACATCCAACTTCTCGAGTACCAACGATTTCAATCTGTTCCTAAAACATCGTGCTTTAAGCTCCTCAGTGTCCACTCGATGTGGAGCAAATTTTGCTAACTCGTTGAACTTGACAAAATATTATGTCACCGTTATATCTTCCTGCTTCATATTCACAAATTGTTCTTCCATATTTCTCTTTAGACTTCCCTTCCTTGGCAGCATTATCTGATAAAAATCTTACATTAATTCTCCTTCTTTACACAGATTCTTATTAATAACACAATAAGAATAAAAAAAATTATCATATAATCGCACCCAGTACATTTAGCTCTTCACACATAACACTATCCCTTTTAAAATAATATAAGGATTAACAACACAACTTTAAACAAAAGTTGTAATTCTCCAACTTTATACAAAAAAAAATTTAATTCTCCATTCACAAATAACTATTCCCAGTTCATCAAACTTACCACACCTAGGGGATTAGGAACTTGCCACCATTATATGAGTGTATAAACTTATCCTAGTCAGACCTTTGGCATCCATTCGCTGAGGGGTTCAAAATATTTCATATAATTATGAGTCATGAACTTACCATAAGTATGAGTTTTAAGAACTCACAAATTAATTTTAATCATATATTTATATAGAAAATAAAGATTTCACTCATATAAACATATATATATATATATATATATACATATACATATGTTCACACATCGTTCTTGATATTACAATCGTTAATATCACACACTATCAAAAGATACTATCGCTTAAACTTAAGCTATCTACAGTCCACTCCATTCACCAGTCGTCTTCTTACTAAGACACTTGTTGCATTCGGCTTAGGACAATATAGGAAAATATGTCCTTCTTGCTTAAAATTGAAGCACACGTTCTTCCACATCATGCATTCTCCCACGTGAGTCTTTCCACACTTGCTGCAGACTTACTTCTTCTTCAGGTTTGAACTTTTAGAATCATCGTTGTCTTTTTCCCTCTTCCTCTTATTCTTGCCCTTCTTGCTGGTTCCTTCAGACGATCCATCATCCTCAGTATTCATCCTCTCCAACTGCGCCTTTAGCTCGTTCCATTCTTCAATCATTTCGTGTAATGCTTGCTCCGTCTTCCACAACTCCTCCAAGAGAAACACTTTACTCCGGAGTTCTTGAGCTTCTGCAGATACTTGATCTTGTTCTCCAACTTTGATCTTATTCTCTTTCTCCACCTTAGCTTCTTTGGACTCCTCCTTCTCATCACCACTTCGATACATCTCGGGATAATCATCATGATCACTCCCCAGATTTACCATAGGTCTATCTTTTCCCACCACTTCAACTGATTCGCTTTGCGCTGGCACCTCGGCTACAGGCACTGGTGCAACAGCCGCTAGCATCTCCGCACTCATTTCATCTTCTCCAGACATCCTATCATTAGTCTAATTGACTTGATTAATACTTCTCCAGTACAACCTTCTCACACACGATGTCCACACATCTTTCTATTGATGCGCTTCGGCACTCCCTCACTTAGTACTTTAAATGAGTATTCTAGATTTCGCTTATAGTTATAATCCTAGGGTTTTCCCCACCCCACTTAAGGTTTATAGCCTACAACTCTGCTACCAACTTGTGATGCCTTGATCACTACAGCTTTGATATCATCCTGTGACACCCCCAAATCCAGGTTACCTGACCCCCGAGTTTGGTATTCACGATCCACAATATAAATAACATTTAACTACCCATTTATTTATAAGTAAGAACATACACTTTATTAACTGATATAGTTAATACATTACCCCAGGTTCTCTAACCTTGACATTACAAACATACCCTTTAGTTATACAAAAAGGGTTCACAAATACAACATAATAATAATGTTATTCATAACTAATTAATCATTATGTCTTTGCTTTTGTTCTTCACAGCATCTTCTGCAACTTTGTCCCTAGCTGAAAAGTTTTATTTAGCAAGGGTGAGCAACAAATTTGCCCCACAAGTTAAGATATACAATAAATGTATAAGTATCAGAATAATAGGCTATCTATGTTGATAGAATAAAACCAAAGTTTGGGGAACTTCGAAATAGCTGAACAAATCGTTAATCAATAATAAGTCTTCTCATATTCTAGGCAACGTAATAATGTGATAATGAAATAGTACAACGCTTTCAAAGTTTCTACGATGTTCTATTGAATAAACAAGAATCAATTCTATGCAATAACAAAGTGGAAGATTTTCCAGATTTATGCTGAGTGATCTCACCAGATCTTTGAACTTATTTTCTCGGGTATCTATCAAAGATTTACTTTGATACATACGCAGGCGTATCAGATAATCATAAAGATTAAATCATACCCCTCTGCAAGTATAACAAGTGATCAGCTTTATTATACCCTATATTATGCATAATACTTAACAGCGTGCAATGGTCGAATATACGACCCAAAATGTTCCCTTTATATAAAAGGTTGTTCTTCTCAGTCTCAGAATTAAGATTTTTGATTTAACAACGAAATACTGTGATTTCAAATTCTATCTACTTATTGATCTAGCAGAAACAATTGGCATCAATCTATCAATAACAATTGATTTCTTTTCTTGTATTTATCAAGTTCTAACAAATGTTCGTCTAGCCAGAATAATTAGCTAAGACATTTCTCAATATAATTTGACAATAAACAGGAATTATCTGTACTGTCAATATTAGTTTCTACAGATATAAATATCCAACAACAGTAATTCTACGAATATATATTTTTTAAATCAGTAATTCAATTTGAATTATTAATCATGCGCTAACTGTGAATAATCAACAATAACTTTCCTGGACATGGTATAATTAGCAATAATTAACCATAATAATTGAATGAATATAACTCAAGGTTGAGTTAGGAAACTTGCCTTCCGCGTTGATTACAGCTACATAATAAACTTATATGTGTTCGTAAGACCTATAACTAATAATATCGGTCTCACAATTAGCACAATAATTCACAACACACAATACTGTAATCTACAGTCAAACTTCTCTTAGGCACATTATCACATAATCATATTAGTGTTTATAACCTATATAAACACTTAACAAGTCTAACTAGTTCGGTCTGGTTGGACTTCGATCTATTTTCGGTGTTATGGTCACCCTATTCGACAATTAACACATTTATTGTCAACTAAACTTGATCTCTAAGCTTCAATATTATTTTAGATAAGTCAAATATCGTTTATAATATTTTTCGGAAGCTTTTAATAATTTATAAACAATTATTTATAATTTATAATAATTTTTTAAACACTTAAATCATTTTTAAATGATTTAATTATCAAATAATCTTATCATTATTAATATTTAATAATATAAAAATATTAATAACATACTTGTCAAAATATTAAAGTTATTGTTAATAACTTATAATATTTTTAAATCATCGATATTCTACTTAAATGATTTTTAAAATAATTAAAATTATTTTTAAATCATCACCATTAATATCTAAATATTAATAAAATTATTTTCAAAATATTAAAAGTCATTAATTATAACTCAAAATATTTTTAAATACATTATTCTTATTTAAAATGATTTTTCATAATATCAAATCATTTTTCTCTAATTTATTTAATACATTAGGTAAATAAATTAAATACCTTTAATATTTAAATAATTATAAATATTAAAGAAAAATATTCTAATTGGTCAAAAATTATTTTTCATAATTTAAAAAAAATTTAAAACCATTTTTAATAATTTTTATAATTTATTTTCTATTTTTCATTAATTACCAGAGTATTCAGAAAATAAAATAATTCAAAACCGTCGCTATAGGTCTTTAACGACGCAAAGCGTCGCTGTTGGTGTTCTTGAGCTCAAGAACACTGACAGTCAGTGCTCGAGGGTCTTAGTTTGACCACTTGTAATTCTAGGCTTAATCATGTTCTAGGCAATGTTAAACACTGATCATGTAGTGGTTTTGTAACACTACATGAATCAATCATGATCTTAGTCGTACAACAAATCATCAAGGTGATCTGGACATGCAAACCTCCTGTCAGACGCCACCTGGGTTTTCTAGGTAACCCAGAAACCCAGCCAGCTTCGAGGGTCTACATTTGAGCTCCATTAATTCTATGTCTCGGTCTTGATTAATGTTATTTAATGGTTTACACTTAGAGTCCATGTGTCAATGAACAGTTCTACAACCACATACACGCCAGATCCAATCCGGTCAAACGCTGTCAGAAAGCGTGTTCTTCGTGTATCTGGAAAATTCCCAGAAACGCAAATCAGTGTAAGTGGCCTACTTTGACCACTTGCTATGGTTGATCTGTTGATTGTTTAAGCGTTCTAAGGCCATGGATCTAGAGTCCATCTTATAGGCTACAACATGGTTACAAACACATCAACAATACACATACAACCTGTCAGATACAAGCGTTATAAATAGCTGTCAGACGCTGAAAACGTACTTCTGGGTTACCCAGAATGTACACGGTCATGGTCGGTCAACCGACTTTGCCCGGCTATATCTTGTAATCTAGAAATCCAATAGCTAGGATTCCACTTCCAGATCATAGACCTCATGGCAGAGTACTGATCCAAAACATAAAACAACACAAAACACTAACAGACAAGGATTTACAGCCCCTGACATTACGTTGTCAGACAGCCTTTAAAGCTTAAGAACAGTTTTGAAAAACTTCGATTTTCACTCACTTTGATGCTATGGATCCATCATGGATCAACATATAACAACTAAAAACATATTATAACATAAGATTAAACACTAAAACACAAAAATTTTCTAAGCAACAAAGATCAAAATTTAAAATTTGATTTATACCTTTAGCTTTCAATTCTTGATCTAAACTCTCTAATATGTTATTGATTGATCAAGGGGCTGAAATTAGGACTAAACTAACTTAGAATTTCAGAGCTTTGGTGAGAGAGAGAGTTGGTGAGAGCAAAGTTGTAAAATAATTAGCTTTTATGAACTTTCTCTCTCTAATTCTCTTATATACTCTCTAGATGCAATGTATGATATGTTATAGCCGTCAATTGGGTATTAAATGGCTTAGATTTAAGTCACAAATGTCAAAATAGTTGGTGACCAACTAAAGTTAAGCCAATTTTTACAAGTTAGCTCTCTACAATAAATAAAAGGGCATTTTTGTCATTTCTAAAATACAATTAATGGCATTCTTGATATTTGTACAAACCCTTAGGGTTTAGGATTTGGATTAGGGTTTAGGGTTTGAACCCTTAAGGTTTTCAATTTAATTTCTAATATTTTTGAATTTCGGTTTTCAAAATAGAAAATTAATATTCCAAAATTTTAATTAGGATTCCATAATTATATTAAAATTTCTTAATCATACTAAAATATTGCTAATTAGGATTAATAATTCCTAATTAAAATTGCTAATTAAGTAATTAGGGTCATAATTGGTCATTAGGGTTTACAACCCATGAATTAGGGTTTCTAAATAGAAAAATAAAATTTCCAAATTACAATAGGTTTGTAAAATAGAAAATTAAGATAACTAAAATATAATTAGGTTTTTCAACTATACAATCGATTTTCTAAATATGAGATTAGGGTTTCTAATCCCTTATTAGGGTTTATTAATACTAAATCTTATCCTATCAATTATTGATCAGTAAATGTATACAGTACAAACATGTACTCATTAATATAATTATTTTAATTATATTTTCTATCGAATCCCTATCCGGACTTAGGGTTAGGGTTTCTATTCCTGTTAAGCACAACTCTACTCTAATTTCTTAGTCAATACACAAATTGACTCATTCTCTAAACTCGTATCACAGATACTTGTCACTAAATTGATAATTAATATTAATATTAATTAATTAAAAAAAATTTATTCGCAAATTCGGATTATTCGAAATCCCGGGTTATCACAGTGTTAGCCCTTCGTACGATGTATTGTTCACTCTGTCCACGGTTATAAGTACTCTTTCAACTTAAACCTTAACAATCGTTAGACTATAGGGACTCCCGTACTTAGGGTGATCAGCCCTTCGTACTATGTATTGTGCACAAACATCTAAACGATTCCGCGTAATCCCCTATAAAAGGGTTGTTCATCTCAGTTTTTCAACATCTGAATTCGCATCAAAACAATTTGGTTTGGCATAACTTCTCAAAAAAAATGCTTGAATTTCATGAAAATCTTTCAATATTCGTCTAGCTGAATCAAATAGCATAAACTTCTACAACAATTCGGAGATCAATCGAAATATACATATATATATATATATATATATATATATATATATATATATATATATATATTCTTATATCTCAAAGAAATCTCAAAAAAAATCCTTTTTATGACGTCATGATACCGTACTGTATTTACAGTCCGTTTGAGGATTCTGTCATTTAGTGATTTTATCATACTACATCATATCATAGTGGGCTGACAATCCCTAGATCACATCCAACACTAAGTAATACTGCATTGATAACTTCATCATTTTTTTTTATCTCTGCACCAGGTTCCATGACACATTGACGATATAAAAATACATTTTGATATTCTTTAAATCATTTTTGTCTAGCCGAAGCAATTAGCATTGACATACGAATAACGGTATTATTTTTAAAACTCATTGGTTTCATCATTTGATCCAATATTTTTCAAGAAAATAGAAGTGCAAACATCAGCACGAAGTCAATAAATTTCGAAAGTCTAGCATAGCTAGTAGATTTAGAATATCCAGGTATCCATCAACTTTAATCTTTACTTCTTTACTTCATTACTTAACCATTCTATCAGTCTTCAACTTCATCAATGCTCTCTATACTATAACCATTTTCTACCCAAAATAGTTCATCAAACTTACTACACATTGGAAATCCAAGAACTTGCCGCAATAATATGAGTTTAAGAACTTGTCCTAGTCAGACCATAGGAGTCCATTCACTGAGGGGTTCAAAACATACCATATTATTATGAGTCATGAACTTACCATATGCATTAGTTTTAAGAACCGCACCTAATCCTAATAATATCTGACTAATCTTAATAGTTTCTAACTATCAAATATACATATGAGAAAAGAATCACCTTTTTGCCATATATACATTGATAGCGTGACACCAACATTCCAACGATTATCAATGTGATAAACTAAGCGCAAGTACAAAACCCTCGCCCATACAAAGGTTTGTATAACTCAGTCATCACATGAGTCCTCAATTGAAATCACACCTAACTCTATCTTACTCTTAACTTGCTCTTTACTCGATACGAATTCCTCGTATCACATTATCTATAACTCCTCGTGAGTTTATCTCGTACTATATCATAGTACATTAACTTCATAGCATCAAGCTATAATTATTCAAACATTACAGACTGTCTTTCTTTTATAACTTAAACTGATCACATCGTGATCTTATTCTATAATCGTTTCCCTTAAAATTCTTTTCTTAACTCGTGATCGTTTTGTTTTACGATCCCCTTCATTTCCTTTTTCATCATTTACGACATTATTCGTTATCTTGTGTAACAACCCGATATTTTCTATATAATTAAATCAGAAATTTTACGTATAATTTTTTATTTATTTTAAGGATGAGGATTTGTACAAGATAATGTGTATATGTATTTATGTGATAAATAAAAATATATTTATTACATAAATATTTACAAATAATTTTATTTTAGAATTATTGATTATTATAAAGTATATTCTTATAATAATTAATTTTATAGTACAAATATTTTTATTAATTATTTTCCAAGAAAATATAAGCATATATTATTTAAATAGTATATGAAGTGATAATTATAATAATTATTTTATTATATGAATTTTAGTACAGATTATTAAGTTAATTATTTTACCTTAATTATTAAGGTTAAATATGAGAGAATAAATTAGATATGAAATTCAAACCCTAATTTTGGATTTTTATCAAGGGATGAGAATAATAATATAATATTAATTATATTTTGATATTTTTTTCAGTGCTATAAATATGTACTGTATATACGTATTGATAATGGTTGGTCAATTATGGTGTATTATGACCAAACTCTAATAATATTTTTGTAAACCCTAGTATTACTGTTAAACCCTAATTTCAAAGTCAAAGTGAGACTTTAAAAAATTAGTTAAGACACTGTGTTATGTGGTGTATGATATGTATTATAAAGATTTGATGCTAATTAGGAAAACCCTAATTATATGAGACCTTAATTGTAAATTTAAAACCCTAATTTCTTAAATTAAAAACCTTAAATAATAATTAGCTAATTGCTAAGTGGAAACCCTAATTTAAAACTCAATTATGAGTTCGAGACTATTACATAACTGTGTAATATGAATTATGTGTGTATTATTTAATATTATATTGATTAGGTAAACCCTAATTAATATTTAGAAATATTAAATTCTAGAAAACTTATTATTTAAATTATAAACCCTAAATTGTAAACCCTAATTATTGTAATTAGTAGGGTTAATTATAATTAGTGATTACAACCCTAATGTTCTTGTATAATGTATTTAGAAACCTAACCTAATTAAGAAAAGCTTAATTTTGTAATTTTTAGAAATTAATTTTTTTGAAACTAAAATTTTATATTTCTCAAAACCTAATTGCTAAATCTTATAAATACTATGTACTAAACCCTAAGGGTCAAACCCTAAGGGTTTCCTAAATGACAAAATGGCCATTAAAATCACAAGCAAAAAGACTATATTGCCCTTGCATTATTAAAGCTAAAGACTTAGATTTTGACCTAGGAAGAGTTTTTGGCCAACCCTATACAAACCCATGTGACAAATCTCAGAAAAATCAAGATATATTAGCCATTATATCATACAAGTTCATTGCATCCAACATCTATATAAGATCAAGGAGAGAGAAAATGTTATTTGTTAACTTATTTTGTGCACAATACTCAAACTAACTCTCTCAAACCCATCACCTCCTAAAATTGTTGCTAGATCAGTCCCCAAGACCAACCTCGCGTTTACCAAAAACAGATCAAGAAGTCAGAATCAAGAATTAGTTCATAAGAGGTATAAAACCTAAGCCAAATATTTGATCATGTATGCTATGTTAGATATGGTGTTTTTATGTTTAATCATGTGGTATAAGGTGTTAATCAATGATCTGGGTTACTAGATGTTAGATCCATAACATCTAGAGGCTCAGGTTTGATGATTTTGTAAATCTAGAAAAAATTTTAAAATGAGTCTAACAACCAAATGTCAGACCCTGTCGATCTTAATATGTTATGTGTTTTTGCTGTTTAAATGTTTACACATGAAGTTTGTTATGTCATCTTTCATATGGGACTTGATTCAGAGTCAGATCTGTTGTAGATTTGAAGTTATGATCGGTCAAAACCCGTTGACCGGGCATGACCAGACGAATTCTGGGTAACCCAGAAAATTGTTTTTAACGTCTGACAATGTTTTGAGTGGCATAGATCTATCAGTTATTTAGTGTTATGATGGCATGTTTGTAACAAAAGTTGTAGCCTGCTAGATCTACTCTAATTATATGTCCTTATATCCTTCAAACCATCTAAGTATCGACTGGAGTAGCTGGTCAAATTAGCTTGCTTGATCACGAACTTGGTTTTTTGGGCAACCCAGAAAACTCAAGAACAGCCTCTCTGACAAGGTTTGACCGGAGGATAGATTGCGATTATGTTGTAGTTCGATTGATCTGATGAATGTTATGTGTACCTTATCATATAGACTATAAGGTTGAACCATAAAAACAACTTGTTAATGACCAGAACCTAAAGAAATTTGAGCCTCAAATTGGACCCACGAGACTGACTGGGTTTCTGGGTAACCCAGAAAACCCAAAAAGCTCTGACAGTGAGTTTGAAGGGACAGATCTCTTTATTGTTATGTTGTATGACCTTGTTAGTTGTTATATCATGTAGTATTACATTAGTAGTACTTGATCAAAGTTGTAACATGTCCAGAAACACATTACACCATGCACGATTCTTGGTCAAAGTAGTACCCACGAAACTGCCTTATGAATGCTCAAGAACATGAAGAACACCTATAGCGACAGTTTTGTCACTATAAGTGGTCTTTAGCGACAGATTATTTATAAAAATAATATTTATATTAAATAATTATAAAAAATTAGCTTTTAATTATTAAAAATATAAAATAAATTATTAAAAATTATTTTAAATTCTAAAAATTAGTTTTTAATTATTTTAAGTATATTTCATAAATATTTAATATTTTTGAAATATTATTGGTATTTAATTTATTTAATTGTAATATTAAATAAATTAGTTAAAACTGATTTTAATACTTGAAAAATTATTTAAAATTATATTATGGTATAAGAAAATATTTTAAGTTATTTTTAATGACTTTTAATATTTTGTGATGAAATTCATTAATAAATTAATATTAATGATAATTATGTTATTTACTAAATGAATTAAATAAATCAATTAAAAATGATTTTATTATATTAAAAATTATTTTAAATAATAATAAGGTATTTAAAAATATTTTAAGTTATAAAATATAACTTTCAATATTTAAAGATAAATTTTATTAATTAATTATTATTAATGATATTAAAACTATTTAATATTTATATTAAATAATTGAGTTTAAAAATTATTTTAATATTAAAAAAATTATTTTAAATAATAATAAGGTGTTTAAAGATATTTTAAGTTATAAAATATAACTTTTAATATTTAAAGGATAATTTTATTAATAATTTATTATTAATGATTATTAATTTATTATTAATGATATTAAATTTATTTAATAATAAATTGTTTAAAAATGATTTTATTTAGTTAAAAATCATTTAAAAAGGATATAAATGAATTAAAAATATTTTAATTTATAATTAAAGACTTTTAATATTTTGATAAATACTACATTAATATTTAAATATTAATGATAATTATTTAAAAATAATTTTAATTGTTTTAAAAATCATTTAAGGGTAATATTAATACTTTAAAAATATTTTAAGTTATTATAACTAACTTTAATATTTTGGAAATGATTTCATTAATAGGTTAATATTAATTAAATATTAATGATAATTGAATTATTTAATATTTAAGTCATTTAATAATGATTCCGATGTTTAAAAATTCATGATAAATTATAATAAATGTTTAATAATTATTATAAGTCATTTAAAAATAATATGACTGATACTTGAAGATATTGAGTTACAGAATAGAGTCTTAGACACGATAATTACCCGTTAAAGTCGTCGATATACCGGCATGTTTCAGAAATTGATCTGGACTTAGATAATTTAATTAGGTATGTGTTTATTTGTGATTCAATGGTTGTTAGACATATGTGATAATGTGATTAGGTTATGTGTTGACCACAATAAGTAGTATTATGTGTTACGATATGTTATTCTAATCTGTAAAATGATCTTATTACTGATAGGTTGTTATTCAAAAGATAAAACTAAGTCGTGAATTGTAAGCAGCGTATCAGGCAAGTATCTTACCTTTGTATTTTCTTTATGCAATGGACATGAGTAAGAATGTTTCTAAATTATATTATTATTGTACAGATTATTAACCCTATATTATATACGCTCATTGCTTATCAACATGTTAATATATGGTAATTCATATATATATTCTGTTCGTTAATTTCTATAAATGGTTATACAAGTGTCCCCACTTGGATAATCATTGTATTTAATCACATGTTGATACACCTTTGTCAATTACCCGTATATATATGTTGAATTATAGATTATTGTTGAACAAGATAAAACCTTTGATTTGGAACCTAGACAAGTATGAACATCCCTACACGGGAAAACTTTTATGCGCCAAAGGCGGACAGAGTGAATGATACCCTCGTTCTTGCATGTAGTGTTGATCAATACAGGGTACAACGGGCTGATCACCCCCGTGCCCGTAAGTTATGACGGTTTATAGATGAATTTCTGTTTAACCTTTTCAAAAATGAAAACAATATTCATAGTATGTCACCTTAACCCTATTTATAGTCATTACGTAGTTTCAAAAATTTGAAAGAGGGTTGTTATGTTATTATTATCGGTATAGATTACTTCACAACTATTGATCTGTTGTAGAAGGGTAGTATAAAGAAAACATTTAAATTCTTTCAGCTTATATATATATATATATATATATATATATATATATATATATATATATATATTATTATTATTTACTTTCTGGGCACTCAAATGCTCATCTTTGCTTAATTTAAATGTTTTCAGTCAAGTGTGAAGAACTAGAAAGCTCATGCAGAAGCAAAAGAAAAGGAAAGCTAACCAAATAAGATTTGTGGTATTCTATGTAATAGTTTGAGACTATTAAGACAATGAGATATATATATTATCTATCATGATATGTAATGAATGTAATAAAGGTTACGTACTTGGGAGCTAGACTCTGATAATCATGTAAATTAAGTTGATCTTTATATTATTGTTATTATTATTAGTATTATTCCGCTCATAGAAATGGTATCGTGAAACACCGAATTCAGGTTTCAAGTACCTAGATTTGGGGGCTTTACAGGTTGGTATCAGAGCTTAGGGTTAAAAACCTTAGGTGAGCTAGACCTTAGGCTATAACCTTAGAACAGAGGGAAACGTTAAAAATATAAAGACCTCATATAGAGTTTAAAAAAAGATGAATTGAATAAATTCATCGTCAAACAAGATAAAAGATAATTATATAAAACTATTATTTATTGTGTGTATATACTACTATATGCTAATCAGGATAATTTATGTGTGTAGATGTTTGGTAGAAAAAGGCTTATTATATGCAGATAACATGAAGAAGGATCAAACCCATACACCCGAGCTGATATCGAAGCCAATAGCTGAAATGGAGGCTCACAATGAAAACAACTCAGATGATATGGTTATTATAGAAAACGTAGTACCAGATCCGGAGATGGTGGAGCTGACAGATAGTGATTCGGACACTAAAGTTGAAGCTGATCAAGCATCAACGGAGGTGCAGGATCTGAGGAACAAGGTTTTTTCTCTAGAAAGGCTGTGGAAAATAAAAAAGTTGTTGAATAGTCAATTGCGACAAGCGTTAATAGAAATAATGGAAGAACAAGATAAGCTTAAAATCCAAATTAATCAGATGGGAGCCACAAGCAACACGTCGTGTGCAGCTCCGAACAATAAGGGGAAAAGAAAGATAGAAGATCATGACATAGGAAAACCTGATAAGAAGAATGGGAGAAGAATATGTTATCTTTGCGGTTATGAAGGACATACTACTCTGTATTGTTCTGACTACAAACCAGGAGCATGTTTTATCTGTGGGATAGAAGATCATCAGGCGAAAGGTTATCCAAGGAAAAAGGCGTAGTGAATAAGTAGTATTGGTTCTGTGATAAAGGTGTGTTTAATGTAATATACATGATAAGTATGTCTGTGTAATGTAATATTCTAAAACTTTAGTAATGATCAAGTTTGTAAATCCCGACTTTTGTGGTCACAAAGGGATAACTGATGTTTAAAGCATTATATGTTATGCTATGTAAAATATTAAACAAGTTGAATGAATATGAATCTAAGTTTGAGAAATGAACGAGTTTAAAATATTAAACTTATGCGATAAGGTTTAGAATGTAAGTTAAATTTATGATTTTATTTAATTAGATAATACCGCCAAGACGTTGAACTCAAAATCAAAGGGCAGAAGAATCTATCAATAACGTTGAGGGACAACAACAAGCAGACTCGATGTAGCACTTTTCGAACATGATAGCACAAGCTATGCAGCAAGGGATACCAGTCGCTGGGAACCAGTCGGATAATCGCTTGGCGAACTTCAAGGATTTCAAGGCTGTGTGACCACCAGAATTCAAAGGTACAACTGACCCTATTAAAGCCCAGACTTGGGTTAAGGAGATTGAAAAGGCGTTTGTGATAGCTAGGGTAGCTGAAGGGCAGAAGACTGCTTTTGCCACTTACATGATGAAGGGTAAGGCAAATTTCTGGTGGGAACCGAATCAAGCGAGGGCAGGAGCAGGTGTAGTTACATGGGATAGGTTCAAAACGTTGTTTTTCGAAAACTATTTTTCACCAAGTATGCAGGATAGGATGGAGGTAAAATTTTTAGAGTTGAAGCAGGAGAATATGACGGTGTCCGAATATGCCGCCAAATTTAATGAGTTAGCTAGGTTTGCCCCGCATCAAGTTGATACGGAGGCTAGAAAAGCGAGAAGGTTTAAGCTGGGATTAAAACCTTGGCTCTATAACAAGGTGGCAGTGTTGTAGATTCCTACATTTGCAGCACTCATGGAGAAAGCAATTATTGTTGAGGAGGGGAGTGAGGCTATGAGCCTCTACAACAAGGAGAGGAAGAATAAGGGTAAGGTAGAAGGAGTTGGGAAGGTAGAAATTAATAGTGGGAGCAGGAGTGGAGATGGTAAGAGGAAGGGGAACTACTTTGGGAATGTGCAGGTGAAACAAGAAGGAGTTAAGAAGCCAGCGGTACAGTGCAAGACTTGTGGAAAGAACTACTCTGGGGAGTGTTTGAAAGGAAAATTCGTTTGCTATAAGTGCGGGCAGGAGTGCCATATCTCTCCCAACTGCCCTAATCCTAGAATGAATAGTGGGTGTTTTCTATGTGGATCGACTGAACACAAGGTGAAGGATTGTCCGAAGAGGAGGGCGGAGGCAGGAAGTGTGAATACTGGCACTGGCAGCGAGACTTTAGCAATCACGGGACCTACGTCATCGAGCAAGCCAACAAAATCAATAGTAAGGGTCTACAACATGACTGTCCAGAACGCGATGGCAGCTGACAATGGAATTCCAGGTATTATTCGTATAACTTTTATTTTTTTTTACATGATTTTCCTATATATAGTAAATTATTTTATAAAGAAAATTTGAGGGAGGAAAATTTGAGTTCTTTTAGAAATCAAATTTTCGTTTAATCAGAAAGACAAGCTTTATGTGAATAGTTAAAGATCAGTTCGATCAAAATATGATCGAGATCAACTTGCGAAGATTATGGGTGCTATATACCCGTGTATGTATAGGTTTTAAAACGGTGATTCCGGGGACAGAATCTTTATAAGGGAGGGTGAATGTAACAACCCGATGTTTTCTATATAATTAAATCAGAAATTTTGCGTATAAATTTTTTTTTTATTTTAAGGATGAGGATTTGTACAAGATAATGTGTATATGTATTTATGTGATAAATAAAAATATATTTATTACATGAATATTTACAAATGATTTTATTTTAGAATTATTGATTATTATAAAGTATATTCTTATAATAATTAATTTTATTGTAGAAATGTTTTTATTAATTATATTCCAAGAAAATATAAGCATATATTATTTAAATAATATATGAAATGATAACTATAATAATTATTTTATTATATCAATTTTAGTACAAATTATTAAGTTAATTATTTTACCTTAATTATTAAGGTTAAATATGGGAGAATAAATCAGATACGTAATTCAAACCCTAATTTTGAATTTTTATCAAGGGATGAGAATAATAATATAATATTAATTATATTTTGATATTTTTTTCAGTGCTATAAATATGTACTGTATGTACGTATTGATAATGGTTGGTCAATTATGGTGTATTATGATCAAACTCTAACAATATTTTTGTAAACCCTAGTATTAATGTTAAACCCTAATTTCAAAGTCAAAGTGAGACTTTAAAAAATTAGTTAAGACAATGTGTTATTTGGTGTATGATGTGTATTATAAAGATTTGATGCTAATTAGAAAAACCCTAATTATATGAGACCTTAATTGTAAATTTAAAACCTTAATTTCTTAAATTAAAAACCTTAAATAATAATTAGCTAATTGCTAAGTGAAAACCCTAATTTAAAACTCAATTATGAGTTCGAGACTATTACATAAGTGTGTAAATGAATTATGTGTGTATTATTTAATATTATATTGATTAGGTAAACCCTAATTAATATTTAGAAATATTAAATTCTAGAAAACTTATTATTTAAATTATAAACCCTAAATTATAAACCCTAATTATTGTAACTAGTAGAGTTAATTATAATTAATGATTACAACCCTAATGTTCTTGTATAATGTATTTAGAAACCTAACCTAATTAAGAAAAACTTAATTTTGTAATTTTTAGAAATTAAATTTTTTTGAAACTAAAATTTTATATTTCTCAAAACCTAATTGCTAAATCTTATAAATGCTATATACTAAACCTCAGGGTTAAACACTAAAGGTCAAACCCTAAGGGTTTCCTAAATGACAAAATGGCCATTAAAATCACAATCAAAAAGACTATTGTAAACACTCGAAATTTTCTGTACACCTATCACTAACATTGCAGGAGGACAGATTCGTCTTTTAAGAGGGAACCTTGAAAGACAATCCATATCCATGCCGGATACTACCGGAAGTTCAACATCAACCCCGGATCGCAATCTGGGAGTAACAATTCTAATCTCGGAGATAACCCCGAGGCATGCAGATCAATACCGGAACACACACCGGAGAAGACCGATTAATCTCGGAGATAACCCCGAGGTATCCAGTCTCAGTCCCAACCATGGGAATAGCCACCAACCTTAGGGATAACCCCAAGGAACGCAATTTCGGCGATAACCCCAGAAATGCTTGTTACAAGTGCGACCAGCTTCAATCTCGGCGCTCACAATGAGATACACTGTACCAACGCGGCGATAACATCGGGAAGATAGGCACACCTCAAGGATGACAATGAGGACCTTCAACAAATTGCAGCAGTCCAATCTCAGCGAGGCTGAGCAACGTCTGCTTTATCAGCCCCATCCGGCGATAACACCGGTGAGGGGCAACATCGTCATCTGACCAACACGATGCCACGCCACGTCGTTTCAACATATCTACGCAACAATGTCCCATAAGACTAATCAATCCCGAGTGACTATTGTACGGGGTAACGGATGAAAGTTAAAGCTTGAAGACCGGAGGGCACCGTCCCATCTTCAATGACTTCGCACAAACTCTAATCGCATGCCATCGTACAACTCTCGACAACAGCGGTCCCAAATAGGTCTTGTATACCTCAAACGGATGCCCGAATTGCACTTTTGAAAGTTCGAGTGGACATTACAGTGCCCGAGTGCACGTACTTCGAGACGACCCGAGCCGAAAAAATATGGCCCACCCGGGTTGCCTCTGGTACACCTGCGGCTCAGCTGCAGGTACACCTGCGGCTCCACCCTCTATAAATAGAGGGCTTGGGGTGGCCATTTTGTAAGAGAAAACGACGAGGAAGCCCTGCCCAATTTGCTCTGCACTCATCCCAGGCAGTGTACTTTCCCCTTTTAAACACCTGTGAGCTCATATATAGCCCTTTTGTACCTACAAAAGTCTGTGTTTACTCACTCTAAAGATATAGAAGTCTTCTTTGGCAGCCCACTGTAAGCCTTCTTACACACTTTAGAGTCCTTCTCTTCATCTTTGCACACACCCTTCTACACGTTGAGAGTCGTGTTGCTTGCTTTTGCCCGAACTTCGGTCCGCGATTTCATTTCAGTCTATATATATATATATATATATATATATATATATATATATATATGTGTGTGTGTGTGTGTGTGTGTGTGTACATATATTAACTAACATTATCGAGTTATGCCTCGATTGAGCCTAGACTTCGGTCTGGAGTGTTTATTTGCTTTAATATATATATATATATATATATATATATATATATATATATACATTTATATATATTAACTGTGTGTCGAACTTTGTTCGATGAGCCTAGACCTCGGTCTGGAGCGTTTACATGCTTTAATATACATATACTTATATATATTATCTGTGGTCGAACTCTGTTCGATGAGCCTGGATTTTACATCCGGAGCGTTTACGTGCTTTAATATATATATATATATATATATTTATATATATATATATATATATATATATATATATTAACTGTGGTCGAACTCTGTTCGATGAGCCTGGATTTTACATCCGGTGCGTTTATTCGTTTTTATATAAATATATATTTTACATTTCGTCCTGCCTGGAGTTCACTTCGTGGCAGTTGATTGCTTTGTACAACTTTCTTTACATTTCGTCCCGCCTGGAGTTTCCTTCGTGGCGGTTGATAGCTTTTACAGCTTTATTTATATTTCTGATCCCCCATAGAGGTGCTTCGTGGTTGGCGATCATGTATGTATATATATATTTATAGCTTTTATATATATACCTGCTTACTGCGTTTATATCAATTGCGGCATCATGTGAGCCTAGGAATCATGTGATCACAGATTCAGTCCTCTGAATCTAGATTCGGTTCCCGTGATGGACCTTTTCACATGTAAGCAGCTTGTAAATATATCTATGATGTTTGGATTCCCTCAGATGGTTTTCATACCCACGAGGAATTCAGCACCTTTTTGTAAAGTATTTTCGTACAGATGCTTCGCATCTGTCAAATAAAATCAATCCAATCGAATACGGAATAAAATGGGAGTGTAAAAGGTCTCAATTACTATTGAGCATCAGGGTTTGAAAAACCTCTTTTATAAAACATCACTGCCATATCTTGCTTACAATTGAATTTTTACATAAAATTCAAACCCTGTGTATATAGGTGCGAACGAGGCCTCGCACTACTTCCAAATAATAGCACATTGACCCACACACACACATTCAGATAACAGTTTCTTGAAAAGAGGCGGTCATTGTGACAACCCGAGAATTTTGAATATTTTAAAAAAAAATTATTTATTGATTTAAGGTTCAAAATTATAACCTAGATAGAAAATAAGTGTATGCGTTTGATATTTTTAAGATGGAATTTTGAGGATTTCAAAATTCTGTGAAGGATTTAAGTGAATTATTCAGGATTAAGTAATATGTGAATATGTTATGTGTATATGTGTACAATATGTGGTTAAGGGTCAAGGGTTGACCAGATAATTGATATCTGTAACAAACTCTAAATATATATTAAGAACGTCAACGTTCGGTTAGAAAACCCTAGTGTTTAATAAGAAACCCTAAAAATCGGTTCTGAAAACCCTAATTTCAGTTCCGGGAATTCAAAACCCTAATTCGGTGCATGAAACCCTAAATCGTGAACTTAATGGCGTAAGTGTAAATAATTATAGGATTAATTAGGGTTAATATTAACGAATTGGTTACAAAACTCTAATTCCAAATTTGGAACCCTAATTATGGATTTGAAACCCTAATTTATAATTCGAGAAAACCTAAGTGTTAATGTAATAATTTAATGTTAATTAGAAAATATTAATTCTAATTTTCAAGTTATAATAATTAGAAAGTCCTAATCTAATTACGAAATCTAATTTTAAATTAGAAATTTATTTTATATTAGAAACTCTAAAATTTTGGGGTATAAACCCTAATGACCATTTTGACCCTAATTGCGTAATTAGCGATTTTAATTACGAAATACTAATCCTAATTAGCAAGATTTAAATTATGATTAAGAAATTTTAATATAATTAAAAAATTCTAATTATAATTTAGAAATATTAATTTTCTATTTTTAAAACCTAAATTGGAAATTTTAGAAAATTAAATGTGTAAACCCTAAGGGTTTCAAACCCTAAGCACTAAATTGGCTCAAACCCTAGACCATAACCAAACCCTAAGGGTTTGGCAATTGTCAAAGATGCCATTAAAATTAAAATGGAAAAGACTAAAATGCCCTTAATGCATAATTGAAGGTTTCTTGTAAATCTAGCCAAGATTGAGTTGCTCAACTACTCCATGAGTCACCATTTGACTGAGATATACATACATATCAGCCAACATCTCAGCCACATTATTGCATCAAATAATTTGTAGAATAAAGTGAGAGAAAACTCACTTTTCTTAGCAAACTAGCCAACCTCTTTTCTCTCTCTAAAATTCGTGACCAAGAGTGATAATGAGTTATGAGATAAGTCAATATCATTCCTTAACTTGGCTGGAACATATTCAAGGATCAGAAATCAGAATCAAAGATCAAAATGGTAAAGAACCCTAAATTTTAAAATCTTTTGATTTGATGTTAGTTGTTGTAATTGATTGTTTAAAGTTATGTATTAGGGTGTTAATAATTGATCTGGGTTGATAGATCATGGATCTATAACACTTAGATGCACGAATCAAGCATTTTAAAAAATCTGGGAAAAGGTTGAAAAGTGGCCTGACAGTCGAATGTCAGGCCCTCTAGATCTTTATGTACTTGATGTTTTATGTGTTTAATGTTTTTAATCCGTTCTATGTTGTAAGGACTATGATCTAAAACAAGAAGTAAGGCCAGAGCATTAGTATATTAAGAGATACAAGCGGTCAAACAGCGTTGACCAATCACGAAATAGAGTTTCTGGACAAACCCAGAATTCCAGAAACGCCTGACAATATTTTGATAGCCTCTGATCTTGCGTCTGACATGTGTTTTGGCCATGTTGTTGTTTGATATATGTAGCTTGTCATGTTGACTACATATTCAAGTCCTTAAAACAACCAGATCCATAGCATGATCAAAGTTAATCCCGGTCAAATCCTCGTTGACCACCAGCTTTTGGCGAAATCTGGGAAAGCCAGATTTCTTCAAGAGAAATTCGTGGCCCGTAGTTTGACCAGATATTATTTGTTAATTTTGATGTTTTTGTGATGATCGGATGGTATAAACTTGTAGTCTGACATATCTACTACATATTAGAATCTTAATATCACATGAAACCTGACCGGAACATTACATTATTCGAGTGACAAGAAGGCTACTCGGACTGCCTGGGTTCCTGAAGAACCCAAGTAACGTCTGACAAGGTTTTAGTTTGCCAGATCTTTCTGTTTTGTGGTAGATTGGCCAGGATCTTTGTTGATAGTTATAGTATTACATCTATACTATAACTATAACACTTAACCAAGTCCATAAACTCATTTATCAACGATCTAGCACTGGTCAAAGTAGGCACCTTGGTGTCTGACATTCGTTTCTAGAAATCCTCAAGAACACCTATAGCGACGGTTCTGTCGCTATAGGGTCCTTTAGCGACAGTTTATTATTATTATTTTTCAAAAATTAATTAAAAATTGATAAAAATGGTTTTTAATTATTAAAAATACAAAATAAATTCTGAAAAATTATTTTAAATTCTAAAAAATAGTTTTTAATTATTTAGAGTATATTTCATAAATATTTAATATTTTTGGAATATAAATGGTATTTAATTTATTTAATTATAATATTAAATAAATTATTTAAAAATAATTTTAATTCATGAAAAATCATGAAAAATAATATTATGTTATAAGAAAATATTTTAAGTTATTTTCAGTGACTTTTAATATTTTGTGATGAAATTCATTAATAAATTAATATTAATGATAATTAGTTTATTTAATAAATATATTAAATAAATTATGAAAAAAATAGAATAAATGATTTAAAAATCATATAAAAATGATTTAAGTGTTAGAAAAATATTTTAAGTTATAAAATATAACTTTTGATATTTTATCATGAAAATATTAATATTTTAATATTAATAGCAATTATCGGATAATGAATTTAATTATTTTAAAATCATATAAATATGATTTTAAAGTATTAAAAATACTTTGATATATTATAAATATATTATAATATTATGACATGTATTTCATTAATATTTGATAATAAATAAATATTAATGATAAAAAAATTATGTGGTATTTAATTCATTTAAATACGAGTTTAATGATTGAAAAATCATGAAAAATGGTAATAATTATGTGAAAATTATTATGAGATTTAGAAAAATATTTTGACTGAAACTAAAATTATTTGAGATAATTGTTAAGTGTTAGGTCAGAGTTTAATTGAACTTAGACTCGATAAAATTCCGACTAGACCGTCAGGATGTTAGTTTTGTGTCGGGTTCAACTCAGATTGCAATAGTTTGACTTGACACCGAGTCTTATGTGTGTTATAGACTGATAGGTTTATGTATTATGAGTTATGTGTTTAGGTTATTCTATGTATAACTATATATATAATAGTATTATATTGTGATGATATTATTCTAATATTGGAGATCTATATTACTAATATTAGGTCTTCGGATAAAGCGTTATATATTGCGTTGCGGTAATCAACGGATCAGGCAAGTTTATTTTTACTAACTCTAATAAGAGATGTTTCATTCGGATAAGCTTATGGTTAATCATTGCTGATTTCCATGTATAAATTGTACTCTGTACATATTGCATGTGTAAGTCAGGTATGAAAGGCTGATCACCTTCATTACCAGTTGGTCAAAATATATTTGTTCATGTATAATACTTGTTCAGTCATAAACTTGTTCCTGCTAGTTCACAATTATATTGTTGAATTGTAGCCAGCTGATTATTCAAACTCTTCAATCATGATATATCGTTATATTGTTGAATTTAAACTTGCTGGGCAATCCTTATGCTCACCCTTGCTATATCATGATAACACATTGCAGATTAAGACGAACGCGTCAGATTCAAGAAAAGGTCAAAGACAGTTCAAGCTTTAGTATAAGTATGCAATTAGTTTTGTAATAGTGTTGTATGATAATAATGTTGTTATATGTTAGAAAAGTTATGAAATGAGTATTAAGTTAAGGTTACTCGACCTTGGGGAATAGTGAGTATATGTATTGTATAAACAATCTATGTTTATATCTTCCTCAAATAGTAATAGTTGTATAGAATGATCGAACCGGATCCGAGGTGATTTGGGACCTGGATTCGGGGACCTCACAGTTGGTATCAGAGCTGTTGGTTATGAAGCTTAGGTAGGAATACTTGAGACTAATAACCGCAGTAATTAAGATAATTACTAACTCACATAGAGTTAGTTGGGTCGGTAGGATTCAAAGACGAATCTCGGTGAGTTATAAGATACAAGAGTTCCCTAACTCTGATAATAAAGTTGAACAGTAATGGTGAATAGATAAAGTCTAAAAGACTAAAAGTGCAGTGATAAAAGATCGTAAAACAAAACGATCAAGCCATAGAAATAAATCGTAACATATACGATGAGATCACTCCGTGATCTGATAAAGTGATAGCATGGATAAGAATCAATCTAATGATTAAAAAGTTTACAGCAAGATATTGTCTGTAAGTTGTACTATAAAATTGTACTATGAAAACTCATAAAAGAGTTATGGATTATGAATACGGATTAAATGAATTCGTATTGAGAAGGGTGTTAAGATTAGGTGGGAATTTCAATTGAGGACTCATGTCAGCAGCTAAGTTGTATGATTCCTTGTATGGGCAGGGAATTTGTACTTGGTTTTAGAATCACTTAGCTTCCTGATCGATATAGTGGTTAGGTTGACCAATTCTTTGTATGGGCGGGGAATTGTGCGCTTAGCTTCCTATATTGATTAGTGGCTAAGTTTGGTTTGACGACACTTAGTTTCTGATACTGATAATCATTGAAATGTTGTGTCGCGCTATTTGCTATATGCATGTTGAGAGGGTGATTCCTTTCTCGTGTGTATAAAAGATAGATAGGTCATAGGTAGAGGATATAAGGTTAAGTACGAGTTCTTAAAACTCATACTTATGTGGCATACTTGACTCATAGTTATATGAAATGTTTATGAACCCCTCAGCGAACGGACGCCAAAGGTCAGAGTAGGACAAGTTCTTAAACTCATATGATTGTGGCAAGTTCATGAACTCATAAGTGTGGTGTGACGAACTGGGTATAGTTGTGTGTAAACAAAATATTGAGGATAATAGGAACAGATAGATTGTTAAGCAAATGATTATTAGTGGAGACATAAGTTTTCTGAAACTCCTAGCTATGCTAAACTTCGAAATGATTGACATCAAGCTAAATACGCACTATGTGCCTTTAAAAAAAAATATGTAGACTCGTAATCATTTTTGAAATGGGTTAAAGTATAGTCTATGCTACTTATTCCAGCTAGACGCAAATGATTTGAAATATCAAAATAACTTTTATTTATCACTCATGTACCATGTAACCTGGTGCAGAGATGATAAAAAATTGATGGAGTTGTAAATACAGGAATACTTAGTGTGAATTTGATCTAAAATCGTTGTTCCACTATTGTATGATGTGTTATGACAAAGTCATATAATGACGGCATCCTCAAACGGATTGTTAATACAGTACGGCAACATGACGTCATTCTCGAAAATATTTTCAAAAGTTTAATTTGCCAACGGGGTTTGGCTACACCTAAATAATTCGATTGAATTGAATTATTGATATGGGTCTATACTATTCGATTCAGCTAGACTAAAGTTTATGAAAACTCTAAGTGTGCATTGAAAGAAACTTCCCGAACCAAATTGTTTTGGTGCGGAATCCTATGATAAGTCTGAGGTGAACAACCCTGAAAATGGGGATATACTAATTGGATAAAATATTCCAATCTAAGAACGCATATAGTCGTTCCGATTACTAAGGTACAATAGATTGATCATCTAAAGTACCCGCATCGGTAGTTTACCTTCTTTGTGATTGTAAACATACTGTTAACCTTTGTATGGGGTAGAATACCTTTTTCTTAATTGAAATAGGTAGCAGGTAGTAATACCTATAAACATCAATAGTTCATGGTCTATATGATCCCTCATTACAATTTGAAAACGTTTACTCTTGTGAGTGGTGTATTGGGTAGCGTGAGATGATGTGTATGTATGGTGTATGGTGTATGATGTATGGCGTAAGGTGTAGGATAAATTTCGGGGACGAAATTTTTAGAAGAATGGGTGAATGTGACAACCCGAGAATTTTGAATATTTTTAAAAAATTTTATTTATTGATTTAAGGTTCAAAATTAGAACCTAGATAGAAAATAAGTGTATGCGTTTGATATTTTTAAGATGAAATTTTAAGGATTTCAAAATTCTGTGAAGGATTTAAGTGAATTATTCAGGATTAAGTAATATGTGAATATGTTCTATGTATATGTGTACAATATGTGGTTAAGGGTCAAGGGTTGACCAGATAATTGATATCTGTAACAAACTCTAAATATATATTAAGAACGTCAACGTTCGGTTAGAAAACCCTAGTGTTTAATAAGAAACCCTAAAAATCGGTTCTGAAAACCCTAATTTCAGTTTCGGGAATCCAAAACCCTAATTCGGTGCATGAAACCCTAAATCGTGAACTTAATGGCGTAAGTGTAAATAATTATAGGATTAATTAGGGTTAATATTAACGAATTGGTTACAAAACTCTAATTCCAAATTTGGAACCCTAATTATGGATTTGAAACCCTAATTTATAATTCGAGAAAACCTAAGTGTTAATGTAATAATTTAATGTTAATTAGAAAATATTAATTCTAATTTTCAAGTTATAATAATTAGAAAGTCCTAATCTAATTACGAAATCTAATTTTAAATTAGAAATTTATTTTAGATTAGAAACTCTAAAATTTTGGGGTATAAACCCTAATGACCATTTTGACCCTAATTGCGTAATTAGCAATTTTAATTACGAAATACTAATCCTAATTAGCAAGATTTAAATTATGATTAAGAAATTTTAATATAATTAGAAAATTCTAATTATAATTTAGAAATATTAATTTTCTATTTTTAAAACCTAAATTAGAAATTTTAGAAAATTAAATGTGTAAACCCTAAGGGTTTCAAACCCTAAGCACTAAATTGGCTCAAACCCTAAACCATAACCAAACCCTAAGGGTTTGGCAATTGTCAAAGATGCCATTAAAATTAAAATGGAAAAGACTAAAATGCCCTTAATGCATAATTGAAGGTTTCTTGTAAATCTAGCCAAGATTGAGTTGCTCAACTACTCCATGACTCACCATTTGACTGAGATATTCATACATATCAGCCAACATCTCAGCCACATTATTGCATCAAATAATTTGTAGAATAAAGTGAGAGAAAACTCACTTTACTTAGCAAACTAGCCAACCTCTTTTCTCTCTCTAAAATTCGTGACCAAGAGTGATAATGAGTTATGAGATAAGTCAATATCATTCCTTAACTTGGCCAGAACAGATTCAAGGATCAGAAATCAGAATCAAAGCTCAAAATGGTAAAGAACCCTAAATTTTAAAATCTTTTGATTTGATGTTAGTTGTTGTAATTGATTGTTTAAAGTTATGTATTAGGGTGTTAATAATTGATCTGGGTTGATAGATCATGGATCTATAACACTTAGATGCACGAATCAAGCATTTTAAAAAATCTGGGAAAAGGTTGAAAAGTGGCCTGACAGTCGAATGTCAGGCCCTCTAGATCTTTATGTACTTGATGTTTTATATGTTTAATGTTTTTAATCCGTTCTATGTTGTAAGGACTATGATCTAAAACAAGAAGTAAGGCCAGAGCATTAGTATATTAAGAGATACAAGCGGTCAAACAGCGTTGACCAATCACGAAATAGAGTTTCTGGACAAACCCAGAATTCCAGAAACGCCTGACAATATTTTGATAGCCTCTGATCTTGCGTCTGACATGTGTTTTGGCCATGTTGTTGTTTGATATATGTAGCTTGTCATGTTGACTACATATTCAAGTCCTTAAAACAACCAGATCCATAGCATGATCAAAGTTAATCCCGGTCAAATCCTCGTTGACCACCAGCTTTTGGCGAAATCTGGGAAAGCCAGATTTCTTCAAGAGCAGTTCGTGGCCCGTAGTTTGACCAGATATTATTTGTTAATTTTGATGTTTTTGTGATGATCGGATGGTATAAACTTGTAGTCTGACATATCTACTACATATTAGAATCTTAATATCACATGAAACCTGACCGGAACATTACATTATTCGAGTGACAAGAAGGCTACTCGGACTGCCTAGGTTCCTGAAGAACCCAGGTAACGTCTGACAAGGTTTTAGTTTGCCCAGATCTTTCTGTTTTGTGGTAGATTGGCCAGGATCTTTGTTGATAGTTATAGTATTACATCTATACTATAACTATAACACTTAACCAAGTCCATAAACTCATTTATCAACGATCTAGCACTGGTCAAAGTAGGCACCTTGGTGTTTGACATTCGTTTCTAGAAATCCTCAAGAACACCTATAGCGACGGTTCTGTCGCTATAGGGCCCTTTAGCGACAGTTTATTATTATTATTTTTCGAAAATTAATTAAAAATTGATAAAAATGGTTTTTAATTATTAAAAATACAAAATAAATTCTGAAGAATTATTTTAAATTCTAAAAAATAGTTTTTAATTATTTAGAGTATATTTCATAAATATTTAATATTTTTGAATATATAATGGTATTTAATTTATTTAATTATAATATTAAATAAATTATTTAAAAATAATTTTAATTCATGAAAAATCATGAAAAATAATATTATGTTATAAGAAAATATTTTAAGTTATTTTCAGTGACTTTTAATATTTTGTGATGAAATTCATTAATAAATTAATATTAATGATAATTAGTTTGTTTAATAAATATATTAAATAAATTATGAAAAAATAGAATAAATGATTTAAAAATCATATAAAAATGATTTAAGTGTTAGAAAAATATTTTAAGTTATAAAATATAACTTTTGATATTTTATCATGAAAATATTAATATTTTAATATTAAAAGCAATTATCCGATAATGAATTTAATTATTTTAAAATCATATAAATATGATTTTAAAGTATTAAAAATACTTTGATATATTATAAATATATTATAATATTATGACATGTATTTCATTAATATTTGATAATAAATAAATATTAATGATAAAAAAATTATGTGGTATTTAATTCATTTAAATACGAGTTTAATGATTGAAAAATCATGAAAAATGGTAATAATTATGTGAAAATTATTATGAGATTTAGAAAAATATTTTGACTGAAACTAAAATTATTTGAGATAATTGTTAAGTTTTAGGTCAGAGTTTAATTGAACTTAGACTCGATAAAATTCCGACTAGACCGTCAGGATGTTAGTTTTGTGTCGGGTTCAACTCAGATTGCAATAGTTTGACTTGACACCGAGTCTTATGTGTGTTATAGACTGATAGGTTTATGTATTATGAGTTATGTGTTTAGGTTATTCTATGTATAACTATATATATAATAGTATTATATTATGATGATATTATTCTAATATTAGAGATCTATATTACTAATATTAGGTCTTCGGATAAAGCGTTATATATTGTGTTGCGGTAATCAACGGATCAGGCAAGTTTATTTTTACTAACTCTAATAAGAGATGTTTCATTCGGATAAGCTTATGGTTAATCATTGCTGATTGCCATGTATAAATTGTACTCTGTACATATTGCATGTATAAGTCAGGTATGAAAGGCTGATCACCTTCATTAACAGTTGGTCAAAATATATTTGTTCATGTATAATACTTGTTCAGTCATAAACTTGTTCCTGCTAGTTCACAATTATATTGTTGAATTGTAGCCAACTGATTATTCAAACTCTTCAATCATGATATATCGTTATATTGTTGAATTTAAACTTGCTGGGCAATCCTTATGCTCACCCTTGCTATATCATGATAACACATTGCAGATTAAGACGAACGCGTTGGATTCAAGAAAAGGTCAAAGACAGTTCAAGCTTTAGTATAAGTATGCAATTAGTTTTGTAATAGTGTTGTATGATAATAATGTTGTTATATGTTAGAAAAGTTATGAAATGAGTATTAAGTTAAGATTACTCGACCTTGGGGAATAGTGAGTATATGTATTGTATAAACAATCTATGTTTATATCTTCCTCAAATAGTAATAGTTGTATAGAATGATCGAACCAGATCCGAGGTGATTTGATGGTAACACGGATGTCGGGGGGTGCCTAACACCTTCCCTCCGTATAACCAAGTCCCCGTACCCTAATGAATCTCGGTTTCACCGACCCGTTTAGCAGTGTCACATCACTGGGTCAATGTGCAAACTTTTTCTCGGTTGTGTTGGTACAACCATTTAAAAAACTAACTGGCCACTCTTATAGTCCAATCGTCGACATTATACATGTCAGACCTTTTTCACTTATTTTTTTCAAACAAATCTCACCTAAAATGAGAACACCGAAGAACAAGTAACGGAAAGGGACAATTAAAAATCCCGACGTTGACAACTATATTGCCATTGCGTTATTAAAGCTAAAGACTTAGATTTTGACCTAGGAAGAGTTGTTGGCCAACCCTATACAAACCCATGTGACAAATCTCTAAAAAATCAACATATATCAGCCATTATATCATACAAGTTCATTGCATCCAACATCTATATAAGATCAAGGAGAGAGAAAATATTATTTGTTAACTCATTTTGTGCACAATACTCAACCTAACTCTCTCAAACCCATCACCTCCTAAAATTGTTGCTAGATCAGTCCCCAAGACCAGCCCCACGTTTACCAAAAACAGATCAAGAAGTCAGAATCAAGAATTAGTTCATAAGAAGTATAAAACCTAAGCCAAATATTTGATCATGTATGCTATGTTAGATCTGGTGTTTTTATGTTTAATCATGTGGTATAAGGTGTTAATCAATGATCTGGGTTGCTAGATGTTAGATCCATAACATCTAGAGGCTCGAATTTGATGATTTTGTAAATCTTCAAAAAAATTTAAAATGAGTTTGACAACCAAATGTCAGACCTTGTCGATCTTAATCTGTTATGTGTTTTTGCTGTTTAAATGTTTACACATGAAGTTTGTTATGTCATCTTTCATCTGGGACTTGATTTAGAGTCAGATCTGTTGTAGATTTGAAGTTATGATCGGTCAAAACCCGTTGACCAGGCATGACCAGACGAATTCTGGGTAACCTAGAAAATTATTTTTGACGTCTGACAATGTTTTGAGCGGCATAGATCTATAAGTTATTAAGTGTTATGATGGCATGTTTGTAACCAAGTTGTAGCCTGCTAGATCTACTCTAATTATATGTCCTTATATCCTTCAAACCATCTAAGTATCGACTGGAGTAGCTGGTCAAACTAGCTTGCTTGATCACGAACTTGTTTTTCTGGGAAACCCAGAAAACTCAAGAACAGCCTCTCTGACAAGGTTTGACCGGATGATAGATTACGATTATGTTGTTGTTCGATTGATCTGGTGAATGTTATGTGTACCTTTTCATATAGACTATAAGTTTGAACCATAAAAACAACTTGTTAATGACCAGAACCTAAAGAAATTTGAGCCTCAAATTGGATCCTCGAGACTGACTGGGTTTCTGGGTAACCTAGAAAACCCAGAAAGCTCTGACAGTGAGTTTGAAGAGACAGATCTCTTTATTGTTATGTTGTATGACCTTGTTAGTTGTTATATCATGTAGCATTACATTAGTAGTACAAGATCAAAGTTGTAACATGTCTAGAAACACATTACACCGTGCACGATTCTTGGTCAAAGTAGCACCCACGAAACTGCCTTATGAATGCTCAAGAACATGAAGAACGCCTATAGCGACAGTTCTGTCACTATATGTGGTCTTTAGCGACAGATTATTTATAAAAATAATATTTATATTAAATAATTATAGAAAATTAGTTTTTAATTATTAAAAATACAAAATAAATTATTACAAATTATTTTAAATTCTAAAAATTAGTTTTTAATTATTTTAAGTATATTTCATAAATATTTAATATTTTTGAAATATTATTGTTATTTAATTTATTTAATTATAATATTAAATAAATTAGTTAAAAATAATTTTAATACTTGAAAAATCATTTAAAATTATATTATGGTATAAGAAAATATTTTAAGTTATTTTTAACTACTTTTAATATGTTGTGATGAAATTCATTAATAAATTAATATTAATGATAATTAAGTTATTTACTAAATGAATTAAATAAATCAATTAAAAATGATTTTATTATATTAAAAATCATTTTAAATAATAATAAGGTATTTAAAAATATTTTAAGCTATAAAATATAACTTTCAATATTTAAAGATAAATTTCATTAATTAATTATTATTAATGATATTAAAATTATTTAATAATTATATTAAATAATTGAGTTTAAAAATGATTTTAATATTAAAAAAATCATTTTAAATGAAAATAAAGTGTTTAAAGATATTTTAAATTATAAAATATAAATTTTAATATTTAAAGGATAATTTCATTTATAATTTAATATTAATGATTATTAATTTATTATTAATGATATTAAATTTATTTAATAATAAATGGTTTAAAAATAATTTTATTAAGTTAAAAATCATTTAAAAAGGATATAAATGAATTAAAAATATTTTAAGTTATAATTAAAGACTTTTAATATTTTGATAAATACTACATTAATATTTAAATATTAATGGTAATTATTTAAAAATGATTTTAATTATTTTAAAAATTATTTAAGGGTAATATTAATACTTTCAAAATATTTTAAGTTATTATAAATAAATTTAATATTTTAAAAATGATTTCATTAATAGTTTAATATTAATGATAATTGAATTATTTAATATTTAAGTCATTTAATAATGATTCTGATGTTTAAAAATTTATGATAAATTATAATAAATGTTTAATAATTATTATAAGTCATTTAAAAATAATATGACTGATACTTGAAGATATTGAGTTATAGAATAGAGTCTTAGATACGATAATTACCCGTTAAAGTCGTCGATACACCGACATATTTTAAAAATTGATCTGGACTTAGATAATTTAATTAGGTATGTGTTTATTTTTGATTCAATGGTTGTTAAACATATGTGATAATGTGATTAGGTTATGTGTTGACTGCAATAAGCAGTATTATGTGTTACGATATGTTATTCTAATCTGTAAAATGATCTTATTACTGATAGGTTGTTATTCAAAAGATAAAACTAAGTCGTGAATTGTAAGCAGCGTATCAGGCAAGTATCTTACCTTTGTATTTTCTTTATGCAATGGACATGAGTAAGAATGTTTCTAAATTATATTATTATTGTACAGATTATTAACCCTATATTATATACGGTCATTGCTTATCAACATGTTAGTATATGGTAATTCAGATATATATTCTGTTCATTATTTTCTATAAATGGTTATACAAGTGTCACCACTTGGATAATCATTGTATTTAATCACATGTTGATACACCTTTGTCAATTACCCGTATATATATATGTTGAATTATAGATTATTGTTGAACAAGATAAAACCTTTGATTTGGAACCTAGACAAGTATGAACATCCCTACACGGGAAAACTTTTATGCGCCCAAGGCGGACAGAGTGAACGATACCCTCGTTCTTGCATGTAGTGTTGATCAATACAGGGTACAACGAGCTGATCACCCCCGTGCCCGTAAGTTATGATGGTTTGCAGATGAATTTCTGTTTAACCTTTTCAAAAATGAAAATAATATTCATAGTATGTCACCTTAACCCTATTTATAGTCATTACGTAGTTTCAAAAATTTGAAAGAGGGTTGTTATGTTATTATTATCGGTATAGATTACTTCACAACTATTGATCTGTTGTAGAAGGGTAGTATAAAGAAAATATTTAAACTCTTTCAGCTTATATATATATATATATATAATTGTTATTACTTGCTGGGCACTCAAATGTTCATCCTTGCTTAATTTAAATGTTTTCAGTCAAGTGTGAAGAACCAGAAAGCTCATGCAGAAACAAAGGAAAATGAAAGCTAACCAAATAAGATTTATGGTATTCTATGTAATAGTTTAAGACTATTAAGACAATGAGATATATATATTATCTATCATGATATGTAATGAATGTAATAAAAGTTACGTACTTGAGAGCTAGACTCTGATAATCATGTAAATTAAGTTGATCTTTATATTATTGTTATTATAATTAGTATTATTCCGCTCATAGAAATGGTATCGTGAAGCACCAAATTCGAGTTTTAAGTACCTGGATTTGGGGGCTTTACATCTTGGCTATTGGAGTAGGCAACTCCCATTTCTTATCTTTATATCTCTTCAAGATTCTTCTTTAAATTTTCTTGTTTATATAACAATTCTTCTTTTAAGAATTTCTAACTTCATTTACATTGCTCGACAATTCATTCGAGTTCTACATTTTCATCATATGTATCCATTTTCTACATTTAGTACACATCGAGTCTCTAATAGTTTTAATATAGTACGCTGAGTGGTTTCCCACAAATAACCAATAAACTAGGTTTCGAGTTGCTAGTTCGTATATACCTCCGCTCTATGAAGGAATCGTTTAGCCCAGATACCACACATCAACTATTAAAGAGTATAATTGTCCCATACTTAAATATAACCTTCTATTCTTAACTTCTTTATTATTCTCTTCTTATAGACATTGTCTATTTACATCCTTATTATTGGAGTTGGGTAACCCAACATTCATACTCCTTATAACTCTGCGAGATTCTTCTTTGAATCCTCTCACACATGTTTTAATCCCTCCTTTATAAATTTCTTAAATTACTTCTTATTGTTCAAACTCTATCTGAGCTTATTCTTTCATTATCTTCAACTTCCTTCTCTAAGGTTATAGCCTAAGGTACTCCTACCTAAGGTTTATAACCTACAGCTTTGATACCAACTGTAACGACCCCAAAATTCATACAATTTAATTATTAACGACCGAAGTTATTAAATTAAATTGTATGAATTTTTGGGTCGTTACAGTATCTCATATTATTGATTCAATTATTATCACAATATCATCTGCATAATATTTTATATTATTAAATCAATAATTGAGACGACAAAGTTATTCATATTATTATTTGTAATATTGAAGATGTCTAGAAAGTTTTGTCGAGGAGAAATTTGGTCTCCTAATTGCGCGCCAATAGGGAGAAATCCTTATCGAAAAGCCCCCTCTTTCTTAGGAATGATCTGGTTGTTAAATATTGTGAGTTATAATATTAATGGTGAATAATTGTTGAAAGATTAAATATATGTTGATTGAAGATAAAATGATTTGTGGTAATATTTATTCAATATTTGATATAAATAAGAAGTCTGTTATGAGACGTTTGTGGTAAGTTTGGTTTATTCTATGGGGGCCCATATGTCATCATCTAAGAGTCACTTTCACCAATAGTAATTTCCTTTACCAGACGTCAAACCACTTGCCATTTCATATTACAGGCGTCGAACCAATTGTCATTTCACATTACAGGCGTCAAACAAATTATCGTTTCACATTACAGGCGTCGAACCAATTGTCGTTTCACATTACAGGCGTCAAACCACTTGTTGTTTCATAATGCAGGCGTCAAACAACTTTTCTTTTCACATCACCAGTCGTCAAGCCACTTGCCTTTTCACATTACAAGGGCTAAGCTAGAAATCTTCTATAAATAGAAGCTTATTTCTTCTTTCATTCTCACCAATTCACTACGACTCACAAGAGAATTCTATAGAGAGAGAATCAGAGAGAAAGAAGAAGAGTATTCTATTACTATACTATTTCAATATCCAATCTCCTACTAAGGTAAGAGGTATTATTTCTTTCGTATTCATATAGGGATATTATTTTTGTTCAATATTCGTATGAAATAATATTTTCCTCCATACTCTATAGTATGTAAGTAATATTATTTCGTTTCAGATTCTAAATTCTACACTCATGTTGTTAAGTATTGCTTCTATACTCCTTGAAATTAGTAGAATATCCTTGAAATCTGCGCTTCATCTAGTATCGTTTCACAAAGATATTTTTCTGAACATTGTTGTTAAAGTTTAATCTTTTCATGTCGGAGTACTATTCACGGGATACTATTCATGAAGTACAATTCATAGGGTACTATTCATGACAAAAATTAATTTCTTTTCTATCCAAATTATTTTTGATACAATATTATTCTTGAATTTTACTCCACAAAGCAGTATCATGCTGATAATTTGGACATTATTGAATTCTGGATATATTGAATTATGAATCTTTAAAATTTATCATTTCTCTCATTTAATTAAATTCTTATATTATTATCATCATCTTCATGCTTATATTATGATGAAAGTCATCTTTGGCTGTAGTGTATAGATGGACTGTTGATTGGTATGATTATGACCAATGATCATTCGGTATAATCATGACCCAAAATGTTACAGATAATGTGGTAAAAGTCCTTATTAGCCCGTAGTGCATTGATGGACAGTTGTTGGTATGATCATGACCATTGGTGATAAAAATGAATATCCTTAGCCCGCAGTGCATGGATAATTCAGTGATGTGGATTATTTATTTAGGTGAGTCCCAGCAATAAAATTGATGATAAACTTTTAAATCATAGAAGATAGTAGATATCATGCTCTACTTGACTCTTCTAATGGATTGCTTGTTCTGCTGCAGTTAAACTTGGTGTTTATTGTATTTTATCAGTTTTACACTGTTGAAGGCTAATGATAATTTATTCTGCGTTATCTTTGTCATAATATTTCTTACTGGGCTAGTTAAGCTCACCATTTTGCTTTCATTGTTCTCTTTAGGAAATGAGAATATAGCTAGGACGAGTCGGGAAATGGAGTGACGGTCCAGATATGTGGCTATAGTAGTCCTCACTATTATGTAAAATAGTGTGATAATAATTGTAATGAGGACTTTATTTGAGTTTGGATACTCTCTACGAGACATTATCCGTGTTGAAACTCTCAGCTATGTTTTGTCGTACTGTATAAAAGAAGTTTGTATTTAAATTATGTACCATGTATTTGGCGACTCAAGATGGGTGATGTATACCTATTTTGGGAGCGTCACAGTTGGTATCAAAGCTTAGGGATATGATCCCTGGCTGAGATGTGAGACTATAACTAAGAGGGGAGAGACGAGTAATTCCTTCGCTAGTATGACCTACCTAAGTTTAATTGTTATTTAATTGGTCGGTCAAAATATAGAGATAATATGTGGCATGTCAATTAACCCTTAATTTGTGACAGTGTTTAAAAATGACATCCGAGAATGTTGAGATTAGCAATGGGGCACAGGAGGCCGTTGAGTCACCACAAATCAATATAAAGGATAATGTGCATCAGGAAGGCAATAATCCTCAGGTAAATAACAACACCGACCAAATGGTGAACGGCGAAATGTTCAGAGGCTTTCTGCAATTCATGTAACATTAGGTGAGAGAGACTCCTGTACAAAATGCAGATAGTAACACTGGCAACTCACGGATGGTCATCACTAAGCAGTTCAAGGAACTAGGACCACCGGAGTTTTTGGGAGAGCCAAAACCACTTAAGGCGGAGGCATGGATAAAGCAGATTACCAAGATATTTGATGTCTTGGGATGCTCCGAGGTGCAAAAAGTTCCCTTTGTCACCTTCACGTTATGAGGACAGGCAGATTACTGATGAGAATCCGTAAAACGTACCCAACCTGTCGCACTGAAGATGTCTTAGGAGAAGTTCCAAGAACTATTCAATGATAAGTGCTTTCTCGAAAGTATTCGTCACATGAAGGAGGTGGAGTTTATCAAGTTGGAGCAAAACAATATAACCGTGTCACAGTACGAAGCTAAGTTTGTCGAGTTGACCCAGTTTGCGTCCCACTTGGTTGATAATGAGGATAGAATGACGCGGATGCTGCTAAGAGGTTTAAAACCTGAGATACGTCAATACCTAATTTCTCACAAACTGTGTTTGTATTCAGATGTTGTAAATAGGGCTCAGTTATTAGAGCGCGCTAATGAGTTAACCCAACCAAGAGAAAGCATCCGACAAATCGATACCAGTGATAGCAGTCATTGAATCGGTGACAACAAACGTGGCGGGAATCAACATGCTAGAAATGATAACCACTTCGGTGGTAATTATAGCCAAGATAATAGAAGTTGAAATTTCAAGAAGAGGAAATTCAATAATGATGGAAAGACGTCAGCACCAGCACCTGTTGTGAAGGAAGGAGAACAACTGTTGGTCGTATGTTACAAAATACAGAGGGGAGGGACACATCAGTCCAAACTGTACGCAGCAGTCCAAAGCATGTTATAATTATGGAAGAGAAGGTAACCTAGCCCAATTTTATCGTGCAGCAAAGTCAATTCCAGCTGGGCTAGAGGCATCAAAGGTCGTCCCAGACAAGATATAACCGGTAGTTCAAGGGAGAGTGTTTGTCATAACCTCCCAAAAAGTAAGGAATCCAAACGAGGTGATCACGGGTAAGCTAATCATAAACTCTAGCGAAGTCTATACCTTATTTGATACCTATTCTATCCATTCTTTTATTTCTCCTACTTGCGCTCAACGTTTAAATTTAACTCCGTAGAAATTAGACTTTAATTTATCTGTTGAAACTCCGTTGGGAGAAACCTTCATTACATCCACTGTTTATAAGTCTTGTTTGATTCAAATCGGTAACTGCACGTTACCTGTCGATCTTATCTCTTTGAAAATACTTGCTTTTGATGTAATTTTAGGGATTGATTGGTTAACTACTTATCATGCTAAAATCAATTATTTTCGTAAGGTTGTTAGCTTTTATATTCCTAACCAACCTATTATGCGAATTCAAGTAATCAAACCACTAAAGTCAATCACTGTTATATCAAGCCATAAAGCTATTCGTTTATTAAAAAATAGATGTCAAGCTTTCTTAGCCCATGTCACGGATTTAAACAAAAATACGTCAGATTTGAATGATATTTCTATTGTTAATAAATTTCCTGACGTATTCCCTGAAGAACTTCCTGGCCTACCCCCAGAACGTGAAATCAAGTTTTATATTGATCTTGAACCCAATACAAAACCCATTTCCAAAGCCCCATATCGAATGACTCCTATTGAACATTAGGAGTTAAAAACCCAACTGCAAGAATTGTTAGACTTCGGTTTCATTCGTCCTAGTACGTCTCCTTGGGGTGCTCATGTTCTATTCGTAAAGAAGAAAGATGAAAGTATGCGACTTTGTATTGACTATCGGGAGTTGAATAATGTCACTGTCAAAAATAGGTACCCGTTACCTTGAATTGATGACCTGTTTGACCAGTTGCAAGGTGCTAAATTCTTTTCAAAGATCGATCTTCGTTCAGGATATCAACAGTTAAAACTGGTAACATTCTAAAGACTACTTTCAGAACTCGGTACGGGCATTACGAATTCCTAGTCATGTCTTTTGTATTGACTAATGCTCCTGCGGCCTTCATGGATATAATGAACCGAGTATTTAAGGAATATTTGGATCATTTTGTTGTTATCTTTATTGATGACATCCTCATATATTCTAAAATTTGTGAAGATCATGAGAAACACTTGAGGCTAATACTCCAAAAGCTTCGTGAAAATAAGCTATATGCCAAGTTAAAAAAATACGAGTTCTGGCTTGAGGAAGTAGCATTCCTTGGGCACGTGATATCAAATCATGGAATATCTGTTGACCCGACAAAGATTGAAGCAATTCAAAGTTGGGAGCAACCTAAGTCAGTGACCAAAGTACGTAGATTTCTCGGCTTAGTTGGTTATTTTCGGAGATTCGTGGAAGGATTTTCTCGAATCGCTACTCCATTAACTCAGCTGACTCGAAAAGATATAAAATTCGGTTGGAGTGAGAAATGTGAGAAGAGTTTTCAAGAACTCAAGAGGAGACTCATTTCAGCACATGTTCTGACAATACCATCTGGTACGGAGGGATATGTCATCTACAGCGATGCTTCAGGCAGAGGTTTAGGATGTGTTCTCATGCAACATGGGAAAGTCATAGCATATGTCTCACGACAACTCAAAGAATATGAAAGGAATTATCCTACTCATGATCTAGAGTTGGCAGCTGTCGTTTTTGCACTTAAAATCTGGAGGCATTACCTGTATGGGGAGAAGGTGGAGATCTTTACGGATCATAAAAGCCTTAAATATTTCTTCACTCAAAAGGAACTTAACATGCGGCAATGACGTTGGCTTGAACTGTTGAAAGATTATGATCATACTATTCAATACCATCCTGGAAAAGCGAACGTGGTAGCTGACGTATTGAGTAGAAGATCATATGCGGGTACGAGTACGATATTGTCAACGCAAAGGCCCATTTTGTATAACTTACAAAGGATGGAGATAGAGATAAAGACTCTAGGGACCCACGTGATGATGAAAAATATACGAGTAGAATCGACTTTAAATAATAAAGTTAAAGTTACTCAAGCTACGGACCTGAAGCTGATGTGTATGAAGAAGAAAGTGCAAGAAGGTGCTATTCTAGAAGTAAAAATTGATGAAAAAGGAATATTTCGAGTCAACTCCAGACTTAGTGTTCCTAACGACCCTGATTTAAAGTATAAAATCATGATGGAGGCGCACAACACACCGTTTTCAATCCATCTTGGGAGTACTAAAATATATCATGATATTCGACATACATTTTGGTAGAGCAATATGAAGAGAGAGATAACAGAGTTTATCTCAAGGTGTTTAACGTGTTAACGTGTCAAGGCGAAGCATCAAGTGCCAAAAGGTTCATTGCAACCACTTGAAATTCCATAATGGATGTGGGAGCACATTACCATGGATTTCGTTACCGGTCTTCCCATGATTTCTCAAGGCATAGATGCAATTTGGGTCATTGTTGATAGATTAACCAAGTCTGTTCATTTCTTACCTATAAGAGAAACTTATTCACTTGAACATCTTGCTCGTATGTATATAAATGAGATTGTAAGACTACATGGTATACCAGTATTTATAGTTTCTGATCGAGACCCAAGATTCACTTCACGGTTTTGGGTTAGTTTGCAAAAAGTTATGGGCACAGATTTACGATTTAGTTTGGCATATCATCCTCAGACAGACGGGCAGTCGGAGAAGACTATTCAAAATCTAGAAGATCTATTAAGACTCTGTGTCCTTGACTTCAAAGGAAGTTAGGACAAGTTCTTGCCATTGGTGAAATTCTCCTATAACAACAGTTATCAAGCAAGTATCAGAATAGCTCCGTTCAAGGCCTTGTATGGGAGAAAGTGTCGTTCTCCAGTATGTTGGGATGAGGTGGGTGAAGCAACGTTGTTGGGACCGAAATTGGTACGTTTGGCTACGAAAAAGATTCAAATAATCTGACAACGTATAAAGACCTCACAAGTTCGACAAAAGAGTTATGCTGACCCTCATCGAAAGGACGTAGAATTCTATGTTGGAGAACATGTGTTGTTACGTGTTGCTCCATGGAAAGGAGTTACAAGATTTGGAAAGAGAGGATAGTTTAAACCTCGATTCATTGTCCCATTTAAAATCCTTAATCGAGTAGGAACTATGGCTTATAGACTCGCCATACCGCCAATTATGCCTCGTGTTCATAACGTTTTTCATATATCCATGATACGTAAATATGTGGAAGACCCGAACCATATTATTAAGTTAGAACCAGACGAGATAACAGAGGATTTAACGTACGAAGAGGTACCTATTAAAATCTTGGATAAGAAGGAACATATTCTACGCTCCAAGGTTATACCTCAAGTCAAAGTTTTGTGGAGAAACCAAGATGTTGAGGAAATGACCTGGGATTAGAATCTGAAATGAAGTTAAGGTATCCTCACCTCTTCGACATACCAGGTATGTACCCTAATTTTGAGGATGAAATTTTATAAGAAGGGGAGGTTGTAAGATCCAAACTTTCATAAATAAAGATTATTTTTCTCTAAATATCACTTTAAATATTATGGTGTTGATTTGATATAATGTTATAGTTGTGGGTAATATTTATAAATTTTGCAAAGTAAGCAAATTGTTATAAAATATTCGTTTGGTCGGAGAATATTCTTTTTGTCGGAGAATATTCGTACAATGGCACAATCATTGGTGGACCCCACAACAGAATTATTGTCGGAGTTAGAAAATGGCAGAAATACCTTTTTATAAAAATAACGGTGAAAGGTTTACCGTTAACTATTGAAATACCTGGTGGTAAAAGTACAGTAATACGCGTGGTTGCATAGTAGCACACAGTATTGATTATTGATACTTACGTAAGAAGTCACTCAGTTATACTCAATTATTGCTACAATAATTGCTGCATAGTATCTCATATTATTAATTCAATTATTATCACAGTATCATCTATATAATATTTTATATTATTAAATCAATAATTAAGACGACAAAGTTATTCATATTATTATTTGCAATATTGACGAGGTCTAGAAAGTTCTGTCGAGGAGAAGTTTGGTCACCTAATTGCGCGCCAATAGGAAAAAATCCTTATTGGAAAGCCCCCTCTTTCCTGGGAATGATCTGGTTGTTAAATATTGTGAGTTATAATATTAATGGCGAATAATTGTTGAAAGATTAAATATGTGTTGATTGAAGATAAAATGATTTGTGGTAATATTTATTCAATCTTTGATATAAATAAGAAGTTTGTTATTAGACGTTTGTGGTAAGTTTGGTTTATTCTATGAGGGCCCATATGTCATCATCTAAGAGTCACTTTTGCCAATAGTAATTGCCTTTACCAGACGTCAAACCACTTGCCGTTTTATATTACAAGCATCGAACCAATTGTCGTTTCACATTACAGGCGTCGAACCAATTGTCATTTCACATTACAGGCGTCGAACCAATTGTCGTTTCATATTACAGGCATCGAACCAATTGTCATTTCACATTATAGGCGTCAAACTACTTGTTGTTTCACAATACAAGCGTCAAACCACTTTTCTTTTCACATCACCAGTCGTCAAGCCACTTGCATTTTCACATTGCAAGGGCTAAGCTAGAAATCTTTTATAAATAGAAGCTTATTTCTTCTTTCATTCTCACAAATTCACTGCGACTCACAAGAAAATTCTATAGAGAGAGAATCAGAGAGAAAGAAGAAATGTATTCTGTTACTACACTATTTCAGTATTCAATCTCCTACTAAGGTAAGGGGTATTATTTCTTTCGTATTCATATAGGGATATTATTTTTGTTCAATATTCGTATGAAATAATATTTTCTTCCATACTCCATAGTATGTAAGTAATATTATTTCGTTTCAGATTCTTAATTTTACACTCATGTTGTTAAGTATTGCTTCTATACTCCTTGAAATTAGTAGAATATCCTTAAAATTTGCGCTTCATCTAGTATCGTTTCACAAGGATATTTTTCTGAACATTCTTGTTAAAGTTTAATCTTTTCATACCGGAGTACTATCAACGGGGTACTATTCACGAAGTACTATTCACAGGGTACTATTCATGACAAAAATTAATTTCTTTTCTGTCCAAATTATTTTTGATACAATATTATTCTTGAATTTTACTCCACAAAGCAGTATCTTGTTGACAATTTGGACATTATTGAATTTTGGATAAATTGAATTATGAATCTTTAAAATTTATCCTTGCTCTCATTTAATTGAATTCTTATATCATTGTCATTATACTCATGCTTATATTATGATGAAATTCATCTTTGGCCGTAGTGCATAGATGGACTGTTGATTGGTATGATTATGACCAGGGATCATTCGGTATAATCATGACCCAAAATGTTACAAATGATATGATAAAAGTCCTCATTGGCCCGTACTGCATTGATGGACAGTTGTTGGTATGATCATGACCATTGGTGATAAAAATTAATTTCCTTGATGTGGATTATTTATTTAGCTGAGTCCTAGCAATAAAATCAATGATAAACTTTTAAATCATTGAATATAGTAGATATTATGCTCTACTTGACTCTTCTAATGGATTACTTGTTCCACTGCAGTTAAACTTGGTGTTTATTGTATTTTTTCAGTTTAACACTGTTGAAGGCTAATGATAATTTATCCTACATTATCTTAGTCATAATATTTCTTACTGGGCTAGTTGAGCTCACCCTTTTGCTTTCATTGTTCTCTTCAGGAAATGAGAATATAGCTAGGACGAGTCAGGAAATAGAGTGACGGTCCAGATAGGTTGCTATAGTAGTCCTCACTATTATGTGAAATAGTGAGATAATAATTGTAATGAGGACTTTATTTGAGTTTGGATACTCTCTACGAGACATTATCCGTGTTGAAACTCTCAGCTACGTTTTGTCGTACTATATAAAAGAAGTTTGTATTTATATTCTGTAAAATGTATTTGGCGACTCAAGATGGGTGATGTATACCTATTTTGGGGGCATCAAAGTTGGTATCAAAGCTTAGGGATATGATCCCTGGCTTAGATGTGAGACTAGAACTAGGAGGGGAGAGACGGGTAATTCCTTCGCTAGTATGACCTACCTAAGTTTAATTGTTATTTAATTGGTCGGTCAGAATATAGGGATAATATGTGGCATGTCAATTAACCCTTCTTTTGTGGCAGTGTTTGAAAATGACATCCGAGAATGTTGGGATTAGCAATGGAGCACAGGAGCCCGTAGAGTCACCACAGATCAAAACCTAGGATAATGTGCATCACGAAGGCAATAATCCTCAGGTAAACAACAACACCAACCAAATGATAAACTGTGGAATGTTCAGAGGCTTTCTGCAATTCATGTAACATCAGGTGAGAGAGACTCTTGTCCAAAATACAGGTGGTAACACTGACAACTCATGAATGGTCACCGCTAAGTAGTTAAAAGAACTGGGACCATCGGAGTTTTTGGGAGAGCCAAAACCACTTAAGGCAGAGGCGTGGATAAAGCAGATCACCAAGATATTTGATTCCTTGGGATGCTCCGAGGAGCAAAAGGTTTCCTTTGCAACCTTCATGCTATGAGGTTATGTACTTCAATACCCATCGGCTAGAACTTCGTTCTGAATCCATTAACGTGCCATTCGATTAGCTTGATCTTCATCCTTGGTTCATTTTTACGCTTTTAGTGCTCTTCGTTTGTTCGTCCATAATTCGGTCATCCGAACTCGGAACTCGTTCGTTCTTGAATTAGGGTTAACAAATTAAAAATAGGGTTTTGACATGCTACACCATAATTGACTAACCATTATCAGTCTACACATAAAGTACATATTTATAGCATTAATTCCTTGATCAAAATCCAAAATTAGGGTTTAGATTTCATATCTGATTTATCTTGCATATAAAACATTATTAATTAAGTTAAAATGATTAACTTAATAACCAATACTAAAATTCATATAATAAAATAATTATTATAATAATTCCAATAATCCTTTCCATATATTATCAAATAATATATAAACATATTTTAATGGAAAATAAGAAATAAAAATATTTTTATTACCAATTTAATTTATTATAAGATTATAATTTATAATGATCATTAATTCTAAAATAAAATTATTTGTAATTATTCATGTAATAAATGTATTTTTATTTACCACATAAATACATATACTTTACTTTGCACTTATTCCCACCTTTAGAATAACAAAAAAAATTATATGCAAAATTTCTTATTTAATTATATAGAAAATATCGGGTTATTACATTTCAAGCATCTACTAATTTATGAAAAACAAATTTACAACATTTTTTTCTTAAAAAACGTTGTAGAATGTGTCTAACTACAATGTTTTAAAAACGTTGTATAAATGTGTCAAATAGATAACACCCTTAACCATGACGTTTTTCTGATTGAAACCACAACTTTTTTTATGCGTTATCTATTTACTGTTTTATAGTAGTGTATCAGCTCTTATACCAACTTGTAACGCCCCGAAATTCGGTCTATCTTCACACCCGAATTCCTTACATCACGAGTACATCATTCATCCAACATACATCATTATATATTGAAATATAACAACATACATTCTCAAATCCCATGTTCTAAAAATCTTATAACCTATTTCATTACAAATAATGATAAATACATTATTCATTTCATCTTACAAGAATGACTTTTATCCGCCACCAAGGATACATAACAGTTCATTAAACTAGTCTATGTTCAATTTCGTCTTTCTACATTACAAGTCTTCACTTGATCTTCTCGCTCATTCGCATTCTGAATGGCACTTCATCTGGATACTGTCAGCTTGATCTTTACGGGATCCTTAAGTTCTTCTAACATCGTTCGCTGAAAATGTTTTTCATTTAAAGCAAGTGTGAGCATTCAATTGCCCAACAAGTCATAACAGTTGAACAAACAACTTCAAAATTCAAATATTCCTTTAGAATTTCGATAACCGAACAAAGGTTATGAAGCAGCTTGAATAATAGGAATAATCTCGATTCCTATCATTTTAAAATAGTATTCACTTTCACTTTGAAATACTTTCATTCTTCAACATTTTTCATGCACATTTTGTCTGGCTAGAATCATTAGCATAGACTTAACAATAACAGATCATGTATAAACAGAGCATTCTCTTATTGAATAGTTTAATCACAGAACAATTCATCTCATAAAAACACCAAAGTGTTCACATTGTGGCACAAGGCCTCACACGTTCTACCACCTTGTACAAATATCACACGTTTGCACATAGACAGAACTTCTCAAGTTCAACATCTGAGAAGTTTAAGAAACTAGCATTCATTTAGAATATGAATGAAGTTAGGAAACTTGCCTTACGCACAGCTACAACTTACGTTGAACTGCTCATTACAACTCCTATATAACACATAAGGAGAAAACATAAACACCAATTAGTCATATACTTGACTTACACATTGGTTTACTTAACTTTACTTCTTAGGGTTCGCGTTCTTGTAACCTAAGTTTATTCAACCAACTTTCATTATCGGTTTACGGCTTCGTGACATACGGAGATGTCTTACTTATACGATCATCATCTTTGATGATTTACATTCTTATCTTCTTCTTATAACTTCTCTAGGACTCAACACACATCGCGTCACTGCTAGTAGTCCATATGGTACTTTAAGTGGTTTTTCACAAACAACTAACAAACAAGTTCCCATCTCACTTGCACTGCCATCATAGTAAGTTAGATCGGTTGTCAATTTCGTATATACCTTTGCTCTTTGAAGGAATTATTTAGCCCAGCTCCCATATGTCAACTATCAAAGATTACGATTGTACCACAACCTAAATTATCCTCACTTATCCGAACCATTAACTATAACGTTCGTTAAGTCAATTTCTTATTCCTTACGGCTTTCTGGTAACTAAATGCCATACCTCAGGATTCATTCTTTATCGTCCAAGTCATACAGTCTTTTGTATACTCAGAGCGATCATTCAAGTTAATCATTAACTCGGCATCGTTACGTTAACGTCATTCTCTTTAATTCAGTTCTTTATCATTCATGGTTTAATCATTGATCTTCATTATCTTACGGTCAAACCATACACGAGGTCTAGGTTCTCTCTGTTTAGTATTTGCGTATACTCAATCTTCACGTCGGTTAAAATGTTTAATGCTTACATTTCATTCTATCATTCTCCACCTGAATCACTATCGACTTCCATTAATCTTATAATCGTTCTACGGCTTTCTTGATACCATTCGTATCTTACTTAATTCTTTCATTATCCATTACATGAACCCTATGTTCATTACTCGTTATTGTATGCTAAGACTAATCGTTCATCGCAATAACATTGTGTTCACAGCGTCTATACACTTTACTCTTATCTCTCATTACTACAACATAACATCGAAATATTATTCATTACCCTCATCACTCAACGTCTAAGGAATCACAATCATAGCAATCCCTCACGTTCATTCATCGCAACTACGGTCCCCGGATATCGGTTACGTAATCTACCACTTAAATTCTCTGTCTTTTAATCTCGTTTAATCATTCCATTTAACCTTTACTAAAGGTTTAAATCACTTGATTAAGTGTTACATTAGTTGAACATTATGTTCTTTATCTTCCCTTAAGTTTCCCCCAAGAGCTGAGCAGTTAAAAGCTATTCTCTGGCTTTTTTCGTACACCAGCGATGCGGCGACACTTTGTGACAACCCGAATTTTTCATAAGTTATTAAAATAAGAATTTAATAATTGAAATAGTTATTGCGATGTGATTAATGTAACAATCCAGAATTTTAATTGCAATTATAAATATTTATTAAATTATATAAATATTTAATGGATGTGTTTATTGTTGAATAAATATTTGTTTGTTGTTGAATAAATATTTGTTTAATTTGATTTGATTTGATTTGGTTAATTATTTGTTTAATAAATAATTAATGGGTTAAGGAAGTTAATTGTTATGAGATAATATTCTAATTTAATTTAATAATTAAGTTAGAGAGTTTATAATGATTAAATGATTTATTCAATAAAATGTTATTAGAATTAATTAAAGAATGAAAACTTAATTATATAAAGTGTGATAAATAACTATATTATAGAGGAGTTATTAAAATAAATTAAAGGAGTTTAATTTAGTTTTGCCAAACAAGGCTTAAATATATTAAGTCTTTAATTTTTAAAGAGTTTTGCCAAACAGAGCCTTATGGCTTTTGGTTTTATTTTGAATTTTGAATTATAATAAACTAAATAAATAAAATATTAATAATATATAATAATTTTTGGTAACCGCTGATTTAATAAGGTCATTAGTAAGATGTCGGTTTTAGACGTTTTGAAAATACGTGCGTTGCCTTTGTTTTATTTCACGTAAAAGAGTTTTTGGTCTGTTATTGGCTTAAGAGAATAGAGAACAAAGATTGCAGAGAAAAGAATTTGAGAGAGTTTGAGAGAGAAAAGGCTGGGATTTCAAAGCAAGTTCTGAGTGTTCAAGCGATTCTCAGTGAAAGGATTTTCGAAGCAACAAGAGGGCACGTGAAGTGCAGATAACTGTAAGATGTTAAACTGTTATTGGTAAACAACGATCAAGGCAAGTCTTTTGGTTCCAATTTTCTACGTGAACTTGATGAACCGTTTTAAATTGCAAGATATGTTATACATGTTGAAATCATGAAATGTTAAAGTCAATTTATGACTACATTGTTTTGGTTAAATAATGATGATTGAGTAAGGAACTCAATCGTTATATTTGCTATGTAAATTAGAAGCATGCATGCCATGTTACTTTAATTATTATGAATTGTATGTTGAGCATATTATTATATGTTATGTGATGCATGAAAACTGTTAGATTTTGTTGGGCTGTCAAGCTCACTCTTGCAAATAACTATTTTTGCAAGTCAAGATTTTAAGGTAAAGATATGTGTTAAGTGAGTTATAGAGATCTAAATTCACGAAGATTACTTATGTTTTATGAGAAATGTATTTCATAATTTGAATGGAACATGTTGTTGAATTGTAAGTTGAGCTATCCAATGTATGTGGTTAATTAGTTATGATGTAAGACTTTGTATAGTCATTTTGTTGTAACGATTCATGATATAAGTTTGAATCAAAGAGATGTAATGTAAAAGTTGCGATTTAAGGTAATACAGAAGGAAATATATAAACCTTTTAAAAAAAATTCGCATATTTAGTAATTTATTATCGAATAATGATGCAAATATATATTAAAGTTGTATTGGTAACGATCGAGAAGGAGGATATTATTGTATAAATTTTGGGGTCGTTACAGTTGGTATCAAAGCTGTAGGTTATAAATCTTAGGTAGGGGTACCTTAGCCTATAACCTTAAAGAAGAGAGATGGAGATAATGAACGAATAAGCTCAGATAGAGTATAAACAATAAGAAGTAATTTAAGAATATTTTTTTAAAACTTGCGTGAAAGGATTAAAAGAAGAATCTCGCAGAGTTATAAGGAATATGAATGTGGGATTACCCAACTCCAATAATAAGGATGTAAGGTGATAATAAATAGACAAAGTCTATAAAAAGAGAGTGATAAAGAAGTTAAGAATAGAGAGTTATATTCAAGTATGGTGCAATTATACTCTTTAGTAATTGATGTATGGCATCTGGTGTAACGACCCCAAAATAGGTCTATTCCATCCAACCCATTTTGAGTCGCCAAATACAAGGTACAGAAAACAACTACAACTTTATTACAATAATTGTCGTATAAAATACAACAACACATGCTGTGAGTTTGGATACAAATATATGTGACACATGTCCCAACCGTGGACAACACTTCATAGTGGCACGTTACATAAAGGTATAGTAAAAGACTGTTTTAGAAATTAGAATATTTGAGAAGTGCTCAAAGAAACCTTCGTACATGGGAGGCCATGCGTCTAGGTTATGATAGATATCATATGACCATAGAATTATCCTTGGTTGACCCAATATACCCCAAAGAAAAACGAGAATATTACTATCATATTCTTCCCAATGGTGAGTCTTCTCTTGACTTATCATTATCTCCACTGTCTCTAATTGAGAATTATACTTCAAACAAACACCAAGATTATATAGGTAGTGCTCGTAAATATACTCAGCAAGTGGATGACCACAATCCTGTCTTATGATGACACGAGGTTGTATGTCATTAGACATCTTGTATGATAGTGGCAAAACACCCTTCCAACGTTGGTTTCGCTTCACCCTAGATGATTCACCAAATATAACAACTAAATGATGACCACCGTTCTATTCCCCTGTTACCCCCGCTCGACCCAACTACACTCTTATTACCTGAAAGGAATTGTGAAACAGAAGGGTGAGCACAACTAGCCCAGTAAAGAATATCATGACTAAAGAAAAATAAGTTATCAATAGCCTTCAACAGAATTAAATCAGAGATTTAGAACATATGGTAGATGATAAAAATTTCAACCATAGTTGCAGCGGAACGAGCAATCCCTTAGAAGAGTCAAATAGACTATAAAGTCTACTATCTTCTTCATGTTAAAAATCCACCAACAATATTTTATCCCTGTAACATCAATCAACAATTCTAGTCCACAATCATATGAATAACTCATAATCATAACTGTAGTTCTAAATTCCTCTTCTCATCCAGGACGAAGATAATTTTCATCACATGCCTTTACCTGAAACATCAAAGATCATGGTTATACCAAATCACAGTTCATGTTTATAATCATACTAATAACTTCATCTTTGCACTACGGCCAAAGATATTCATTTGTATCACCAATTGGTCATGTTCATCTCAACACCTGTTCATCTTTGCACTACTGGCTAAAAATATTCAACAACATGTCATCTTTGCACTACGGGCCAAAGATATTCATCTACAATTCATCTTTGCACTACAGGCCAAAGATATTCTTCAACAATTCATATTTGCACTACAGGCCAAATATATTCATATCTCAAAGAAATATATAATCATTTCAGAATTTATATAAACAATAATTATAACCATGTTAATCAATTCATCTTTACACTTAAGCTAAAGATATTCAATTGTAAATTCAATGGTCATGATCATACCAGTCACAATTCAACTTTGCACTACAGGCCAAAGAGAACCCTAGTCATGATCATACCAATAATCTACCCATCTTTACACTCCAGTGAAAGAGAATTTCAACAAAAGGGTTATAAAAATGTTATATATGATAATAAAAATAATATAATCAATACATAGTTTAAATCTCAAGAGTAATATTCATAACTCAACTATAATTTGGTTAGAAAAAGAAACTAATTTTGTCGTGAATAGTAACTCGTGAATTAACTCACGAATAGTAACTCGTGAATAGTAACTCATGAATAGTAACCCCAACACAAAAAGGTAAAAATTTCACAATAAAATTTATTCCAATATTTTCGGTATAATGATATTGAAAGAATAACATTTCTTAAATTTATAAATAATTTATTTTAATTGTTTACACTTTACTAAATAATGCATTTAATCATCCTAAAATGCCAAACTCATAAGATTTCATTACCAATAACCAAAACCCTCATCAAAAATTTGCATATACCTCATATAGGATTCTCAAGCAATAAAATCCTATTTTCCAATTTTCTTACTTCACATAACATATTTAATTCATTTACTCATAACTAGTCCATTTTCATGAAAAATACTAAATCAGTTCCAAAAATATTTCTTTTCTGAGATTTAGCAGAATATAGTCCCATATTGAACATATATTTTTCTCAGAATATTTAAAACTCATTTACTCTTTTTCATCTGGCCAAAACCGCCGAATATTTAGACATTTATCATAAATTGTACTTTTATCCATAAATTTCTAAATTCACAGAGTACACTAATATTATATAGATATACTTCCAATAAAAATTTCATCAATTTTAGAGTTAACCACAAGGAGTTATAAGCGGTTACTTTTAAAATAGTCTTTTCCCGTAAAATTCACAACTCTTAATCTATACATCCAAAAATCAATATTTTTGGACACAACCAATAAAACTCATCAAAATATCACTTCAAATTTTTCCAGAATTTTTTGAAGGTCAGAAGAATTACGAACTGAAAAACATAATAACCTTTAAAATTCCTTACTATCCATTACCTCAAAAGAGCAGCACTTCTGACTGGATATCGGATATGACGCTGAAGGAAACTTGCACTGATGAATAGCAACTCACCAAGTATCTAAATACTCACAAAATACACTCGATAATCTAGAGAAAAAAAGAGAGAACACTTATGAATTCTGGTGTGGTTTTCAATTCTAACTTAACCCTCTATTTATAGGAAAATGTTAGCACGCCGAAGCAGACTTAACCTGCAATCTGATGGTTTTACCTGCTACTATTCCCACCCACCATATTTGAATAAAAATCTCAGCATATTTCTTCACCAACCAAGAGTGAGGCCCACCAATTCTAGAATTTTTCACCAAAATGATTAACTCCGAAAATTTAACAATTTCTGAACCAGACATCTCGTAAATTTGATAACAAATCATACGTTCATTTTTAACGGTTCAAAATTTGTGGACATATACTCAACTTATATATGTATAACATATCCAAAAATTACCACAATCCAACGGTCGGATTAAAAATTATAACCCCCGTAAAATATCTCAAAAACCCTAATTTAATTTTTAATACCTCTGTTCCGACAAAAATACAGATAAAATACCTCAACATTAACTCCTTCATTTTTAACCACAAAAATATATCCTTCATTTATATCTACATAAAATAAATATTTCCTTATCATATGAATCAATAATTAATTATTCACAAATAATATTACAGAATCACATTTATGACAACCAGGTCGTTCCCAAGAAAGAGGGGGCTTTCCAATAAGGATTTCTCCTTACTGGCGCGCAATTAGATGACCAAACCTCTCATTAGATAGAATTTTCTAGACATTGCCAATAATGTTATCTAATAATATTATTCAAATAATATGAATTATTGATCTGATAATGGGAAATACTGTGCAGCAACAATTATTGAAATAATAATAATATAAAATATCAACGCAGCAATTATTGAATCAATAAAATAAAATATTAAACAGTAATTACTGTGACAATTATTGAGTAGTGTCTTCTTACGTAAGGATCAATAATTCAAAAATACTATGTAAAACCGTGTGCTACTGTGTAAACATGCGTATTACTGTATTTTAACCACCGGGTATTCCAACAGTGTTAACGGTAACAACTATGCCGTTAATTATAAAAACTCAATTTTTGTCGTTATCTTCATCCGACAGTTATTCTGTTATGGGGCCCACAAATGTCTGCGCCTTCGTACGAATATTCCCCGACAGAAAGAATATTTCACGACCAAACGAATATTCCCCGATAACAATGAATATTTTATAACCACTTGCGTATTTTGAAAAGTTTTCACATTTCACCCATAACTTTAACTTTTTATCAATTTAACCATTTACTGAATTGTAATTATAAGAAAAATTGAATACTTTTATTTCATAAAATTCGGGGTCTTAAATCTCCCCTTCTTATGAAATTTCGTCCCCGAATTTACGTACCTGGTATTTCAAAGAGTAGAATAATTTCAATTCCATCTTCCTGTCACATAACATATTTAATTCATTTACTCATAACTAGTATTTTCATGAAAATACTAAATCAGTTCCAAAAATAAATTTTTCTGAATTTAGCAGAATATAGTCCCATATTGAACATATATTTTTCTCAGAATATTTAAAACTCATTTACTCTTTTTCATCTGGCCAAACCGCCGAATATTTAGACATTTATCATAAATTGTACTTTTATCCATAAATTTCGAAATTCACAGAGTACACTAATATTATATAGATATACTTCAATAAAAATTTCATCAATTTTAGAGTTAACCACAAGGAGTTATAAGCGGTTACTTTAAAATAGTCTTTTCCCGTAAAATCACAACTCTTAATCTATACATCCAAAAATCAATATTTTTGGACACAACCATAAAACTCATCAAAATATCACTTCAAATTTTTCCAGAATTTTTGAAGGTCAGAAGAATTACGAACTGAAAAACATAATAACCTTTAAAATTCCTTACTATCCCTTACCTCAAAAGAGCAGCACTTCTGACTGGATATCGGATATGACGCTGAAGGAAACTTGCACTGATGAATAGCAACTCACCAAGTATCTAAATACTCACAAAATACACTCGATAATCTAGAGAAAAAAAGAGAGAACACTTATGAATTCTGGTGTGGTTTTCAATTCTAACTTAACCCTCTATTTATAGGAAAATGTTAGCACGCCGAAGCAGACTTAACCTGCAATCTGATGGTTTTACCTGCTACTATTCCCACCCACCATATTTGAATAAAAATCTCAGCATATTTCTTCACCAACCAAGAGTGAGGCCCACCAATTCTAGAATTTTTCACCAAAATGATTAACTCCGAAAATTAACAATTTCTGAACCAGACATCTCGTAAAATTGATAACAAATCATACGTTCATTTTTACGGTTCAAAATTTGTGGACATATACTCAACTTATATATGTATAACATATCCAAAAATTACCACAATCCAACGGTCGGATTAAAAATTATAACCCCCGTAAAATATCTCAAAAACCCTAATTAATTTTTAATACCTCTGTTCCGACAAAAATACAGATAAAATACCTCAACATTAACTCCTTCATTTTTAACCAAAAATATATCCTTCATTTATATCTACATAAAATAAATATTTCCTTATCATATGAATCAATAATTAATTATTCACAAATAATATTACAGAATCACATTTATGACAACCAGGTCGTTCCCAAGAAAGAGAGGGCTTTCCAATAAGGATTTCTCCTTACTGGCGCGCAATTAGATGACCAAACCTCTCATTAGATAGAATTTTCTAGACATTGCCAATAATGTTATCTAATAATATTATTCAAATAATATGAATTATTGATCTGATAATGGGAAATACTGTGCAGCAACAATTATTGAAATAATAATAATATAAATATCAACGCAGCAATTATTGAATCAATAAATAAAATATTAAACAGTAATTACTGTGACAATTATTGAGTAGTGTCTTCTTACGTAAGGATCAATAATTCAAAAATACTATGTAAAACCGTGTGCTACTGTGTAAACATGCGTATTACTGTATTTTAACCACCGGGTATTCCAACAGTGTTAACGGTAACAACTATGCCGTTAATTATAAAAACTCAATTTTTGTCGTTATCTTCATCCGACAGTTATTCTGTTATGGGGCCCACAATGTCTGCGCCTTCGTACGAATATTCCCCGACAGAAAGAATATTTCACGACCAAACGAATATTCCCCGATAACAATGAATATTTTATAACCACTTGCGTATTTTGAAAAGTTTTCACATTTCACCCATAACTTTAACTTTTTATCAATTTAACCATTTACTGAATTGTAATTATAAGAAAAATTGAATACTTTTATTTCATAAAATTCGGGGTCTTACAATCTCCCCTTCTTATGAAATTTCGTCCCCGAATTTACGTACCTGGTATTTCAAAGAGTTGAGAATACCTTGCTTTCATTTCAGATTCCATCTTCCCTGTCATCATGATTTCTCCATTGCTCATCTCCTGTATTTTAGATATCATTCTATAATATAGCTTCAAAACAAGGGTAAATTTAACAAATTAACATATCACATAATATCCCGATATTATGACTGACCAACAAATAAGTTTAGGTAGGACACACTAGTGAAGGATTTACTCATCCCTTCCCTACTAGTTCTATTTCTCGATCTCCGCTAGAGATCATATCCCTAAGCTTTGATACAAAAATTGTAACGACCCCAAAATAGGTCCATTCCATCCAACCCATTCTGAGTCGCCAAATACATGGTACAGAAAACAACTACAACTTTATTACAACAATTGTCGTATAAAATATAATAACACATATGTTGTGAGTTTGGATACAAATATATACCAAATGTGACACATGTCCCAACCGTGAACACCACCTCACAATGGCACCTTACATAAAGGTATAGTAAAAGACTGTTTTAGAAATTAGAATATTTGGAAAGTGCTCAAGGAAACCTTCGTACATGGGAGGCCATGCGTCTAGGTTATGATAGATATCATATGGTCACAGAATTATCCTTGGTTGACCCAATATACCCCAAAGAAAAACGAGAATATTACTATCATATTCTTCCCAATGGTGAGTCTTCTCTTGACTTATCATTATCTCCACTGTCTCTAATTGAGAATTATACTTCAAACAAACACCAAGATTATATAGGTAGTGCTCGTAAATATACTCAGCAAGTGGATGAGCACAATCATGTCTTATGATGACATGAGGTTGTATGTCATTAGACATCTTGTATGATAGTGGCAAAACACCCTTCCAATGTTGGGTTTGCTTCACCCTAGATGATTCACCAAATATAACTACTAAATGATGACCACCGTTCTATTCCCCTGTTACCCCCGCTCGACCCAGCTACACTTTTATTACCTGAAAGGAATTGTGAAACAGAAGGGTGAGCACAACTAGCCTAGTAAAGAATATCATGACTAAAGATAAATAAGTTATCAATAGCCTTCAACAGAATTAAATCAGAGATTTAGAACATATGGTAGATGATAAAAATTTCAACCATAGTTGCAGTGGAACGAACAATCCATTAGAAGAGTCAAATAGACTATAAAGTCTATTATCTTCTTCATGTTAAAAATCCACCAACAATATTTTAACCCTGTAACATCAATCAAAAATTCTAGTCCGCAATCATATGAATAACTCATAATCATAACTGTAGTTCTAAATTCCTCTTCTCGTCCAGGACGAAGATAATTTTCATCACATGTCTTTACCTGAAACATCAAAGATCATGGTTATACCAAATCACAGTTCCTGTTTATAATCATACTAATAACTTCATCTTTGTACTACGGCCAAAGATATTCATTTGTATCACCAATTGGTCATGTTCATCTCAACACCTGTTCATCTTTGCACTACTGACCAAAGATATTCAACAACATGTCATCTTTGCACTACGGGCCAAAGATATTCATCTACAATTCATCTTTGCACTACAGGCCAAAGATATTCCTCAACAGTTCATATTTGCACTACAGGCCAAATATATTCATATCTCAAAGAAATATATAATCATTTCAGAATTTATATAAACAATAATTATAACCATGTTAATCAATTCATCTTTACAATTAAGCTAAAGATATTCAATTGTAAATTCAATGGTCATGATCATACCAGTCGCAATTCAACTTTGCACTATAGGCCAAAGAGAACCCTAGTCATGATCATAACAATAATCTACCCATCTTTACACTCCAGTGAAAGAGAATTTCAACATTAGGGTTATAAAAATGTTATATATGATAATAAAAATAATATAATCAATACATAGTTTTAATCTCAAGAGTAATATTCAAAACTCAACTATAATTTGGTTAGAAAAAAAAACCAATTTTATCGTGAATAGTAACTCGTGAATAGTAACTCATGAATAGTAACTCGTTAATAGTAACTCGTGAATATTAATCCCGACACAAAAAGATAGAAATTTCACAATAAAATTCATACTAATATTTTTGGTATAATGATATTGAAAGAATAACATTTCTTAAATTTATAAATAATTTATTTTAATTGTTTACATTTTACTAAATAATGCATTTAATCATCCTAAAATGCCAAACTCATAAGATTTCATTACCAATAACCAAAACCCTCATCAAAAATTTGCATATACCTCATATAGGATTCTCAAGCAATAAAATCCTATTTTCCAATTTTCTTACTTCACATAACATATTTAATTCATTTACTCATAACTAGTCCATTTTCATGAAAAATACTAAATCAGTTCCAAAAATATTTCTTTTCTGAGATTTAGCAGAATATAGTCCCATATTGAACATATATTTTTCTCAGAATATTTAAAACTCATTTACTCTTTTTCATCTGGCCAAAACCGCCGAATATTTAGACATTTATCATAAATTGTACTTTTATCCATAAATTTCGAAATTCACAGAGTACACTAATATTATATAGATATACTTCCAATAAAAATTTCATCAATTTTAGAGTTAACCACAAGGAGTTATAAGCGGTTACTTTTAAAATAGTCTTTTCCCGTAAAATTCACAACTCTTAATCTATACATCCAAAAATCAATATTTTTGGACACAACCAATAAAACTCATCAAAATATCACTTCAAATTTTTCCAGAATTTTCTGAAGGTCAGAAGAATTACGAACTGAAAAACATAATAACCTTTAAAATTCCTTACTATCCCTTACCTCAAAAGAGCAGCACTTCTGACTGGATATCGGATATGACGCTGAAGGAAACTTGCACTGATGAATAGCAACTCACCAAGTATCTAAATACTCACAAAATACACTCGATAATCTAGAGAAAAAAAGAGAGAACACTTATGAATTCTGGTGTGGTTTTCAATTCTAACTTAACCCTCTATTTATAGGAAAATGTTAGCACGCCGAAGCAGACTTAACCTGCAATCTGATGGTTTTACCTGCTACTATTCCCACCCACCATATTTGAATAAAAATCTCAGCATATTTCTTCACCAACCAAGAGTGAGGCCCACCAATTCTAGAATTTTTCACCAAAATGATTAACTCCGAAAATTTAACAATTTCTGAACCAGATATCTCGTAAAATTGATAACAAATCATACGTTCATTTTTAACGGTTCAAAATTTGTGGACATATACTCAACTTATATATGTATAACATATCCAAAAATTACCACAATCCAACGGTCGGATTAAAAATTATAACCCCCGTAAAATATCTCAAAAACCCTAATTTAATTTTTAATACCTCTGTTCCGACAAAAATACAGATAAAATACCTCAACATTAACTCCTTCATTTTTAACCACAAAAATATATCCTTCATTTATATCTACATAAAATAAATATTTCCTTATCATATGAATCAATAATTAATTATTCACAAATAATATTACAGAATCACATTTATGACAACCAGGCCGTTCCCAGGAAAGAGGGGGCTTTCCAATAAGGATTTCTCCTTACTGGCGCGCAATTAGATGACCAAACCTCTCATTAGATAGAATTTTCTAGACATTGCCAATAATGTTATCTAATAATATTATTCAAATAATATGAATTATTGATCTGATAATGGGAAATACTGTGCAACAACAATTATTGAAATAATAATAATATAAAATATCAACGCAGCAATTATTGAGTCAATAAAATAAAATATTGAACAGTAATTACTGTGACAATTATTGAGTAGTGCCTTCTTACGTAAGGATCAATAATTCAAAAATACCATGTAAAACCGTGTGCTACTGTGTAAACACGCGTATTACTGTATTTTAACCACCGGGTATTCCAACAGTGTTAACGGTAACAACTATGCCGTTAATTATAAAAACTCAATTTTTGTCGTTATCTTCATCCGACAGTTATTCTGTTATGGGGCCCACAAATGTCTGCGCCTTCGTACGAATATTCCCCGACAGAAAGAATATTTCACGACCAAACGAATATTCCCCGATAACAATGAATATTTTATAACCACTTGCGTATTTTGAAAAGTTTTCACATTTCACCCATAACTTTAACTTTTTATCAATTTAACCATTTATTGAATTGTAATTATAAGAAAAATTGAATACTTTTATTTCATAAAATTCGGGGTCTTACAATCTCCCCTTCTTATGAAATTTCGTCCCCGAATTTACGTACCTGGTATTTCAAAGAGTTGAGAATACCTTGCTTTCATTTCAGATTCCATCTTCCCTGTCATCATGATTTCTCCATTGCTCATCTCCTGTATTTTAGATATCATTCTATAATATAGCTTCAAAACAAGGGTAAATTTAACAAATTAACATATCACATAATATCCCGATATTATGACTGACCAACAAATAAGTTTAGGTAGGACACACTAGTGAAGGATTTACTCATCCCTTCCCTACTAGTTCTATTTCTCGATCTCCGCTAGAGATCATATCCCTAAGCTTTGATACAAAAATTGTAACGACCCCAAAATAGGTCCATTCCATCCAACCCATTCTGAGTCGCCAAATACATGGTACAGAAAATAACTACAACTTTATTACAACAATTGTCGTATAAAATACAATAACACATATGTTGTGAGTTTGGATACAAATATATACCAAATGTGACACATGTCCCAACCGTGAACACCACCTCACAATGGCACCTTACATAAAGGTATAGTAAAAGACTGTTTTAGAAATTAGAATATTTGGAAAGTGCTCAAGGAAACCTTCGTACATGGGAGGCCATGCGTCTAGGTTATGATAGATATCATATGGTCACAGAATTATCCTTGGTTGACCCAATATACCCCAAAGAAAAACGAGAATATTACTATCATATTCTTCCCAATGGTGAGTCTTTTCTTGACTTATCATTATCTCCACTGTCTCTAATTGAGAATTATACTTCAAACAAACACCAAGATTATATAGGTAGTGCTCGTAAATATACTCAGCAAGTGGATGAGCACAATCATGTCTTATGATGACATGAGGTTGTATGTCATTAGACATCTTGTATGATAGTGGCAAAACACCCTTCCAATGTTGGGTTTGCTTCACCCTAGATGATTCACCAAATATAACTACTAAATGATGACCACCGTTCTATTCCCCTGTTACCCCCGCTCGACCCAGCTACACTTTTATTACCTGAAAGGAATTGTGAAACAGAAGGGTGAGCACAACTAGCCTAGTAAAGAATATCATGACTAAAGATAAATAAGTTATCAATAGCCTTCAACAGAATTAAATCAGAGATTTAGAACATATGGTAGATGATAAAAATTTCAACCATAGTTGCAGTGGAACGAACAATCCATTAGAAGAGTCAAATAGACTATAAAGTCTATTATCTTCTTCATGTTAAAAATCCACCAACAATATTTTAACCCTGTAACATCAATCAAAAATTCTAGTCCGCAATCATATGAATAACTCATAATCATAACTGTAGTTCTAAATTCCTCTTCTCGTCCAGGACGAAGATAATTTTCATCACATGTCTTTACCTGAAACATCAAAGATCATGGTTATACCAAATCACAGTTCCTGTTTATAATCATACTAATAACTTCATCTTTGTACTACGGCCAAAGATATTCATTTGTATCACCAATTGGTCATGTTCATCTCAACACCTGTTCATCTTTGCACTACTGACCAAAGATATTCAACAACATGTCATCTTTGCACTACGGGCCAAAGATATTCATCTACAATTCATCTTTGCACTACAGGCCAAAGATATTCCTCAACAGTTCATATTTGCACTACAGGCCAAATATATTCATATCTCAAAGAAATATATAATCATTTCAGAATTTATATAAACAATAATTATAACCATGTTAATCAATTCATCTTTACAATTAAGCTAAAGATATTCAATTGTAAATTCAATGGTCATGATCATACCAGTCGCAATTCAACTTTGCACTATAGGCCAAAGAGAACCCTAGTCATGATCATAACAATAATCTACCCATCTTTACACTCCAGTGAAAGAGAATTTCAACATTAGGGTTATAAAAATGTTATATATGATAATAAAAATAATATAATCAATACATAGTTTTAATCTCAAGAGTAATATTCAAAACTCAACTATAATTTGGTTAGAAAAAAAAACCAATTTTATCGTGAATAGTAACTCGTGAATAGTAACTCATGAATAGTAACTCGTTAATAGTAACTCATGAATATTAATCCCGACACAAAAAGATAGAAATTTCACAATAAAATTCATACTAATATTTTTGGTATAATGATATTGAAAGAATAACATTTCTTAAATTTATAAATAATTTATTTTAATTGTTTACATTTTACTAAATAATGCATTTAATCATCCTAAAATGCCAAACTCATAAGAGTTCATTACCAATAACCAAAACCCTCATCACAAATCTGCATATACCTCATATAGGATTCTCAAGCCATAAAATCCTATTTTCTAATTTTCTTACTTCACATAACATATTTAATTCATTTACTCATAATTAGTCTATTTTTATGAAAAATACCAAATCAGTTCCAAAAATATTTCTTTTCTGAGATTTAGCAGAATATAGTCACATATTGAACATATATTTTTCTCAGAATTTTTAAAACTCATTTACTATTTTTTCATATGGCCAAAACCGCCGAATATTTAGACATTTGTCATAAATTGTACTTTTATCTAAAAATTCCAAAATTCACAGAGTACACTAATATTATATAGATATACTTCCAATAAAAATTTCATCAATTTTAGAGTTAACCACAAGGAGTTATAAGCGGTTACTTTTAAAATAGTCTTTTCCCGTAAAATTCACAACTCTTAATCTATACATCCAAAAATCACCATTTTTGGACATAATAAATAAAACTCATCAAAATATCACTTCAAATTTTTCCAGAATTTTCTGAAGGTCAGAAGAATTACGAATTAAAAAATATAATAACCCTTAAAATCCCTTACCTCAAAAGAGCAACACTTCTGACTGGATATCGGATATGACGCTAAAGGAAACTTGCACTGATAAATAGCAACTCACCAAGTATCTTAATACTCACAAAATACACTCGATAATCTAGAGAGAAAAAGAGAGAACACTTATAAATTCTGGTGTGATTTTTAATTCTAACTTAGCCCTCTATTTATAGGAAAATATTAGCACGCCGAAGCAGACTTAACCTACAACCTGATGGCTTTACCTGCTACTATTTCCACCCACCACATTTGAATAAAAATCTTAGCATATTTTTTTACCAACCAAGAGTGGGGCCCACCAATTCTAGAATTTTCCACCAAAATGATTAACTCCGAAAATTCAACAATTTCTGAACCAGACATCTCGTAAAATTCATAACAAATCATTGTTCATTTTTAACGGTTCAAAATTTGTGGACATATACTCAACTTATATATGTATAACATATCCAAAAATTACCACAATCCAACGGTCGGATTAAAAATTATAACCCCCGCAAAATATCTCCAAAACCATAATTTAATTTTCAATACCTCCGTTCCGATAAAAATACAGATAAAATACCTCAACATTAACTCATTTATTTTTAACCACAAAAATATATCCCTCATTTATATCCACATAAAATAAATATTTCCTTATCATATGAATCAATAATTAATTATTCACAAATAATATTACAGAATCACATTTATGACAACCAGGCCGTTCCCAGAAAAGAGGGGACTTTCCAATAAGGATTTCTCCTTACTAGCGCGCAATTAGATGACCAAACCTCTCCTTAGACAGAACTTTCTGGACATTGTCAATAATGTTATCTAATAATATTATTCAAATAATATGAATTATTGATCTGATAATGGGAAATACTGTGCAGCAACAATTATTGAAATAACAATAATATAAAATATCAACGCAGCAATTATTGAATCAATAAAATAAAATATTGAACAACAATTACTGTGATAATTATTGAGTAGTGCCTTCTTACGTAAGGATCAATAATTCAAAAATACTGTGTAAAACCGTGTGCTACTGTGCAAACACGCGTATTACTGTATTTTAACCACAGGGTATTCCAACAGTGTTAACGGTAACAACTACGCCGTTAATTATAAAAACTCAATTTTTGTCGTTATCTTCATCCGACAGTTATTCTGTTATGGGGCCCATAAATGTCTACGCTATCGTACGAATATTCCCCGACAGAAAGAATATTCCACGACCAAACGAATATTCCCCGACAACAATGAATATTTTATAACCACTTGCGTATTTTGAAAAGTTTTCACATTTCACCCATAACTTTAACTTTTTATCAATTTAACCATTTACTGAATTGTAATTATAAGAAAAATTGAATACTTTTATTTCATAAAATTCGGGGTCTTACATCTAGGCTAAACGATTCATTCATAGAGCGGAGGTATATACGACATAGCAACTCGGAACCTAGTTTGTTGGTTGTTTGTGAGAAACCACTCTGCGTACCATATTGAAACTGTTAGAGACTCAATGTGTACCAATTGTAGAAAATAGATACGTGTGATGAAATTGTGTAACTCGAATGAAATGTTAAGCAATGTAAACGAAGTTAGAAATTCTTAAAGGAAGAATTATTTTATAAACAAGAAGATTCAAAGAAGAATCTTGAAGAGATATAAATATAAGAAATGGGAGTTTCCTAACTCCAATAGCCAAGATAACGAATAATGTCGTAAATGATGAAAAATGGAAAGAAAGGGGATCGTAAAACAAAACGATCACTAGTTAAGAAAAGAATTTTAAGGGAGATGATTATAGAATAAGATCACGATGTGATCTATTTAAGTTATAAAAGAAAGATGGTTTGTAATGTTTGAATAATTATAGCTTGATGCTATGAAGATATTGTATTATGAAATAGAACAAGATGAACTCATGAGGAGTTATAGATAGTGTGATACGAGGAATTCGTATCGAGCAAAGAGCAAGTTATGAGCAAGATAGAGTTAGGTGGGATTTCGATTGAGGACTCATGTGATGGTTGAGTTGTACAAACCTTTGTATGTGCGAGGGTTTTGTGTTTGCGCTCAGTTTATCACATTGATAATCATTGGAATATTGGTGTCGCGCTATCAATGTATATGCGGCGAAAATGTGATTCTTTTCTCATGTGTATAATTGATAGTTAGAAACTATTAAGATTAGTCAGATATTATTAGGATTAGGTGTGATTCTTAAAACTAATGCATATGGTAAGTTCATGACTCATAATAATATGGTATGTTTTAAACCCCTCAGCGAATGGACACCTATGGTCTGACTAGGATAAGTTCTTAAACTCATATTATTGTGGCAAGTTCTTGAATTTCTAATGTGCGGTAAGTTTGATGAACTATATTGGGTAGAAAACGGTTATAGTATAGAGAGCATTGATAAAGTTAAAGATTGATAGAATGGTTAAGTAATGAAGTAATGGAGTAAAGATTGAAGTTGGTGGATACTAGGATATTCTAAATCTACTAGCTATGCTAGACTTTTGAAATTTATTGACTTCATACTGATGTTTACACTTCTATTTTTTTTAGAAAAACATTGGATCAAATGATAGAACCAATGAGTTTTAACAACAACACCGTTATTTGTATGTCTATGCTAATTACTTCGGCTAGACAAAAATGATTTGAAATATATCAAAATATATTTTATATATCATTAATGCATCATGAAACCTGGTGCAGAGATGATAAAAATGATGGAGTCATCAATGTAATATTATTTAGTGTTGGATGTGATCTAAGGATCGTCAGTCCACTATGGTATGATGTAGTATGATAAAATCACCAAATGACGGAATCCTCAATAGACTGTAAATACAGTGCGATATCATGACGTCATAAATTTTTTTTTGAGATTTCTTTACAATATGAGAATATATATGTATGTATGTATATGTATATTTCGATTGTTGTCCGAATTGTTGTAGAGGTCTATGCTATTTGATTCTGCTAGATGAATATTAAAAAATATTCATGAAATTCAAGAGTTTCTTGAGAAGTTATGCCAAACCAAATTGTTTTGGTGTGGATTCAGATGTTGAAAAGTTGAGATGAACAACCCTATTATTAGGGGTTACGCTTAGTTTATACTTTGTGCTGAAATGTTTGTGCATAATACATTGTACGAAGGATTGATCCCCCCTAAGTACGTGGAGTCCTTATAGTCTTATGACTGTTAAAGTTAAAGTTAAAAGATTACTTATAATTGTGGACATGGTTCGTGGTCATTAGACCCTTAGTTGAATGCTTGCACTCTAAATTCTGATATGAACAACTCTTTTATTAGAGGTTATGCTTAGTTTACACTTTACGCTGAAATGTTTATCCACAATACATTGTACGAAGGGCTTAACACCCGAAGTATGGAGGTCCATATAGTCTTATGACTGTTAAAGGTTCAAGTCGAGATATACTTGATAACAAGGGGATGTAGTTCAAGGTCTTGTGACCCCTCGGCATGATTGGGTAATCTTTTAAAATCCTGAGTTATTCATACTGCTTCCCAATTATTGAGCAATTGTGAAGGATTTATGTTATTCTGAAGTGAATATGGAAAGGAAAGTATTCCTTATAAAGGAGTAAGTCGTAGAATGCGATACTGAATGATGAGTATGTTGAATAAGTGAGAAAAGAGATTTTGAAGTGAGAAAGATATGAGTTATCAAAGAATAATGTGAAACTTTTAATAGAAAAATTTAATAATTGTAGAAAGATCTTTATAGAAAGAAGTGGTTATAGAACCCAATGAATGAATAAAGTATTAACATAAAATCTATTTTTATAAATTGAATGAATAAAGATTAATAGATAAAATTTCGAGGAAGAAATTCTTAGAAGAATGGGTGAATGTAATATCCCGAGTATTTATGATAACGATCCTTAGCAAAGGAAATGAATGGGTTAAAGAGTAAATAATACTCAAAATATAAATGAGTTCAAGTGAAAGTTATGAAATAAAACATAGAATATGTTGAAGTAATGAATGTAGTAGGAAATATAAAATCTATATTAAGGTAATGTGTTGAAGATAATCAACGATAACTTTTTGAAAAGAGATTTGGTGAAAACTGAGTAAGGGAGGTTTCGTTGATTCCGAGGATGGAATCCTTATAAGGAGAGAAGGATGAGACAACCCGAATTTTTCATAAGTTATTAAAATAAGAATTTAATAATTGAAATTCTTATTACGATGTGATTAATGTAACAATTCAAAATTTTAATTGTAATTATAAATATTTATTAAATTATATAAATATTTAATGGATGTGTTTATTGTTGAATAAATATTTGTTTGTTGTCGAATAAATATTTGTTTAATTTGATTTGATTTGATTTGGTTAATTATTTGTTTAATAAATAATTAATGGATTAAGGAAATTAATTGTTATGAGATAATATTCTAATTTAATTTAATAATTAAGTTAGAGAGTTTATAATGATTAAATGATTTATTCAATAAATTGTTATTAGAATTAATTAAATTAAGTATGAAAACTTAATTAAATAAAGTGTGATAAATAACTTATATTATAAAGGAGTTATTAAAATAAATTAAAGGAGTTTAATTTAGTTTTGCCAAACAAGGCTTAAATATATTAAGTCTTTAATTTTTAAAAAGTTTTGTCAAACGGAGCCTTATGGCTTTTGATTTTATTTTTGAATTTTTAATTATAATAAATTAAATAAATAAAATATAAATAATATAAAATAATTTATGGAAACCGCTGATTTAATAAGGTCATTAGTAAGACGTCGGTTTTAGACGTTTTGAAAATACGTGTGTTGCCTTTGTTTTATTTCACGTAAAATAGTTTTGGGTCTGATATTGGCTTAAGAGAAAAGAGAACAAAAATTACAGAGAAAAGAATTTGAGAGAGTTTGAGAGAGAAAAGGCTGGGATTTCAAAGCAAGTTCTGAGTGTTCAAGCGATTCTCAGTGAAAGAATTTTCAAAGCAACAAGAGGGCACGTGAAGTGCAGATAACTGCAAGCTGTTAAACTGTTATTGATAAACAACGATCAAGGCAAGTGTAAGACCCCAACTTATTAATGAATAAAATCAAATTTTCTCTAATTATTATTGTGAATAATGAGGTGTTAATTTGATACAATATTTTGGTTAAGGGTGAAACGTGCTAATTTTACAAAATAAACAAGTGGTTATAAAATATTCATTGTTGTCGGAGAATATTCGTTTGGTCGTGAAATATTCTTTCTGTCAGGGAATATTCGTACGACGGCGCAGCCATATGTGGGCCCCATAACAGAATAACTGTCGAATGAATAAAACGACAAAATTAAGTTTTTATAAATAACGGCGTAGTTGTTACTGTTAACACTGTTGAAATACCCGGTGGTTAAAATACAGTAATACGCGTGGTTGCACAGTAGCACACGATTCTGCACAGTATTTTTGAATTATTAATCCTTACGTAAGAAGGCACTACTCAATAATTATTATAGTAGTTACTGTTCAATATTTTATTTTATTAATTCAATAATTGCTGCTTTGATATTTTATATTATTGTTGTTTTAATAATTGTTACTGCACATTATTTTCTATTATCAGATCAATAATTCATATTATTTGAATAATATTATTAGATAGCATTATTAGCAATGTCTAGAAAGTTTTGTCTAAGGAGAGATTTGGTCATCTAATTGCGCGCCAGTAAGGAGAAATCCTTATTGGAAAGCCCCCTCTTTCCTACGAACGGCCTGGTTGTCATAATTGTGATTCTGTAATATTATTTGTGAATAATTAATTATTGATTTATATGATAAGGAAATATTTATTTTATATGGATATAAATGATGGATTTATTTATGTGGTTATTATTGAAAGAATTAATGTTGAGGTGTTTTATCAGTATTTCTGTCGGAATGGAGGTATTAAAAAAATCAAATCAGTATTTTTCAGATATATTGTGTGAGTTATAATTTTTAATCGACCGTTGGATCGTTGTGATTTTTGGATATGTTATACATATATAAGTTGAGTATATGTCCACAAATTTTGAACCGTTAAAAGTGAACGTATGATTTGTTATGAATTTTAAGAGGTGACTGATTCGAAAATTAGCTTTATAAATAATTTTGGTGGAAAATTCTAGAATTGAGTGGGCCCCACTTGTGGTTGGTGAAGAAATGTGCTGAATTTTATTTCAAATGTGGTGGGTGGCAATAGTAGCAGGTAAAGCCATCAGGTTGCAGGTCAAGTCTGCTTCGACGTGCTAACATTTTCCTATAAATAGAGGGCTAAGTTAGAATTGAAAATCACACCAGAATTCATAAGTTTTCTCTCTTTCTCTCTCTATATTCTTGAGCGTATTTTAGTGAGTACTTAGATACTTTGAGAGTTGCTATTTAGTGCAAGTTTCTGTCAGTACTATATCCGAAATTCAGTCAAAAGTACGGTTATTCTGAGGTAAGGGATGTTATTTTCTTCTTAAATGATATAATTTTCTTCAATATCGTTATGCTAAAATATTGATATGAACTTTTTATCAAATTTAGAACTTTTTGTGTCGGGATTACTATTCACGTATAAGGCACTATTCACGTATACGACACTATTCACGAATATGGCACTATTCACCGAAAAATGAAATTTTCTTCTTTTTATCCAAGATAGCTATTACGGTTACTATCTTTGATTGTATCCATATTTTGATCATTATTTTTGAATTCTGCTTCAAAATTGGTTATTTCGGAGTATTATTGAACTTGGATAAACTATAATACGAATCCCTAATATTTATTCTTTTATCTCACTAGATTCATTTTCTTTAAGATATTTTTCATCATCCTCAATCCTAAATGATGATATTACTGAATATCTTTGGCCTGTAGTGCGAAGATGAATGATTACCTGATGAATATCTTTGGCCCGTTGTGCAAAAATGAACAGGTGTTGAGATAAACATGACCAACTGAGTATTATTCTTGAATTTTACTCCATAAAGTAGTATCATGTTGACAATTTGGACGTTATTATTTTCTGGATAAATTAAATTATAAATCTTTAAAATTTATCCTTGAACTTATTTAATTGAATTATTATATCATTGTCATCATCCTCATGTTTATATTATGTTGAAAGTCATCTGTGGCCTGTAGTGCATAGATGGACTTGGTATGATTATGACCAGAGATTATTCGGTATAACCATGACCGTAATATTACAAATGATGTGGTAAAAGTCCTCATTGGCCCGTAGTGCATTGATGAACAGTTTTTGGTATGATTATGGCCATGGATTCTCTTCGGCCAAGGGTGCAAAGATGAATTGTTTTATGGCATGATCATGATTGTTGATGAAAACACGATTATCTTTGGCCCGTAGTGCATAGATGATTCAATGATGTGGATTATTTATTAAGCTGAATCTCAGCAATAAAATTGATGATAAATCTTTTAAATCATAGAAGATAGTAGGTTTTATGCTCTACTTGACTCTTCTAATGGATTGCTTTTTCCACTGCAGTTGTTGATCTAAAACTTGTTGTCTATTATATTTTATCAGATTTTTCCCCGTTGAAGACTAATGATAATTTGTTGTACATTATTTTAGTCATAATATTTCTTACTAGGCTAGTTGAGCTCACCCTTTCTTTCACTGTTCTCTTCAGGAAATGATAATATAACTGAGACTAGTCCGGGAATGGATTGATGGTCCAGATGGTTGCATTAGTAGTCCTCACTATTCTGTGAAATAGTGTGATAATTGTAATAAGGACTCCTTTTGAGTTTGTATACTCTCTAGTAGATAATATTTGTATTCAAACTCACAGTATATGTGTTGTCATATTCTGCACGACAATTGTATTACTGAAGTTGTATTTGTTTCTGTAGCATGTATTTCGCGACTCAGAATGGGTGATGTATACCTATTTTGGGGGCGTCACAGCAAGTCTTTCGGTTCCTATTTTCTATGTGAACTTGATGAACAGTTTTAAATTGCATGATATGTTATATATGTTGAAATCATGAAATGTTAAAGTCAATTTATGACTACATTATTTTGGTTAAATAATGATGATTAAGTAAGGAACTCAATCATTATATTTGCTATGTGAATTAAAAGCATGTATGCCATGTTACTTTAATTATTATGAGATGTATGTTAAACATATTATTATATGTTATGTGATGCATGAAAACTGTTAGATTTTGCTGGGCTGTCGAGCTCACTCTTGCAAATAACCATTTTTGCAGGTCAAGATTTTAAGGTAAAGATATGTGCTAAGTGAGTTATAGAGATCTAAATTCACGAAGATTACTTATGTTTTATGAGAAATGTATTTCATATTTTGAATGTAACATGTTGTTGAATTGTAAGCTGAGCTATCCAATGCATATGGATATTTAGTTATGATGTAAGACTTTGTATAGTCATTTTGTTGCAACGAGTCATGATATAAGTTTGAATCGAAGAGATGTAATGTAAATGTTGCGATTTAGGGCAATACAGAAGGAAATGTATAAAAGTTCTAAAATTTTTCCGCATATTTTGTAATTTATTATCGAATAATGATGTAAATATATATTAAAGTTGTATTGGTAACGATCGAGAAGGAGGATATTATTGTATGAATTTTGGGGTCGTTACACATTCTCCCTTCTATCTCTCGTGCCGCGACACGAGTCTCCAGTACCTGGCTCCCCGGTCTGACGCTGTAGCGCCACCTTACAAGACATGGCTGGCGCCGCGGCACCAAGCTTTAATTGTTGAAAAATTGTTCAAAGTGTTAACTTCATTTTGAGACACTACTTCTTGATCTCATAACTCCTTCATTATAACTCAGAACAAGGTCATTACAAAGTCATTCTCTTCCTTATCTTACATACTTGAAAATCCCTTGGACAGAACTTCATTCTGAATCCGTTAACGTGTCATTCGATTGGCTTGATCTTCACCCTTTGTTCATTTTTACGTTTTTAACGTTCTTCGTTCGTTCATCCATAATTTGATCAACCGAACTCTGAACTCGTTCGTTCTTGATTCCACGACTCTCGTTTTCTACGTTCTCTTACATTCTTATGAAACCCTACTCATTCGGGTTCATTTACTAAATTTCTAATTCTCGCTCGTCTTTTACAAATTTTTCGCCATAACTTCGTTATAGCTCAGTTTTAATCCGTTCTTCATGAGCGTTTCTACCATTCCTAACCAAGCAATAAGCATTTAACTTATACGCGATGGTTTTAAACTTGTCCATCAATAAGAAATTATACTACGATGGTATTAAATTTGTCCATCAACAACGTTCTTCGTGTTCTTCGCGTGTTCTTCGTGTTCTTCGTTCGTTCTTCATTTTTATAAAACAACATTCCTTACTTAATTCACCGAATCGTTCATATGATTGACTCGAATCGCTCAAATTCATTACGAATCTTATATTTCCTTAAGAAATTTATTTACTAAACTTCTAATTCTTAATTCTTCATTTTCTCATGATTTCAACTATATGAAATCATTTCTAACATCTTTTACTTCTTATTCTCATTAAGTTATGTTTTAAACATATAAAACTTCAAGAAAATTAATTCGAAAGTTAGGTTTTCGATACCTTTCTTCTTTAATCTCCTTCCGTTAGACAAAGTTTGCTAAGGAACAACTTTTCCTCCTTTTTTTGCTATTCTTCCTCCCATCTGAACTCTCTCTCTCTCTCTCTCTCTCTCTCTCTCTGTGACGCCCCCAAAATAGGTATACATTACCTATTCTGAGTCGCCAAATACATGGTACAGAATACAAATACAATCGTTAATATACGACAAGAGAGCTGTGAGTTTTAATACAAATACTGTCTTCTAGACAATATCCACTATCAGAATAAGTCCTCGTTACATTTATTGTCACACTATTTAACAGAATAGTGAGGAATACTAATACTATCATCTGGTCCATCACACCGTTCCCCGACTCGTCCCAGCAATATTCTCATTTTTCTGAAGAGAACCATGAAAGAAAGGATGAGCTCAACTAGCCCAGTAAGAAATATTATGACTAAGATAAAGCAGAATAAATTATCATTAGCCTTAAACAGTGTTAAACTGATACAATATAACAAACATCAAGTTTAACTGCAGCGGAACAAGTAACCCCTTATAAGAGTCAAGTAGAAAATAAAATCTACTATCTTCTATGATTTAAAAGGTTTTTCATGACTTTTATCGCTGGGACTCAGCTTAAAAATAATCTACACCATCGAATCACCCCTGCACTACGGCCAAGGTTATTCTTTAGTATCACGACCACAATTATCCATGCACTACGGGCCAAGAATATTTGTGTATTCATTAATGGTCATGATCATGCCAACCACTGTCCATCAATGCACTACGGGCCAATGAGGACTTTTACCACATCATTTGTAACATTACGGTCATGATTATACCCAATAATCCCTGGTTATAATCATACCAAGTCTATCTATGCACTACAGGCCACAGATGACTTTCAACAGAATATAAACATGAGGATGATGACAATGATATAAGAATTCAATAAAACAAATTCAAGAATTAATTTATCCAGGAACCAACAACGTCCAAATTGTCAACATGATACTGCTTTGTAGAGTAAAATTCAAGAATGCTCAAAAGAATATTTTCATGAAAAGATACTAGGTGAAGCGCAAATATCAAAGATATTCCACTAATTTCATGGAGTATAAAAGCCAAAACTTTAACCAACTGAGTATAATAAAGAATGGAATAACAAAAGAATTCACCAAGCATGCGATAGACCGCACAGATAGGTTATTCCAACAGAAAAATAAATAGTAGAACCAGGTCAGGCGTAAATGCACCGATAGGATATTCCGACAAAATAATAAATGATGGAACCAAGTCCGGCGTAAACATACAGACAGGATATTCCGACAGAATAATAAATAATAGAACCAGGTCCGGCGTAAAGCACAGACATGATATTCTGACAGAATAATAAATAATGGAACCAGGTCCAGCGTAAAGCACATACATGATATTCTGACAAAAAAATAATTAATGTAATAACAGAAGAATTTCACCAAGTATAGGATAGTTGTTGCCTCTTTTATAGTTCTTATAAAAGATCTCTAACTCATGCAAGTATACACGGGTCAACAAGTAATACAGAGTAAGTAAAGAATCGATCCCACAGAGAAAGTTGTTAACCTTAGACTACTATGCATTAATTATCTCACTATATTTACATGCTAAGACTAATGACATCAATTGTTGATTTGAACTAATTATGATTACCAACTAAAAATACAAATATAAATGGACTAAATATAATGTGGAAATAATGGGATCCTAACTTCATTCAATATTTCGCTTAATCGCCATATGTCATGCAAGAAGTGTTCACATATGACAGGATAATAGCCAAGAGCACAAAGAGAGTTATAACTATTTTCCAATACACTATAACCAACTCATATATCATCTACAGATGTTAGAATCTATGTAATCACCAATACCATTACAATTACCTTATTCCTATGTGCAATTGTAATCCCATTGATTTTAAGCACAACCCTTATTCTAGCTCATACGGTGAAACAGTATATTTCTATCTGATTCACAAAATATGCAAGACTTACTCTAGCCCCATATTCGCATGCTATCATGATTACAATCTATATTTTATATGTTCATTTCCAATTCCATACAAATACTAAAACGAATGATTATCAGTCATTCATACATGTAAAACAACCATGATAGATAACCCATATGATATGCAAAATAAATCTAACACTTAGATGTACAACCACACTACATATTGAAATCCGTTAGAATCCCATAATGGGGTTTAGTTCATGACTGAACCAAAAGCCATTATGGGATCAATGTTAAGCATGATCAATAAACAAGCAATCAAAGTAAGAAGGATAGAACGATCAAACCCAATCGCTGAATAGAAATCAAAGATTAACTATTAAATCCACAAAGAAATCCAATAAACAATAATCAATATCCACGATGACAGAGATCTCCAAGAAGAAGTAAAGAAAAATAGACGTTATGGCTTTCTCCTACGTTGGAATCTCTCCCAGGGTGTAAACCCTAGTTTCTACTATGAAAAGAGAGAAGATGGAAGTAGCTATCTAGCCCCCAAGGGGTGGAAAAATGTCTTACATGATGATAATATGTCTAATATATAAGCCCTAATTGAACCCCCCCCCACTCAATCACGCTTCAATTGCTCTGTTTAGTGAAAAGTAATCTTTAGTCATCGCCCGAAGTCGCGCAGCCGCGTAGGCGGGCGCGCAACTTGCAGAAACTTGCAGAAAATCGCGTTTTTTGGCTCAGGGTCGCGCGGCCGCGCGTAAATTCTCACACCCGCGAGGTCCATTTTTTGCTGCAGTGTCCTATGATAAAATGGCCATAACTTTTGATTCGAAAAGAGTTACGGGACCTGCCAACTATCAAATCGAAGATATCGACGAGATCTACAACTTTCATTCTTTGATGATTTAGAAATTCCGGCCGGATGAAGGTTGAAATCGAGCTGGAAGGGACTGCTATGAAAATGGCGAATCAAAACAGCGTAGTTTGACGTCCGTCGGTACAACGATCATAACTCTTGCATCCGAACTCCGATTAGAGCGATTCAAGATGTTCCGGAAAGCTATGAAGACGCTCTACAATGTAAGCTAAGTTCCAAACCAAGAACATGAAGTAACATGAAAGCCCAAATGATATCCGGATTGCCTTTTCTTTGCGTTTTCTTACAATAATCGCTCACACCACTTCCAAACATAAAATCTACAAAATAAACACAAAATGCATGAAAAGTAACTAAGACACATGAATATATGCAACTAATTCAAAAAAAAATACCGGATAAATGCATAAAAAATCCACTTATCAGTAGCCCGCGTATACATGTTATTCCAACAGAATAATAAATAATGGAATAACATAAGGTATCTTCATGAATAAGAAAGAAAGAATACCCTTTACGAGTACAATAAATAATATCCTTTAAAGTAAAAGAAACTTGATATCGGAGTAGTGAAGTGGCAGAATACTTTTATTCTTTCTCTCTATAGTTTCTCTATCTAGAGTTTCAGTGAATTCGTAAGAAAATAATGAAGGAATGAGCTTCTATTTATAGAAAAATAGACTACATAGTAACTAACTAATGAACGGTCTAGATTGATTTACTTTAATCTGATGGTCCATATTTAAAACAAAATCTTTTAAATAAAATATAATATATTCTATTTATAATCTAATAAAACGAATAACTTTATAAAAGATTTTACTATGCAAACACTATGCATGCACTATGCAAATACTATGCATAATAAAATATAATATATTCTAATTATTGTCTAATAAAACAGATAACTTTATAAAAGTATTCTGTTTTATATAAAAAGATTTTACTATTAGCATAATAAAACGAATAACTTTATAAAAGTATTCTGTTTTATATAAAAAGCTTTTCTGTTTTATTACATTAATAATACCAATAAAACAAAACTGAGTGACTTATCACGTAAGCATCAATAATTAATACCGTGTGCTACTATATAACTATGCGCATTATTGTACGTTTACTATCGAGTAGTTCAACAGTATTAATGGTAAAACTTCCGCCGTTATTTTCATAAAGTATTTTTGTCGTTTTCTCAATTTGACAATAATTTCGTTGTAGGGTCCACCAATGATTGTGTCGTCGTACGAATATTCTCTGTTAAAACGAATATTCCCCGACCAATCGAATATTATATAGCAACTTGCGTACTTTGCAAAATTTATAAATATTATCCACAACTATAACATTACATCAATTTCACTCCATAATATTTAAAAATAATATTTATAAAAAATTCATCTTTATTTATAAAAGTTGGGGTCTTACAACCTCCCCTTCTTGTGAAATTTCGTCCTCGAAATTAGGGTACGTATCTGGTATACCGAAGAGGAAAGGATACCTTGACTTCATTTCAGATTCTAACTCCCAGGTCATTTCCTCAACATCGTGGTTTCTCCACAAAACTTTGGCTTGAGATATAACCTTGGAGAGTAGAATATGTTCCTTCTTATCCAAGATTTGAACAGGAACCTCTTCATATGTTAAATCTTCTGCTATTTCGTCCGGTTCTAAATCAATAATGTAGTTCGGGTCGTCCACATATTTACGTAATGTCAATACATTAAAGACGTTATGACCATGCGACATACTTAGCAGTAAGACGAGTCTATAAGTCACAGTTCCTACTCGATCGAGGATTTCAAATGGGTCAATTAAATCGAGGGTTGAGATTTCAGCAACTCTTGCTATTTAAAATAATGCCCTCTAGAACCTTCTTCTTCATGTTCATCAGCTTCGGGTGCGTAGCTTGAGCGGCTTTAACTTTATCGATTAAAGTCGATTCTACTCGTATATTCGTTATCTTCACGTCGGTTCGTATATTCGCACCCGTATACGCATACGATCTTCTACTCAACGCGTCAGCTACCACGTTTGCTTTTCCACGATGGTATTGAATGGTACGATTGTAATCTTCAACAGCTCGAGCCAACGTCTTTGGCACATAATACGTTCGTTTTAGGTGAAGAAATATTTAAAGGTTTAAGAAATGGGTTTTGTACTGGGGTCAATACAAAATTTCATTTCACGCTCTTGGGTAGGCTAAGAAGTCTTCAAGAATACGTCAGGAACTTTATTAATTATAGAAATATCGTTCAAAACTGTGACCCTCATCCAAGACCTGGATAACACGTCACATTGATACCTATCAACTTGCCATCGTCATTCACGACGTTGCCTATAGAAAGTCTGGCTTCGGTGCATTCCACACAAGGAAGTCAACAGTGAAAGGATCGAGCTCTTTACTTATGGCTTGATATGACAAGTGATTGACTTTAGTGGTTTGGTTACTTTGAATTCGCATAACAGGTTGGTTAGGAGTATGAAAGCTAACAACCTTACAAAAAAAACATGATGAGTAGTTAACCAATTGATTCCAAAAATCACATCAAAGGCAAGTATTTTCAAAGAGATACGATCGACAGGTAACGTGAAAGTGTCGATTTGAATCAAATAAGATTTATAAATAGTGGAGGTAAAGAAGGTTTCTCCCAACGGAATTTCAACTGATAAATCAAAGTCTAACTTCTCCGGAGTTAAGTTCAAACATTGAACATAACTAGGTGAAATAAAAGAGTGAGTAGAACCGGTATATAACACGGTATAGACTTTGCAAGAGTTTATGACTAACATACCCGTGATAATTTTATTCAGGTTTCTCGTCATGAAAAAATAACGCTCTCTCTTAAACTACCGGCTTTGGCTTGTCTGGGACATCCTTTGGCATCACTATCCCAGCTGGACTTGACTTCACCATACGACAAAATTGAGCTAGGTGACCTTCTCTTCCATAATTAAAACACGCTTTAGATTGTTGCGTACAGTTTGGACGGATGTGTCCCTCCTGTCCGTATTTGAAACATACGACCGGTGGTCGTTCTTCTTCCTTTGAAACGGGTGCTGGTACCGACGTCTTCACGTCATTGTTGAACCTTCTCTTCTTGAAATGTCCATTCTTATTGTTTTGGCCATGATTACAACCGAAGTGGTTACCATTTCTTGATTCCCTCCATGCTTATTGTCACCGCTTTGATGACTGTTATCACCGGTATTATCATTTTGTCGGCTACTCTCTTTTGGTTGGGTTGACTCGTTATCGCGCTCTAATAACTGAGCCCTATTAACAACATCTGAATACAAACACAATTTATGAGAGATAAGAAATTGACGTATCTAAGGTTTCAAACCTCTTAGAAACATTCGCGACATTCTCTCCTCATTATCAACCAAGTGGGACGCAAATCGGGACAACTCGGCAAACTTGGCTTCGTACTGCGACACGGTCATGTTGTTTTGCTCCAACTTGATAAATTTCACCTCCTTCATGTGACGAATACTTTTGGGAAAGTACTTGTCGTTGAACAGCTCCTAGAATTTCTCCCAAGACATCTTGAGTGCGTCAGGATGGGTACGTTTTACAGATTCCCACCAGTGATCTGCCTCTTCACGCAACATAAAGGTGGAAAAGGGAACCTTTTACTCCTCGAAGCATCCTAAGATATCAAATATCTTGGTGATCTACTTTAACCACATCTCCGCCTTAAGTGGTTCTGGCTTTCCTAAAAACTCCGGCGGTCCCAGCTCCTTGAATTGCTTAGCGGTGACCAACCGTGGGTTGTCATTGTTTCCTCCTGCATTATGATCAGGAGCCACCTTCGCCTAATGTTGCTTGAATTCTAAAAAGCTCTTTAACGTACCGTCGTTCGTCAATTGATCAGTGTTGTTGTTTACAGGAGGATTATCGCCATCCTGTTGCACATTGTACTGATTATTGATCTTTAGAGACTCAACGGTCTCCAGTGCTCCATTGCTTATCTCAACATTTTCAGATGCCATTTTTAAATACTGTTACAAAATAAGGGTTAATTAACATATCACATATTATCTCTATACTCCGACCGACCAATTAAATAACAAGTAAACTTAGGTAGGTCATACTAGCGAAGGAATTCCCCGTCTCTCCCCTCCTAGTTCTATTCTCACATCCTAGCCAGGGATCATATCCCTAAGCTCTGATACCAACTGTGACGCCCCCAAAATTAGGTATACATCACTCATCTTGAGTCGCCAGATACATGGTACAGAATTCAAATACAACTTAATAATACAACTGTCGTGTACAATACGACAGAACATAAATTGTGAGTTTGAATACAAATATTGTCTTCTAGAGAGTATCCATACTCAAAAGGAGTCCTCATTACAATTATTATCACACTATTACATAGAATAGTGAGGACTACTAATGCTATCATCTAGGACCACCGCTCCATTTTCCGACTAGTCCAACTATATTCTCATTTCCTGAAGAGAACGGTGAAAGAAAGGGTGAGCTCAACTAGCCCAGTAAGAAATATTATGACTAAGATAATGCAGAATAAATTATCATTAGTCTTCAACAATGTTAAACTGATAAAATACAATAGACAGGAAGTTTAACTGCAGCGGATCAAGCAATCCATTAAAAGAGTCAAGTAGAGAATAAAATCTACTATCTTTTATGATTTAAAATGTTTTTCATAACTTTTATCGTTGGGACTCAACTTAATAAAAAAAATCCACATCATCGAATCACCCGGCCAAGGATATTCTTTAGTATCACGACCACGAATTATGCATGCACTACGGCTAAAGATAATCATGTTTTCATCAACGGTCTTGATCATACCATAAAACAATTCATCTTTGCACTACGGCCAAAGAGAATCCATAGCCATAATCATACCAAAAACTGTCCATCAATGCACTACGGGTCAATGAGGACTTTTTCCGCATAATTTGTAACATTACGATCATGATTACACCGAATAATCCCTGGTCATAATCATACCAAGTCAATCTATGCACTAAAGGCCACAGATGACTTTCAACATAATATAAACATAAGGATGATGACAATGATATAAGAATTCAATAAAACAAGTTCAAAAATTAATTTTTGCAGGAACCAATAACGTCCAAATTGTCAACATGATACTTTTGTGTAGAGTAAAATTCAAGAATGCTTAGAAGAATATTTCCATGAAAAGGTACTGGATGAAGCGCTAATATCAAGGATATTCCACTAATTTCATGGATTATAGAAGTCAAAGTTTTAACCAACTTAGTATAATAAAGAATGGAATAACAAAAGAAATCACCATGCATGCGATGGACTGCACAGACAGGTTATTCCAACAAAATAATAAATAATAGAACAAGGTCTGGCGTAAAACGCACAGACAGGATATTCCAACAGAATAATAATAAAGACAGAACCAGGTCCGGTGTAAAACACACAGACAGGATGTTCCAACAGAATAATAATAAAGACGGAACCAGGTCCGGCGTAAACGCATAAACAGGATATTCTGACAAAATAATAAAGAACTGAATAATAGAAGAAATTCACCATGTATGCGGTACTTCGCATAAATAGGTTATTCCAACATAATAATAAAGAATGGAATAATAGAAGAATTTCACCAAGTATAGGGTAGTCCGCGTATACAGGTTATTCCAACAGAATAATAAAGAATGGAATAATATAAGTTTCTCTTTATGAATACAAAAGAAATAATATCCCTTACGGATACAACAAATAATATCCCTTACCGTTTTAAAGAATAACTGAAATAAAGAAGTAGTTAAGTAGCAGAATACTTTTCTTCTTTCTCTCTATAGTTTCTCTCTATAGTTTCTCTCTCTAGAGTTCAGTGAATTCGTAAGAAAATAATGAAGGAATGAGCTTCTATTTATAGGAAAATAGAATGCATAGTAACTAATCCATGAACGGTCCAGATTGATTTACTTTAATCTGACGATCCATATTTAAAGAAAAATCTTTTAAATAAAATATAATATATTCTATTTATAGAATAACTTTAATAAAGTATTCTGTTTTATATAAAAAGATGTTTCTGTTTTATTACGTTAATTATACGAATAAAACAAAACTTCATTATCGCTAAATAATTCATATTATTAATTGACAATAATTGAATCAAACTGAGTGACTTCTCACATAAGCATTAATAATCAATACCGTGTGCTACTATGCAACCACACGTATTACTGTACTTTTACTACTGAGTAGTTGAACAGTATCAACGGTAAAACTTCTGCCGTTATTTTTAATAAAATATTTTTGTCGTTTTCTCAATCCGACAATAATTTCGTTGTGGGGTCCACCAATAATTGTGCCGTCGTACGAATATTCCCCGACAAAAATAATATTCCCCGACCAATCGAATATAATACAACAACTTGTATACTTTGCAAAATTTATAAATACTACCCACAACATTATCTCAAATTCACACCATAATATTTCAAAAATATTTCGAAAAAAATTAAATCTTTATTCATAAAATCTGGAGTTTTATAATCTCCCCTCCTTAGGAAATTTTGCCCTCAAAATTTACGTACGTACCTGGTATGCCGAACAGATGAGGACACTTCGTCAGATTCTAACTCTTGAGGTATAACTTTTGAGTGTTGAATATATTCCAGGATTTTAACAGGTACATCTTCATACGTTAAATTATTCGTTATCTCGTCCGGTTCTAAATCAATAATGTGGTTCGGGTCGTCCACATATTTACGTAACGTCGATACGTTAAAGACGTTATGACCATGCGACATACTTAGCGGTAAAACGAGTCTATAAGCCACAGTTCCTACTCGATCGAGGATTTCAAATGGGTCAATTAAATCGAGGGTTGAGATTTCAGCAACTCTTGCTATTTAAAATAACGCCCTCTTGAACCTTCTTCTTCATGTTCATCAGCTTCGGGTGCGTGGCGGCTTTAACTTTATCGATTAAAGGCGATTCTACTCGTATATTAGTTATCTTCACGTGGGTTCGTATATTCGCACTCGTATACGCATACGATCTTCTACTCAACGCGTCAGCTACCACGTTTGCTTTTCCACGATGGTATTGAATGGTACGATTGTAATCTTCAACAGCTCGAGCCAACGTCTTTGGCACATAATACGTTCGTTTTAGTTGAAGAAATATTTAAAGGTTTAAGAAATGGGTTTTGTACTGGGGTCAATACAAAATTCGATTTCACGCTCTTGTGTAGGCTAAGAAGTCTTCAAGAATACGTCAGAAACTTTATTAATAATAGAAATATTGTTCAAAACTGTGACCCTCATCCAACACTTGGATAGCACGTCACATTGATACCTATCAACTTGTCATCGTCATTCATTACATCGCCTACAGAAAGTCTGGCTTCGGTGCATTCCACACAATAAAGTCAACAACAAAAGGATCGGGCTCTTTACTTATGGCTTGATATGACAATGATTGACTTTAGTGGTTTGGTTACTTTGAATTCGCATAATAGGTTGGTTAGGAGTATGAAAGCTAACAACCTTACAAAATAAACATGATGAGTAGTTAACCAATCGATTCCTAAAATCACATCAAAGGCAAGTATTTTCAAAGAGATACGATCGACAGGTAACGTGAAAGTGTCGATTTGAATCAAACAAGATTTATAAATAGTAGAGGTAACGAAGGTTTCTCCCAAAGGAATTTCAACAGATAAATCAAAGTCTAACTTCTCCGGAGTTAAGTTCAAACATTGAACATAACTAGGTGAAATAAAAGAGTGAGTAGAACCGGTATCTAACACGGTATAGACTTCGCAAGAGTATATGACTAATATACCCGTGATAATTTTATTAAGGTTCCTCGTCACAAAAAAAACGCTCTCTTAAACTACCGGCTTTGGCTTGTCTGGGACATCCTTTGGCATCACTATCCCGGCTGGACTTGACTTCACCATACGACAAAATCGAGGTAGGTAACCTTCTCTTTAGCAATTAAAACAAGCTTTTGATTGTTGCGTACAGTTTGGACGGATGTGTCCCTCATGTCAGCATTTGAAACATACGACAGGTGGTCGTTCTTCTTCCTTTGAAACGGGTGCTGGTACCGACGTCTTTACGTCATTGTTGAACCTTCTCTTCTTGAAATGTCCATTCTTATTATTTTGGCCATGATTACCACCGAAGTGGTTACCATTTTTGGCATGTTGATTCCCTCCATGCCTATTGTCACCGCTTTGATGACTGTTATCACCAGTATTATCATTTTGTCGGCTACTCTCTTTTGGTTGGGTTGACTCGTTATCGCGCTCCAATAACTGAGCCCTATTAACAACATCTAAATACAAACACAGTTTATGAGAGATAAGATATTGACATATCTCAGGTTTCAAACCTCTTAGAAACATTCGCGACTTTCTCTCCTCATTATCAACCAAGTGGGACGCAAATCGGGACAGCAAACTTGGCTTCGTACTGCGACACGGTCATGTTGTTTGGCTCCAACTTGATAAATTCCACCATGTGACGAATGCTTTCGGGAAAGTACTTGTCATTAAACAGCTCCTGGAATTTCTCCCAAGACATCTTGAGTGCGTCAGGCTGGGTACGTTTTACAGATTCCCACCAGGGATCTGCCTCTTCACGCAACATAAAAGTGGCAAAGGGAACTTTTTGCTCCTCGAAGCATCCCAAGATATCAAATATCTTGGTGATCTGCTTTAACCACGTCTCCACCTTAAGTGGTTCTGACTTTTCCAAAAACTTCGGTGGTCCCAACTCCTTGAATTGCTTAGCGGTGACCAACCGTGGGTTGCCATTGTTTCCTCCTGCATTATGAACAGGAGCCGCCTTCGCCTGATGTTGCATGAATTCTAAAAAGCTCTTAAACGTACCGTCGTTCTTCAATTGATCAGTGTTGTTGTTTACAGGAGGATTATCGCCATCCTGTTGCACATTGTCCTGATTATTGATCTGTGGAGACTCAACGGTCTCCTGTGCTCCATTGTTTATCTCAACATTTTCAGATGCCATTTTTAAATATTGTTACAAAATAAGGGTTAATTAACATATCACATATTATCTCTATACTCTGACCGACCAATTAAATAACAAGTAAACTTAGGTAGGTCATACTAGCGAAGGAATTCCCCGTCTCTCCCCTCCTAGTTCTATTCTCACATCCTAGCCAGGGATCATATCCCTAAGCTCTGATACCAACTGTGACGCCCCCAAAATTAGGTATACATCACCCATCTTGAGTCGCCAGATACATGGTACAGAATTCAAATACAACTTAATAATATAAATGTCGTGTACAATACGACAGAATATAAATTGTGAGTTTGAATACAAATATTGTCTTCTAGAGAGTATCCATACTCAAAAGGAGTCCTCATTACAATTATTATCACACTATTACATAGAATAGTGAGGACTACTAATGCTATCATCTAGGACCATCACTCTGTTTTCCGACTCGTCCAACTATATTCTCATTTCCTGAAGAGAACAGTGAAAGAAAGGGTGAGCTCAACTAGCCCAGTAAGAAATATTATGACTAAGATAATACAGAATAAATTATCATTAGTCTTCAACAATGTTAAACTAATAAAATACAATAGACATGAAGTTTAACTGCAGCGGATCAAGCAATCCATTAAAAGAGTCAAGTAGAGAATAAAATCTACTATCTTTTATGATTTAAAAGGTTTTTCATGACTTTTATCGCTGGGACTCAGCTTAATAAAAAAATCCACATCATCGAATCACTCCTGCACTACGGCCAATGATATTCTTTAGTATCAAGACCACGAATTATCCATGCACTACGGCTAAAGATAATCATGTTTTCATCAACGGTCTTGATCATGCCATAAAATAATTCATCTTTGTACTACGGCCAAAGAGAATTCATAGCCATAATCATACCAAAAACTATCCATCAATGCACTACGGGTCAATGAGGACTTTTTCCGCATAATTTGTAACATTACGATCATGATTACACCGAATAATCCCTGGTCATAATCATACCAAGTCAATCTATGCACTAAAGGCCACAGATGACTTTCAACATAATATAAACATGAGGATGATGACAATGATATAAGAATTCAATAAAACAAGTTCAAAAATTAATTTGTCCAGGAACCAATAACGTCCAAATTGTCAACATGATACTTTTGTGTAGAGTAAAATTCAAGAATGCTTAGAAGAATATTTCCATGAAAAGGTACTGGATGAAGCGCAAATATCAAGGATATTCCACTAATTTCATGGAGTATAGAAGTCAAAGTTTTAACCAACAGAGTATAATAAAGAATGGAATAACAAAAGAAATCACCATGCATGCGATAGACCGCACAGACATGTTATTCCAACAGAATAATAAATAATGGAACCAGGTCTGGCGTAAAACGCACAGACAGGATATTCCAACAGAATAACAATAAAGATGGAACCAGGTCCGGTATAAAACACACAGACATGATGTTCCAACAGAATAATAATAAAGACGGAACCAGGTCCGGCGTAAACGCACAGACAGGATATTCCGACAAAATAATAAAGAACAAAATAATAGAAGAAATTCACCATGTATGTTGTACTTCGCATAAAAAGGTTATTCCAACATAATAATAAAGAATGGAATAACAGAAGAATTTCACCAAGTATAGGGTAGTCCGTGTATACAGTTTATTCTAACAGAATAATAAAGAATGGAATAACAGAAGTTCTCTTCATGAATACAAAAGAAATAATATCCCTTACGGGTAAAACAAATAATATCCCTTACCATTTTAAAGATGAACTGAAATAAAGAAGTAGTTAAGCAGCAGAATACTTTTTTTCTTTCTCTCTATAGTTTCTCTCTCTAGAGTTCAGTGAATTTATAAGAAAATAATGAAGGAATGAGCTTCTATTTATAGAAAAATAGAATGCATAGTAACTAATCCATGAACGGTACAGATTGATTTACTTTAATTTGACGGTCCATATTTAAAGAAAAACCTTTTAAATAAAATATAATATATTCTATTTATAGAATAACTTTAATAAAGTATTCTGTTTTATATAAAAAGATGTTTCTGTTTTATTACGTTAATAATACAAATAAAACAAAACTTCATTATCGCTAAATAATTCATATTATTAATTGACAATAATTGAATCAAACTGAGTGACTTCTCACACAAGCATTAATAATCAATACCGTGTGCTACTATGCAACCACACGTATTACTATACTTTTACTACCGAGTAGTTCAACAGTATCAACGGTAAACTTTCGTTGTTATTTTAATAAAATATTTTTGTCGTTTTCTCAATCCGACAATAATTTCGTTGTGGTGTCCACCAATAATTGTGTCGTCGTACGAATATTCCCGGACAAAAATAATATTCTCCGACCAATAGAATATAATACAACAACTTGTATACTTTACAAAATTTATAAATACTACCCACAACATTATCTCAAATTCACACCATAATATTTATAAAATATTTCGAAAAAAATTAAATCTTTATTCATAAAATCTGGGGTTTCACAGATACTGCGTGTGTGTGTGATGTGTTCACAGATAAGCTTGACAAAGGTGAAAATACCACATGCTTTATTGCTTAAGGCAGAAAATTGAAGTTTAACTCAAGAAGTGCATATACTAATGAGACATCAACTACTCCAACACATCAATACACACTAAGGTTCAACATTGGATTTATTCTGCTCTGTTTTTACTCACGAGGGCGATTCTCGCACTTTTCCGTTGTGTTTACTGATTTTTTTATACCAAGTGCGCTTTACGCTCCATCTCACTTTCCATTTCCATTTAAACGAGTGCGTTTGACGCTCCATCTCGCTTTCCATTTCCATTTAAACGAGTGCGTTTTACACTCCATCTCATCCCATTAGCAAGCATACCCATGTCTTCTCAAAGTTTGAGTATCTATGTTTTCATAGTCTATGTCTCACTTCCTACACAATTCTATCATTAAAAACAACATTTTCCTCTCAACAGACAAGCATGCTAATCTTAACCAACAAGCAAATAGGAACATTGTCTTGCTACCTGGTAACATCTAAACAGCAAGCATGAATTATATTGTGTATAAAATTGTAACTAAGCTCAAGATATCAACCGAATTCAAAAATCTATCAAATTTCTATGTCATCATTAGCCAAATTAGAATTTAACTAGCTGAAAACCTGGGATTATGCAATGTTATGCAACTAAACACATACTAAGTAAACAAGACAAAAGAAAACTAAAAAAAATGGATAAAAATGAAAAAAAATCATACTAAAATACCCCGACTATGTAACTTAAACATGCAATCAAACTATATGCAACTAACTATATGCAAGAACTACTCACTACAACCCAATACCCCTAAACTTAAAATAAACAATGGCTTCATTGTAATTAAAATTGAAAGAATACTCCCCTAAGTGGCAATGTCATCTCCGTTTTCCTCCTCATGATCCGCTAGTATATCAGGCGATGGCTAAGTTTGAGATATTCTGTAGTTGGAAACTGAGTGTGGGCTTCTAACTGTCTGAACGCTTTAGTCAGAAATTCTAAGAATTCAGCAATTTTTTTTCTGCGACTGAGCTATCGCGCGGCCGCGCGGGATTTGGCTTGTAGGATCGCGCGGCCGCGCGACCCTGTACTTTGGCAGCTTCAGTTTTTGACTTCTGTTTGATCCTGAATGCTTATAGCAATTGGATTGAACCTGAGAGGAGAAACAATCAAACTATTATTAATACTTACCACTATCTAACCTCTACTAAATATGGAAATGTAAATAAGAATTAAGCAATGAGGGAGAAAGATTGGATGGGGTGCCTCCCATCTAGCGCTCGGCTTATAGTCCGTTAGCTGGACTCTTTTCTTGACACCGCTATCCAATTCCTCTACGATAAGATAAGAACCCTTTATCCATTAGAACCGCTATGTGCTTTGGTAGGTTCCCCATCATGAGAATTTGTGAATTGAAGCCACCTAGCATATTTCCTGTACATGATGTCCCTAGTTCCATTGCAATGCCAGGTGCTTCTCCTGTTGTATCTGTGAATAGATTTTTGAATTGAGGCATGAAAGATTCAACCAGATTTTCTTCTTCTATTATCTCTTCCGTAGCCCACCATGGTTTATAAGAGGCCTCATAATCGCAGAAATTATTACTTTGGATGTGACTACCAAGGGGACATGGGTGTGCAAAGTTCACTGAATTTTTCAACTCTAATTGAGAAGGCACTTGGGGTATTATACAAGTCAGCTCATGTTCTTTATTTTCCATACCCCCAGTTTTCTCCTCAATGTCCACTCCTTTTAGTTCACTAAGTGGCATGTACACTTCTGGCTCTCCATCGATTTCATCATCCATGTCATAGCACCAATTGTTTGGAGGGCGATTGTTCAAGGCTTCGAGCATTTGATCCATATGATTCTGAAGCTTTCGAAATGACCTCTCTTGCTCAATCATCTTCTCCTTAATTGATGCTATAACTTTGAACCACAAATCCTCCGATCTTGAATTATCTTGTTCAGTTTCAAAATCCTTGTATTGAGGACCATTCGCTGAGGAGTTCATGAGTTGTTCCATCTGTCTGTTAAGATTTTGGCTTGATAAATCTTGACTCATCATCGTCTCTCTATGGTCTGCTATGCTTTTTGACATGAATTCCTTCAACTCTGCATTTTCTTCTTGTTGCATTGGAGGTGGATATGAGAAATTTGATGGATATGTTGGACTTGAGATGCAGTATTGACCTTGATAGTTATAACCCCTTTCATAATCTGGGTGATACCCCCAACCTTGTTGATAATCAGGATAAACATCGTTGTTGAAGTAATCACCCCCAAACTGCACTTGTCCAACCTTGATGTTGCACTGATAACTCAGATGTTCGCCAGCATAGTATTCACATGTAACTGCTATCTCTCGAGTGTGTTGGGCTGCAAGAACATCCAACCTCTCCGAAAGTGTTGCAATCTGTGCTGACAATGTAGAAAATACATTGAGTCTTCAGGTCTTGTGTCCCTTGGTTGAATCCTATTTGCATAAGGCCATTGATAAGCAAAGTCATCCACGGTACCCTCTAACTGTGCTTGTAAATTTATGCGCACTCTTGCTTTCCAACCTTTTCCGTTTATATTATCTTGTGCTGGTGTTAACTCTGAATTAGAAGATCGTGTTTGCATAAAACTTTACAAGTACCTGTAACCAAAAACAAAATAAAAATAGAAATGAGAAATGAACAGAATTATCTAAGTCATACAATACAGCTTTAAACTAATGATAAATATCTAAATTAACGCCTTTTCCTGGCAACGGCGCCAAAAACTTGTTGCCTCTTTTATAGTTCTTATAAAAGAGCTCTAACTCATGCAAGTATACACGGGTCAACAAATAATACAGAGTAAGTATAGTATCGATCCCACAGAGAAAGTTGTTAACCTTAGACTACTATGCATTAATTAACTCATTATATTTATATGCTAAGACTAATGACATCAATTGTTGATTTGAACTAATTATGATTACCAACTAAAAATACAAATATAAATGGACTAAATATAATGTGGAAACAATGGGATCCTAACTTCATTCAATATTTCGCTTAATCGCCATATGTCATGCAAGAAGTGTTCACATATGACAGGATAATAGCCAAGAGCATAAAGAGAGTTATAACCATTTTTCAATGCATTATAACAAACTCACATATCATCTACAGATGTTAGAATCTATGTAATCACCAATACCATCACAATTACCTTATTCCTATGCGCAATTGTAATCCTATTGATTTTAAGCACAACCCTTATTCTAGCTCATACGGTGAAACAGTATATTCCTATCTGATTCACAAAATATGCAAGACTTACTCTAGCCCCATATTCGCATGCTATCATGATTACAATCCATATTTTATATGTTCATTTCCAATTCCATACAAATACTAAAACGAATGATTATCAGTCATTCATACTTGTAAAACAACCATGATAAATAACCCATATGATATGCAAAACAAATCTAACACTTAGATGTACAACCACACTACATATTGAAATCCGTTAGAATCCCATAATGGGGTTTAGTTCATGACTGAACCAAAAGCCATTATGGGATCAATGTTAAGCATGATCAATAAACAAGCAATCAAAGTAAGAAGGATAGAACGATCAAACCCAATCGCTGAATAGAAATCAAAGATTAACTACTAAATCCAAAAAGAAATCCAATAAACAATAATCAATATCCACGATAACAGAGATCTCCAAGAAGAAGTAGAGAAAAATAGACGTTATGGCTTTCTCCTACGTTGGAATCTCTCCCAAGGTGTAAACCCTAGTTTCTACTATGAAAAGAGAGAAGATGGAAGTAGCTATCTAGCCCCCAAGGGGTGGAAAAATGTCTTACATGATGATAATATGTCTAATATATAAGCCCTAATTGAACCCCCCCCCCCACTCAATCACGCTTCAATTGCTCTGTTTAGTGAAAAGTCATCTTTAGTCATTGCCCGAAGTCGCGCGGCCGCGCAGACGGGCGCGTAACTTGCAGAAACTTGCAAAAAATCGAGTTTTTTGGCTCAGGGTCGCTTGGCCGCGCACGTAAATTCGCGCGCCCGCGAGGTCCATTTTCTGCTGCAGTGTCCACTGGTAAAATGGCCATAAATTTTTGATCCGAAATAAGTTACGGGGCCTGCCACCTATCAAATCGAAGATATCGACGAGATCTACAACTTTCATTCTTTGATGATTGAGAAATTCCGGGCGGATGAATGTTGAAATCGAGCTAGAAGGAACTTCTATGAAAATGGCGAATCAAAACAGTGTAGTTTGACGTCCGTCGGTACAACGATCATAACTCTTGCATTCGAACTCCGATTAGAGCGATTCAAGATGTTTCGGAAAGCTATGAAGACGCTCTACAATGTAAGCTAAGTTCCAAACCAAGAACATGAAGTAACATGAAAGCCCAAATGATATCCGGATTGCCTTTTCTTTGTATTTTCTTTGCGTTTCCTTACAATAATCGATCACACCACTTCTAAACATAAAATCTACAAAATAAACACAAAATGCATGAAAAGTAACTAAGACACATGAATATAAGCAACTAATTCAGGTAAAAGATACCAGATAAATGCATAAAAAATCCACTTATCAGTAGCCCGCGTATACAGGTTATTCTAATAGAATAATAAAGAATGAAATAACAGAAGTTCTCTTCATGAATAAGGAAGAAAGAATACCCTTTACGAGTACAACAAATAATATCCCTTACCATAAAAGAAACTTGATATCGGAGTAGTGAAGTAGCATAATACTTTTATTCTTTCTCTCTATAGTTTCTCTCTCTAGAGTTTCAGTGAATTCGTAAGAAAATAATGAAGGAATGAGCTTCTATTTATAGAAAAATGGACTGCATAGTAACTAATTCATGAACGGTCTAGATTGATTTATTTTAATCTGACGTCCATATTTAAAGCAAAATCTTTTAAATAAAATATAATATATTCTATTTATAATCTAATAAAACGAATAACTTTATAAAAAATTTTACTATGCAGGCACTATGTAAACACTATGCATAATAAAATATAATATATTCTAATTATTGTCTAATAAAACAGATAACTTTATAAAAGTATTCTGTTTTATATAAAAAGATTTTACTATTAGCCTAATAAAACGAATAACTTTATAAAAGTATTCTGTTTTATATAAAAACTTTTCTGTTTTATTACATTAATAATACCAATAAAACAAAACTGAGTGACTTATCACGTAAGCATCAATAATCAATACCGTGTTCTACTATGTAACTATGCGCATTACTGTACTTTTACTACCGAGTAGTTCAACAGTATTAATGGTAAAACTTCTGCCGTTATTTTCATAAAGTATTTTTGTCGTTTTCTTAATTTGACAATAATTCCGTTGTAGGGTCCACCAATGATTGTGTCGTCGTACGAATATTCTCTATTAAAACGAATATTTCCTGACCAATCGAATATTATATAGCAACTTGCGTACTTTGCAAAATTTAAAAATATTACCCACAACTATAACATTATATCAATTTCACTCCATAATATTCAAAAATGATATTTATAGAAAATTCATCTTTCTTTATAAAAGTTGGGGTCTTACAACCTCCCCTTCTTATGAAATTTCGCCCTCGAAATTAGGGTACGTATCTGGTATATCGAAGAGGTAAAGATACCTTGACTTCATTTCAGATTCTAACTCCCAGGTCATTTCCTCAACATCGTGGTTTCTCCACAAAACTTTGACTTGAGGTATAACCTTGGAGAGTAGAATATGTTCCTTCTTATCCAAGATTTGAACAAGAACCTCTTCATACGTTAAATCTTCCGCTATTTCGTCCGGTTCTAACTAAATAATGTGGTTCGGGTCTTCCACATATTTACGTAACATGGATATGTGAAAAATATTATGAACACGAGACATACTTGGCGATAAAGCGAGTCTATAGGCCACAGTTCCTACTCGATCGAGGATTAAAAATGGGTCAATGAATCGAGGATTGAGCTTTCCTCTCTTTCCAAATCTCATAACTCCTTTCCATGTTGCTACTCGTAACAACACATGATCTCCTATATCAAATTTCACGTCCTTTCGATGAAGATCAGTATAACTCTTTTGTCGATCTTGTGAGATTTTTATATGTTGCCGGATCGTATAAATCTTCTTCGTAGTCATATGTACCAACTCCGGTCCCAATAACGTTGCTTCACCCACCTCATCTCAGCATGCTGGAGAACGACACTTTCTTCCATAAAACGCCTGGAATGGAGCCATTCGATATGGGGCTTTGGAAATGGATTTTATACCGGGTTCAAGATCGATACAAAATTCAATTTCACGCTCTGGGGTAGGTCAGGAAGTTCTTCAAGGAATATGTCAGGAAATTCATTAACAATAGAAATATCATTCAAAACTGAAGTATTTTTGTTTAGATCCGTCACATGAGCTAAGAAAGCTTGATGTAACGACCCCAAAATAGGTCCATTCCATCCAACCTATTCTGAGTCGCCAAATACATGGTACAGAAAACAACTACAACTTTATTACAACAATTGTCGTTCAAAATACAACAACACATATGCTGTGAGTTTGGATACAAATATATACCAAATGTGAATCATGTCCCAACCGTGGACAGCAACTCACAATGACACCTTACATAAAGGTATAGTCAAAAACTGTTTTAGAAATTAGAATCTTTAGGAAGTGCTCAAGGAAACCTTCGTACATGGGAGGCCATGCTTCCAAGTTATGATAGATATCATATGTCCACAGAATTATCCTTGGTTGACCTAAAAGACCCCAAAGAAAAACAAGAAAATTACTATCATATTCTTTCCAATGGTGAGTCTTCTCTTGACATATCATTATCTCCACTATCTCTAATTGTGAATTATACTTCAAACAAACACCAAGATTCATAGGTAGTGCTCATAAATATACTCAGCAAGTGGATGTGCACAACATTGTCTTATAATGACACGAGGTTGTATGACATTAGACATCTTGTATGATAGTGGCAAAACACCCTTCCAACGTTGGGTTCGTCTCACCCTATTAGATTCATCAAATATAACTACTAAATAATGACCACCGTTCTATTACCCCCGCTCGACCCAGCTACACTCGTATTACCTGAAAGGAATTGTGAAGCAAAAGGGTGAGCACAACTAGCCCAGTAAAAAATATCATGACTAAAGATAAATAAATTATCAATAGCCTTCAACAGTAATAAATCAGAGATTTAGAACATATGGTAGATGATAAAAAAATTTAACCATAGTTGCAGCGGAACGAGCAATCCATTAGAAGAGTCAAATAGACCCTAATGTCTATTATCTTCTCTTTGTTAAAAATCCACCAACAATGTTTTATCCCTGTAACATCAATCAACAATTCCTGTCCACAATCACATGTATAACTCATAATCGTAATTGTTGTTCTAAATTTCTTTTCTCATCCAGGACAAAGATAATTTTCATCACCTGAAACATCAAAGATCATCGTTATACCAAATCACAGTTCATGTTCATAATCATATTAATAAATTCATCTTTGCACTACGGGCCAAAGATATTGATCAACAGACCATCTTTGTACTACATGCCAAAGATATTCAAAAACAGGTCATCCTTGCACTACAGGCCAAAGATATTCAACAACAGGTCATCTTTACACTACGGGCCAAAGATATTCATCAATAATTCATCTTTGCACTACAGGCCAAAGATATTCCTCAACAGTTCATATTTGCACTACAGGCCAAATATATTCATATCTCAAAGAAATATATAATCATTTCAGAATTTATATAAACAATAATTATAACCATGTTAATCAATTCATCTTTACACTTAAGCTAAAGATATTCAATTATAAATTCAATGGTCATGATCATACTTGTTAACAATTCATCTTTGCACTACAAGCCAAAGATATTCCTCAGTCACAATCATACCCATCTTTATACTCAAGTGGAAGAGAAATTCAACATCAAGGTTATAAAAAATGTTATATATGATAATAAAAATAATATGATCAACAGCTGCATTTATTTTCAAGAGCAACAATTATAAACCAACGATAATTTGGTCAGAAAAAGAAACCAATTTTTGACATGAATAGTACCCGTGAATAGTAACTCGTGAATAGTAACTCATGAATAGTAACTCATGAATAGTAACTCGTGAATAGTACTCCGTATTCGTACATAGTACCGTATACGTATATAATGTCATATACGTAAATAGTGCCATATATATGAATAGTGCCGAATACGTGAATAGTAACCTCGACTCAAAAAGGTAGAAATTCTATAATAAGATCCATACCAATATGTCAGTATGATGATATTGAAAGAATAACATCATTATGAAGAATATAACATCCATTAATATCCCTTACTATCCCTTACTATCCCTTACCTCAACAGAGCAGCACTTCTGACTGGATATCGGATATGACGCTCAAAGAAACTTGCACTGATGAATAGCAACTCAGCAAGTATCTAAATACTCACAAAATATAATCGATAATCTAGAGAGAAAAAGAGAGAAAACTTATGTTTTCTGGTGTGATTTTCAATTCTAACTTAGCCCTCTATTTATAGGAAAATGTTAGCACGCCGAAGCAGACTTGACCTGCAACTTGATGGCTTTACCTGCTACTATTCCACCAACCAAAAATCAGCCACCATCCCCAACAACCAAAAGTGGGGCCCACTCAATTCTAGAATTTTCTACCAAAACCTAATTTCTGAATCAGTCACCTCTTAAAATTCATAACAAATCATTCGTTCATTTTTAACGGTTCAAAATTTGTGAACATATACTCAACTTATATATGTATAACATATCCAAAAATTACAACGATCCAACGGTCAGATTAAAAATTATAGCTAACACAATAAAGCTGTAAGAACACTGATTTGATCTTTTAAGACATTCAATCCGACAAAATACTGATAAAACATTTATAACCACATAAATAAATCCATCATTTATATCCACATCAAATAAATATTTTTTTATCATATAAATCAATAATTAATTGTTCACAAAAAATATTACAGAATCACAATTATGACAACTAGGCCGTTCCTAGGAAAGACGGGGCTTTCCAATAAGGATTTTTCCTTACTGGCGCGCAATTAGATGACCAAACTTCTCCTTAGACATAACTTTCTAGACATTTCCAATAATGCTATCTAATAATATTATTTAAATAATATGAATTATTGATCTGATAATGAAAAGTACTGTGCAACAACAATTATTGAAACAACAATAATATAAAATATCAACGCAGTAATTATTAAATCAATAAAATAAATATTGAACAGTAACTACTGTAACAATTATTGAGTAGTGCCTTCTCACGTAGGAATCAATAATTAAAAAAAATACTGTGCAATATCGTGTGCTACTGTACAACTACGCGTATTACTGTATTTTAACCACCAGTTATTCCAACATTGTTAACGGTAACAACTACGCCGTTATTTATAAAACTCAAATTTGTCATTTTCTTCATCCGACAGTTATTCTATTATGGGGCCCACAAATGGTTGCGTCGTCGTACGAATATTCCCCGACAGAAAGAATATTCCACGACTAAACGAATATTCCCCGACAACAATGAATATTGTATAACAACTTGTGTATTTTGAAAAAATTTCATATATCACCCTTAACTTTAACTTTTATCAATTTAACCATGTACTAAATAGGAAAATTGAATACTTTTATTTCATAAAATTTGGGGTCTTACAATATCCCCTCATTATGAAATTTCGTCCACGAAATTTACGTATCTGATAATTCAAAGAGTTGAGAATAACTTACTTTTATTTCAGATTCCATCTTCCCTGTCATCATAATTTCTTCATGGCTCATCTCCTGTATTTCAGATATCATTCTAGAATACAGTTTCAAAGCAAGGGTTAATTGAACAAATTAACGTATCACATAATATTCTGATATTATGACTGACCAACAAATAAGCTTAGGTAGGACATACTAGCGAAGGATTTACTCATCTCTCCCCTCCTAGTTCTATTTTTCAATCTCCGCCAGAGATCATATCCCTAAGCTCTGATACCAAAATGTAACAACCCCAAAATAGGTCTATTCCATCTAACCTATTCTGAGTCGCCAAATACATGGTACAGAAAACAACTACAACTTTATTACAACAATTGTCGTGCAAAATACAATAACACATATGCTGTGAGTTTGGATACAAATATATACCAAATGTGACTCATGTCCTAACTGTGGACAGCACCTCACAATGACACCTTACATAAAGGTATAGTCAAAAACTGTTTTAGAAATTAGAATTTTTGGGAAGTGCTCAAGGAAACCTTCGTACATGGGAGGCTATGCTTCCAAGTTATGATAGATATCATATGTCCACAGAATTATCCTTGGTTGACCTAAAAGACCCCAAAGAAAAATAAGAAAATTACTATCATATTCTTTCCAATGGTGAGTCTTCTCTTAACATATCATTATCTCCACTGTCTCTAATTGTGAATTATACTTCAAACAAACACCAAGATTCATAGGTAGTGCTCGTAAATATACTCAGCAAGTGGATGTGCACAACCCTGTCTTATAATGACACGAGGTTATATGACATTAGATATCTTGTATGATAGTGGCAAAACACCCTTCCAACGTTGGGTTCGTCTCACCCTATTAGATTCATTAAATATAACTACTAAATAATGACCACCGTTCTATTCCCCTGTTACCCCCGCTCGACCCAGCTACACTCGTATTACCTGAAAGGAATTATGTAGCAAAAGGGTGAGCACAACTAGCCCAGTAAAAAATATCATGACTAAAGATAAATAAATTATCAATAACCTTCAACAGTAATAAATCAGAGATTTAGAACATATGGTAGATGATAAAAAATTTTAACCATAGTTGCAGCGGAACGAGCAATCCATTAGAAGAGTCAAATAGACCCTAATGTCTATTATCGTCTCTATGTTAAAAATCCACCAACAATGTTTTATCCCTGTAACATCAATCAACAATTCCTGTCCACAATCACATGTATAACTCATAATCGTAATTGTTGTTCTAAATTTCTTTTCTCATCTAGGACAAAGATAATTTTCATCACCTGAAACATCAAAGATCATGGTTATACCAAATCACAGTTCATGTTCATAATCGTATTAATAAATTCATCTTTGCACTACGGGCCAAAGATATTCATCAACAGACCATCTTTGCACTACATGCCAAAGATATTCAACAACAGGTCATCTTTGCACTACAGGCCAAAGATATTCAACAACAGGTCATCTTTGCACTACGGGCCAAAGATATTCATCAATAATTCATCTTTGCACTACAGGCCAACGATATTCCTGCACTACAGGCCAAATATATTCATATCTCAAAGAAATATATAATCATTTCAGAATTTATATAAACAATAATTATAACCATGTTAATCAATTCATCTTTACACTTAAGCTAAAGATATTCAATTATAAATTCAATGGTCATGATCATACCAGTTAACAATTTATCTTTGCACTACAGGCCAAAGATATTCCTTAGTCACAATCATACCCATATTTACACTCAAGTGAAAGAGAAATTCAACATCAAGGTTATAAAAAATGTTATATATGATATAAAAACAATATGATCAACAATTGCATTTATTTTTAAGAGCAACAATTATAAATTAACGATAATTTAGTCAGAAAAAGAAACTAATTTTTTTCATGAATAGTACCCGTGAATAGTAACTCGTGAATAGTAACTCATGAATAGTAACTTATGAATAGTAACTCGTGAATAGTACTCCGTATTCATACATAGTACCGTATACGTATATAATGTCATATACGTAAATAGTGCCATATACATGAATAGTGTCGTATACGTGAATAATGTCGTATACGTGAATAGTAACCCCGACTCAAAAAGGTAGAAATTTCACAATAAGATCCATACCAATATGTCAGTATAATGATATTGAAAGAATAACATCATTATGAAGAATATAACATCCCTTAATATCCCTTGCTATCCCTTACTATCCCTTACTATTTCTTACTATCCCTTACCTCAACAGAGCAGCACTTCTGAGTGGATATCGGATATGACGCTCAAAGAAACATGCACTGATGAATAGCAACTCAGCAAGTATCTAAATACTCACAAAATACAATCATAATCTAGAGAGAAAAAGAGAGAAAACTTATGTTTTCTGGTATGATTTTCAATTCTAACTTAGCCCTCTATTTATAGAAAAATGTTAGCACGCCGAAGCAGACTTGACCTGCAACCTGATGGCTTTACCTGCTACTATTCCACCCACCAAAAATCAGCCACCATCCCCAACAACCAAAAGTGGGGCCCACTCAATTCTAGAATTTTCCACCAAAACCTAATTTCTGAATCAGTCACCTCTTAAAATTCATAACAAATCATTTGTTCATTTTTAACGGTTCAAAATTTGTGAACATATACTCAACTTATATATGTATAACATATCAAAAAATCACAACGATCCAACGGTCAGATTAAAAATTATAACTAATACAATAAAGCTGTAAGAACACTGATTTGATCTTTTAAGACCTCCAATCCGACAAAATACTGATAAAATACCTCAACATTAATTCTTTCATTTATAACCACATAAATAAATCCATCATTTATATCCATATCAAATAAATATTTTCTTATCATATATATCAATAATTAATTATTCACAAATAATATTACATAATCACAATTATGACAACTAGGACGTTCCCAGAAAAGAGGGGACTTTCCAATAAGGATTTCTCCCTACTGGCGCGCAATTAGATGACCAAACCTCTCCTTAGATAGAACTTTTTGACATTGCCAATAATGCAATCTAATAATATTATTTAAATAATATGAATTATTGATCTGATAATGGAAAGTACTGTGCAGCAACAATTATTGAAACAACAATAATATAAAATATCAACGCAGCAATTATTGAATCAATAAAATAAAATATTGAACAGTAACTACTGTAACAATTATTGAGTAGTGCCTTCTCACGTAAGAATCAATAATTGAAAAAAATACTGTGCAATACCGTGTGCTACTGTGCAACTACGCATATTACTGTATTTTAACCACCAGGTATTCCAACATTGTTAACAGTAACAACTACGCCGTTATTTATAAAACTCAAATTTGTCATTTTCTTCATCTGACAGTTATTCTGTTATGGGGCCCATAAATGGTTGCACCGTCGTACGAATATTCCCCGATAGAAAGAATATTCCACGACTAAACGAATATTCCCCGACAACAATGAATGTTTTATAACCACTTGCGTATTTTGAAAAAATTTCATATATCACCCTTAACTTTAACTTTTATCAATTTAACCATTTACTAAATAGAAAAATTGAATACTTTTATTTCATAAAATTCGGGGTCTTACACTTGACATCTGTTTTTAATAAACGAATAGCTTTATGGCTTGAGATGACAGTGATTGATTTTAATGGTTTGGTTGTTTGAATTCGGATAATAGGTTGATTAGGAATATGAAAGCTAACAACCTTACGAAAACAATCAATTTTTGTATGATGAGTAGTTAACCAATCAATCCCTAGAATTACATCAAATGCAAGTATTTTCAATGAAATAAGATCGACAGGTAATGTGAGGGTACCGATTTGAACCAAACAAGACTTATAAACAGTGGATGTAATGAAGGTTTCTCCCAACGGAGTTTTCACAGATAAGTCAAAGTCTAATTTCTCCAGTGTCAAATTTAATCGTTGAGCGCAAATAGGAGAAATAAAAGAATGGATAGAACCGGTATCAAATAAGGTATAGACTTCGCTAGAGTTTATGATAAGCTTACCCGTGATGACCTTATTCGGGTTCCTTACTTTCTGGGAGGTCACAACAAGCGCTCTCCCTTGCACTACCGGTTTTGACTTTTTTGGGACGTCCTTTGGTGCCTCCATCCTAGCTAAACCTGTCTTCGATGAACGACAAAATTGGGCTAGGTGACCTTCTCTTCCACAATTATAACATACTTTGGATGGCATCGCGCAGTTTGGACTGATATGTCCCTCCCCTCCGCATTTGAAGCATATGATCGGTGGTCGTTCTCCTTCCTTAATCACGGGTGCTGGTGCTGACGTCTTTTCATCATTGTTGAAACTCCCCTTCTTGAAATGTCTATTCTTATTATTTTGGCCATGATTACCACCGAAGTGGTTACCATTTCTGGCCTGCTGATTCCCTCCACGCTTGTTGTCACCGCTTCAATGACTGCTTTCACTGGTATTATCATTTTTCCTGTTGCTCTCTTTTGGTTGCGTTGACTTGTTATCGCGTTCCACTAACTGAGCCCTATTTACAACATCTGAATACAAACACAGTTTATGAGAAATAAGATGTTGACGTATCTCCGGCTTCAAACCTCTTAAAAACATCCGCGTCATTCTCTCTTCATTATCCACCAAGTAGGACACAAACCGGGATAACTCGGCAAACTTAGCTTCGTACTATGACACGGTCATATTATTCTACTCCAACTTGATGAACTCTACCTCCTTCATGTGACGAATACTTTCAGGAAAGTACTTGTCATTGAAAAATTCTTGGAACTTCTTCCAAGACATCTTCATTGCAGCAGGTTGAGTACGCTTTACCGATTCCCACCAGTAATCTGCCTCTCCTCGCAACATAAAGGTGGCATAGGGAACCTTTCGCTCCTTGGCGCATCCCAAGACATCAAATATCTTGGTGATATGCTTTATCCACATTTTCACCTTAAGTGGTTTTGGTTCTCCAATAAACTCTGGTGGTCCCAGCTCCTTGAAATGTTTAGCAGTGACCGTCCGGGAGTTTTCAGTGTTTCCACCTATATTTTGGACAGGAGCCGCTCTCGCCTGCTGTTGCATGAATTGCATAAAGCCTCTGAACATTCCACTATTCATCATTTGGTCAGTGTTGTTATTTGCATGAGAATTATCGCCTTCCTGATGTACATTATCCTAATTATTGATATGTAGTGAATCAACGGTCGCCTGTGCTCCATTGCTATTCTCAACATTCTCGGATGTCATTTTCAAATACTGCCACAAAATAAGGGTTAAATAACATATCACATATTATCTCTATACTCTGACCGACCAATTAAATACCACATAAACTTTGGTAGGTCATACTAGCGAAGGAATTCCCCGTCTCTCCCCTCCTAGTTCTAGTCTCACATCTTAACCATAGATCATATCCCTAAGCTCTGATACCAACTGTGACGCCCTCAAAATAGGTGTACATCACCTATTCTGAGTCGCCAAATACATGGTACAGAATACAAATACAATCGTTAATATACGACAAGAGAGCTGTGAGTTTTAATACAAATACTGTCTTCTAGACAATATTCACTATCAGAATAAGTCCTCGTTACATTTATTATAACACTATTTAACAGAATAGTGAGGACTACTAATACTATCATCTGGTCCATCACTCCGTTCCCCGACTCATCCCAGCTATATTCTCATTTCCTGAATAGAACCATGAAAAAAAGGGTGAGCTCAACTAGCCCAGTAAAAAATATTATGACTAAGATAAAGCAGAATAAATTATCATTAGCCTTAAACAGTGTTAAACTGATACAATATAACAAACGTCAAGTTTAACTGCTGCGGAACAAGCAACACATTAGAAGAGTCAAGTAGAGAATAAAATCTACTATCTTCTATGATTTAAAAGTTTTCATGACTTTTATCGTTGAGACTCAGCTTAAAAATAGTCCACATCATCGAATCACCCCTGCACTACGGCCAAGGATATTCTTTAGTATCACGACCACAATTATCCATGCACTACGGGACAAGAATATTTGGGTATTCATTAACGGTCATGATCATGCCGACCACTGTCCATCAATGCACTACGGGCCAATGAGAACTTTTACCACATCATTTGTAACATTACGGTCATGATTATACCGCATAATCCCTAGTCATAATTATACCAAGTCCATCTATGCACTACAGGCCACAAATGACTTTCAACAGAATATAAACATGAGGATGATGACAATGATATAAGAATTCAATAAAATAAGTTCAAGAATTAATTTATCCAGGAACCAACAACGTCCAAATTGTCAACATGATACTACTTTGTAGAGTAAAATTCAAGAATGCTCGGAAGAATATTTTCATGAAAAGATACTAGATGAAGCGCAAATATCAAAGATATTCCACTAATTTCATGGAGTATAAAAGCCAAAACTTTAACCAACTGAGTATAATAAAGAATGGAATAACAAAAGAATTCACCAAGCATGCGATAGACCGCACAGACAGGTTATTCCAACAGAAAAATAAATAGTGAAACCAGGTCAGGCGTAAATGCACCGACAGGATATTCTGATAGAATAATAAATAATGGAACTAGGTCCGGCGTAAACGCACAGATAAGATATTCCGACAGAATAATAAATAATGGAACCAGGTCCAGCGTAAAGCACAGACAGGATATTTCGACAGAATAAAAAATAATCGAACCAGGTCCAGCATAAAGTACAGACAGGATATTTCGACAGAATAATAATTAATGTAATAACAGAAGAATTTCTCTCCAAGTATAGGGTAGCCCGCGTATACAGGTTATTCCAACAGAATAATAAAGAATGGAATAACAGAAGTTCTCTTCATGAATAAGAAAGAAAGAATACGCTTTACGAGTACAACAAATAATATCCCTTACCGTAAAAGAAACTTGATATCGGAGTAGTGAAGTAGCAGAATACTTTTCTTCTTTCTCTCTATAGTTTCTCTCTCTAGAGTTTCAGTGAATTCGTAAGAAAATAATGAATGAATGAGCTTCTATTTATAGAAAAATGGACTGCATAGTAACTAACTCATGAACGGTCTAGATTGATTTACTTTAATCTGACAGTCCATATTTAAAACAAAATCTTTTAAATAATATATAATATGTTCTATTTATAATCTAATAAAACGAATAACTTTATAAAAGATTTTACTATGCAAATACTATGCAGGCACTATGCAAACACTATGCATAATAAAATATAATATATTCTAATTATTGTCTAATAAAACAAATAACTTTATAAAAGTATTCTGTTTTATATAAAAATATTTTACTATTAGCCTAATAAAACGAATAACTTTATAAAAGTATTCTGTTTTATATAAAAAGCTTTTCTGTTTTATTACATTAATAATACCAATAAAACAAAACTGAGTGACTTATCACGTAAGCGTCAATAATCAATACCGTGTGCTACTATGCAACTATGCGCATTACTGTACTTTTAATACCGAGTAGTTCAACAGTATTAATGGTAAAACTTCCGCTGTTATTTTCATAAAGTATTTTCGTCGTTTTCTCAATTCGACAATAATTCCGTTATAGGGTCCACCAATGATTGTGTCTTCGTACAAATATTTTCTGTTAAAATGAATATTCCCCGACCAATCGAATATTATATAGCAACTTGCGTACTTTGTAAAATTTATAAATATTACTCACAACTATAAAATTATATCAATTTCACTCCATAATATTCAAAAATGATATTTATAGAAAATTCATCTTTATTTATAAATGTTGGGGTCTTACACTTTCAATGTTGTAGAATTTTCAAAATCCAAAACAAATGAATTTAGCTTCCTATTTATAGATTTTCAAGACTAGGGGCAAAATAATCATTTTACCCCTCTGGTTACAATTCACACCTCCGGTCACTATTCACACCTCCTTACTATTCCACCTCCTTACTATTCACGTAGCTTCCCTTGGAAGTTTCGTGGTTCCATCTTTTAGGTTTCGTCCGACAGTTTGAAAACTGCTATTCTCGGAATCCAAATATTTTTGGATATTTCGTCTTTCCTTTACCGATTAACTATTATGTATTCTTCGGATCTCCAAAAAATTGAAAAATACTTTTCACCATTAAGTGTTTTCCTTCACGTTGCTCCCTAACGTAGTTAAACGAGTGAAAAGTACATAACAATACTTTTCGTCGTTTTTATTTCATCCGATTTCTGCACATTTTTTGGGAAAAACTTTTATCGGCTTACTTAACTTTTCACGATTTATTATCGTCAAATCTTTCGATGAAATGTCATTTCGACATACCACACTCTCGAAAAGGTTTAGATTATTCAAACCCTAACCCTTAGGTTTCGTCAGGTGAATAGTGCTTATTTCGTCTTTTTTCCCAAAAAATAGTTTGTTCCTGAATTTTTTTTATTTTTGTCTTAAAAATTCTTGCTCGTTTAGTCTAGCTCGTACCTAGAATCCTCCCAACTTATAATTATCATAGGTTATATAACGATTAATAAACACATAGCACAGAATAGTATTAATAAAAATTTATTTTATTAATAACTAATTCTTTAAACTTAAATTTTGGACAATCCGAATTTTCGGGTTGTTACATTATAAGTATTCTTTCAACTTAAACCTAAACAGACATAAGACTGTAGGGACTCCCCGTACTTAGGGTGATCAGCCCTTCAAACCATGTATTATTCACAAACATCTAAACGCTTACGCGTAATAAATCCCTTATAATAGGGTTGTTCTTCCCAATTTTAGAATACAAGTCCACACCAAAGTAAGTTTGGTTTGGATAAGCTTCAAGGGTAGTTTAAAGTTCAACGAACATCAACCAAGGATTAGTTGAATCAAAAATTAATAATATTCCAATGGTTTGATAATAACATGTTATGGAATAGTTATGAGCCACATTAATATAAACATAATGTATCAAAGTCATGCTTAAGGAATAAACTTAAAAGCATTGAAAGATATACTAAACCTTGCTTGAGCAATAATAATAAGCTAAGGTTACATTCTTTTTTGATAAAGAGACAGAATTAGAAACTTTGTTCAATGTAAGAGTACGTTTAGGAATATGAACTTGTTCATTAAAGATACATCTTGAACATTCGTAATTGATTTAAGGTAATGAACTTGCATAATCACAAACAAGATAGGGTAAAGAAAACTTGAATAACAATGATAAACGATATAGAATAAGGACCTTACTTCACATAAATAATTAGGGTTTAGGGAACTTGTATAATCATAATCATGATAAAGATAAATACTTGCTTGACAACAAAAGGTAAATAGAGTTATGAAACTTGCATTCATTATAAAGAGAATGAAGTTAGGATACTTACTCAATTGTAAACAGGATAGGGTAAACTCAAATAGAGGTTAGAGTTCAGAAACTTGCCTTGTGTGTAAACTATTAAATTACAACTCATGATCACCTAAACATATCATATGTATTACAACATCTATTAGTTATACTAACATTAACATTATAAGTTCCATTCACCATCTTAGTTAAGTTATATCCTTTAACTTAAGGTCTAACCATATTGATTAATAACATAACACAATCACATACACAAATCTAAAAACTCCCTAACATATAACGTAAAGTTATATCATTCAATTCACATTTCTAACTCTTATAAATATTGAGTTTCAATCGTTATAACTTGTTAACTAATAACTTAAAAATCTTCATACTTGGTATTAAAATTCATCTACAAGCTTATTACATCATATCATATGATTAACTTTAGTGCGGACTTGTATTCTAAATGCTGAGATGAACAACCCTATTATAGGGGATAATTTACGCATAGCGTTGAAATGTTTTGTGCATAATACATTGTACGAATGACTGATCCCCCTAAGTACGAGGACTCTCTATAGTCTTATGACTGTTAAAGTTTAAGTTAAAAGATTACTTATAACTATGAACATAGTTCGTGGTCTTATGACCCTCAGATATATGATTCAGATTTTGATTATCATTGATAGAATCTATTGTTCAGTTCTATAGAGCCTATTATTTGCCAATTGTTGTAAAGTTTTATTCATTATTATTTCAAATGAGCATTGTTTGCTCACTCTTGCTCATATAAATATTACAGCTAAAGTTAAGAAGGTCGATGTACCTAGCACCAGTAAGGGAAAGGAAAGATGAACAAGTATTAAAGACTTGTAAATATGTTGACATTTTTGTTGTCAGACTTTATTTTAATTATTGTAATGAAGTTATTTAATTTTTCGCATATGATGTTTGTATTTGAAGGTTAGATAACCTGGGAGATTTTTATTAATGTAATCCTTTAATGGAAAGATTTATTGTTTAATTTTATTATGATTGGGTAGTTAGACATGAATGTTTTTATTAAGTGAACACCAAATCTTGAGGGAATGAAGTACCCATATTTGGGGGTGTCACAAGTTGGATCAAAGCTTTAGGTTATGAACCTTAGGTGTAGGGAAAGCCTTAGGAAGTAACCTTTGAAAAGATAGTGGTGATAAACTCTTATCGAGTGTTAAGGGAAAAGTAATAAAACACTTATGTGCATATGTGATTTGAAACTATGTACTTGTGAGTGTCGAGTAGTATCAAGTAATAATTAAAACCTAAAAATTTTTTTGTCAGGATGGCTAATGTTGGAGAATCCAGTCAGGCTAGGGAGGAAGGATATCAGATGCCTATAGAGGAGGAGTCTCGTGACATTCAGGTGGTTTGGGAACAACTACTTCCACGGGAGTTAGCTCTGTTGGTCACAGTGGTTGAACAATAGGGTTTACCTGATGATGATGATGATGATGATGATGATGTAGAAACGGATGATGAGGATCCCGTTGAGCTGCCACCGTCGAATGAGGATGACGAGGACGAGGAGGAAGAGATTCCACTGAACCTGATCGCTGCTCGTATGTACGATGAAGTATACGATCGCAATATGGGACTTCAGGATACCGTCAAGGAGTTGGAAGAGATAGTAGTTGATGTGACGCCCCCAAATCCACGTTCCTTCGAAACCTCAGATTCGGTGTAGTCACGATATTACTATCGGCAAACTATTTATATTTTATTCATAACTTAATGAATAAACTTTACTTATTAAGATTTAGTATATAAATTCTTTCAAATTCCATGATCTAAGTAATGACCCCAAACTTTATAAGTTTCATAACTTGGTCATTTACTATTCTTGTATTACATCACATTAGATGTTATATAAATATGCGGAATAATTTAAACTTTTTCAATCTCCTTTGAAAATAATGCTTATATTGATATATTAACTTGAATCAATTACATATTCTTGAATCAAATTATGTTATGATTTACTTTATCCAATTTCTGTATAAACCTTTACATCTCGATTCGAATTTCTCTATGTATCACATAGTATAACTTTACAAGCTTGTGACGGACGAGAATTTTGTAATTTAATTTTAATATTTATTGAATTAAATAAATATTTTCGATGATTTAATTATTAGATTTAATAATTAATTGATGCAATTGTGATAGATTAATTTAATTATATGTGTTACAATTATTAAATTAATGTAGAGAATTTTTATTATTCATGTATGTGATTATGTGAGCTTATTGAATTAAATGAAATATTTAATTAAGCACGATGTTATTTAATTAATGTAATTATTAATTAGAGATTTAATAAATTATCATTATTTATTAATGAGATATTTAGTTATGTGACTATGTGAATTTATGAGAAATTATTATATGTTATTTAAAGTAATATAAATAAAATATTGGATTTATTTTATAAGGAGTGTGACATTTTCAAACTATGTTATAAATATTTTAATAAAATAATGAGAAGACTTATTCAGGTTGCTAACCATACGAGGCCTTATGAGGAGTTGGATGTAGTTACCCACTATTGGGGTAACTGACCTCCATCACGCGCATCAGTTCCCTGAATTATATTACGTATTATTTACTCCTTAATTATTATTAAGTCTAAGATATAATCAGAGAGAAAGCCAGAGTGATTTTTAGAGATTTTGTGAAAAACACAGTGAGTGAAGAAAGCATCTAAGTCTACAAATATATACCTTATACTCTGGGTAATCTCTCCTTCCCAAATTCTTATTTTCACGTATTCAAGTTTCATGAATATGGCTTTCATTATTTTTGGTTTAAACCTCTGTAATTGGGGTAGGAGTAATGATTATGGGTTGTATATGTGTTATGATTTATCAAATCGTATTTAATTATATATATGTTGTAAACTATAACATCAAATTCATGAAAACATGTCGTATATGATTTCTACAAAATTACAGAGTATGGGTTTTGGCCTTATGGCCTTATACGTGATATTTTATGTAGTGATCGTATATTATCCCTAAATTTTACGCTCCTATATTATTATGCATGTTGATACGAAGAGACCAAGCCTTAAACGAACGGATTCGGTGTTATAACGAATTCGTAGTGTTAAATTTATGATTTTGTTCATTAACTTCAAGAACATCAAGAACAGTCCAATTTTACATGATTTAATTCTGTTATTGGGTGTTTTAAATGGTTAAAATCACTTTACAAAGGTTGGGTTATGTATATGTATAAATTATAACATGTGGGTATGTGTAATTTGGTGAAATTAGTGTTAAAATTGTGTTGATTTCGCTGAACTCTGTGTTCTTCGCGAACTGGAAAATAGAATCTGGGATCTCGCGCCGCGGCGCCAACCCTAGAACTGAAGTCCCGCGCCGCAGCGCCACCACACCGCAGTGCCAAGAGTCGAGCCGCAGTGCCACGGCGCCACGGCGCCAAGTGTCTGGCTACAGCACCACCGCGCTACAGCGCGAAGATCACGTATACTAGTGGCGCCACAGCGCCACTCTCCAGAAAATTCAGAAATGAGATTTTTTAAATATTAAAGTTTAACAAGTGTTAGTGAATTGATGTAATGAACATGTAAATATGTTAGAAGAATAATGTGATGATAACAATAGTTGTTTAAACATGTAAATAACATAATTACATGTGATTTAAATTATTGAATTCATAATTAGATTATTATTCAATAAGTACAAATTATGTGATAATGAGATAAATTGACTAAGTATAGTCAATAATTAAAGTAGGCAATGAGAATGAGTTTATGTTGATTAGTTAAATTATAATTAACTGGTATTGTGTATATGAATGGTATGTAGAATTTAATTCAAAGAATGTGCTTAGTTAAAGTGTAATCTATGCACGAGGCAAGTTTTCTAAACTTAAACTCTTAAATTTGAGTAAGTTCTCTAACCCTACTTGTCATTATTGTTCAAATTTATTATTTACCTTGAATAAATTATCGTTACTATTATTCAAGTTCAAATGATTTATTAAAGACTGATTATCTTTTCAAAGTGTGATTTAGTTATACAATAATTGTTTTATTGTATACTTCTTGAGATTATTATTCAAATTGAATATCATTATTATTGAACCTTATTAGACTAGTGAAACCTTATTGATTCAACTAGTCCATAGTTGATGAGCGTTCTAAATTTCAGAACCCTTGATGAATTATCCAAATCAAACTTCCTTTGGTGCAGACTCGAATGTCAAACTGAGATGAATAACCCTGTATAGGGGATTATTTACGCTTTAGCGTTAAGATATTGTGCACAGTATGGTACTAAGGGCTGATCCCCCTAAGTACGAGAAGAAAGGTCCATAGTCTTATGACTGTTAAAGGTTTCAAGTATAACCCTTGATAACCTAGGACATAGTTCAAGGTCTTATGACCCTCAGAATTCTTTTGATTCTTGTTATTTATTCTTGATTCAAAAGTTGAGCTTTTATTCAGATGTATTTGATTATTCGCATGTTATTATACTGTTCTTTCATTATTATACTTGTGGGCATTTGTGCTCACTCTTGCTTAATAATAACATTGCAGTTAAGAACGAAAGAACTGATGAACTTTCCACTAGTAAAGGCAAGGGCAAAGTTAGCAAGTGACGAAGACCTGTTGTTTTATATGATGATGTATTTGTTTAAGACTTGAGTTAATGTTATTGTTTAAGACTTATTTGTTTATGATTCCGCACAGATGTTTAAGGTTAGTTTAACCTGGGATTGTATTATTATTATTCAGATGTTGTAACCCTTAAGGGGAAGATTTTATTTCTATCTATTGCATGGTTTGCTTTTATTATGGGTAGATAGATAGATGATATTTGTACAGTGAACACCAAATCCCGTGGAATCGAAGTACATGGATTTGGGGGTGTCACAAAGCTAACATGTATTACACATCGTAACTACTATCAAGTATATCTACTAGAACCTAAACATGGTTCAAGAGCATATATTTAATTAAAAAAATCCATCTCCTGTGATGTGATTGAACTTTATCAATCAAGTAGCACATAACCTTTATCGTGTGTCCTTAATCTGTAAAAGTGGTTATTTGCAAGGGTGAGCTCGACAGCCCAGCAATTCTAACAACTTTCATGTAGCACATAGCATATAATAACATACTCAGTTCATGCATTCATAATCAATTAACGTTTACTACGCATGTTACTTCTCACATAACAGGCATAGAGATTTACTTCACAAGAATATCATCAAAGATCAACTTTTAACTTTCATACATATCTCATATGTATTTCATATATATACATCAACATTATCATAGCAAAATATAGCTCAATTAACAGTTATAGAATTCATATACCAGATAAGAACTGAAAGATTTGCCTGATTTGTAGTTTATGAACTACGACTTAACTGCTTAACGCTTATCTGCACTTCGTGTATTCCTACACAGTAATATAATCATGGATTCATATCCATCAGTAACATATTCCATGCATTCTCAATGTAATAACAATGTTACATTTTTTCCTAACTAGGTTCGTGAAACCTACAGTTCACTTTCTCATCATATTCTCGGAATAACTAGGTACGTATAGATATATCTTAACCACTCGTACTTTACATCACACCCATATATATCTATCACACACTATTACTCGCTATGTGTTCGACACATTTAACATTCATATAGGTAAGTTCAAATGTACACACAAACGTCTAACTTAGTTGTAACTTCATACCTACTACATCACATATCCTATATTTTCATAGCGCAATTCAGATTGTTATGATACCACAAGGTCAAATAATGTATTTTTCAAATCGTTTCTTTATAACTTGTAAACATTCCTTTGGACTTTAACATTTGAAAGTCCTAACTATCATTTATCTCTACCACCTAGCATGCTTCCTACATATTACAGCATGTTGGTCACACATTACTAGTTTAAAGAAATCGTATAACCATGCCTCGAACTTCAGTTCAAAAACAAATACTATTCATGACCGTAGGATGGCGCAGCTGCGCCCTGTTTAGGCTTAGGGATGGCGCAACTGCCCTGCCCCCTGGCCAGACCAAGGTTGAGCTTTTGCACTCCTAGTTTCAGTCCAACTTTAACACACATATACACTTATACTTTAACATACATACATGCTAGAGGTTCTCATATAGGCATATGACCAATATTGAGTTCACTTTCACAAATTCTTAGTTCATGTCTATTTATAGAATTACAGCTTAAAAGATCATATAACCACCTTAATTCATAACTTTGGTCATATGACCTCAGACATTCTGTTAATAAACATGCTCATATTGTTCATTTCATTTATTCAAAGCTAGCATCGTTTAACACTTTAAAACATGCTTAAGACTCATGATTAATTAAATTCTCTTTATGTCCATCACCTACGAATCATGTTTAGAGACATAGTACAACATAACATGGCATCTCAAACTTTTAGAATCTAAATATTCATATGTAATGCAACCTTAGTTCGAAAGCATGCTCGAGGTTGCCTTTGAAGTCATTTTACATGAATGATGCAGTATAGCACATATAAATCAACTTTGAAACTCTTACCATAAGTAACTAAGTCATGTTAAAATCTTTTCAAAGTTCAGAAACTATATCTTATAGCATTCATGTCCATTAGCTTATTATACTAAGCCTTTCTTGAAAATTTCTCTAACATGAGATCTAATAAGTTTGATCATGGCAAGACACTACAAACCTCATACCATGCTCATTTACATCTGAAATATATCATGTATATAGACTACTATGATCAGAACTCGTAGAACATAAATCTCATCAAAGTTCGTAATTTCATTAGTAAAGCTTACTAATAATTTCAACATGTTAATGCTTTCTTATGAATCATATAAACACAAATTAACGGGTTATTCATGCATTTCTAAACATACCAACGTACTTAACAAGTCAGTATATAGATATGGTATACATACCTATCAAGTTCATTTCTAAAGTTCTAAATCCATTTTAAACTTTACACTTTCATTAATCACGTATGCTAATCTAGTAAAATACGCTCACATTAGGGTAACATACTTGTGTATACACATTACACATGCTTGCATGTTAGTTTATGTCATAGTAATTGACTAACACTTGGCAGAATGTAAAACGGAACTCAAAACTGAATTCAAGGGCTGGCGCAGCTGCGCTGCGCCTAAGTGTTAATCCGGTGCAGCTGCGCCGTGTCTAGTTTCGAGCCAGGAACAGTCTGCGTCGCCAGAAAACTAGCCCAAGCACAAAAATTACTCACGAATTTGTTTCTAAACAATCATGTATGAATTTAAACATGCTTATATCCTTATATAATAACTATATGAACATTACCCAACCTCATTATCATCCAATTCCATAAAATCAAGAATTTTGAAATTTAAGAACTCAAGAACTCTATTTTGACAGAGAATGAAATAGGAAAGCAATGAATGGGATTATACCTCTGCAAAATATGAAGGAACTTTCTCCTAATGAACTCCCAATGTCCTAGAATACTTGTATGCTCTCAACCTCACCCTCAATAGAATTCTCAACAACAGCAATTGGAGAAGGAGAGTCTATATATATAGAAAAACTAATACACAGATATTGTCATCTCCCACTAAATTAAACCGATGAATTGAAGGATTGTATGCAGGTTAAGAGAGTGTTGGTAAATGGTTGTTGGATATCATCATTATAACCATCCCCCCATAATCATGAGCTAGAAGGAGCTTGGAAGAAAAGAAGAACACAGATCTTAGCCTTTATGTTCTACACGTGAAGGAGAAATATGGAGCAAATGGGAAACTAAATTTGGGACAGGCCAATTATCTCAGCATCCTTGCAACACTCATACTCATTACTACTCTTATGTTATATTTTATACACATCTCAACCATACATTAGTTATAACTTAATGTCACAATATGATTTAATATTTCAAGGTAGTAGATGTTTTGCAACATACATATAATCCATGTACAGTAAATACACGCAATAAAATAACGCAGTTAGGCATTATTGTCTGGGTATTTCCCATAATTATTTTTACTACTCACATAACCATATTATAACATTATTTAATATTAATGTTTATCTAAACATTTATTTCCTTCCCAGTTTCTAGAATACACAGATATTCTATTATTTATGTATTAAAATGCAACATATTGCTTCATTGTTCTACATGGCACCTTATGTCATTAGTCCCAATTAAACGTCACACTTCACGTATTTTTACGCCGTAGGTATTCTATATTACAACTGCTCACATTTTCCATATTACTCATAGTAATATTATTTAATGATTATACCCACATTAATATTTTAATTGGGCTAAATATCATTTAGTTAGGTATTTTCAACCCACACAATAATTAATTAATATTAATCATTTCTTTTCAATAATTATTATGCATTCTTCTAATTAATAGAATATAATATTCTATAATATCGCTTAATTAACCAATATCTAATCCGGGTTAATTAATTAACTCTTATTCAAATCCATTCATGGACAAATTAACCATCATTTAAGATTTTTTATTATTCTTATGAGTCCTTAATACCCATTTCTTAAACTTTAAATTCCAAAAACTGATTTTACAGACCGGCGCAGCTGCGCTTGTCACAGGCTTGGTAATGGCGCAGCTGCGCCATACCAAAATCAGAGGCAGACAAGTTCTGCATCAGCAGAACTGAAACCTACACTTCTAAATACTTTACACATCCTCCTTCAGTGTTAACTCGTTTAACATCAATGCCCTCTTTGATTCCACATCATCGGTTACTATTTACCTTAATAATTTAGAAATCACACTTCGAGTTTTAAAACTCTATTTTCCATATTAGTTTAACCAACTTTGCATATCCTTTACGGTTTTATACCACCAATAACACAAAACTCGAATGTAACACACACATACATTCTTTTCATCTTCGCTTCTTTCCGTGTATTGAATTACGTAATAATTTTCTAACCATTTCAAAGGTATATCGATTTCCTTCTCTTGTCAACAACGTACACACATATAAGTCTAAACCTAGCACACAACGAGTCTTTTAATCATGGCATCTCAAACTTTTAGAATCTAAATATTCATATGTAATGCAACCTAAGTTCGAAAAAATGCTCGAGGTTGCCTTTGAAGTCATCTTACATGAATGATGCAATATAGCACATATAAATTAACTTTGAAACTCTTACCATAAGTAACGAAGTCATGTTAACATCTTTTCAAGTTCAGAAACTATATCTTATAGCATTCATGTCCATTAGCTTATTATACTAAGCCTTTCTTGAAAATTTCTCTAACACGAGATCTAATAAGTTTGATCAAGGCAAGACAACATAAACCTCTTATCATGCTCATTTATATTTGAAACCCATCACGTATATAGACTACTATGATCAGAGCTCGTACAACATAAGTCTCATCAAAGTTCGTATTTTTATTAGTAAAGCTTAATAATAATTTCAGCATGTTCGTGCTTTCTTACGAATCATATAAACACAAGTTAACGGGTTATTCATTCATTTCTAAACCATACCAACGTATTTACCAAGTCAGTCTATAGAAATGGTATACATACCTATCAAGTTCATTTCTAAAGTTCTAAATCCATTTTAAACTTTACACTTTCATTAATCACGTATGCTAATCTAGTAAAACACGCTCACATTAGGGTAACATACTTGTGTATACGCATTACACATGATTGCATATTAGTTTATGTTAAAGTAATTAACTAACACTTGGCAAAATGTAAAACAGAACTCAAAACTGAATTCAGGGGCCGGCACAGCTACGCTGCGCATCAGTGTTAATCCGGCGCAGTTGTGCCATGTCTAGTTTGAGCCAGGAACAGTCTGCGTCGCCAGAAAACTAGCACAAACACAAAAATTACTCACGAATTTGTTTCTAAACAATCATGTATCAGTTTAAACATGCTTATATCCTTATATAACAACTATATGAACATTACCCAACCTCATTATCATCCATTTCAATAAAATCAAGAGTTTTGAAATTCAAGAACTCCAGAAATCTATTTTGACAAAGAATGAAATTGGAAAGCAATGACTGGGGTTATACCTCTGCAATATGAAGGAACTTGCTCCTAATGAACTCCCAATGCCCTAGAATACTTGTATGCTCTTAACCTCACCCTCAATAGAATTCTCAGCTATAACAATTGGAGAAGGACATACCATATATATAGAAGAACTAATACACAGATATTGTCATCTCCCACTACGTTAAACCCATGAATTGAAGGATTGTATGAAGGTTAAGAGAGAGTTGGTAAATGGTTGTTGGAGATCATCATCATAACCATCCCCCCCCCCCATAATCATGAGCTATAAGGAGCTTGGAAGAAAACAAGAACATAGGTCTTAGCCTTTATGTTCTACACGTGAAGGAGAAATAGGGAGCAAATGGGACACTAAATTTGGGACAAGCCAATTATCTCAGCATCCTTGCAACACTCATACCCATTACTACTCTTATGTTATATTTTATACACATCTCAACCATACATTAGTTATAACTTAATGTCACAATATGATTTAATATTTCAAGGTAGTAGATGTTATGCAACATATATATAATCCATGTACAATAAATACACGAAATAAAATAACGCAGTTAGGAATTATTGTCCGGGTATTTTCCATAATTATTTTTACTACTCACATAACCACATTATAACATTATTTAATATTAATGTATATCTAAACATTTATTTCCTTCCAAGTTTCTAGAATACATAGATATTCTATTATTTATGTATTAAAATGCAACATATTGCTTCATTGTACTACTTGTCACCTTATATCATTAGTCCCAATTAAACGTCACACTTCACGTATTCTTACGCCGTAGGCATTCTATATTACTACTGCTCACATTTTTTATATTACTCATAGTAATATTATTTAATGATTATACCCACATTAATATTTTAATTGGGCTAAATATCATTTAGTTGGGTATTTTAAACCCACACAATAATTAATTAATATTAATCATTTCTTTTCAATAATTATTATGCATTCTTCTAGTTAATAGAATATAATATTCTATAATATCGCTTAATTAACCAATATCTAATCTGGGTTAATTAATTAACTCTTATTCAAATCCATTAATGGACAACTTAACCATCATTTAAGATTTTTTATTATTCTTATGAGTCATTAATGCCCATTTCTTAAACTTTAAATTTCAAAAACTGATTTTACAGACCGGCATAGCTGCGCTAGTCACAGGCATGGTAATGGCGCAGCTGCGCCATACCAAAATCAAAGGCGGACAAGTTATGCATCTACAGAACCGAAACCTATGCCTCTAAATACTTTACACATCCTCCTTAAGTGTTAACTCGTCTAACATCAATGCCCTCTTTGATTCCACATTATCGGTTACTATTTGTCTTCATAATTTAGAAATCACACTTCCAGTTTTCAAACTCTATTTCCCGGATTAGTTTAACCAACTTTACATATTCTTTATGGTTTCATACCACTAATAACACAAAACTCGAATGTAACACATAAATACATTATTTTCATATTCGCTTTTTGCCGTGTATTGAATTACATAATAATTCTCTAACCACTTCAAAGGTCTATCGATTTCCTTCTCTCGTCAACAACGTACACGCATATAAGTCTAAACCTAGCACACAACGAGTCTTTAATAGTATTCAATATGGTATACTGAGTGGTTTCTCACAAACAACCAACAAATTAGTTTTTGTCTCGTCTACACTATTTTCACAGTGAGTTAGATCGGTTACTAATTCGTATATACCTCCGCTCTCTGAATGAATCGTTTAGCCCAGCTCCTATACATCCACCATTAAAGAGTACGGTTGCATTGCCTTAGACTTGATACGTACTCGTACAAATACTCAAGAAATTGTTTATTATCAAAGATATTTAACGTCACCAACCTACTACGATAAAACAATTTCACATAATCAATAGATAAATTTCTATCCATCTTCTTTACTAATTCATCTCTATAATTTATAATAAATATATAATAATGATATATATTTATTAAACACAACATCATTCATTACATAGCTCATATTACCCTATGTACCACAATACCACATACCTCGTAACACACACACACAGATATATATATATATATATATATATATATATATATATATATATATATATATATATACTCGCTCGAATCCATCTCATGCTTTAAGAATTTTATTTACTAAATTCTTATTTTAATATTTTCTAAAAATTCGGGTTCTTACAGCTGAACAACAGACCTCGATGGCACAGAAGGACGATGGATCCAAGATCGAGAGGAACGTATGAATAATGTCGAAGGGAAGCTGGTCCACACTGAAGAAGAGAATGAACAAATGACAGCGGAGATTGCAGAGCCGAAAAACAAGTTGAAAGAAGAATCTACTAAGAGGACAAGAGCCGAAGACGCGTACGAGGAAACTTATCAACGAGTCGGGATAGCAGAGAGAGACGCACAAGCAAAGAGGATGAAGATGGAGGAGATGAATAACATATTCAACACCGTGATTAATTGAGCTGGAGATCGAGTAATGTATTATCCGATTCAGTTCAAGACACTGCCGCCGTACATATTAGATCGCTGAACAATGTTCCGGATTATGGAGGAAGAGCGTCGTAAGGCTATGCAACATCTTAATAGGACATCGTAGAGAATGTACCTGAAATGTGATTAATAAAATGTTAAATAATGTAAATCCCTAGTGATATATAATCGATGGGATATGATGTTGATGTTGTCCTGAAACTTTAGTAGTTCAAGAAAGTAATGTAAATAATAGTGATCCTATTGTTCTTATGTTTTCAAAAAGATTATGAATGAATAAAAGCTATTATTTTATTTTATTCAAAGTGTTATGTGTAAGACCCCAACTTTTATGAATAAAGATGAATTTTCTATAAATATCAGTTTTGAATATTATGGAGTAAATTTGATATAATGTTATAGTTGTGGGTAATATTTATAAATTTTGCAAATTACGTAAGTTGTTATATTATATTCGATTGGTCGGGAAATATTCATTTTAACAGGGAATATTCGTACGACGACACAATCATTGGTGGACCCCACAACGAAATTATTGTCGGATTGAGAAAACGACAAAAATATCTTTTTATAAAAATAACGGTAAAAGTTTTACCGTTAACTGTTGAAATAATCGGTGTTAAAAGTACAGTAATACGCGTGGTTGCATAGTAGCACACGATATTGATTATTGATGCTTACATAAGAAGTCACTCAGTTATACTCAATTATTGCTACAGTAATTGCTGCATCATATCTCTCATATTATTGATTCAATTATTGTCACAGTATCATCTACATAATATTTTATATTATTAAATCAATAATTGAGACGACAAAGTTATTAATATTATTATTTGCAATATTGACGATGTCTAGAAGTTCTGTCAAGGAGAGGTTTGGTCACCTAATTGCGCGCCAATAGGGAGAAATCTTTATTGGAAAGCCCCCTCTTTCCTGAGAACGACCTGGTCATTAAATATTGTGAATTATAAGAATGATGATAAATGTTGTTAAAAATATTTAGGGGATTTTTTTATGAAGTATTTGATGTAAATTTTGCTTATTTTATGGACCCCCACTTACCCAAATTTTAAAATAATCAGTTGAAAATTATTTAATGTTATAAAGGTGGGGCCACATGTGGGGCCCACATATGTTGAAAGAAAGGAAAAAAAATTGGAAATGGGTGGAGATGGAGGTTACGTATATATAAGGTAATGTTATATATATGTATATATTATAAATGTTTGTTTTATATATATATATATATATATATATATATATATATATATATATATATATATATATATATATTTTATAAGTTTTATTTTATTAGATTATAAATAGAATATATTATATTTTATTTAAAAGTTTTCGTTTTATTAGAATATTTTAATGCATAGTGCTGCATAGTAAATCAAATTTTTTCAGAAAATCGGCCGAATGTACGCCTGTGAATTCGTCGAATATTTACTGTGCAGTTCGTAATTTTCTAAATTCAAATAGTATCCTTTCCATTCTCCTATAAATAGGATGCTGAGTTAGAATTGAAAATCACACCAGAATCAGAGAATTCTTTTTCTATAATCTTTAGCGTATTTCTTTAGAGTTTTAAGAAGCTTTGAGCGTAGAAAATAATATAAGTTTTCTTCAAGAATATCCTCGCCCTACCAGTCGGAATACTCTTCTTTTCAAGGTGTGGGATGTTATTTTTGTTCAGTATTCGTATGAAATAATATTTTCTTCCATACTCTGTAGTATGTAAGTAATATTATTTCATTTCAGATTTCGAATTCTATACTCATTTTGTTAAAGTTTTGGCTTCTATACTCCATGAAATTAGTTGAATATCCTTTATATTTGCGCTTCATCCAGTATCTTTTCATGAAAATATTATTCTGAGCATTCTTGATAAGTTTTAACTTTTTCATGTCGGGGTACTATTCACGGGGTTACTATTCCCGAAGTTACTATTCACGGGTACTATTCACTCAGTTACTATTCACCCGGGGTACTATTTATGATAAAAATTGATTTCTTTTCGGCCCAAATTATTTTTGATATAATATTATTCTTGAATTTTACTCCACAAAGCAATATCATGTTGACAATTTGGACATTATTGAATTCTGGATAAATTAAATTATAAATCTTTAAAAATTATCCTTGAACTTATTTTATTGAATTCTTATATCATTGGCATCATCCTCATGTTTATATTATGTTGAAAGTCATCTGTTGTCTGTAGTGCATAGATGGACATTGTATGATTATGATTAGGGATTATTCAGTATAATCATGACTGTAATATTATAAATGATGTGATAAAAGTCCTCATTGGCCCGTAGTACATTGATGGATAGTTGTTGGCATGATCATGACCATTGATGAATACATGAATATCCTTGGCCGTAGTGCATGGATAATTCGTGGTTGTGATACTAATGAATATCATTGGCCGTAGTGCAGGGGTGATTCGATGATGTGGATTATTTATTAAGCTGAGTCTCAGCGATAAAAGTGTTGAAAAACCTTTTTAAATCATATAAGATAATAGATATCATGCTCTACTTGACTGTTCTAATGGATTGCTTGTTTTGCTGCAGTTAAACTTGACGATTGTTATATTTTATCAGTTTAACACTGTTGAAGGCTACCGATAATTTATTCTACATTATCTTAGTCATAATATTTCTTACTAGGCTAGTTGAGCTCACCTTTTTACTTTCATTGTTCTCTTCAGGAAATGAGTACATAGCCGGGACTAGTCGGGAAACAGAGTGACGGTCCAGGTGTTTGCATTAGTAGTCCTCACTATTCTATGAAATAGTGTGATAATAAATGTATTGAGGACTCCATTTTGAGTTTGAATATTGTCTAGAAGACAATATTCATATTAAAACTCTCAGTTTATGTTTTGTCGTATTTTAGACGACAGTTGTATTATTAAGTTGTATTTGAATTTTGTGCAATATATTTGGCGACTCAAGATGGGTGATGTATACCTATTTTGAGGGCGTCACAGTTGGTATCAGAGCTTAGGGATATGATCCTTGGCTGATATGTGAGACTAAAACTAGGAGGGGAGAGACGGGTAATTCCTTCGCTAGTATGACCTACCTAAGTTATTTGGTATTTAATTGGGCGGTCAGAGTATCGGGATAATATGTTGCATGTCAATTAACCCTTGTTTTGTGGCAGTATTTGAAAATGACATCCGAGAATGTTGAGGATAGCAATGGAGCACAGGAGACCGTTGAGTCACCACAGATCAACACCCAGGATAATGTGCATCAGGAAGGCAATAATCCTCAGGTGAACAACAACACCGACCAAATGGTGAACGACGGGATGTTTAGGAGCTATCTACAATTCGTTCAACATCAGGCAAGAGAGACTCCTGTCCAAAATGTAGGTGGAAACACTGCCAACTCTCGGACGGTCACCGCTAAACAGTTCAAGGAGCTGGGACCACCGGAGTTTTTTGGAGAGCCAAAACCATTTAAGGCGGAGACGTGGATAAAGCAGATCAACAAGATATTTGATATATTGGGATGCTCTGAGGAGTAAAAGGTTCCCTTTGCCTCCTTCATGTTACGAGCAGAGGCAGATTACTGGTGGCAATCTGTAAAGCATACTCAACCTGCCGCACTGAAGATGTCTTGGGAGAAGTTTCAAGAACTGTTCAACGACAAGTACTTTCCCGAAAATATTCGTCACTTGAAAGAGGTAGAGTTCATCAAGCTGGAGCAGAACAGCATGATCGTGTCGCAGTACGAAGCTAAGTTTACCGAGTTGTCCCAGTTTGTGTCCCACTTGGTTGATAACGAGGAGAGAATAACGTGGATGTTTCTAAGAGGTTTGAAACCCGAGATACATCAGTACCTAATTTCTCACAAGCTATGTTTGTATTCAGATATTGTAAACATTGCTCAATTATTGGAGCACGATAATGAGACATCCCAACCAAGGGAGAGCAACCGTTAAAATGATAATACCAGTGGTAGCAGTCATCGAAGCGGTGACAACAAACATGGAGGGAATAAACATGTCAAAAATGGTAACCACTTCGGTGATAATCATGGCCAAGACAATAAGAGTGGACATTTCAAGAAGAGGAGATTCAACAATGATGGAAAGATGTCAGCACCAGCACCCGTTGTTAAGGAAGGAGAATGACCACCTGTCATATACTTCAAATGCGGAAGGGAGGGACACATCAGCCTAAACTGCGCAATGCAGTCCAAAGCGTATTACAATTGTGGAAGAGAAGGCCACCTATCCCGATTTTTTTGTGCACCAAAGTCAAGTCCAGCTGGGATGGAGTCATCAAAGGCCGTTCCAGACAAGACAAAATCGGCAGTTCAAGGGAGAGCGTTTGTCGTAACCTCCCAAAAAGCAAGGAATCCGAACGAGGTCATCATGGGTAAACTTATCATAAACTCTAGCGAAGTCTATACCTTATTTGATACCGGTTCTACCCATTCTTTTATTTCTCCTACTTACGCTCAACGTTTATATTTGACTCCAGAGAAATTAGGCTTTGACTTATTTGTTGAAACTCCGTTGGGAGAAACCTTCATTACATCTACTATTTATAAGCCTTGTTTGGTTCAAATTGGTACCCTCACATTACTTGTCGACCTTATTTTCTTAAAAATACTTGCATTAGACGTAATTCAAGAGATTGATTAGTTAACTACTCATCATGCAAAAATTAATTATTTTCATAAGGTTGTTAGCTTTCATATTCCTAACCAACCTATTATGAGAATTCAAGCAACCAAACTATTAAAATCAATCACTGTCATCTCAAGCCATAAAGCTATTCGTTTATTGAAAAACAGATATCAAGCTTTCTTAGCTCATGTCACGGATTTAAACAAAAATACGTTAGTTTTGAATGATATTTCTAGTGTTAATAAATTTCCTGACGTATTCCCTGAAGAACTTCATGGCCTGCCCACAGACCGTGAAATTAAATTTTATATTGACCTTGAACCCGGAACAAAACCCATTTCAAAAGCCCCCTATGGAATGGCTCCTATTGAACTTCAGGAGTTAAAGACCAAACCGCAGGAATTGTTAGACATCGATTTTATTCGTCCTAGTACGTCCCCTTAGGGTGCTCTTATTCTATTAGTGAAGCAGAAAGATGGGAGTATGCGACTTTGTATTGATTATCGGGAGTTGAACCATGTCACTGTCAAAAATAGATATCCATTGCCTCACATTGATGACATGTTTGACTAGTTGCAAGGCGCCAAATTCTTTTCAAAGATTGATCTCCGTTCCGGATATCACCAATTGAAGATTAAAACTGATGACATTCCAAAGACGGACTTCAGAACTCGGTACGAGCATTATAAATTCCTAGTCATATCCTTTGGATTGACTAATGCTCTTGATGCCTTCATGGACATGATGAATCAAGTATTCAAGGAATATTTAGATCACTTTATGGTCGTCTTTATTGACGACATCCTCATTTACTCCAAAAGTCATGAAGATCATGAGCAACACTTGAGGCTGATACTCCAAAAGCTTCGTGAAAACAAGCTTTATGCCAAGTTGAAGAAATCTGAGTTCTGGCTTGAGGAAGTAGCATTCCTTGGGCACGTAGTATCAAGTTATGGAATATCTGTTGACCCGACAAAGATTGAAGTAATACAAAGCTGGGAGCAACCTAAATCAGTGACCGAAGTACGTAGCTTTCTCAACTTAGCTGGTTATTATCGGAGATTCGTAGACCTGGCGCTACGGCGCGGTGGCGCTGCAGCGCGGGAAAAAGGCAGGCAGCCGGCGCTGCGGCGCGGTGTACCAATTGCAGAAATAGCAGTTCGCGAAAAATCACAGAACATGTTAATTTCTTCCAATTTCTTAATTTCTACACGAATTTAGACATACCCACATGATATAATTCATACATAATCATTACCCAACACTTAAAGAGTGATTTAAACCCATTAAAACATATAATTACATAATTAAAATATGCAAATTGCACTGTTATTGATGTTCTTGAACACAAACATGGAATTTAATACTACAGATTCGTTATAAGGCCAAATCCAACCATTCAAGTTTTGCTTTGTTCGTTTTATCATGTATAATCAAATAAGAGTATAAATTTTACAAAACCATTTATGTTTGACACATTAAATTTACGTATAAGGGTCATATGGCCAAAACCCAAACTCTGTAAATTTTGAGCAACATATACGACGTAAAATTATGAACTGATGATAAAAATTATATACAATATATATTAAAACACATTAAAACAATATCTTAACACATATATGCATATAACTCTTACAATTTCCAATTACAAAAACTTTACAGAAGACTGAAAGCCATTTTTATAAAAACTTTAATACGTAAATTAAAATTTGGGAAGGAGGAGATTACTCACAGCTTAGTGTAGATAGAAGAGATGGACTTCTCAAATAATCAAACAACTAACAATTCTCTCAAATTCTTAATTCTCTCTCTCTTTCTCTGTGATTTCCTTGTAAAACTTAGAAAATGAAGAGAAGAAGAATACGTATAATAATAATAAAGGAAGGAACTGACGCGTTGTGGTCAGTTACCTAGTCATGGGTAATTTCCCTCAACTCCCACTAAGGTCATGTTTGGCTATCATTTTAAAAGCTTATACCCCATTAATTTAATAAAACCTCTTATACTATAGTTAAATAATGTTACACTCCTTTATAAAATAAATCAATATCTTATTTAATTTACTTTAAATAAAATATAATAAATTCTCATAAATTCACATAGTCACATAATTAAATTTCTCATTAATAAATAATGTCAAATTATTAACTCTCTAATTAATAATTAAATTAATTAAAATAATATTAGGCTTATTAAATATTTCTTTTAATACAATAAGCTCACATAAATACATACTTGAATAATCAATATTCTCCACATTAATTTAATAAATATAACACATATAATTACATTAATCCACCATAATTTTATTAATTAATTATTTAATCTAATAATTAATTCATCAAAAAATATTTATTCAATTTAATAAATATTTAATTTAATTTACAAAAATCTCGGTTGTCACATCTTTCCCCTCTTAAAAGGATTCTGTCCCCAGAATCACGACTCAATAATTCATTCGTTACAATCTTCCTTACTTACAAAGATTATGTCCCCAGAATCGAAGACACAAATTAAACACATAACTCAGAGAAATATTTCATCATTTTATCTAAATATAGATTTTATATTTCATACTACATTCCTTACTTTAACAAATTATAGGTTTCGTTTCGTAACTTTCACTTGAACTCAATTATATTCTGAGTATTACATATCTTTTAACCCATTCATTTCCTTTTCTAAGGATCGCTATCAAAAACACTCGGGATATTACATTCATCCTTTCTTCTAAGAATTTCGTCCTCGAAATTTTATCTATTAATCTTTATTCATCCGATCTATCAAAATAGATTTTACGTTAATACTATATTCATTCCTTGGGATTTATAACCACTTCTTTCCACAAAGATCTTTCTACAATTATTAAACTTTTCTATTAAAATTTTCACATTACTCTTTGATAACTCATATCCTTCTCACTTCAAAATCTATTTTCTCACTTATTCAACATACTCATCATTCAGTGTCGCATTCTACGACTTGCTTCTTCCTAAGGAATACTTTTCTTTTCACTTCCATCTTGCAGAATAACAAGAATCTTCCACAATTGTTTAATAATTGGGAAGTAGTATGAATAACTCAGGAATTTAAAAGATTCTAAATCATATTGAGGGGTCACAAGACCGTGAACTCTATTCTCGATTTACTAGTGCTTCAACTCAATCATTCACACTGCAAACCAAAGTGTTTATCAAGCACAAAGAATGAAAACACCCTCCATACGTACACTAGGTGGCCAGCCTATTGTACCACTATGTTGGGCCGCAATGTAGTATTTTATAACGACTATATGCATTACGCTCGGATCCATTGTCCCTGAAAACATGTCCCCTTATAGGGTTGTTCAACTCAGCTTTTCAACATCTGAATCCGCACCAAAATAATTTAATTTGGCATAACTTTTCAATGAACGTTTGAATTTCATGAACATCTTTCAATATTTGTCTAGTTGAATCAAATAGCATTGACCTCTACAACAATTCGGACATCAATCGAAATATACATATACATAGATACATATGTATTCTCATATCTTAAAGAAATTTCAAAAATCTTTTTATGACGTCATGATACCACACTGTATTTACAGTCCGTTGAGGATTTCGTCATTTGGTGATTTTATCATACTACATCATACCATAGTGGGATAACGATCCTTAGATCACATCCAACACTAAGTAATACTGCATTGATGACTCCATCGTTTTTATCATCTTTTCACCAGGTTACATGATGCATAATGATATATAAAATACATTTTGATATATTGCAAATCATTTCTGTCTAGCCGAAGCAATTAGCATAGACATACGAATAATAGTATTGTTGTTAAAACTCATTAGTTCCATCATTTGATCCAATGTTTTTCAAAAAAATAGAAGTGTAAATATCAGCACGAAGTCAATAAATTTCGAAAGTCTAGCATAACTAGTAGATTAAAAATATCCAAGTATCCATCTACTTCAATCTTTACTTCATTACTTCATTACTTAACCATTCTAATACTCTACAACTTAATCAATGCTCTCTATACTATGACCGTTTTCTACCCAAAATAGTTCATAAAACTTACTGCACATTGGAAGTTCAGGAACTTACCACAATAATATGAGTTTAAGAACTTATCCTAGTCAGACCATAGGCGTCCATTCGCTGAGGGGTTCAAAACATACCATATTATTATGAGTCACGAACTTACCAAATGCATTAGTTTTAAGAATCGCACCTAATCTTAATAATACCTGACTAATCTTAATAGTTTCTAACTATCAAATATACACATGAGAAAAGAATCACCTTTTCACCACACATACATTGATAGCGAAACACCAACATTCCAATGATTATCAATGTAATAAACTGAGTGCAAGCACAAAGCTCCTGCCCATACAAAGGTTTGTACAACTCAACCATCATATGAGTCCTCAGTTGAAATCTCACCTAACTCTATCTTACTCTTAACACTTACCCTTAACTTGCTCAATACGAAATCCTCGTATCACATTATCTATAACTCCTCGTGAGTTATCTTGTACTATATCATAGTACATTATCTTCATAGCATCAAGCTATAATCATTAAAACATTACAGACCATCTTCCTTTTATAACTTAAACAGATCACGTCGTGATCTTATTCTATAATCATCTCCCTTGAAATTCGTTTCTTAACTCGTGATTGTTTTGTTTTACGATCCTCATTCTTTCCCTTTTTCATCATTTTCGACATTATTCATTATCTTGGCTATTGGAGTTAAGAAACTCACATTTCTTATCTTTATATCTCTACAAGATTCTTCTTTGAATTTTCTTGTTTATATAACAATTCTTCCTTTAAGAATTCTAACTTCATTTACATCGCTCAACATTTCATTCGAGTTCTACACTTTCATCATACACATTCATTCTCTACACTTGGTACACATCGAGTCTCTAACAGTTTCAGTATGGTATGCTGAGTGGTTTCCCACAAACAACCAACAAACTAGGTTCTGAGTTGCTAGTTCGTATATACCTCTGCTCTATGAAGAAATCGTTTAGCCCAGATACCATACATCAACTACTAAAGAGTACAATTGTACCATACTCTGTATTCTTAACTTCTTTACCACTCTCTTTTTATAGGCATTGTCTACTTATAATCACCTTACATCCTTATTATTGGAGTTGGGTAATCCCACATTCATATTCCTTATAACTCTACGAAATTCTTCTTTGAATCCTGCCACACAAGTTTTAATCCCTTCTATAAAAATTTCTTAAATTACTTTTTATTGTTCAAACTCTATCTGAGCTTATTCATTCATTATCTTCACCTTTTCTTCTCTAAGGTTATAGCCTAAGGTACCCCTACCTAAGGTTTATAACCTACAGCTTTGATACCAACTTGTGACACCCCCAAATCCGGTACTTCAATTTCCACATGATTTGGTGTTCACTATTCAAAAATCATATATCTATATACCCATAATAAAAGTAAACCATGCAATAGATAAAAATAAATCATTATAACATCTGAATAGTAAATACAATCACATGTCATACTAACCTTAAATATCTGTGCGGAAACATAAACAAATAATAAGTCTAAACAACATCGAGTCTTAACAATAACATTCTTAAAATTTAATAACACGTCTTCATCACTTAATAGCTTTGCCCTTGCCTTTGCTAGAAGAAGGCTCGTCGGTTCTTTCGTTCTTAACTGCAATGTTATTATTACGCAAGAGTGAACACGATTGCCCACAAGTATAAAAATGAAATAACAATATAATAACATACGAGTGAATCGAAGAATTCTGAAATTAAGCTCAACTTTTGAACCAAAAATGATTACCAATAATCAAAAAATTCTGAGGGTCATAAGACCTTGAACTATGTCTTAGGTTATCAAGGATTATTCTTGAAACATTTAACAGTTATAAGACTATGGACTCTTCTTCTCATACTTAGGGGGATCAGCCCTTAGTACCATACTGTGCACCATAACTTAACGCTAATGCATAAGTAATCCCTTTACAGGGTTGTTCATCTCATTTTGACGTTAGAGTCCGCACCAAAGGAAGTTTGGTTTGGGTAAATCAATAAGGGTTATGAAATTTAGAACGTTCATCAACTATGGACTAGTCGAATCAATAAGGGTTCGTTAGTCTAACAAGGTTCAACAATAAATGGTATTTAAATTGAATAACAATCTCAAGAGATATACAATAGAACAAGTATTGTATAACAGATTCATACTTTGAAAAAATAATTAATCTTTAATATAATAAATCAAACTTGATTTAATAATGACAAGAATTGCTTGAAGTAAGTTACAAACTTGAATAATGATAACAAGTAGGGTTAGGATACTTGCCTCGTGCGTAGATTACAATTTAACTAAACTCATTCTTTGATTTAAATCCTACATATCAATTACGTTCACAATACCAGTCAATTACAACGTACTAAACATTATAAGTTCATTCTCTTTGTCTAACTTTGATTATGACTATACTTAGTCAATTTATCACATTCATTGTCACATAATTTACACCTCACAATTAACAAGCTAATTATGTAATCAATAATTCAATCCACATGTAATTATATTATTTATATGTTAAGTATCTATTTTAACATCTCATTATACTTATAACATAATTTTATGTTCATTACATTAAGTTAACATCACATTCATGGACTTAAACACTTTAAAATTTTTGTTTTTGAATTTTCTGGAAAGTGGCGCTGCGGCGCCACTTTTGTACTAAGGCTTCGCGCTGCGGCGCCGTGGCGCTGCGGCTTGAGACCTGGCACTGCGACGCGGTGGCGCTGTGGCGCGGGAAAAAGGCAGGCAGCCGACGCTGCGGCGCGGCGTACCAGTTGCAGAAATAGCAGTTCGCGAAAAATCACAGAACATGTTAATTTCTTCCAATTTCTTAATTTCTACACGAATTTATACATACCCACATGATATAATTCATACATAATCATTACCCAACACTTAAAGAGTGATTTTAACCCATTAAAACATATAATTACATAATTAAAATATGCAAATTGCACTGTTATTGATGTTCTTGAACACAAACATGGAATTTAATACTACGGATTCGTTATAAGGCCAAATCCAACCATTCAAGTTTCGCTTTGTTCGTTTTATCATGCATAATCAAATAAGAGTATAAATTTTACAAAACCATTTATGTTTGACACATTAAATTTACGTATAAGGGCCATATGGCCAAAACCCAAACTCTGTAAATTTTGAGCAACATATACGACGTAAAATTATGAATTGATGATAAGAAATTATATACAATATATATTAAAACACATTAAAACAACATCTTAACACATATATGCACAAAACTCTTACAATTTCCAATTACAAAGACTTTACAGAAGACTGAAAGCCATTTTTATAAAAACTTTAATACGTAAATTAAAATTTGGGAAGGAGGAGATTACTCACAACTTAGTGTAGATACAAGAGATGAACTTCTCAAATAATCAAACGACTAATAATTCTCTTAAATTCTTAATTCTCTCTCTCTCTGTGATTTCCTTGTAGAACTTAGAAAATGAAGAGAAGAAGAATACGTATAATAATAATAAGGGAAGGAACTGACGCATTGTGGTCAGTTACCCAGTCATAGGTAACTTCCCTCAACTCCCACTAAGGCCATGTTTGGCTATCATTTTAAAAGCTTATACCCCATTAATTTAATAAAACCTCTTATACTATAGTTAAATAATGTTACACTCCTTTATAAAATAAATCAATATCTTATTTAATTTACTTTAAATAAAATATAATAAATTCTCATAAATTTACACAGTCACATAATTAAATTTCTCATTAATAAATAATGTCAAATTATTAAATCTCTAATTAATAATTAAATTAATTAAAATAACATTAGGCTTATTAAATATTTTTTTAATACAATAAGCTCACATAAATACATACTTCAATAATCAATATTCTCCACATTAATTTAATAAATATAACACATATAATTACATTAATCCACCATAATTTTATTAATTAATTATTTAATCTAATAATTAATTCATCGAAAAATATTTATTCAATTTAATAAATATTTAATTTAATTTACAAAAATCTCGGTTGTCACAGGAGCGAGGAATGTGAGAAGAGTTTTTAAGAACTCAAGAGGAGGCTTATTTCAGTACCTGTTATGATAATACCATCTGGCTCGAAGAGATTGTCATCTACAGTGATGCTTCAGGCAAATGTTTAGGATGTGTTCTCATGCAACATGGAAAAGTCATAGCCTATGCCTCTCGACAACTCAAAGAATATGAGAAGAATTATTCTACTCATGATCTAAAGTTGGCAGCTGTTGTCTTCGCACTTAAAATTTGGAGGCATTACCTGTATGGGGAGAAAGTGGAGATCTATACGGATCATAAAAGCCTCAAATATTTCTTCACCCAAAAAGAACTCAACATGCGGCAACGATGTTGGCTTGAACTGTTAAAAGATTATGATCATACCATTCAATACCATCTTGGAAAAGCGAACGTGGTAGCTGACGCATTGAGTAGAAGATCATATGCGGGTACGAGTGCGATATTGCTAATGCAAAGGCCCTATTTTATATGACTTGCAAAGGATGGAGATAGAGTTAAAGACTCCAGGGACCAATGTGATGTTGACAAATATACGAGTTGAGCCGACTTTAATCGATAAAGTTAAAGTTGCTCAAGATGCAGACCTAGAGCTGATGTCTATGAAGAAGAAAGTGCAAGAAGGTGTTACCCCGGAAGCAAGAATCGATGAAGAAGGAATACATAGAGTCAACTCCAGACTTTGTGTTCCTAACGACCTTGATTTAAAATATAAAATCATGATGGAGGTGCACAACACACCGTTTGCAATTCATCTTGGGAGTACCAAAATATATCATGATCTTCAACATACATTTTGGTGGAGCAATATGAAGAGAAAGATCGCAGAGTTTATCTCAAGGTGTCTAATTTGTCAACAAGTCAAGGCGGAGCATCAAGTGCCAAAAGGTCCATTGCAACCACTTGAAATTCCAGAATGGAAGTGGGAGCACATTACCATGGATTTCGTTACTGGTCTTCCCAAGGTTTCTCATGGCATAGTCATTGTTGATAGATTGACCAAGTCTGCTCATTTCTTACCTATACGGGAAACTTTTTCACTTGAACGTCTTGCTCGTATATACATAAATGAGATTGTAAGACTGCATGGTATGCCAGTATCCATAGTTTCTGATCGAGACCCAATATCATGCCATTGGTGGAATTCTCCCACAACAATAGTAATCAAGCAAGTATCGGCATGGCTCAATTTGAGGGGTTGTATGGAAAAAAGTGTCGTTCTCCAGTATGCTGGGACGAGGTTAGTGAAGCAACGTTGTTGGGACCAAAATTGGTATGCATGACTACGAAAAAAATTCAAATGATCCGGCAACGTATAAAAATCTCAGAAGATCGACAAAAGAGTTATGTTGATCTTCATTGAAAGGACGTGGAATTTGATATTGGAGATCATGTGTTGTTACGTGTTGCTCCGTGAAAGAGAGTTACGAGATTTGAAAAGAGAGGAAAGCTCATTCCTCGATTCATTGGTCCATTTGAAATCCTTGACCGAGTGGGAACTGTGGCCTATAGACTCGCTTTACCGCCAAGTATGTCTCGTGTTCATAACGTTTTTCACATATCCATGTTACGTAAATATGTGGAAGACCCGAACCACATTATTGAGTTAGAACTGGACGAAATAGCGGAAGATTTAATGTATGAAGAGGTTTTTGTTAAAAGCTTGGACAAAAAGGAACATATTCTACGCTCCAATGTTATACCTCAAGTCAAAGTTTTGTGGAGAAACCACGATGTTGAGGAAATGACCTGGGAGTTAGAATCTGAAATGAGATCAAGGTATCCTCACCTCTTCGTCATACCAGGTATGTACCCTAATTTCGAGGGCGAAATTTCATAAGAAGGAGAGGTTGTAAGACACCAACTTTTATGAATAAAGATGAATTTTCTATAAATATCATTTTTGAATATTATGGAGTAAATTTGATATAATGTTATAGTTGTGGGTAATATTTATAAATTTTACAAATTACGCAAGTTGTTATATTATATTCGATTGGTCAAGAAATATTCATTTTAACAGGGAATATTCGTACGACGATACAATCATTGGTGGACCCCACAACGAAATTATTGTCGGATTGAGAAAACGACAAAAATATCTTTTTATAAAAATAACGGCAAAAGTTTTACCGTTAACTGTTGAAATAACCAGTGTTAAAAGTACAGTAATACGCGTGGTTGTATAATAGCACACGATATTGATTATTGATGCTTACGTAAGAAGTAACTCAGTTATACTCAATTATTATTACAGTAATTGTTGCATCATATCTCTTATATTATTGATTCAATTATTGTCACAATATCATCTGCATAATATTTTATATTATTAAATCAATAATTGAGACGACAAAGTTATTAATATTATTATTTACAATATTGACGATGTCTAGAAGTTGTGTCAAGGAGAGGTTTGGTCACCTAATTGCGCGTCAATAGGGAGAAATCCTTATTGGAAAACCCCCTCTTTCCTGGGAACGACCTAGTTGTTAAATATTTTGAATTATAATAATGATGATAAATGCTGTTAAAAATATTGAGGGGATTTTTTTTATGAAGTATTTGATGTAATTTTTGCTTATTTTATGGACCCCCACTTACCCATTTTTTAAAATAATTAGTTGAAAATTATTTAATGTTCTAAAGGTGGGGCAACATGTGGGGCCTACGTATTTGAAAGAAAGGAAAAAAATTGGAAATGGGGGGAGATGGAAGTTACGTATATATAAGGTAATGTTATATATATATATATATATATATATATATATATATATATATATATATATATATATATATATTTTATTATTTTTATTTTATTAGATTATATATAGAATATATTATATTTTATTTAAAAGTTTTCGTTTTATTAGAATATTTTATTGCATAGTGCTGCATAGTAAATCAAATTTTTTCAGAAAATCGGTCGAAGGTACGCCCGTGAATTCGTCGAATATTTACTGTGCAGTCCGTGATTTTTTAAATTCAAATAGTATCATTTCCATTCTCTTATAAATGGGATGTTGAGTTAGAATTGAAAATCACACCAAAATCAGAGAATTCTTCTTCTATAATCTTGAGCGTATTTCTTTAGAGTTTTAAAAAGCTTTGAGCGTAGAAAAAAGTATAAGTTTTATTCAAGAATATCTCCGCCCTACCAGTCGGAATACTCTTCTTTTCAAGGTAAGGGTTGTTATTTTTGTTCAATATTCATATGAAATAATATTTTCTTCCATACTCTATAGTATGTAAGTAATATTATTTCGTTTCAGATTTCGAATTCTATACTCATTTTGTTGAAGTTTTGGCTTCTATACTCCATGAAATTAGTAGAATATCCTTGATATTTGCGTTTCATCCAGTATTTTTTCATAGAAATGTTATTCTGAGCATTCTTGATAAGTTTTAACTTTTTCATGCTGGGGTACTATTCACGGGGTTACTATTCCTGAAGTTACTATTCACAGGTACTATTCACTCAGTTACTATTCACCCAGGGTACTATTTATGATAAAAATTGATTTATTTTCGGTCCAAATCATTTTTGATATAATATTATTCTTGAATTTTACCCCACAAAGCAGTATCATGTTGACAATTTGAACATTATTGAATTCTGAATAAATTAAATTATAAATCTTTAAAATTTATCTTTGAACTTGATTTACTGAATTCTTATATCATTGGCATCATCCTCATATTTATATTATGTTGAAAGTCATTTGTGGCCTGTAGTGCATAGATGGACTTGGTATGATTATGACCAGGGATAATTCGGTATAATCATGATCGTAATATTACAAATTATGGGCAAAAAGCACTTTTTGGCCATTGTGGTTATAGTGATTTAACGAAATAGTCATTGTGCTTTTAAAATATTCAATTAGCCCACTGAACTTTTTAAAAATATTCAATCAGGTCATTCCGTCCAAATTGACTAACAGACGTGAAAAAATATCCTACGTGGCTTTTTTGAAAAAAAATAAATAATATGTGTATTTGCTGACTGTGCGGCATTTCTTACGTGGCTTTTTTTTTTAAAATTAAATATTACGTGGCTTTTTTGAAAAAAAAATCTGTTTTTTAAAAAAAATAAAAAAATTTTAAAACAGATTTTTTTTAAAACAGATTTTTTTTTAAAAAAAAATTGGCAAAAAAACAGAACTTTTAAAAAAATCTGTTTTTTAAAACAGATTTTTTATAAAAAAATATATTTTTTTTAAAAACATATTTTTTTTAAAAATTCTCTTTTTTTAAAATCTGTTTTAAAAAAAAATATAAAAATACTTTTAAAATAGTTTTGAAAAATACTTTTATACTTATAAAAATACTTATAAAATTTTTGAAAAATACTTATATTTTAAAAAATTCAAAAACAGATTTTAATTTTTTTTTAACATTTTAAAGTTTTAAAAATAACAAAAGCATAATAAAACTAAAAAAAAATAAATTTTTTTTAAAAACAAAGATTTTTAAAAAAAATAGAATTTTTTTTAAACAGATTTTTTGTAAAACAGATTTTTAAAACAAATTTTTTGTAAAACAGATTTTTAAAATTTTTACAAAAAAATTGTTTTTTAAAAAAATTATTTTTTTAGAAGTCTATTTTTACAAAAATTATGTTTTTTAAAAATATTATTTTTTTAAAAAAAATACAATTTTTTTAGAAGCTTTTTTAAAAAAACGCAACTTTTTTTTAAAAAAATCTACTTTTTAACAAAATCTGTTTTTTTTAAAAAAATCTTTTTTTTAAAAAACAGATTTTTTAAAAAGTTCTGCTTTTTTATAAATTTTTTTTTTAAAAGCTGTTTTTTAAAAAATTCAAAATTTTAACATATATATTTTTTATAGAATTCTATTTTTTTTAAATATGCTTTTTTTAAAATTTCTATTTAAAAAAAATTCTATTTTTTTTAAAAATCTTTTTTTAAAAAAAAATTTATTTTTTTGTTTTATTTTATTATGCTTTTGTTATTTTTAAAACTTTAAAATGTTAAAAAAAATTAAAATATGTTTTTGAATTTTTTAAAATATAAGTATTTTTCAAAAATTTATAAGTATTTTTATAAGTATAAAAGTATTTTTCAAAACTATTTTAAAAGAATTTTTATATTTTTTTTAAAACAGATTTTAAAAAAAAAGAGAATTTTTTAAAAAATCTGTTCTTAAAAAAAAAAAATATTTTTTAAAAAAATCTGTTTTAAAAAACAGATTTTTTTAAAAGTTATGTGTTTTTACAAATTTTTTTTTAAAAAAAATCTGTTTTAAAATTTTTTTATTTTTTTAAATAAATTTATTTTTTTAAAAAAACAGATTTTTTTTTCAAAAAAGCCAAGTAATATTTATTTTTTTTTAAAAAAAGCCACGTAAGAAATGCCGTACAGTTAGCAAATACACATATTATTTATTTTTTTCAAAAAAGCCACGTAGGATATTTTTTCACGTCTGCTAGTCAATTTGGACGGAATGACCTGATTGAATATTTTTAAAAAGTTTAGTGGGCTAATTGAATATTTTAAAAGCACAATGACTATTTCGTTAAATCACTATAACCACAATGCCCAAAAAGTGCTTTTTGCCACAAATTATGTGGTAAAAGTCCTCATCGGCCCGTAGTGCATTGATGGACAGTTGTTGGCATGATCATGACCATTGATGAATACACAAATATCCTTGGCCCGTAGTGCATGGATAATTCGTGGTTGTGATACTAATGAATATCCTTGGCCGTAGTGCAGGGGTAATTTGATGATGCGGATTATTTATTAAGCTGAGTCTCAGCGATAAAAGTGATGAAAAACCTTTTTAAATCATAGAAGATAGTAGATATCATGCTCTACTTGACTCTTCTAATGGTTTGCTTGTTCCGCTACAGTTAAACTTGACGGTTCTTTTATTTTATCAGTTTAACACTGTTGAAGGCTACCGATAATTTATTCTGCATTATCTTAGTCATAATATTTCTTACTGGGCTAGTTGAGCTCACCCTTTTGCTTTCATTATTTTCTTCAGGAAATGAGAACGTAGCCGAGACTAGTCGGGGAACGGAGTGACGGTCCAGATGTTTGCATTAGTAGTCCTCACTATTCTCTGAAATAGTGTGATAATAAATGTATTGAGGACTCCATTTTGAGTTTGAATACTGTCTAGAAGACAATATTCGTATTAAAACTCTCAGTTTATGTTTTGTCGTATTTTACACGACAGTTGTATTATTAATTTATATTTTAATTTTGTTTCATTTATTTGGCGACTCAAGATGGGTGATGTATACCTATTTTGGGGGCGTCACATTATGTGTTATGTGATAATTTATTTTATGGGGTGCCAGTTAAGTAGAAAATATTTAAAGGAGTTGAGTAATAATCTAATGAGTATATTTTAATAGAAAATACCTCCAAGACGTCAACCACGACAGAGGACCCCTGAGGGATCTACCAACAATAACAACATCGAAGCTAACCCCGTTTAGTAGCTAGTGACATTACTGACGGGTGCATTACAGAATCAACCGCAGAATAATGCTACAACTTTTAAGGATTTCAAGGCGGTTGGACCACCAGAATTTCGTGGCTCCATGAATCCAGTTGAGGCACAAACTTGGATCATGGAGATAGAGAAAGTTTTTGATGTTGCTAGAGTAGGGGAGAATTAGAAGACTACTTTTGCTAGAGTAGAGGATCATGCTGATAGTGACGAGCGTGACGAGGATGTGATGGAGGATTTGTTCGAAGAGAACATAGCGTTGGGGAATAGAGTGACAGAGTTACAGCAGGAGAATGGCACTCATCAGTTTACTAAAACTCAATACAAGAAACTGGCATATCAAGCTTAGAACGAGCTTGCAGAGATGAAGATACAGTTGCAGGAGCAGATGACCTTGGCTACGCATATGGTTGCCAAGAATATTGAGATGAGGGAGATACTAGAACAAGAGAAGAATAAGTTTGCGGTATTGAGTATTGAGCATCAGGCGTTGCACCTGAGGTTTGAGTTAGAGATCGCTGATAGGATCCGAGTTGAGGATGCCTAGGTACGAGCAGCGAGAAGAGTGGATCAGTTAGAGGTTGAGACTGAGGCTAGACGGGTTAGAATGGAGTCCTTGGGACGGGCTTTAGATGCAACATATACTGGTCCCCAAGTAGGAGAAAGGAGGTCATACCTCGAGATAGGCGAGTCGAGTCGATCTGTTAGACGTCGACTTATGGATGGACTATTTCCACCCGAGTAGGAGCATGCAGGCGCAGCCTCTCCCGATGCACAGTGATAGTTTAATAGCTTTCTATTGTATATAGATGTAGTAGAACCCCTTTTGTTTAGTAGGGTTTTATGCCTGATGTAAACCTTAGTATGTGCGAGGTATTATGTAAATATGATGTATCCCCATTTTAGGTGTGCAGGGTAGTATGTCTTTTGGTAGATCCCATCTTTTGATGTTTAAAAATGGGATAATTAGCGTTTATAAAAATATGCCAAGTATGTAAGTATATGACGCTAAAATTTGGTATATGAATATAAATGCAGTATTATAATTACATGTTTGATCAAATAGAAAAGTATTAAGAATTAAAATGAGAAGCTATCTGTTTGAAAAGTCTACAAATCAAATATGTTAATTCAGCAAGCTGAATGTGTTATTTAGCAAGCAGAATATGTTAATTCAGTAAGATGAATATGTTAATTCAGCAAGCTGAATTAGTCAATTCAACATGTTGAATTCGTTAATACAACATTATGATAATATGATTGTTAGAGTTTAAATTACATATTATATTTTAAACACATAGAAGATATATCATACAATTAAACTCGATATAATAAATTAAGATTTTGTTTAATCAGATCGTAACCAGAGGGAGGAACGTTTAGTGAACAATGAAAGGAATCAAGATGGCCCAATACAGAACTTTGTTGATATGATAGCTCAAGCTATGCGAACTCGTACACCTGCAGCAAGGGGGGCAAGCGAATAATAGATTGGCAAATTTTAAAGATTTTAAAGCTGGTGGACCACCAAAATTCAGTGAAACTATGGACCCCATAGAAGCTCAGACATAGGTGAAAGAGATGGAAAAGGCTTTTATCATTGCTAGGGTAGCCGAAGAGCAAAAGACGGCTTTTGCTACCTACTTAATGAAAGGTGAGGCTAATTACTGGTGGGAGACGAATCAAGCTAGAGCCGGAACGGAGGTAGTGACATGGACCAGGTTTAAGGAGTTATTATTAGAAAGTAATTTCTCGGAGGCCATGCAAGCCAGAATGGAAGTGCAGTTTCTTGAATTAAAGCAAGAAAATAATTCAGTTGCCGAATACGCAGCAAAATTCAATGAGCTAGCCAGATTTGCACCTCATCAGGTGGATACAGAACTATGAAAGGCGCATAGGTTTAAAAATGGGCTGAGGCCGTGGATTCACAGCAAAGTTGAAGTGTTGCAAATTGCTACGTTCTCAGCATTGTTAGAAAAAGCTATCAATGCAGAAGATACTAGTGAGGCAATTTCTAGATTCAACCGAGAGAAGAATAAGAAGAAGTTTAAAGGAGGACATCAGGGTGCCAGCAGTGGTGGCAGTAACAGCAAGAAACACAAGTGGAACAACAGTGGCAATGAATCAGGAACGCAATAAGGAAATACTCAGCTGAAGAAGTCAGCATGTTCAAAGTGTGGAAAGAATCACTTGGAGAGTGTATGAAATGGAAAAACGTATATTATAATTGTGGCCAAGAAGGACATATTTCACCAAATTGTCCTAAGCCGAAGAAAGATGGTTATTTTTCTTGTGGAGGAACGGGGCATCGATTCAAGGATTATCAATTAAAGAAGAATACAGATGGAGGAAGTGGAAACAAGGGCAGTTCTACAAAGTTAACTATTGGAGGGCCAACGTAGCAGAGCAAGCCAACAGCCCGAACGTTCAACATGACTGTGCAAGACGCAGTTACATCAAAGGAGGTGGTGTCAAGTATTATTCCGATCAATAATATAAATGTCTACGTATTATTTGATTCAGGAGCTACCTGTTCATTTGTGTCTGATGAATTTGCTAAAAGATTAAACTTACCATGAGAAAAGTTAAAGAACCCAATGAATATAGAAGTTACAAACAAAGAATTGATCCCTGTAGAGTTTATCCATAACAACTGTGGTGTGGAAATAAAGGGACATAAGTTAAGCGTGAATTTGATTCCGACACGCTTAGGAGAATTTAATGTTATCCTAGTGATGGATTGGTTGTTTAACCATGAGGCATTTATAGATTGCCAGAAAAAGAGCATACAGCTTAACACACCAGATAAGTCTAGGGTTGTATTTTATGGTAGCAAGTCGCAAGGGCAAATAAGTTATCTGACAATGATGCAGGCCAGGAGGATGTTACGAAAAGGATGTGAAGGTTATTTGGCTCATGTGGTGGATACATGGGTTGTGAATTCGAACATGAGACAGATACCTATAGTCAATGAGTTTGGGGATGTCTTTCCAAAAGAACTTCCTAGACTTCCACCAGACCGAGAGATAGAATTTGTAATTGATTTAGTACCAGGGACAACACCGATATCGAAAGCACCATATAGGATGGCTCCAGTAGAAATGAAAGAGTTAATGATCTAGCTACAAGAATTGTTGGATAAGAAGTACATCCAACCTAGTGTATCTCCGTGGGGAGCACCGGTGTTGTTTGTAAAGAAGAAGGATGGTTCGATGAGGTTGTGTATGGATTATAAAGAGTTGAATAAGGTGATAATCAAGAACAAATATCCATTACCAAGAATAGACGATCTATTTGATCAACTTAAAGGAGTGAGATGTTTTTTGAAGATTGACTTAAGGACTGGTTACCATCAGTTGAAAGTGAGAACGGAGGATGTACCAAAGCCAGCATTTAGAACTCGTTACAGCCATTATGAGTTCCTAGTGATGTCGTTTGAACTGACAAATGCACCAGCTGCTTTTATGGACTTGATGAATAGAGTATTTAAACCATATTTGGATAAATTTATGGTTGTGTTCATTAATGACATTTTGGTGTATTCGAAGACTGAAGAGGACCATGCCGAACTGAAAGTAGTATGCACACAAGCCAATTATGTTTGATGATAAAGCATATACTTTGTAACAATCTTATTCATTTATTAATAAAAAGTATTAATTTATTAAAGACTTTTAATTATCTACATGATGCTATTTTATAATATGTGATAAACCCATAATTTTAATCAATGCTTTTAGAATAATGATGATGATCATTCTAATGAGATCTAAATTCTTGGAAAGCTTAAAACTAAAATACTTCCTAATCGTTGGATTACTAAATTGGGGATTAGTGAATCCGAGTAGATTGGTACATACGTTACTTGCTCATTGAATGAGGATAATTGATCTCATGATCATTTATGTGGAGACACTAAAGCAAGTATGTAGGTACTTATTAGAGAATAAGTTCACTAAACGTGGCTCGCTAAGGAATACCTAATAGAGTTTTACTTGTCTGCCAATAGGAATTTCTGTAGTGATAGTAGTACAAGTGATCCTTGAACTTGAGATCATCATAGTATCTTGTATATGATGAGTTATACTTTGACTTATTCCTTAAGACCCTTAGGGTATATCAAATGGTATGCTTGGGTTTAATAAGTTGTACATGGAGATAATGTATGATCAATAAAGAATCTACCGCTTCTAGTAAAAGAAGAGAAATGTCCTATGTGATTCGATAAATGACAACCCAGTAGTCCTTGGCCAAGCCAAAATGAAATTAGAAAGGACTTTCTAATTTGCATTATTTAGAGTTGTGCATTTAAGATTCGAAATACATATAATTAAATAAAATAAGACTTGACAGTAATTCCATGTCTTATATTTAATTGAGACATTGTATGGTGGAAGGATTGAATTATACGGTAACTTTTTACTCAAAGGTTATTTTATGATTAATGTTAAAATCAATATTATCTGGAAAGTCGTTGATCGCTAGGGAGGCTTATCCCTATTGTAGAATAAATATTATTTATTTAAATAAATTAATAGTTTGTTTTATTTATTTAAATCAGATTAGAATTATTCTAATTGATTTATTCATAACCGGTTTAATATGGAGAACCTAAAGAGTCACACCATAAAAGGAAGAATAATTATTTAAGAAGTTAATGGCATAATCATAATAATAAGTTAAGTATATTTAATTTAATCTATGGTGATAGAATAAATTAAATAGCTTAATATTTATTATTTAATATTTTGAAAATATTAAATATAAATTTGTAAGAGGTGTCTTATTATTATTATTATTATTACTATTATTATTATTTAATTTCTAAAGGAGTTTGAGAATTAATTAATAAAAGTACTCTCATATATTCCTAATAAGATTAGGAGGTAAATTAATTAAAAGATTTGAATTAATTATTCCTAATAAGATTAGGAGCCTAATTAATTAAAATAAAACTCAATTTCTTAATTGTTAAGGAGAGTTGTCCACATCTATAAATAAGAGGAGTCTTATTATGGGTGGATGTGGTTGTTGACTTTTTCACAACAGACGTAATTCCAATAGTTGGAAGAGTACGCTCTTTTTCTATAGAGATAGAAAACTAGGATTTTGCCAAACACCCTTCTTCTTGAATCTTTATTCTTTCTTGGTGGATCACCTCTAGAGGTCAAACACTTGGGTGGCTAACGTTGATCAAATGAAGGAACCAAACCCGGTGGATTCAAGTTGAACGCTAAAAGGATTGGAGGTGAACTTGTACCTGAGGAAGCTCGAATCTTCAAGGTTATGATTCTTGTTCTTCATATCTTTTCGTTTAATTAATAATTGTGCATAAAGGATGATCCGGGTATATGGTTTGTAAAATTTTAAACTCTGATTTTTACACATTTTCGCTTATTTTGTGCAATTTGATTGCGTTCATGAATATTACAAACCTAACAGTGGTATCAAAGCTAAACCTTTATGCGAATTATTAATTATATTAATTTGATATGTGTTTTGAACAATTTAATTGGGCATAATTTTATTGTATAAAATTTATTTTAAAAAATAAATAAATAAATAAATAAACGGTACTGCTCTGACATACTGCGGATTGTTGAAAAAGGAAGAATGATAGTTAACTCTTAAAAAGGTTCCACGTGATGATTACTTTTATTTTCGGTAGTATTCCTTATCACTTTTCCTAACCATCACTTTTGAATAACCTCTTAAGTATTATATGATTATATTATATAAATATATTCATGTTATATCATGTTAACAGGATTTTGACTTCGCTTTTTATATATATATATATATATATATATATATATATATATATATATATATATATATATATAACTCTCAATTATTTTATAATTAAAGTAAAAAGTTTATTTTAATCTTAAAATAAGAGGTCTATTTTAATATTAAAATTAAAGAGTTTATTTTAATTTTATAATTAAATTTCATGCTAGCTTATTAGAGTTGAAATTGGATTCCATGATAACTAATTGGAGTTGAAATTGAATTTCATGTTTCCTTAAATAAATGAGTTTATTTATGTATGGAATAAGATTTCATATTATTCAAAATAAAGGAATTTATTTGTGAATAGGAAAGAGAATCCGTGTTTCTTTTAATAAAGGAGTTTTATTTTTTTACTTGGAATTGGATTCCATAAGTAATTAAAATAAAGGAGTTTATTTTGATTAAAGATTTTGATTAAAATAAAATAATTTATTTTATTCAAAATTGGATAAATTAAAATAAAGAGGTTTATTTTGATTTAAATTTGGATTAAAATAAATGACTTTATTTTGATTCAAAATTAGATTTTATACTAACTAAATTTGTCCATTAAACGATATCAATATATATATATTGAATGTTTATTATTCATGAAATGAATTTAATTTATTGATGCATACGGTGATGTGTATGATAATAAATGAGATTGATTATAGACTATTGACCAATGTGATTGGATTTTGTTTTAGTTGGATGCTTGAATGTATGGGTTTTATTAAATGGGGTCTGCGTACCTCGTCTTCTCTAAATTTTTCTAAATGTAAATTTTATCTCCCTCCTATGTACTTCCCCTTGACTGTTGATCAAGGTTTCTATTTATTTTAAATAGTTTTGTCATAGGAATAGTTAGAATTAATTTTGAAGAATTGGAGATCAAAATACAAGGAGCGTTTGAAGACACGTTTGTAATGGAGCCCGAGTTTAAATGTAATAGTTATATTTAAATATTAATTCTTTCACCTCTAGGGTTTGACCTTTTGGTTCACTTTGTGGCTCTAGTGAACCAAACTAGAATAAAAGTCCATAATCAATTCGGGTAGAATATAGTATTCTATATGTGCATGCTTATACTATATATATTATATATTATGCAAACATGCTTCGCATGTTAATTAATATGATGTGTATTTTATATATATGTGCGTGCGCGCTAAACAAGATGAGACAAATTAATTACATGCAAACCCCTCAAATATTTTATATTAAGTCCTAAGAGATATTTGAAATATCGAACGTCCCCTTCTAGCATGATAAAATTAATAGAGTATTAAATATTTAATATGAGTTTGTTGTGTCACCACAAGGCAAGTATTAAGTATTTAAGATGTTAATTTATCACATTTGATGCTTATAAAAAAAATTAAACAATATTGTTTTGTTGTGTCACCACAAGGACAATAATTTTTTTTTTAAATATATAGAGTGCTAGGTTGGACTTAACTTGGATAATTTTGATTCGGATGTGCCACCACTTGATCAAAATAATCTAAGAGGTAAAATAAAAGGAATTGCATAGTTGATGTAATTGACAAGAGTTGTCTACCTATTTATTTATATATAGTTTGTTGTGTCACCACAAGGCTATATACATTTGAAATGAGATCCTTATTCTCACTAGCATATCTTTAATTAGATTTTGCCGAACTATATAAGTGAGGGTAATATAGTTTAATAAAATAGTGGGAGATACCAATTTAAAATAAGACCCAAATTATTTTGGTAATTAATAAAAGAATGTATGTTAAAATGTTGTTAATTACAAATTTATTTATAAAATTTTACAATGTCTAAATTACTATCACTGCGAAGCATATTAGATGTTATTTAACCGAACCAAATTAAATGGATTGGTTAATGAAATTAAGAATAGTTCTCACGGCTGAAAAGCTATCTTATGTCCTTAATACGTCTATCCCTATAATGGTTGCAGACAATGCCTGTGAGGAAAAGATTGCTACTTTTAGAAAGTGGCAAGATGATACAAAGTTGGCTCAATGCATCATGCTTATATCCATGAGTAACGAGCTTCAGCGTCAGTATGAAACTATGGATGCTCCTACTATACTCCTGCATGTCAAGTAGTTGATGGTGAGGAAAGTAGGACTAATAGATATCAGCTATCTAAGGAGCTCTTTCGATCTAGAATGACCGATGACACTACAGTACAGATAAAAGTCTTTAACATAATCAATTTGATTGATCAATTAGGATAATGGGTTTTTGTCATGGATGAATAGTTGAGTCAAGATTTGATCTTGCACTAGCTCCCAGACTCCTTTCACAATTTTTGTGAATTTTTGATATAAAAATCTAGATATCAGCCTCGCTGACTAGCTTAACATGTTGAAAAATGTTTGAGAGTCACTTTCCAACCAAGAAAGACCAAGTCTTACTGGTAGGGGCCAAAGGATCTTCTGAAAAGAAGAACGATTCAAAGAAGGTAAATAGAAAAAGCATAAACAAAGGATAATAAGAACAAAACTGATACAGATAGCAAAGGAGTTTGCTTCCACTGCAATAAGCCTGGACACTGGAAAGAAACTGCAAGAAGCATCTTGCAGAGGCTAACCAGAAGAAGCTTAGTGAAGTTTCGGTTACAAATACAATTTTATTCATGATTTAAAATAAAAATTTCTTTAAGTCAAGATTCTACTTGGGTATTGGATACCGACTTTGGTTATCATGAATATAGATTTATGAAGGGACCAAGTAAAAGTAGAAAGCTAAACAAAGATAAGTAATTGTGGGAAATTAAGCAAAGGTTGCTGCATTAGCCATAGGAACTTATTGTTTGGCATTGCCTACGGGAAAGTTTATTAAGTCAAAAAGTTGTTATTGTATTCCAGTTCTCGTTAGAGACATTATTTCCATTTTATTGTTGGACAATAAAATCTTTGGTATTATATTTAAGAACAATTGTTGTTCTATTTATAATAACAATATTTTGTATAGAACTGGAATATTACTTAATGGATTTTGTATATTTGACTTACGTGAAAATTTATTTTACATATTGAACAAATTAGTATAAGAAAAGGAGATGATCATTCAAAGAGTTGAATGTGTGTATTTGCTGAAATACAAGTGTGATTTATTTGAAAGGTTCAAAGAATTCAGAAGTGAAACAAATTGGCAAAATATTAAGATTCTTTGATTAGATCAAGGAATAAATACTTGTGCAATAAGTTTCTAGATCATCTCAAATGATTTTCTCATAATGGACGCCTCCTGATACGCAATAATTGATTGATATATCTGAAAAGAAAAATTATACCTTGTTAGATATGGTGCGGTCCATAATGATTTTACCGACATTCCAGTATCCCTCTGGGGTAATACTCTAGAAATGGCTGCATATCTACGAAAAGGTAACCTCAAAATCCGGCCCCAAGACTCCATAAAAGTTATGGACAAGGAGGATTCTTAATCTTAAGTATGTTAAGATAAGGGGTTGTCAAACTTATGTGAAAAGGTTTCAAAAGGATAAGTTTGGGACAAGATTTGACAAGTACAGATTTGTGGGACATCCTAAAGTACGTTTATGATATATGTTCTGTAATACTACTTAGCAAAAGGTGTTTGTTGCGAAATATACTACCTTCTAAGATAAAGATGTTTATCATTGAAGGGACTAGTGGAAGGATAATAGATCTTTCAAGAACCACAAAACACTATAAGTAAATAAGAGGAACTTGTAGATTGACCTATTGTACCACAACCGAATCGTAAATCTGAAATAGTACTGAAGATACCTGGGAGGTACGGATTCATCATGGATGATGATGATGATGTATGCATCATAGAAGATGATGATCTAGTTACATACGATGAGGGAAGAGTTGTAGACACTTAGAGAAATGGATTGAAGCAAGTTTCTCAAAAATAGAACATTCATTTTGATGAGACAATCAAAAGAGTTTGATTTTATCAAAAATAAGAATGAACCTAGTGTGTACAAAAGGGTCAGTGGAAGCGTCGTGACATTCCTAGAATTATATGTTGATATACTACAGATAAGGATTGACATACCAATGCTACAATCAGTAAAGATAAAGTTGTCTAAACATTCCTCCATGAATGATTTGGGAAGAGTATCGTAATTAGGGATACACATCTATATAGATAGATTTAAGAGGATGCTCGACTTAACCCAATGAACGTATATTCATTTGATGCTAAAGTCGTTTAGCATGGCAAACTCCAAGATATGTCTCATGTTGATGAGTCATGGAGTGAATCTCTCTTAATAGTCCCCATAGACTCCTGAAAAGAGAGATCACATGAGTGAAAATCATGTATACAATGAAATATACAAGACCTGATGATGATCAATCATATTCTGGAGAAGTTCACTGTGAGTCGGTGAAAACATCTTAAAATATTTAACCGGCACTAAGGATGTGATCATATTCATGGTAGGTCGAAATTAAAACTAGAGGGCTTAACAGACTCAAGTTTTTCAGACAGACCAAGACGACAGAAATCCATTTTTAGGTAAAGGGTTACCTTGAACAGTGGTGCAGTGAATTGGAAAGGTTCCAAACAACAAAGAGTTATTAGTTTAGTGATAAAGACAAAGTATATAACTATAAATGAAGCTACAAGTTGATTGTTTGGATGAAAAGTTCATTACAAAGCTAAGAATAGTTCCTAAGTCTCATCTTGGATCTAAACATGTGTTGTGGTACTTTCACTTGATAATAAGAATCATTGAAAGATGAAAAATCACTATAGAAATAGTGGACTCACAAGAACAACATTACATATCCATTTACTAAAGCTTATCCAATAGCAGGATAATCGTCACTTAGAGAAGAAAAATATGAGATACCATGACGATTGGCTTTAGTGCAAGTGGGAGATTGAAAGTAGTATGCACACAAGCCAATCATGTTTGATGATAAAGCATATATTTTGTAACAATCTTATTCATTTATTAATAAAAAGTATTAATTTATTAAAGGTTTTTAATTATCTACATGATGTTGTTTTATAATATGTGATAAACCCATAGTTTTAAGTAATGATTTTAGAATAATGATGATGATCACTATAATGAGATCTAAATTCTTAGAAAGCTTAAAACTAACATAATTTCGGATCGTTGGATTACTAAATTGGGGATTAGTGAATCCGGATAGATTGGTACATACATTGCTTGTTCATTGGATGAGGATGATTGATCTCATGATCATTTATGTGGAGACACTAAAGCAAGTATGTAGGTGCTTATTAGACAATAAGTTCACTGAACGTGGCTCGCTAAGGAATACCTAATGGAGTTTTACTTGCCTGTCAATAGAAATTTCTGTAGTGATAGTAGTACAAGTGATCCTTGGACTTTAGATCATCATAGTATCTTGTATATGATGAGTTATACTTTGACTTATTCCTTAAGACTCTTAGGGTATATCAAAGGGTATGCTTGAGTATAATAAGTTTTACATGGAGATAATGTATGATCAATAAAGAATCTACCACTTCTAGTAAAAGAAGAGAAATGTCCTATGTGATTCGATAAATGACAACCCAGTAGTCCTTGGCCAAGGCAGAATAAACTTAGAAAGATGTTTCTAATTTGCATTATTTAGAGTTCTGCATTTAAGATTCGAAGTACATATAATTAAATAAAATAAGACTTGACAGTAATTTTATGTCTTGTATTTAATTGGGACATTGTATGGTGGAAGGATTGAATTATACGGTAACTATTTACTCAAAGGTTCTTTTATGATTAATGTTGAAATCTATATTATTTGGAAAGTCGTTGATCGCTAGGGAGACTTATCCCTATTGTAGAATAAATATTATTTATTTAAATAAAGTAATAGTTTAATTTATTTATTTAAATACGATTAGAACTGCTCTAATTGATTTATTCACAACCAGTTTAATATGGAGAACCTAAAGGGTCACACCATAAAAGGAAGTATAATTATTTAAGAAGTTAATGGCATAATCGTAATAATAAGTTAAGTATATTTAATTTAATCTATGGTGATAGAATAAATTAAATAGCTTAATATTTATTATTTAATATTTTAGAAATATTAAATATAAATTAATAAGAGGAGTCTTATTATTATTATTAATATTATTATTATTTAACTCCTAAAGGAGTTTGGAAATTAATTAATAAAAGTACTCTAATATATTCCTAATAAGATTAGGAGGTAAATTAATTAAAAGATTTTAATTAATTATTCCTAATAAGATTAGGAGCCTAATTAATTAAAAAATTCTAATTAATTAAAATAAAACTCAATTCATTAATTGTTAAGGAGAGTTGTCCACATCTATAAATAAGAGGAGTCTTATTATGGGTTGATGTGGTTATTGACTTTTTCACAACAGACGTAATTCCAATAGTTGGGAGGGTACGCTCTTTTTCTATAGAGATAGAAAACTAGGGTTTTGCCAAGCACCCTTCTTCTTGAATCTTTATTCTTTCTTGGTGGATCACCTCTAGAGGCCAAACACTTGGGTGGCTAACGTTGATCAAAAGAAGGAACCAAACTCGGTGGATTCAAGTTGAACGCGAAAAGGATTGGAGGTGAACTTGTACTTGAGGAAGCTCGAATCTTCAAGGGTATGATTCTTGTTCTTCATATCTTTTCGTCTAATTAATAATTCTGCATAAAGGATGATCCGGGTATATGGTTTATAAAATTTTAAACTCTAATTTTTACACGTTTTCACTTATTTTGTGTAATTTGATTGCGTTCATGAATATTACAAACCTAACACGAACATCTATAAATTGTATTGGAAACCTTAAGAAAAGAGAAGTTATATGCAAAATATTCAAAGTGTGAGTTCTGGTTGAAGAGGGTTCAATTTCTGGGACATATCATCGACAACAAGGGAATTTTTGTTGATCCAGCGAAAGTAGAAGCGGTGAAAAATTGGGGACAACCGAAGACACCGACAGAGATCAGAAGTTTCTTGGGATTGGCAAGATATTATCGAAGGTTTATTCAGGATTTCTCGAAGATAGCGACACCATTAACTATTCTGACGAGGAAGATTGTTAAGTATGTGTGGACAAAGAAGTGTGAACAGAGTTTTCAGGAATTGAATAAAAAATTAAGTGAAGCACCTGTGTTATCATTACCAGATAGTACAAGGGGTTTTACAGTGTATAGTGATGCGTCACACAAGAGACTGGGTTGCGTGTTAATGCATAATTGTAAAGTCATTGCGTACGCGTCACGACAGTTAAAAAAATATGAGAAGGGATACCCTAACCATGGCTGTGGTGGTATTTACCCTTAAGATTTGGAGACATTATCTCTACAGAGAAAATTGTGAGATATACACAGACCATAAAAGTCTAAAGTATATCTTTACACAAAAGGAGTTAAACGTGAGGCAGAGGAGATGGTTAGAATTGATCAAGGACTATGATTGTGATATTCTATATCATCCGGGAAAGGCTAATGTAGTGGCAGATGCTTTAAGCAGGAAGAGCCAAGAAAAATTATTGTATTAACAGAACAGGAAGAATTAGTAAGAGAAATGGAGAAAATGGAGTTGGAGGTGAAAAATCTGAAGGATTCGGATAAGGTAATAGAAATGGAAGCAAGTCCAACTTTATTAGACAAGGTGAAAGAATCACAAGGGAATGATGAAGAATGTGGTACCATAAAGAAGTGGTTGGCTGAAGGCGAAGAGCTAAAGTATAAGATTGACGGCACATGATTGTTGAGATTTGAAGGAAGAATTTGGGTACCTGCAGTACCAGAGTTAAGAGAAGAGATTCTACAAGAAGTCCACAATACGAGATATTCAATACACCCAGGAAGCACGAAGAAGTATCAAGATTTGCGTCAATATTATTGGTGGCCGAACATGAAGAGAGAGGTTGCTGAATGCATCAGCCGCTGTTTAACTTGTCAGAGAGTCAAGGTAGAGCATCAGCGACCAAGTGGACTATTACAGCCGTTAGAAATTCTGGAATGAAAATGGGACCACGTCACGATGGATTTTGTGGTAGGACTTCCAGTAACACAAAAGGGTTATGACGTTATATGGGTGATTGTCGACCGTCTTACAAAGTCAACACACTTTTTGTCGATCAAGATCAGGTATACTTTGGATCAGTTAGCCAAGTTATATATCAAGAAAATAATTTTGAGATATGGAGTGCCAGTATCAATCATGTCTGATAGAGATCCGCGCTTCACGTCAAACTTTTGGAAGAGTCTTCAAGAAAGAATGGGGACACAATTAAGGTTGAGTACTGCGTATCATCCATAAATAGATGGGCAAAGCGAGAGAACAATTCAAACATTAGAAGACATGCCAGAGCATGTGTGATGGATTTCAAGGAAAGCTGGGAAGATCATCTTCCAATGGTGGAGTTTGCGTATAACAATAGTTATCATGCAAGCATTGGAATGCCGCCGTATGAAGCCCTGTATGGGAGAAAGTGCAGAACGCCCTTATGTTGGGACGAAGTAGGTGAAAGAAGATTGTTGGGGCCAGAATTGGTGTAGCAGACTGTGGAGATCATCAAAGTGATAAAAGCTCAACTGGTAGCAGCTCAGGATCGACAGAAGAAGTACGTAGATATTCATCGCAAGAAAAGAGATTTTGAAGTGGGAAGCTATGCATTTCTGAAGTTATCTCCTTGGAAGGGGAAGATAAGATTTGGAAAGAAAGGTAAACTGAGTCCAAGGTTTATTGGACCATTCGAAATACTAAAGAAGATAAGGGAAGTAACATACGAGGTAGCTCTACCTCCTGAACTAGAACATATTCATAATGTGTTTCATGTACCAGTGTTACGTCCATACAAGTCGGATTACAAGCATGTGATATCGTATGAACCGATTCAAGTCGAAAAGGACTTATCATACGAAGAAATTCCTGTAGAAATTTTGGATAGGAAGGAGCAGAGATTAAAAAAATAAGGTTATACATTCTGTCAAAGTGCTCTGGAGGAATCACAATGCTGAAGAAGCTACGTGGGAGCTTGATGAAAAGATGAGGAAGAATTATCCGAATCTTTGTGAGTAACCTTAATGAAATTCCGGAGACGAAATTCTTATAAGGAGGGGAGAATGTAATAACCAAGAATTTATGTGGTACATTGTAGATAAATATTTTAAACAATCTGTAATATATTATGGAAGATTAAGTGATTATGTGAATAATATGCTAGAATATTTAAAGGAAGTCTCACTAATAAGTTAAATAAGTTAGTGAACTAACTTAAGTATTTTAATAATCTAGAAAATAGATTTAAGGTGTTAAACCCTAATTAAATACTCAATAAACTTGAATAAGACAAGTCTAATTGGGTTATGTGAGTGAATTAATATTATTAATGAATAATAATATGGGAATATTAACAATAATGAGCATAAGCTCAAGAGATAATAATGAAAGAAAAATAAGTAATTAAACAACCCTAATTATATGTTTAGTGTGGGACTTGTAGATAAAATTAATTCAAGGGCAATTAGTTTATTTAATTATCCCAAGAGGTCATGTATAAGATAAATATAATAATGGTCCAATTGAATTAATGGGGAAGCACAAGTTTAATTTTGTAAGTAAGCATGATAATAAAAGTGCAAGCCCAAAAGATGAAAATGGGGGCCCAAATTTTAGCCCAATTGAGGGACATATTGGACATTTGGTATGCTAAATAAGAATTAAAAAAGAAATCAATTCTTAAGGATAATAAGGCCACATGGCCGGCCAAAGATAAGGAGAGGAAGGGGGGATGAATGTCATCATTTCAAGCTCCCAATTTTCTAAAGATAAGTACAAGATGAGCCATGTGTCAAAATTTTTATGGAGCCACAACATTTGGCTACTCTTGTAAGTAACATACTTATAATTGAGAGAGAGAGAGAGAGTAGATATGTTGGTAGATTGTGTATAGATATACCAAATATATCTATAGATTTTTTTTTCTTCCAACACTTAAACCATATTTCTCTTTCATCTCATTACTAGTATAGCTAACCAAAAAGAAAAGGAAAGAGAGAAAGAGAGAGAGGATTCGTTGGGAGGAGGAAAGAGAAGGAGATGAGTGTGAAGCTTATGCATCCTAGATTCATTTCATACTTTGGTAAAGTAAGGAGAGTTGCAAGCAAATCAAGGTGAAAACTTAAACCTTTTTATTTTGTTTGATTTTGGTTATTTAAAGTTTATGATCTTGAGATCTAAAACCCTCTATCTACATATTTTATATGATTTCATGTATGGTTCTAACATATTTGAGTGTTAGAAAGTAAATCAAAAGGATAGAAAAGAAACTAGTTTTGTTTTGTTAGAAAACTCTAGTTTTTTTCACTTCCTTTGATCGACTACCATTTTTTATCTACACCTTCTTTTTATGATCCGTAAAAGAGAGGTGCTAGATATGTAAGTTAACTATTGAGCCCAAGTGGTAGAACTAAAAAATGTTGAGTACACAAGTTGTAGCAACTGTTTTCACAAAAACAGTTTTGTCTTTAGAAAGAAAAACAAATTATTTATTGACAGTCAATGCTAGGGGCATATTTATCATTTTTCTGACATTTAAAAATTCTAGAAAACTTTGTGATGATAATATGATGAGTTATCTTTCAAACCCAAGTGGAATCACAGAAAAAGGAGTTGTAGATTTTCGTATGGACTGATTTTAGCAAAGCAGGTAAAAGCCAAAAATCCCAAAAACAAACTGCCAAATAAATTGCAAGGGCAGTTTCGACCACTTAAATTTTGACAAAACTTTTGGCCTTTTGGGAAATGCAAATATATGGTATAAAGTAGCTCCTGTCCAAAAATGAGCTCATTCCGTCTTAAAATGACCAAGTTATGACCATTTCAATATTTAGGTTTTTTGGACGAAATTCGTTATAACCGGAGTTCTATAACTCCGATGGCCACGGAATTTAAACCGGAGGGTCACGGTAACAATTATAAGATTATGCCAAGAGATGGGAATTTCTGGAGTTGAGCATGATGGGGCTAATTTCTTAAGTCACACACTAAAAATGATTTTTGAAAAATAGTAAAAGAAATTGAAAAATTACGAAAAAATACTTTTTATGTATGAAATACATGTATATAAGTATGGCCAAATGATAGAAAAATAATAAGTTGATTTAGTTTTTTCATAAAGGAGATATGGAATCCAGCTAGCTAGATTGAAAAATAGTTGAATCCAATTTGCTGGATTGAAGGATTTAGAATCCAGGCTTGCTGGATTGGAAGTTTGTTGAATCCAGTTTGCTGGATTATCCAATCCAGGTGGCTGGATTACATGTTTGAATAATCTAGACTATGGTGTTAGTATTTGGCTTACTAGATTATAAGGAAGAACTAATAAATGGAAAGATTAAGTGTTAAATCCTAATGTATATAATAAAGTAATTAAAATATTATCAAAGAATAATAATGATGATAATAAAGATGTTTTCAGGTAATTGATTATGTGGTTAAGTGTTAACTGAATTATTGATTTAGTAATTGTATTATGATATAAAGGATGCTATGGTGATTGTAAGATCAATCTTAACAGTGATAGGTCTTTACAATAAAGAGATTAAATTAAATTACGTAGCAGTAGATCACAGTCAAGGCATGTTCTCTAACTCAAAGTTGAGTTATTATTTTCAAAGCATGTTAGTGAATAATTATTGTTTATTATTCACATCTATATTGGTTATTAATACTCGCACTTGGTGCAATTAAACTCTAGGTCTATTAGTATTGAACTGTGAATTAGTTAAAGTTCTTTCATTCATGAACTGTTTAAGATATGGATTTGTGCTAATTGTATCAGCTAGATAAAATATGTTTAAATTTGTTAAATCAAATATGTTGTTAAACGTTGTTCTTCACCAACTGATTTGGTAAGGACTCACAACTGAGAAAAAGAACAATTTTATTAAAGCATTATTGAAAAACAATTATTGTTCGTACATTAAGTGTTTATGCAGAATACACCGGATATGAAAGGCTGATCTCCTTGATTACCAAAACTTATTAAAAGGACCTGTTTAAATACTGACAACCTTATCTTATGTTCATGGTCATTATGATCACTCAGCATCTGTTATTCAGTTATTTGAATAAACAGTTCTCAATACTTAATTCATGTTCTTTCACAATTGATTTCTATTGTTGAATAATAAATTTTTTTGCTAATCATGATATATTAGTAGCCCTATCATTGGCTTCCTCCCACTTTCCATCAAATTGAATCCTCTCCATCACTTCCATCTCTAGTTGAGTACGGAGTGCCTCCTTTTCCATCTTCTCGCTCAATTCCCTCTGCTCCATCTCTTCCAGCTTTCCTGCCAACTCTACATTCTGAGACACCGACCTGTGAAACAGAGTACCCATCTGGATCCCTGCCTCCTTATGGTGGGCAATCTCTACCTCCAACTCTTGCATCACTAACTTTCTCTGGTGGTCCTCGTCCCTCAGTTTCTGGAATTCAGACTCTCTCTGTTAAGCCGCAGCCTCCAACTCTTCGACTATACATCCTAACTCATAAATTTGCTCCTCATACTCACCCAACATCTAATCCTCAAATGTAGCCTCATCAGGATCTTCTGCGGGCTCATCCTCCATGGGTTCTTCCTCTAGATCTCTCTCTACGAGAAATGGCTCCATTTCCTCCTCATCATCATCATCAATAGGAGCCACTGCCGAAATGGGCTAAGCTATCAATGGTGGCTCATACACCACGTGTATGTCATGGGGTTCCTCCTCTACCACTCTACTGGGTCCTCCTATGTCAGTCATCCTACAACGACAATTACAAGACTACAAATAACAAACTTAATCAGGATGGTAAATAACACATAAGTTCATTGTATAGAAAGAAATTATATTCCATAACACACTAAGTCTCTCTCTATGAAAACTCTTCATGAGTTTCATCTCTTCTTATCTACTAAGTTCTTCTAAGTAATAATCTAAGGACTCTCGCTCCTAAGGTCTATAACTACAACTTTGATACCAACCTGTGACGCCCCTAAATTCAGACCACTCACGTCTCAAATTCGGTTCACCACGTGCTACAAATCTAATGACTAAATTACATCTCATGCAACGAAAATAACAAAATAGATTACATTTATTTAATATAATCATTCATGTCCCAAGGTTTCGTAACTTAAAGCATCTCTTACATACATTAAACATAATTATACATAGTTTAGACATAAATAATACATAACACAATTTAGGTCTTTATATATTCATATTATTTCTAAAAATTATGAAGCTACTTCGTAACTTTTCCCTTGCCCTTATCAGTCCCGAGGGTCCACCTTGCTCTGCCTTAACTGTAATGTTTTTAGGGAAAACAAGAATGAGCAACAAGTTTACTCAGCAAATAATATAGCAATAAGGGTATTCAATATAGTTTCAAATTCTCAAGGGTACAACAATGAACGATAGTTCAAGGATAACATGAAGTATCGATGGTTCTCAACAATAGTCACTAAGGACAAAAAGATATTAATAAGATTTAATGCTTAATCAATTCAAGATTTCAAAATAATGAATAATGAGCAGTCACTAAGGACTATGAATTTCTACTAGAATTAACAGTAATAAACTTATAATCCAACCAAAAACAAGTACAAAAGGTGATCAGCCTAATGTACCCTACGTTATGCATATCATTTAATCGTACTCAAGTGTGCACGTCAGTCTCTCGACAAATATAGTTTCTTCGTCAAAGAAGGTTGTTTATCCCAGTCAATACAAGATTCCACACCAATCAATTGGTTTGGATTGCTTTCAAATTATGATTTAGGTCTAGCCGAATCAAATGGCATAGACCGTTCTTTAAATGTATATAAGAACAATTATAAGTTCAGTACTTAAATCAAAATTCAAAGAATATAAACAACTCTATTCTAACTATGAAGCATTATGACATAGGATAAGAGTCATACTTTTAATTGTTTACTTGTACAACCAATAATAATACAAGCTCAAGTAATGCTCAATAAAGAGTAGGGTTTGAGTACTTGCACAAATTCAAAGTTGTGTAAGATAGGAAACTTGCATAATCATAGATTACTTGCATAAATGCATAAGTTAGGATTCTTGCCTTAAGCCTAGTTTATCAAGCTTTAGCTTATCGATACTTTTTGAACCCTATTATAATATAATTACGTATATAGGATATTCATTAGTTATGTATATCCGATACACAAACTCAATATGTAAGTTTATCATACACGTACGATTCCAACTTAACTGTATAATCCTATGCGTAAGTCATTACGTACTTTACATACACATAACACGAAATTAGTTTGTAAGACACTATGAATCAAATAACATTGTTCCTAATCATTACTTGATAATCATAGTTTGTTATCATATGTGACTCGATATTTGAAAGTTTGTAAATACTTATCAAACATATGATTCTATTGCTAGTATGCTCATTGACATCTGGACATACCACTAAGCATGTATTGTAGATTAAGATAATAATACAAGCATGCATCAAGTTCAGGTTATAATTAAACAGGCTCTGTCCATTCTACATATTGGCACGACCACGCTTGGTTTGCCATAAGGAGTGGCGCGACTGCGCTACTCCTGGTTCAGACCAAGACATGGTTGTTCCTACAGAATCCTAGCGTTTCCTGACTTGCACATATATGAACAATCATGAAAAACACACATGTCAAGATGTTGATAACCAAGTTCGACCCTACATCTTATCTATAACATAGGTCGTTATCCATTCTCATTTAATCAAGGCTTTAAGTGTTCAATTAACAAAGTCTCTTACCTTTAGCCGTTATACATAGGATATGCGATCAATAAGTCTCAACTATACATGCTTACGTTAGTTTAGTCATGTATTTCAAGTTATTAAGTTCTACATCATTTAGACTTGTCATAATCCATGCTCAACTATTTTACAATGTGTATGACTAGCAAGGCATTCATGTCAATCATGTATATAGGCATAACACACCCTAACATGATGGTCAAATTTCAGAATACTTGTAATGTAGTTATTGACAAAACTAGTTTTCAAACTCTTAAGGTTTCTTTTGAAAATCTCATCACTACAAAAAAATGGTCATTTAGCAACGATTTTTCGGGCAATGACTTTATAAGTCGTTGCTAAAAGTATATGTTTAGCAACGAAATTTGTCCTTCGTTGCAGATTGTGTCAGACTTTCACTTTTTGCAACGAAATTCATAAGTCGTTGCAAAATTTCGTTGCTAATTCATTGGCGGGAAAAAATTTCGTTAGAATTTCGTTGCAAAATTTTAGGCCACTTGATTTCTCGTCATCGTGGGCAACGAAAGTTTTTTTGTTGCTAAAAATGGGGCTTTAGTAACGATTTTTCAAGCAACAGCTTTATAAGTCGTTGGTAAAAGTGTATGTTTAGCAACGAAACTTGTCCTTCGTTGCAGATTGTGTCAGGCTTTCACTTTTTGCAACGAAATTCATAAGTCGTTGCAAAATTTGGAAACAAAATTCGTTAGAAATTTGTTGCAAAATTTCTAACCACTTGATTTCTCCTCATTATGAGCTACGAAAGTTTGTTTGTTGCTATATTTCGTTGCCTAATATGGACCACATTCATTGGCAACAATTTTTATTTTCGTTGCATATCTTATACAACTTTTTGCAATGACTATTAAAATGTTGCCTTAAATTAAGATAATCTCAATAAGCATATTTTTGTAAAACCATATTCGCTATTCGAAAAATTGTCAAAAAATATTCGTATTTAATATTTAAAAATTATGTCCAAATGCGAAACATACTCGAATATATGACCTATCATTTGGAACTTTGGTCATTTGACCGCTGAAGCAATACAAGTTTTCTGTTAATATCTTGCGAGGATTTATATTTCTATCAAAACATGAGATTTCTCCCAAATATTCATTTCTTCTCCTTCACTACATACCATTAATATAATCTCAAGAAGTTATATACTACAATAATAATAATAATAATAATAATAATAATAATAATAATAATAATAATAATAATAATAATAATAATAATAATAATAATAATAATAATAATAATAATAATAATAATAAAATAATAATAACAATAATAATAATAATAATAATAATAACAATAACAATAACAATAAAGTTGCACCAATAGTGTGTAAGTTTTTTTTAACTCCCATTTTTCAAATTCTTTTTTTTTCTTGACTTGTAAATTTTTTTTATAATCAAATATTAATTTTTTCTTATATCTTGAATTAGATGGTGTTTGGCAATGACTTATAAGTTGGTTAAACTAAGTTATAAGTCATTTGTTATTATTTAGTGTTTGACAATAATTTAAATTTTAACTTTTTACTTATAAGTCATTATTACAGTTTTGCAATGTGCTATGTTTTTTATTATTATTACTATTACTATTACTATTATTATAATTATTATTATATTTACTATTATTATTATTACTACTATTATTAAAAAAAATTATTATTATTAGAATAATTATTACTAATCTTATAATTATTATTTTTATTATTATAATAATTATAATAATTATTATTATTATAATTTCTATTATTCTTATTATTATTATTATTGTTGTTGTTGTTGTTGTTGTTGTGACGCCCCCAAAATAGGTCCAATCCATCCAACTCATTCTGAGTCGCCAAATACATGGTACAGAAAATAACTACAACTTTATTATTACAATTGTCGTGCAAAATACGACAACACATATACTGTGAGTTTAAATACAAATATTGTCATCTAGACAGTATTCATACTCAATTATGAACTCATTATACTTATTGATACACTATTTTACAAAATAGTGAGGACTACTAAAACAACTGTCTTGAACCATCATTCCACACCCCGACTAGTACTTGCTACATTCTCACCTCTTGAGAAGAAAATGGAACAACAAGAAAAAGGGTGAGCTCAACTAGCCCAGTAAAGAATATTATGACTAAGATAATATACAACAAATTATCGTTAGTCTTCAACAGGAAAAAATTTAATAGAATACAATAGACAACAAGTTTTAAATCAATATTCGCAGCGGCAAATAATAATTCATAAAAGAGTTACGTAGAGAATGAAATCTACGATTATCTATGAATTTAAAAGCTCATCATCAACATTTTATCACTGTAACATCAATCAATAAATATCTTGAATCAAATTATCATCTTTGCACTACAGGCCAAAGATATTCATCAGTTGGTCATGTTCACCTCAACACCTATTCATCTTTGCACTACGGGCCAAAGATATTCATCAGAAATCATTCATCTTTGCACTACAGGCCAAAGATATTCATTTATATCATCATTTAGGACTGAGGATGATGAAAAATATTTTTAAGGAAACGAATCCAGTGAAACAAAATAATAAATATTAAGGATTCGTATTTCGATTTATCCATGTCCAAATATACCTTTTAAATAATCATAGTGAAGTAAAATTCAAGAATGATCAAAACATGGATACAATCAAAGCTAGTATCCAGAATAGATATTTGGACAAAAAGAAGAAAATTTTATTTTTCGGTGAATAGTAACTCGTGAATAGTAACTCATGAATAGTAATCCCGACATGAAAAGTTCTAAATTTGATAAAAAGTTCAGATCAATACTTCGGCATAATGATATTGAAGAAAATAATATCATTTAAGAAGAAATAACATCCCTTACCTCGAAAAGACGGTACTTCTGACTGGAATACTAGATATAGTGCTGAAGGAAACTTGCACCGTATAGCAACACTCAAAGTATCAAATACTCACAAGAATACGCTCGATATAGAGAGAGAAATAGAGAGAAACTTGTGTTTCTGGTGTGATTTTCAATTTTAACCTAAGCACCCTATTTATAGGAAAATGCTTAGAACACCAAAGCAGAAAATTGAATATAATAATATTATTTATAAACAAAATTCCTAAGCACACCACCAGCTGATTTCAACCATTTAACACATGCCCCTCAATTGAAAAAAATGTTTTTCTTAAAATAATAATTAAAACTTCCAAAAATCAATTATTTCGGAACTTCAGAACTTCAATAATTCATAATAAATAGCCCTTTATTCAGAAAATTCAAATCTCGCGAGTTTTTATAGGAAATTCAATTCTCTACAACTTTGCAAAAAAAAGTTTTTCCAAATTCCAAACAGAAATTGACCGAAATCCACAAACGGGCGATTTTACAGTCAATAATAAATTTTCGGTCAAGAATTGTGTCCACCAACACACAAAACATGTGTTAATCATTTAATGCCACAAAAATACTCTTCCTCCTCATATACTCATATATCCCACATTTATTATAAAAATATCACCATCAATATATTATTAAAATAATATATTTAAATGAATTATTTTATCAGAAAAAAATAAAATATTAATTTTCAACAATTGTCACATTAAAAATTTTCTCCATTTATATCCACATAAAATTAATATTTTTCTCATCATATAAATCAATAATTAATTATACACAAATAATATTACAGAATCACAGTACTGGCAACCAGGCCGTTCCCAGGAAAGAGGGGGCTTTCTAATAAGGATCTTTCCTTATTGGCGCGCAATTAGATGACCAAACCTCTCCTTAGACAGCACTTTCTAGACATTGCCAATAATGTTATCTAATAATATTATTCAGATAATATGAATTATTATTCCGATAATAGAAAATACTGTGTAGTGACAATTATTAAAACAACAGTAATATAAAATATCAACGCATCAATTATTGAATCAATAAAATATAATATTGAACAGTAATTACTGTAACAATTATTGAGTAGTGCCTTCTTACGTAAGAATCAATAATTGGTGCAATACAGTGTGCTACTGTGCAACAACGCGTATTACTGTGTTTTAACCACCGGGTATTCCAACAGTATTAACAGTAACAACTACGTCGTTATTTATAAACAACTTGTTTTTGTCGTTTTCTTCATCCAATCGCTTTCCGTTATGGGGCCCACACAAGGTTGCGCCGTCGTACGAATATTCCCCGACAACAAGAATATTCCACGACCAAACAAATATTCCCCGACAATAATGAATATTTTAGGACCACTTGCTTATTTGAAATATTTGCGCATTTTACCCATAACTAACCACATTAATCAAATCAACCCTTACTATTTCAGAATAATAAATAGAGGAAATTAAATTTTATTTATTAATAATTTGGGGTCTTACAACCTCCCCTCCTTATGAAATTTCGTCCTTGAAATTGACATACGTACCTGGTGTTTCGAAAAGATAAGGATACCTCGCTTTCATTTCCGTTTCCAACTCCCAGGTCATTTCTTCAATAGCATGGTTCCTCCACAAAACTTTAACTTGTGGTATGACCTTCGTGCGTAGGACATGCTCCTTCCTATCCAAGATCTTAACAGGTACCTCCTCGTACGTTAAATCTTCAGCTATCTCGTCTGGTTCTAACTTAATAACGTGGTTTGGGTCTTTCACATATTTACGAAGCACAGATATATGAAAAACATTATGAAGACGAGACATACTTGGAGGTAACGCGAGTCTATAGGCCACATTTCCTACTCGGTCAAGAATCTAAAATGGACCAATAAATCGTGGATTGAGCTTTCCTCTCTTCCCAAATCTTGTAACTCCTTTCCATGGAGCTACACGTAATAATACATGATCCCCAATGTCAAATTTCACGTCCTTTCGATGAAGATCCACATAACTCTTTTGTCGATCCTGTGCCGTTTGTATACGTTGTCGAATCGTTTGGATCTTCTCTGTAGTCATTTGTACCAACTTTGGTCCCAACAACGCTGCTTCTCCCACCTCATCCCAACATACTGGAGAGCAACACTTTCATCCATACAATGCTTCAAAGGGAGCCACACCTATACTTGCCTGATAACTGTTATTGTAGGAGAATTCCACTAGTGGTAGGTATTTATCCCAACTTCCTTTGAAATCTAGGACACAAAGTCTTAGTAGATCTTCAAGAGTTTGAATAGTCCTCTCTGATTGCCCGTCCGTTTGAGGATGGTATGCCGAACTGAACCGTAAATCCGTGCCCATAGCTTTTTGCAAGCTAACCCAAAATCTTGAAGTGAATCTTGGGTCACGATCCGAAACTATGGATACTGGCATGCCATGCAACCTTACAATCTCATTCACGTACATACTAGCAAGACGTTCAAGGGAATAAGTCTCCCATATCGGTAAGAAATGAGCAGACTTGGTTAATCTATCAACTATAACTCAAATAACATTTATGCCTTGAGAAACCGTGGGAAGACCCGTAACGAAATCCATGGTAATGTGTTCCCACTTCCATTTCGGAATCTCAAGTGGTTGCAATGGACCCTTTGGTACTTGATGCTCCGCCTTTACACGTTGACAAGTTAAACACCTCGAGATAAACTTTGCAATCTCTCTCTTCATATTGTTCCACCAAAATGTATGTCGAAGATCACGATACATTTTAGTACTTCTAGGATGGATTGCAAATGGTGTATTGTGTGCCTCCGTCATGATCTTGTACTTCAAATCAGAATCGTTAGGAACACAAAGTCTGGAGTGGACTCGAAGTATTCCTTCTTCATCGATTCTTGCTTCTGGAATAGCACCTTCTTGCACTTTCTTCTTCATACGCATCAGCTCCGGGTCTGTAGCTTGAGCAACTTTAACTTTATCGATTATAGTTGGTTCTACGCGTATACTTGACGTCATCGCACTCGTTCCTGCATATGATCTTCTACTCAACGCGTCAGCTACCACGTTTGCTTTTCTAGGATGGTATTGAATAGTGTGGTCGTAATCTTTCAACAGCTCGAGCCAACGTCGTTGTCGCATGTTGAGTTCTTTTTGAGTGAAGAAATATTTGAAGCTTTTATGGTCTGAATATATCTCCACCTTCTCCCCATATAGATAGTGCCTCCAGATCTTTAGCGCGAAAATGACTGCTGCCAACTCTAGATCATGAATAGGATAATTCCTCTCATATTCTTTAAGTTGTCGCGAGGCATAGGCTATGACTTTCCCACGTTGCATGAGAACACATCCTAACCCTTTGCCTGAAGCATCGCTGTAGATAACAAATCCATCTGAACCAGATGGTATTGTCAGAACAGGTGCCGAAATGAGTCTCGTCTTAAGCTCTTGGAAACTCTTCTCGCATTCTTCGCTCCATACGAATTTCATATCCTTCCGAGTCAGCTGAGTTAACGGGGTAGCGATTCGAGAAAACCCTTCTACGAATCTCCGATAATAACCAGCTAAGCCTAGAAAACTCCGTACATCGGTCACCGTCTTCGGTTGCTCCCAGCTTTGTATTGCTTCAATCTTCGCCGGGTCCACAGATACTCCATGTTTTGACACCACGTGCCCTAAGAATGCTACTTCCTCAAGCCAGAACTCGCATTTCTTCAACTTAGCATATAACTTGTTTTCACGCAGCCTTTGGAGTACCAGCTTCAAATGGTGCTCATGATATTCACGGCTTTTGGAATATATGAGGATGTCATCAATAAAGACAACAACGAACTGATCTAAATAATCCTTGAATACACGGTTCATCATATCCATGAAAGCCGTAGGAGCATTAGTCAATCCAAAAGACATGACTAAGAATTCATAATGCCCGTACCGAGTTCTAAAGGCAGTCTTCAGAATATCCTCAGTTTTAACCTTCAGCTGATGATATCCAGAACGAAGATCGATTTTTGAAAAGAATTGTGCTCCTTGTAACTGGTCAAACAGGTCATCAATACGAGGTAGCGGATACCTATTCTTGATAGTGACATGGTTTAATTCTCGGTAATCGATACAAAGTCGCATACTCCCGTCTTTCTTCTTTACAAATAAAATAGGAGCACCCCAAGGAGATATACTAGGACGAATGAAACCGATGTCCAATAACTCTTGTAGTTGGACCTTCAACTCCTGAAGTTCAATAGGAGCCATTCGATATGGGGTTTTAGAAATAGGCTTTGTACCAGGTTCAAGATCAATAAAAAATTCAACTTCACGTTCCGGGGGTAGACCGAGAAGTTCTTCAGGAAATACGTCAGGAAAGTTGCTAACAACAGGAATATTATTCAAATTTGACGTGTCTTTATTCAAATCCATAACATGGGCTAAGAAAGCTTGACATCCGTTTTTTAATAAACGAATGGCTTTATGACTTGATATGACAGTGATTGATTTTAATGGCTTTGTTGCTTGAATTCGAACAACAGGTTGATTAGGAATATGAAAACTAATCACCTTACGAAAACAATCAATTTTGGCATGATGAGTAGTTAACCAATCAATTCCTAAAATCACGTCAAATGCAAGTATCTTTAAAGAGATAAGGTCAACAGGTAAGGTAATGGTACCAACTTGGATCAAACAAGATTTATAAACAGTGGATGTGATGAAAGTTTCTCCTAACGGAGTCTCCACGGATAATTCAAAGTCTAATTTCTCCAGAATCAAGTTTAAACGTTGAGCACAAGCAGGAGAAATAAATGAATGGGTAGCACCGGTATCTAGTAAGGTATAAACTTCACATGAATTTATGATTAGCTTACCCGTGATCACCTCGTTTGGGTTCCTCGCATGTTGACCAGTCACGACAAACGCTCTTCCAGAACCGTTGACTTTGACTTTTCTGGGGCAGCCTTTTGAGTCACCGTTCCCGCTGAACTTGGTTTCGCTACCGTACAATCTCGAGCGATATGTCCTTCCTTTCCATAATTATAGCATACCTTGAACTGTTGTGGACAGTTTGGGCTGATATGTCCCTCTTTTCCACATTTATAGCATATAACCGGTGGTCGTTCTCCTCCAGTTGCTACTGGTGCTGACGTCTTCGTATTATCATTGTTGAATCTCCTCTTTTTAAAATCTCCTCCTGACTCGCTTCTTCTATTTTCATAGCCACGATTACCACCAGAGTGGTTACCGTTCTTGTCCGTATTCTTCTTTCTCCGCTGGTTATCATTGTTCTGATGACTGTTGTCACCGATATGATCCTGGTTGTGGTCCCTCGGTTGACCGTACTCGTTATCTCGCTCTAATAATTGAGCCCTATTGACAACATCTGAATAGAGAGAAAATTTATGAGAAATGAGATATTGACGTATGCCGGGTTTCAAACCTCTCAGAAACATCCGCATCATACGTTCCTCATTCTCCACCAAATGAGGTGCAAACCTGGACAACTCTGCAAACTTCGCCTCGTACTGGGACACCGTCATATTATTCTGCTCCAGTCTAATAAACTCTACCTCCTTCATATGACGAATACTTTCAGGAAAGTACTTGTCATTGAATAGTTTCTAAAATGTCTCCCAAGACATGCTGAGTACGACTGGATGGGTACGCTTCACAGATTCTCACCAGTAGTCTGCCTCGCCACGGAACATAAAGGTGGCGAATGGAACCTTCTGTTCCTCCGTGCATCCCAAGACATCAAATATCTTGGTAATTTGCTTGACCCATGTCTCCGCCTTAATCGGATCCGGCTTTCCCCAGAATTCTGGTGGTCCCAACTCTTTGAACTGCTTGGCTGAGACCAGCTGTGCGTTGCCATTGTTTCTTCCTATATTTTGAACAGGAATCTCCTTCGTCTGGTTTTGCATGAATCGCAAAAAGCTTCTAAACATCTCATCGTTCACCGTCTGCTCAGTGGTGTTGTTCACAGGAGGAACATTACCAGCCTGTTGCATGTTCTCCTCGTTGGTGAGTACAGGTGTCTCCATGGTTTCATTTACTCCACTATTAACATTCTCAGTCGACATTCTCAAATACTGCCATAAAACAAGGATTAATTTAACAAATTAACAAATCACATAATATCCCTATATTATGACCAACCAACAAATAAGCTTAGGTAGGACACACTAGCGATGGATTTACTCGTCTCTTCCCTCCTAGTTCAATTCCCCGATCTCCGCCAGAGATCATATCCCTAAGCTCTGATACCAACTGTGACGCCCCCAAAATAGGTCCAACCCATCCAACCCATTCTGAGTCGCCAAATACATGGTACAGAAAATAACTACAACTTTATTATTACAATTGTCGTACAAAATACGACAACACATATACTGTGAGTTTAAATACAAATATTATCATCTAGACACTATTCATACTCAATTAAGAACTCATTATACTTATTGATACACTATTTTACAAAATAGTGAGGACTACTAAAACAACTGTCTTGAACCATCATTCCACACCCCGACTAGTACTTGCTACATTCTCGCCTCCTGAGAAGAAAATGGAACAACAAGGAAAAGGGTGAGCTCAACTAGCCCAGTAAAGAATATTATGACTAAGATAATATACAACAAATTATCGTTAGTCTTCAACAGGGAAAAATTTAATAGAATACAATAGACAACAAGTTTTAAATCAATATTCGCAGCGAAAAATAATAATTCATAGAAGAGTTACGTAGAAAATGAAATCTACGATTATCTATGAATTTAAAAGCCCATCATCAACATTTTATCTCTGTAACATCAATCAATAAATATCTTAAATCAAATTGTCATCTTTGCACTACAGGCCAAAGATATTCATCAGTTGGTCATGTTCACCTCAACATCTGTTCATCTTTGCACTACGGGCCAAAGATATTCATCAGAAATCATTCATCTTTGCACTACAGGCCAAAGATATTCATTTATATCATCATTTAGGACTGAGGATGATGAATTTTTTTTTTAAGGAAACGAATCAAGTGAAACAAAATAATAAATATTAAGGATTCGTATTTCGATTTATCCATGTCCAAATATACCTTTTAAATAATCATAGTGAAGTAAAATTCAAGAATGATCAAAACATGGATACAATCAAAGCTAGTATCCAGAATAGATATTTGGACAAAAAGAAGAAAATTTTATTTTTCGGTAAATAGTAACTCGTGAATAGTAACTCATAAATAGTAACCCCGATATGAAAAGTTCCAAATTTGATAAAAAGTTCAGATCAATACTTCGGCATAATGATATTGAAGAAAATAATATCATTTAAGAAGAAATAACATCTCTTACCTCGGAAAGACGGTACTTCTGACTAGAATACTAGATATAGTGCTGAAGGAAACTTGCACCGTATAACAACACTCAACGTATCAAATACTCACAAGAATACGCTCGATATAGAGAGAGAAATAGAGAGAAACTTGTGTTTCTGGTGTGATTTTTAATTTTAACCTAAGCACCCTATTTATAGGAAAATGCTTAGAACACCAAAGCAGAAAATTGAATATAATAATATTATTTATAAACAAAATTCCTAAGCACACCACCAGCTGATTTCAACCATTTAACACATGCCCCTCAATTGAAAAAAACGTTTTTCTTAAAATAATAATTAAAACTTCCAAAAATCAATTATTTCGGAACTTCAGAACTTCAATAATTCATAATAAATAGCCCTTTATTCAAAAAATTCAAATCTCACGAGTTTTTATAGGAAATTCAATTCTCTACAACTTTACAGAAGAAATTTTTTCCAAATTTCAAACAGAAATTGACCGAAATCCACAAACGTGCGATTTTACAGTCAATAATAAATTTTCGGTCAAGAATTGTGTCCACCAACACACAAAATATGTGTTAATCATTTAATGCCACAAAAATACTCTTCCTCCTCATATACTCATATATCCTACATTTATTGTAAAAATATCACCATCAATATATTATTAAAATAATATATTTAAATGAATTATTTTATCAGAAAAAAATAAAATATTAATTTTCAACAATTGTCACATTAAAAATTTTTTCCATCTATATCCACATAAAATCAATATTTTCCTCATCATATAAATCAATAATTAATTATACACAAATAATATTACAGAATCACAGTACTGGCAACCAGGCCGTTCCCAGGAAAGAGGGGCTTTTCCAATAAGGATATCTCCTTATTGGCGCGCAATTAGATGACCAAACCTCTCCTTAGACAGAACTTTCTAGACATTGCCAATAATGTTATCTAATAATATTATTCAGATAATATGAATTATTATTTCGATAATAGAAAATACTGTGTAGTGACAATTATTAAAACAACAGTAATATAAAATATCAACGCAGCAATTATTGAATCAATAAAATATAATATTGAACAGTAATTACTGTAACAATTATTGAGTAGTGCCTTCTTACGTAAGAATCAATAATTGGTGCAATATAGTGTGCTACTGTGCAACAACGCGTATTACTGTGTTTTAATCACCGGGTATTCCAACAGTATTAACAGTAACAACTACGCCGTTATTTATAAACAACTTGTTTTTGTCGTTTTCTTCATTCAATCGCTTTCCGTTATGGGGCCCACACAAGGTTGCGCCGTCGTACGAATATTCCCCGACAACAAGAATATTCCACGACCAAACAAATATTCCCCGACAACAATGAATATTTTAGGACCACTTGCTTATTTGAAATATTTGCGCATTTTACCCATAACTAACCACATTAATCAAATCAACCCTTACTATTTCAGAATAATAAATAGAGGAAATTAAATTTCATTTATTAATAATTTGGGGTCTTACAGTTGTTATTGTTGTTATTATTATTACTATAATAATAATTATTATTATTATAATTCTAATTATAATTATAATTATAATTATTATTATTATAATTATAATAATAATTATTATAATTATAATTATAATAATAATTATAATTGTTATTATTAATTATAATTATTATTACTATTACTATTACTATTACTATTATTATGACTACTATTATTATTATTGTTATTATTAATCATTATTATAATCACAATTATTATTAATTATTATTATTATTATAATTATAATAATAATTATTACAATAATTATAATAATAATTATTGCAATAATTATAATAGTACTAATAATAAAAAAGCATGGCCTGGCCCGCGGGCTTTTTAAAAAATAAAATAAAATAATGCACTCCTTGAGAATTGAACTCTAGACCTCTCATTCTCCTTAAATAAATGCTCAAACCCACTAGCTATAAGGATTTTATATTATAAAGTCAGTTACCCGGCACTAAAATACTAAAAATACGAATTACATATTTACATTAAATACTAAAAATACTGATTAAAAAAATTACTAAAATACTAAAAAAGTCTTTACATAATTGGAAGAAGTCTAGAGAGAGAAATTGGGGATAAAGAAAGCTTCATAATCAAAAGAATAGTCATCATCTTCTAAAACTAAGGTATCATCTTAACGCTTTTATTTTTAAAATTTTAGTTTTTGTTTCTCTTCCTAGAATTCTCTGTAAAATCTTTGTAGAGGTTGAATTATTTGTTATATATAGTTTTATATGATAAATTGGTTGTTATAAAATTGTTTTCATAAGTTTATAGATGAATTAATTCATGTTATGTAATTATTTAGGAAGAAAACCATATTACAGTGAATTGGTATGAACATATATGAATATGGCTTAGTTTAAAGTAAAATTAAGGTTTAATTAGTTGTTTAATATAGATATTGGCTATTGATTTTGAAAGTAGATGAATAAACTAAAACAAAGTATTTTGAATTAACTGTTTTGGTTGTAAAACAAAATCACAGTGATGATTTTCATTGAAAATGTCAAAGAGTGAAGTTTGATCAAAAATAGTGAAATTAGATGCTTTAAATTCGATGTTTATGTTGTTATATGGGTAAAAAATATGTTAAGAGTCCTTAAATTATGTTTGTGTGAAGTCTGTATATGTGTTATGTGTTAATTACATTGTTAGAAAGGAGCTTATAGGCCAAAATTGGCTTTATTCATGTGATTGCCGAACTTGGTCGCTGAGGACTGTAATTCAGCACCGCAGCGCGGCCTCGTAGTACAGTTCTCGTGCTGCAGTGCCAGCGCCACACCGCAGCGCCACTTAGTGGCATGTGACTCGCTCCGCAGCGCCGACCCACAATGTAAACCGTGGCGCCGCAGCACGAGTTAGCAGAATGGTCATATAGTGTGTTTTAATTACACAAAGTCTGAAAAAGTTGTTATGATTTAATAGAAGGATTGTTAAGATATGATTTCAGTATTTCTATACTAAGAATGATCATATTATTAATAGCTAACGAGTTTTATTAGTAATAAAATTTGATTACGTGATTAAAAATCAAACCTTACATGATGTATATACTTATTTATATATAGAATGTTGGTAGTGACTAATTATGTCATGATGACATATATATATATATATATATATATATATATATATATATATATATATATATATAGGGTATTGTGATTCAAGTTGCTACGATTTAGCTTACATTAAAGGCAAGTTTTTTAATTCTATAATTTCATTGAGCTAGTTCTATTGTTATTATTGTGCAAGTTTACTTGTCCTATCTCAATTATAATTACGCAAGTTTTCTAATTCTACACTTTCATTGATCTAGTTCTATTATTACATTGTAAAAGTTTATTCTTACAATTGAGAAAGTTCTTGTATCTAGTTTATTTATGATGATGCAAGTTGTCTAAATCCTATTCTGATATTGAACAAGATATTCTTGTCTTTAACTTGTTATTTAGCATGCAAGTTTACATATTCTGATGTTGAACAAGTTTTATCGTTCAATTTACTATTTGTTATACATGCTTAGTACTCAATTCTAAATAACATTGGCTTAATATTTTTTAAGCAAGGTACGTTATAATTATTCAATGTTTATGCTTTTAGCTTATTCCTAAAGCATGACCTCAGTATAAAATGTTGATTTAGTTATGATTTATTCCATAGCATAACGTTATGAACTTTTTATTCAACTAATCCTTAGTTGATGTTCGTTAAACCTAAATTACCTTAAAATGTATCCAAACCAAACTTACTTTGGTGCGGACTTGTACTCTAAATACTGAGATGAACAACCCTATTATTAGGGGATAATTTACGCTTAGCGTTGAAATGTTTGTGCACAATACATTGTACGAAGGGCTGATCCCCCTAAGTACGAGGAGTCCCTATAGTCTTATGATTGTTAAAATTTAAGTTGAAAGATTACTTATAACTATGGACATAGTTCGTGGTCTTATGACCCTCAGTTAAATATTTTATGATTCTGATTATCATTGATAAAGCATTTTGTTCAGTTTCATTGAGCCCATTAGTTGGTCACAGTGGTTGTAAAGTTTTATTCATTATCATTTCAAGTGAGCATTGTTTGTTCACTCTTGCTTATATAACTATTACAGCTAAAGTAGGAAAGGTCGACGTACTTAGCACCAGTAAAGGGAAAGGCAAGATGAACAAGTATTGAAGACTTATAATTATGTTGACATCTTATTGTCAGACTTTATTTAAATGATTGTAATGAAGTTATTAAATTTTTCGCATTTGAATGATTGTATTTAAAGGTTAGATAACCTTGGAGATTTTTATGAATGTAATCCTTTAATGGGAAGGTTTATTATCTAATTTTATTATGATTGGGTAGTTAGATGTGAATGTTTTTATTAAGTGAATACCAAATCTTGTGGGAATGAAGTACCTGGATTTGGGGGTGTCACAAAGTATGATCATGGTGATAGTTTGTACGAAAAATTTTAAATTTCGATTTATCGCGCTTCCGCACCTTTTGTGTAATTTGATTTCATGATCGCGCTATATACAAACCTAATAGTGGTATCAAAGCCTAACTTTGTGCTAATTATCGATTTACTCACATACCGATTTAATTTTCTATTTGACCATTTATCAATTTAACATTTTATATATTTAAAATAATAATCATAAATTAAATTAGAACCTTAATGTAATGTTTGAAAGTTGAATTAAAAGGATGAAACTAGTTAAATGTAAACTACCGAAATAAAATAGGTATTCTATATTTGTGTAGAATGAATATGTTCAACATATTGGCATAATTAACTTGAACATTTAACTTAATAAATGTGAAATATGTTAAGAAATGTCAAGGAATGGTAATTAATGATAATGAAAGATAATTAACTTAAGGTGTAACTTAGGTTTAACAAATGGAATGTTTTCGATAATAGGGAAGTAGAAATGAAACAATACTTTTTGTGTTTATGTATCTAATTGGTACATACATGTAAATTTACGTGTGTAGGTCATAAAGAATCAAGTTATCGTAAACTAATATTAGAATATGCTTGAGGTAAGTTTCTTTAAACGTTCCAGTACACAAGTCATGTGTCGACGCCGGAAAGATTTTTTCCGTCTTCCTAAGTGTTTCTTACCCTTTATGTTTTCTATTTATTGATTTGTTTGATCTGAAAGGTGGATTTTCAGGAAAAGATCGACATATAGTATCGACGATTTGAAAAGATTTGTTTTGTTGGTCCGAATTGGACAAAGTCGTTAGTTGATATGAGTTAAATGGATTTACCAACTCAACTGAGTTTAGAAAGATTTTGCAATATGGCCCAATTATTGGACTTTGTTCAATTGGTCTTGGAAACCGAGATTCATAGAGTTCGGGGGCTTGATTAAGCGGGGGAAGGTGTTAGGCACCCCCCAACGTTCGTGGAACATGGTTATCGTGCTTTTTATTCCCTAATTTTTGTGTATGTGTGTGTGTATTACAGTTAATTGGACCTAAGTGCGTTATTTGAAAGTAGTGTTGTACCTCTTTTGCGCCTATAAAGGATTTGATTTAACAAAAAGCTCATTTTAGGCAAGATATATGTGTGTGTGTGTGTGTGTGTGTGTATATATATATATATATATATATATATATATATATTGAAATGATATTTTAAAAACACAATGGTTTTCAAATCTTTCGTTCGACTAGGAGTCAAGGACTTCAATACTTCTATTTTATTCCATATTCGGCTTATTTTGATTTTATTCTCGAGATGCGAAGCATCTTCGACAAACTAATATACATATAAGTGTCGGGTTCCTTATGTGCATAAAAACCATTGAAGTGACCCGAACACCACGATCATTGATTTTACTATGTTGAAACCTTAAATCTGGATAACTATTTTAAGCTCCCCTTTATTCACATTTACAAAAGGTTGTAAGCTAACTATACAACTTAAACATGTCCATTATGGGAACCAGATCTAGGTTCATGGGTTTAACCGTAGATCTCGTGATTCCTAGGCTCACAGAATATTATTTAAAACCTTGCACAATGGATAAATTAAAATAAAATGCATATTTAACTCTAGTTAAATCGTTGTATGCGTGTAGCCTAGCTCTATGTTTCTTCTAGACACAGATCTAGTGTCCCGTGATGGCCAAATATTTACAAACTAGAAAGAAAACTAGATTTAACTAAATCTTAGTCATTCTAGCTGAATGGTTCTACTTTCAACACTTTTGAACCAGTTAAAAGCTAGATATGACTAAATTTATATAAATGTAATTAGTAAACTTTAAATATTGCAGATTTACATCAAATGAACATTTACAAACGATATATAATCATAATGATTAACTATATATATATATAATAATGCAAGGAAAAATTAAAGCTCGATATTTAAACCGCAAAAGTAACTAATATACATATATATTACTCATATATATGTATATAAATGAGAAAAAAAATGAAAACTAGAAGAAACTTTACGGCCTTGCACGAGATTGGCAATTGAACAACTTTAAACACTCTTAGACTCGATTTCCACCGGTGAAAACATGGTATATTATAATAGATAAGTATATGAAAGTTTATAAGTAAGATTTACAGATTTGGAAGCAAGATTCAAGCAATTTCCGGCACGAAATCTCTCCATTTTCTCTGTTTCTCTCTTTTTTCTTTTTTTTTCTCTTCTTCTTCTACAAGCTGATGGGTAGCTTGTATATAAAGCCATGGGCTTCCGCAGGTAGACTAGCGGATTCTATAGGTAGACCTGTAGAAGGGCCCAGTGGGTCCTGCCACCTCGAAGTATGTGCAACTTGATTGATGAGCGGTCTGTTGAAACACTTGTAACTTGCAATTTGGGAATCCGATAGAGATGTGCCTTACCATTCTGAAAAGCTCTCTCTGAGAGCTACAAAATGACATAGGGCTTGTCTTTTTCTGAATTCGGGAAGATGGGTCTCTGACCAAAATGGCATCTTTGGGTCTTCGCAAGTAGTTCGTTGAGCTATTTTGCGTATTTTGAGCTCGGAAGTGCTAAAATGGCTATTTGTAACCTTTTTGCAGATATAAAAGAAATTTTTAATTATCCGCATTTTCAACCAACATTGCATCTAAATTTGATGTAAGGTTGAACTTAGATAGTAGTGAACGCACAAGGTGGAGACTAATTTTAATCGTAATATTGGGTTGAGTTGGTCCCGATTTTCAGGACGTCATATTTGGTATCAGAGCTATAAGCACAAATGTGGTGAAGAGCCCCGAGCCTCTCGCTAGTGACTACCTATAAAAGGAAGGCACCGAAGCCAGAATCTCCTTAGGGGACGCCGAGCAAGTCGGTGGCAAACTGATAGGTACCACTGTAAGGTTCTATGGTAGAAAGTACCATGAAAGTTATATTTGGTATCAGAGCTATGGGTTATAAACCTTAAGTAAGCGTACCCTAGGCTATAATCGTAACAAAGATAGATAGGAAAGAAAAGGAATGCTAAGTATTTGAGGTTTGAATGATCTTGCATGATAATAAATTTCATAACAGAATGTGATAAGATAATACGCAAAGATTCAAATAAGAATATTGAAAAGTCAAAGGATCAGGGAACACCTTACCTAATTTATAGGGGAAGATCACTACATGATCATATTAAGTCATGAAAAGGGTTAATGATCAATCGAAGAGTTGAATGTATAACTGAATGCTATAAAAAGGTACTATGAATAAAACTCAGTAACAGTTATAAAGATGATAAAATATGAATTAAAGAAAATTCGTATTAAAACAAAGAGTAGGATAAGTGCAAGACAAGAACAAGATATGATTGGATGTGATTTCAATTGAGGACTCGTGTGGTAGCTAAGTTGTGCAAACCTTTGTATGTGGGGAGGCTTTATGCTTGGTTTAATGACCACTTAGTTTATTATATTGATAATCATTAAAATGTCGGTGTCACGCTATCGGTATATGCATGGTGAGAAGGTGATTCTTTTCTCATATTTGTATCTGATAGTAGAGAATATAGGACTAGGTGCGAGTTTTTAAAACTCATAATTTATGGCAAGTTTGTGACTCGTATCATATGAAATGTTTTGAACCTCTGAGCTTATGGACAGTCCCTGATTGGTTCTTGGACTACGTATTGCTATGATAAGTTCTTAAACACATATTTTTATGGCAAGTTCTTGAACACATTAAGTGTGGAATGTTTGATGAACTATACTACGGTATAAGAATATTATAGATTTAGAACTGATTATCTTCAGTATTAGTGATATGATTGCATGATTAAGCTATGGAGTTATAAGGAAAGTTGAAGCAGATGAAGGAAGACATGGGTACTCTCAAATATTCTAGCTATGCTAGATCTTGAAAATTTTGAAATCAAGCTAATTCTCACTAATGTGCCATTAAAAATATAAATAAATTTTGTTATCAGCAACACACGGTGACAAGGTTATAGATGTGGACTTTGAGCCACTAACACATTGTTACCTCTTGCGAGATGATAATACCAAAAATGATATTCAATGGTTTTGAACTGTTTAAAGAATAGTCTATGCTAATTGTTTCAGCTAGATAAATTTAAAAATATCAAAATGTAATTTAGTCATCATTGCATCATTATATGATGTCGATGTGACAAATGATGAAGTCATTAATATAGTCTCACCTAATGTTGAATGTGATCTTGGATTGTCATTCCACTATGACATGATGTAGCGTGACGAATTCATAAAATGACAGCATACACAATGTGTTGTTAAACAATGCAGTATTATGTGTCATAAAATGGTTTTCAATATTTTAAGAAATAAAGATTAGTCAAAGCCATTTGAATCGCTTAGACAAAGTTGTTTCATTGCAAATAATAAGCCTTTGAACTGTCCGACTAAATTTTTTATACAAGATGAACGTGAACGTTGTTATAGCAAGAACAAACACAGGGTATAGTATGTTGATCACCTATGTGTCCATGAGCAAAAGAAGCAAGACGGTTTACAGATGCATATATGTAAAAACCTTTTCAAAATAAATTTCGTAAAACCTCATTCTAAACGAATCGTTTGATTTCCTGAGCAATTTATATTTGCTTCACAATTATTGAATAATTGTGAAGAATTTCTATTCTGGCAGTTAAATTTAGCATAATTGAAGTTCTTTAGAAAGGAATGGGTTGTAGAATGCAGCATGTGTGATCGAATAGTTAACAACAAGAAGAAATGGAAGAATATTACGAATACAAATTTTTAAAAACTGGAATGGATGGGAAATGGTCGCATGAAGTTTAAAAATGTGTAAGTTTGAGAATTTTTGGACTTTTGAGCATTAGAGGGATATGTATGAGAAAGCAGAACGCTATTGATTTGGAGATGCATGAATATATGTATGTATTTGTGATACGTAAAAATAATATATTTTATTATCACTTCAACTAAGTAGGGAGTTTCGGTATTGTGATTCCGAGGACATAATCCTTATATAGGGGGAAGAATGTGACGAATCAAATTTTTAAGAATTTATTAAAATAAGAATTAAATAAAATTCTTATTATGTGATATTTGGTTTTATGAGTAAAACTGAGTTGTGCAAGTTAATTATTTGTATAATAATAAATAAACTATTATTTATTTTTATAAATGGGTGAATATAATTTCTAGGAAAGCAAAAGGAATTTAGCAAATATTTTTTTTTATATATTCATCTTGATTAAAGATAAATTGTGAAAAATAATTTATTTAAAGAAAGAGGAACGAGTCCATATTAAAATAATTTATAAAATTATTTTAATATGGTAGGGCTTAGTATATTAAATTTAAGTATACAATATTTTGTATGCAATAAATAAGATATATTGAAATAATTTATGAAGATAAATTATTTAAGGATAATAAATTATCTCATTAAATAAAATATTTTTATGTATAATTTCTATTTATTTGGAAAAGAATTTTGGGTATTACATTTTAATATTTGGTGTAAAATATGTAAATAACTTTCTACGCGATATGTACGGAAGGGGTAAAATAAGCATAAATATATAATTAATGTATGCGTATTTCATTACAGTATAACAAAGCATGAGGTAGGGGATATTAAGCGGAGTCATAATATTCAAGTAGGAGGTGTTGAACTCAAAATGATAATAAGCATAGTACTAAGCAAAGCTAGGAGACTTAATCATTCTATATATATGATGATTAACTTTTTCATTCTTAGCTTTATTCCATTCTAAAATCTTTCCTACTCATAAGCTATAAACACTAAATATCCTCTCAAATTCCTGCTGAAAATCATTAAGTTCCCCATAGTTTATAGAACTGGAATTGGAATTGAGGAAGAATCAAGAGAAGAAACTTGAATCAAAGGTTTGTGTATATCTGAATGTTTAAGATTATGATGATTAATTACATGGAATTGGGTATTGATGTTCTAATATTAGTAGAAAGAGTTTCAATGAGATTGGGATTTAATAATCATGTCCTTTAAGCATTTGTTGAAATGCTCAAATGAAAAATGATTTCTGAAAATTTAGAAATTCAAAAGAATATAGGGGTATGATCATGGTAATTGGTTTTGTAAAACTGAAAAGAACCTAGCCCTACCTATTTAATTCAGTGTATTAGAAAGGTTTAGAAGTTAAATTTTCAAGCTCTGCAAAAGCAGAGCACTGTTTGGTCTAAAGCCAGCGCAACTTCCCATGCCAAGACCAGCGCAGTTGTGATGGTCCCCATAATTAAAAACTAATTTTTCTTGTATTCTGGAGTTCTTAGTATGTATGAAAGGCTTCTATAAACTTAAAAATGTACACGAGGCTATGTTCAAGGAAGTATTGTCTTATATGAATTATCAATGCATGATTTAAACAAGTTTTCAAAGTCTTAGCAAGAACTAACACATGGCATAGCAGGCTGAGCACCTATGTGTCCATAAGCAAGATAAACAAGACAGTTTACAGATGCATATATGTTAAAACCTTTTCAAAATAAATTTCTTAAAAGCTCATTCTAAACAAATCTTTTGATTTCCTGAGTTATTTATGTTTGCTTCACAATTATTGAACAATTGTGAAGAATTTCTATTATGGCTGTTGGATTTAGCAAAATTGAAGTTCTTTAGAAAATAATGGATTATAGAATGCAGCACGTTTGATCGAATCTTTAAAAACAAGAAGAAATGGAAGAATATTACGAATACAAAATTTTGAAAACTGGAATGGATGCGAAATGGTCGCATGAAGTTTAAAAATGTGTAAGTTCGAGAATTTTTGGACTTTTGAGCGTTAGAGGTGTGACGCCCCTAAAATAGGTATACCTCACCCATTTTGAGTCGCCAAAAATATGGTACAGAAATAACTACAACTTTATTAATACAATTGTGGTGTAAAATACGACAACACATAAACTGTGAATTACAATACAAATATTGTCTTCTAGACAATATCCACACTTAAATAAGTTCTCATTACAATTATTGATACACTATTTTACAAAATAGTGAGGACTATTTTAAAAACTGCCTTGGAACATCACTCCACACCCCGATTACATCTCGCTATATTCTCGCTTCCTGAGAAGAAAAATGGAACAAAAAGGAAAAGGGTGAGCTCAACTAGCCTAGTAAAGAATATTATGACTAAGATAATATAGAATAAATTATCGTTAATCCTCAACAAGAAAAAATCTGATAGAATATAATAGACAACAAATTTTAGATCAACAACTGCAGCGGAAACAACAATCCATTAGAAGAGTTAAGTAGAGAATGATTTCTACTATCTTCTAAGATTTAAAAGTCCATCATCAATATTTTATCCCTGTAACATCAATCAATATACATCTTGAATCAAATATTCATCTTTGCAGTACAGGCCAAAGATATTCATGTGTATCACCAATTGGTCATGTTCATCTAAATACCTATTTATCTTTGCACAACGGGCCAAAGATATTCATCAGTTAATCATTCATCTTTGTACTATAGGCCAAAGATATTCAATAATATCATCATTTAGGACTGAGTATGATGAAAAATATTTTAAAGAAAACGAATCTAGTGAGACAAAAGAACAAATATTAGGGATTCGTACTTCGGTTTATCCATGTTCAAAAATACTCCATAATAAACCATTGTGGTGCAAAATTCAAGAATGAAGATCAAAACATGGATACAATCAAAGCTAGTAATCATAATAAACAACTTGGACAAAGAAAAGGAAATTTTAATTTTTCTGTGAATAGTGCCGCATTCGTGAATAGTGTCGTATACGTGAATAGTACCGTATACGTGAATAGTAACCCCGACACAAAGAGAGAAGAATTTTACAAGAGATATCTTACCAATATTCCAGCATAATGATATTGAAAGAAATAATATCATTTAAAAAAATAACATCCCTTACCTCAAAATGACAGTACTTCTGACTGGATTACCGAATATAGCGCTGAAAAAAACTTGCACCGTATAGCAACACTCAAAGTATCAAAATACTCACAAAAATACGCTCGATAATATAGAGAGAGAAAACTTCAGTTTCTAGTGTGATTTTCAATTCTAACCTAAGCACCCTATTTATAGGAAAATGCTTAGAACACCAAAGCAAAAAAATTTAATAAAATAATAATATTTATTAAAAAAATTTACGCCCACCTCTTGAAATCTGAATTCAGCATGTTTACAACACATGTGGGGCCACCCAATTGCAAAAAAAATATTTTTCTTAAAATAAATATTTTTCTTAAAATAAATATTTTAAACTCCAAAAATCAATTATTTTGAAACTTCAATAATTCATAATAAATAGCCCTTTTATCAAAAAAATTTGAATCTTATGTCCATTCCATAGAAAATTCAATTTTCTATAACTTTATAAGTTTAAGTTTTTCCAAATTCCAAGCAAAAATTGACTGAAATCCACATACGGACGATTTTACAGGCTATAATCAAATTTCAGTCAAAAATTGGGGCCCACCAGCATGTTTAACATGTTTTTATCATTTATTACAACAAAAATACTCTTCTTCCTCATTTATTCATATATCACACATTCATCGTAAAAATATCATCATTATTATATTATTAAAATATAATAATATATTTAAATGAATTATTTTATCAGAAAAGATAAAATATCAATTTTCAACCACTGTCACTTTTTAAAAAATTTCTCAATTTATATCCACATAAATAAATATTTTCTTTATCATATAAATCAATAATTAATTATTCACAAATAATATTACAGAATCACAATACTGACAGCCAGGCCGTTCCTAGGAAAGATGGGGCTTTCCAATAAGAATTTCTCCTTACTGGAGCGCAATCAAGTGACCAAACCTCTCCTTAGACGGAACTTTTTAGACATTGTCAATAATGCTATCTAATAATATTATTAAAATAATATGATTTATTGATCTGATAATGAAAATACTGTGTAGTGACAATTATTGAAACAACAATAATATAAAATATCAACGTAGCAATTATTGAATCAATAAAATAAAATATTGAACAGTAATTACTGTAACAATCATTGAGTAATGCCTTCTTACGTAAGAATCAATAATTGGTGCAATACCACGTGCTACTGTACAACACCGCGTATTACTGTGCTTTAGCCACCGGGTATTCCAACAGTGTTAACGGTAACAACTACACCATTATTTATAAAAAACTCATACTTGTCGTTTTCTTAATCCAACCGCTTTTCGTTATGGGGCCCACACAAGGCTGAGCCGTCGTACGAATATTCCTCAATAGTAAGAATATTCCATGACCAAACGAATATTTCTCGACAATAAGAATATTTTATAACCACTTGCTCATTTAAGATATTTGCGCATTTAACCATAATTTATCACATTAATCAAATTAACCCTTACTATTTCAAAATAATAAATAGAAGAAATTTAATTTCATTTATAAAAAAGATGGGGTCTTACAACCTCCCCTCCTTATGAAATTTTGTCCTCGAAATTGACGTAAGTACCTAGTGTTTCGAAAAGAAAAGGATACCTCGCTTTTATTTCCATTTCCAACTCTCAGGTCATTTCCTCAATAGCATGGTTCATCCACAAAACTTTGACTTGTGGTATGATCTTTGTGCGTAGGACATGCTCCTTCCTATCCAAGATCTTGACAGGTACCTCCTCGTACGTTAAGTCTTCGGCTATCTCGTCTGGTTCTAACTCAATAATGTGGTTCGGGTCTTTCACATATTTACGAAGCACAGATATGTAAAAAATATTATGAACACGAGACATGCTTGGAGGTAACGCGAGTCTATAGGCCACATTTCCTACCTGGTCAAGAATCTGAAATGACCAATAAATCGTGGATTGAGCTTTTCTCTCTTCCCAAATCTTGTTACTCCCTTCCATGGAGCAACACGCAACAATACATGATCCCCAATATTAAATTCCACGTCCTTTCGATGAAGATTCGCATAATTCTTTTGTCAATCCTTTGACGTTTGTATACATTGTCAAATCATTTGGATCTTTTCTATAGTCATACGTACCAACTCTGGTCCCAACAATGTTGCTTCACCCACCTCATCCCAATATACTGGAGAGCGACACTTTCGTCCATACAATGCTTCGGATGGAGCCACACCTATACTTGCCTGATAACTGTTGTTATAGGAGAATTCCAACAATGGTAAATACTTATCCCAACTCCCTTTGAAGTCTAGGACACAGAATCTTAATAGATCTTTAAGAGTTTGAATAGTCCTCTCTGATTGTCCGTCCGTTTGAGGATGGTATGCCGAACTGAATTGTAAATCCGTGCCCATAGCTTTCTGCAAGCTAACCAAAAATTATGAAGTGAATCTTGGGTCACGATCTGAAACTTTGGATACTGGCATGCCATGCAACCTCACAATCTCATTCACGTACATAAGAGCAAGATGTTCAAGGGAATAAGTCTCTCGTATCAGCAAGAAATGAGCAGACTTAGTTAATCTATCAACAATAACCCAAATCGCATCTATGCCTTGAGAAACCTTGGAAAGACTCGTAACGAAATCCATGGTAACGTGTTCTCCCTTCCATTTTGGAATCTTAAGTGATTGCAATGGACCCTGTAGCACTTGATGCTCTGCCTTTACACGTTGACAAGTTAAACACCTCGAGATAAATTTTGCGATCTCTCTCTTCATATTGCTCCACCAAAATGTAATTCGAAGATCACGATACATTTTGGTACTTCCAGGGTGAATTGCAAATGGTGTGTTGTGTGCCTCCATCATGATTCTATGTTTCAAGTCAGAATCGTTAGGAACGCAAAGTCTGGAGTTGACTCGAAGTAGTCCTTCTTCATCGATTCTGGCTTCTGGGATAACACCTTCTTGCACTTTCTTCTTCGTACGCATCAGCTCCGGGTCTGTGGCTTGAGCTACTTTAACTTTATCGATTAAAATTAGTTCTATGCGTATACTTGTTATCATCGCATGGGTCCCCGGAGTCTTGAATTCTATATTCATCTTTTGTAAATCACACAAAATGAGCCTTTGTGTTGACAACATCGCACTTGTTCTCACATATTATCTTCTACTCAATGCGTCAGCTACCACGTTTGCTTTTTCAGGATGATATTGAATGGTATGGTCATAATCTTTTAACAGCACGAGCCAACGTCGTTGCCGCATATTGAGTTCTTTTTGGATGAAGAAATAATTGAGGCTTTTATGATTCGAAAATATCTCCACTTTCTCCCCATATAAATAGTGCCTCCAGATTTTTAACGTAAAAACGACTGCTGTCAACTCTAGATCATGAGTAAGATAATTTCTCTCATATTCTTTGAGTTGTCGCAAGGCATATGCTATGACCTTCCCATGTTGCATGAGAACACATCCTAACCCTTTGCCCGAAGTATCGCTGTAGATAACAAATCCTTCCGAATCAGATGGTATTGTTAGAATAGGTGCCGAAATGAGTCTCCTCTTAAGCTCTTGAAAACTCTTCTCGCATTTCTCGCTCCATACAAATTTTATATCTTTCAGAGTCAGTTGAGTTAACGGAGTAGCGATTCGAGAAAATCCTTCTATAAATCTTCGATAATAGCCAGCTAAACCAAGAAAGCTATGTACTTCGGTCACCGACTTCGGTTGCTACCAACTTTGTATTGCTTCAATCTTCGACGGGTCAACAGATACTTTATGTTTTGACACCACGTGCTCAAGGAATGCTACTTCCTCAAGCCAGAACTCACATTTTTTTAACTTGGCATATAGCTTATTTTCACGAAGCCTTTGAAGTACCAGCTTCAAATGGTGCTCATGATCTTCACGGCTTTTAGAATAGATGAGGATGTCATCGATAAAGACAACAATAAATTGATCCAAATATTCCTTGAATATCCGGTTCATTATATCCATGAAAGCCGCAAGAGTATTAGTCAATCCAAAAGAAATAATTAGGAATTCATAATGCTCATACCGAGTTTTGAAGGCAGTATTCGGAATATCCTCAGTTTTAATCTTCAGCTAATGATATTCGGAATGAAGATCGATCTTTGAAAAGAATTGTGCTCTTTGCAACTGATCAAACAGGTCATCAATGCGAGGTAGCGGATACCTATTCTTGATGGTGACATGGTTTAATTCCCAATAGTCAATACAAAGTCGCATACTCCCGTCTTTCTTCTTTACGAATAAAATAGGAGCACCCCAAGAAGACGTACTAAGACGAATGAAACCGATGTCCAATAACTCCTGTAGTTGGACCTTTAACTCCTAAAGTTAAATAGGAGCCATTCGATATGGGGTTTTAGAAATGGGCTTTGTACCAAGTTCAAGATCAATAAAGAATTCAACTTCAAGTTTTGGGGGTAGACCGGGAAGTTCTTCAGGAAATACGTCAGGAAATTCACTAACAACAGACATATTATTCAAATTTGACGTGTTTTTGCTCAAGTCCATTGAAACAACCCGGGTTAAATCCAGAGTCCGGAACAAATCTCGGGTTAATTCCCAAGTCCGAATCGAATCAAATCCATCAAAATAAGGTCTCAAACCACTGGCCCAATAGTATCTTCTTAGGTCATCTTAGCCCACCACAGGCTCCCAAAAGGTCATGACTTGAAGGTACTATTGGTAGTAACTTATTTCCTTATATACAGATAATTTTTTCCCCTATCTTTCGATGTGGGACTGGGGTGTTACAAACTCCCCCACTTAAATTTTTGACATCCCCGTCAGAACCGATCACACACACGGCCCAAAGATCTTTGCCTCTCTAGCCATTGTGGGATAATACCGGCTGGCTTCGTGTCCCCACCTCCGGACCTCCATCTCTCCATTGTGGGATAATACCACCAGCCTTTGTGTCCCCACCTCCGGCAACCCGATCGGATGACCCGACCCGAGCTTTCGAGAGTCGGCTTTGATACCATATGAAACAACTCGGGTCAAATCCAAAGTCCGAAACAAATCTCGGGTCAAATCCCAAGTCCGAATCGAATCAAATCCATCAAAATAAGGCCTCAAACCACTGGCCCAATAGTATCTTCTTGGGTCATCTTAGCCCACCACAGGCTCCCAAAAGGTCATGACTTGAAGGTACTATTGGTAGTAACTTATTTCCTTATATGCAGATAATTTTTTCCCCTATCTTTCGATGTGGGACTGGGGTGTTACATCCATGACATGGACTAAGAAAGCTTGACATCCGTTTTTCAATAAACGAATGGCTTTATGGTTTGATATGATAGCGATTGACTTTAGTGGTTTGGTTGCTTGAATTCGCATAACAGGTTGGTTAGGAATATGAAAACTAGCAACCTTACCAAAATAATCAATTTTGACATGATGAGTAGTTAACCGATCAATCCATAAAATCACATCAAAAGCAAGTATCTTTAAAGAGATAAGATCAACAGGTAATGTGATGGTGCCAACTTGGATCAAACAAGATTTATAAACAGTAGATGTAATGAATGTTTCTCCTAACTAAGTCTCCACAGATAAGTCAAAGTCTAATTTCTCCGGAGTCAAGTTTAAACATTGAGCACAAGCAGGAGAGATAAATGAATGGGTAGAACCAGTATCTAGTAAGGTATAAACTTTGCAAGAATTTATGATTAGCTTACCCATGATCACCTCGTTCGGGTTCCTCGCATTTTGGCTAGTCACGACAAACGCTCTTCCAGGAACCGCTGACATTGATTTGTCTGGGAAAATCTTTGGAAACACCATCCCCGCTGGACTTGGTTTCACTATAGTATAATCTCGAGCGATATGTTCTTCCTTTCCATAATTATAACATACCTTGAACTGATGTGGACAATTTGGGCTGATGTGTCCCTCTTTTTCACATTTATAGCATACGATCGATGGTCGTTCTCCTCCCTTCGAAACAGTTGATACTGGTGCTGACGTCTTCACATTGTCATTATTGAATCTCCTCTTTTTGAAATTTCCACTTGAATCGCCTCTCGTATTATCATAACCACGATTACCACCAGAGTGGTTACCGTTGTTGTCTGCATTTTTGCCTCCCCGTTGGTTACCATTGCTCCGGTGACTGCTGTCACCGGTATGACCCTGGTTGTGGTCCCTCGGCTCAACATACTCATTATCTCGCTCTAATAATTGAGCCCTGTTTACAACATCTGAATATAAAGAAAATTTATGAGAGACAAGATATTACCGAATCTCGAGTTTTAGACCTCTCAGAAACATCCGTGTCATTCATTCCTCATTCTCTACCAAGTGAGGTGTAAACCTAGATAACTCTGCAAACTTCGCCTTATAGTGGGACACTGTCATGTTGTTTTGTTCAAGTCTGATAAACTCCACCTCCTTCATATGACGAATACTTTTAGAAAAGTACTTGTCATTTAGCAGTGTCTGAAATGTTTCCCAAGACATGCTAAGTGCGGCTGGCTGGGTACGCTTCACAAATTCTCACTAGTAATCTGCCTCATCACGGAACATAAAGGTGGCGAATGGAACCTTCTATTCCTCCGTGCATCCCAAGACATCGAATATCTTGGTAATTTGCTTGACCCACGTTTCCGCCTTAATTGGGTCCAGTTTTCCCCAGAATTCTGGTGGTCCCAACTCTTTGAACTGCTTGGCTGTTACAAACCGCGCATTGCTATCACTTCCACATGTATTTTGTACATGAGTGTCCCTCGTCTGATTTTTAATGAACTGTAAAAAGCTTCTAAACATCTCATCATTCATCGTCTGCTCAGTGGTGTTGTTTACAGGAGGAACATTGTCTTTCTGTTGCACGTTCTCCTGATTGGTGAGTAAAGGTGTCTCCACGATCTCATTTACTCCACTGTTAACATTCTCAGTTGCCATTCTCAAATACTGCCACAAAACAAGGGTTAATTAAAGAAATTAATATATTACATAATATCCTTATATTCTGACCAACCAATAAATAAGATCAGGTAGGACACACTAGCGAAGGATTTACTCGTCTCTCCCCTCTTAGTTCTATTCCCTGATCTCCGCCACAGACCATAGCCCTAACCTCTGATACCAACTGTGACGCCCCTAAAATAGGTATACATCACCCATTCTGAGTCGCCAAATACATGGTACAGAAACAAATACAACTTCATTAATACAATTGTCGTGCAAAATACGATAACACATAAACTGTGAATTAAAATACAAATATTGTCTTCTAGACAATATCCACACTCAAATAAGTCCTCATTATAATTATTGATACACTATTTTATAAAATAGTGAGGACTATTATAAAAACTGCCTTGGAATATCATTCCATATCCCGACTACTTTCCGCTATATTCTCGCTTCCTGAGAAGAAAAATGGAATAAAAATAAAACGGGTGAGTTCAACTAGCCCAGTAAAGAATATTATGACTAAGAAAATATAGAACAAATTATCGCTAGTCCTCAACAGGAAAAAATCTGATAGAATATAATAGACAATAAATTTTAGATCAACAATTGCAGCGGAAACAACAATCCATTAGACGAGTTAAGTAGAGAATGAATTCTACTATCTTCTACGATTTAAAAGTCCATCATCAATATTTTATCCATGTAACATCAATCAATATACATCTTGAATCAAATATTCATCTTTGCACTACAGGCCAAATATATTCATTTGTATCACCAGTTGGTCATGTTCATCTAAACACCTGTTCATCTTTGCACAACGGGCCAAAGATATTCATCAATTAATCATTCATCTTTGTACTACAGGCCAAAGATATTCAATAATATCATCATTTAGGACTGAGGATGATGAAAAATATTTAAAAAAAAACAAATGCAGTGAGACAAAAGAACAAATATTAGGAATTCGTACTTCGGTTTATCAATGTTCAAAAATACTCCATAATAAACCATTGTGGAGAAAAATTCAAGAATGAAGATCAAAACATGGATACAATCAAAGCTAGTAATCATAATAAATAACTTGGACAAAGAAAAGGAAATTTTAATTTTTCTGTGAAAAGTGTCGTAATAGTGAATAGTGCTGTATACGTGAATAGTAACTCTGACAAAAAAAGACAAGAATTTCACGAGAAAAATCTTACCAATATTCCGGCATAATGATATTGAAAGAAATAATATCATTTTAAAAAAAATAACATCCCTTACCTCAAAAGGACAGTACTTCTGACTGAAATACCGGATATTGTGCTGAAGGAAACTTGCACCGTATAGCAACACTCAAAGTATTAAAATACTCACAAAAATACGCTTGATAATATAGAGATAGAAAACTTCAGTTTCTAGTGTGATTTTTAATTCTAACCTAAGCACCCTATTTATAGGAAAATGGCTAGAATACCAAAGCATAAAATTTAAAAAAATAATAATATTTATTAAAAAATTTCACGCCCACCTCTCGAAATTTGAATTCAGCATGTTTACAACACATGCGAGGCTGACTCAATTGCAAGAAAAACGTTTTTCTCAAAATAAATATTTTAAACTCCAAAAATCAATAATTTCGAAACCTCAATAATTCATAATAAATTACCATTTTATCAGAAAAATTCGAATCTTATGTCCATTCCATAGAAAATTCAATTCTCTACAACTTTGTAAGTTTAAGTTTCTTCAAATTCCAAGCAAAAATTGACCGAAATCCACATATAGACGATTTTACAAGCTATAATCAAATTTCAGTCAAAAATTGGGGCCCACCAACATGTTTAACATGTTTTTATTATTTATTACAACAAAAATACTCTTCCTCCTCATTTATTCATATATCACACATTCATCGTAAAAATATCATCATTATTATATTATTAAAATATAATAATATATTTAAATGAATTATTTTATCAGAAAAGATAAAATATCAATTTTCAACAATTGTCACTTTTCAAAAAAATTTCCCATTTATATCCACATAAATAAATATTTTCCTTATCATATAAATCAATAATTATTTATTCAAAAATAATATTACAGAATCATAATACTGACAACCATGCCGTTCCCAGGAAAGAGGGGGCTTTTCAATAAGGATTTCTCCTTACTGGCGCGCAATTAGGTGACCAAACCTCTCCTTAGACAGAACTTTCTAGACATTGTCGATAATGCTATTTAATAATATTATTAAAATAATATGATTTATTGATTTAATAATAGAAATACTGTGCAGTGACAATTATTAAAACAATAATAATATAAAATATCAATGTAGCAATTATTGAATCAATAAAATAAAATATTAAACAGTAATTACTGTAACAATTATTGAGTAGGGCCTTCTTACGTAAGAATCAATAATTAGTGTAATACCGTGTGCTACTGTGCAACACTGCGTGTTACTGTGTTTTAACTACTGGGTATTCCAACAGTGTTAACGGTAACAACTACGCCATTATTTATAAAAAAAACTCATATTTGTCGTTTTCTTCATCTAATCGCTTTCCATTACGAGGCCCACACAAGGCTGCGCCGTTGTACGAATATTCCACAACAACGAGAATATTCCACGACCAAACGAATATTCCCTGACAATAAGAATATTTTATAACTACTTGCTCATTTAAGATATTTGCGCATTTTACCCATAATTTATCACATTAATCAAATCAACCCTTACTATTTCAAAATAATAAATAGAGAAAATTTAATTTCATTTATAAAAAAGTTGGGGTCTTGCAATAGGGATAGGTATGAGAAAGCAAAACGCTATTGATTTGGAGATGCATGAATATGTGTATGTGTTGTGATATGTGAAAATAATATATTTTATTATCACTTCAACTGAATAGGGAGTTTTGTGACAACCCCAAATCTGGGTACTTCATTCCCACAAGACTTGGTGTTCACTTTACATACATTCATAACTAACTACCCAAGTATAATAGAATTTAAACCATAAATCCTCCCATTAAAAGGGTTACATCATTAAACGAAAAAGTCTCCCAGGTTATCTATCCTTTAACATAATTCAAGTGCGGAAATAAAATAGTTACTTCGCATCATCTAAATAAAGTCTATCAACATAAAAGCCAACAAATTATAAGTCTTCATCACTTTTACATTTTTCCTTTCCCTTTATTTGTGGTAGGTTCATCGACCTTCTCAACCTTAGTTGCAATAGTTATATTTATGCAAGAGTGAGGAAAACAAATACTCACTAGGTATAGCAATGAACAACAATAGAATAATAACTGCCAATGAATAAGCTCATGAGAACTAAATAATACTCTGTCAATGATAACCCAAAACTAGAATCAAAATATGAAATATATCTTAGGGCATAAGACCACGAACTATGTCCAAGGTTACAAGTAATTTTTCAACTTTAACCTAAACAGTTATACTGTAGGGACTTCACGTACTTAGGGTGATCGGCCCTTCGTACCATGTATTGTGCACAAACATCTAAACGCATCATGTACCCCTATAATAGGGTTGTTATTCTCAGTTTTTAGAGTACAAGTCTGCACCAAAGAAAGTTTGGTTTGGAAAAGCTTCAAGGGTAATTTAGAGTTTAACGATCATCAACTAAAGGATTAGTTGAATCAACATAGGTTGATAACACTACGGTTGATCAATAACAACATAATGTGGAACAATTAAGAATCATAGGTGAACCAACTATTTATTACACTCATGCTTGGAAATAACTAGAAAGCATAAGCATTGAATAAAATGACAAACCTTGCTTGAACAATAAAAAGCTAAGGCTATGATCTTTTCAAATTAGAAATTAAATTACTAAACATGCATTTAACTAATAACAAGCTGGAAACAAAGCTTGCTCAACATAATAATAACTTGTGCAAAGTAAATAAAATATGAAAGCTCAATATTGGAGATTAGAGTTAAATGAATCGCATTCACTATAAGAGATTGAAACTAAAGAAACTTGCTTAACTATTAACAAGTTAGAATAACTCAACAATGATTAGAATTCAAAACTTACTCGAATAACGTTAAAGTTAGAGCTTGCTCAAATAAAGTCTAAGGATAAAAGAACTTGCTCAATGTAAAGAGGTAAGGTTTAGAAACTTGCCTCATGCGTAATCTATAAATTTACAACTCATGTTCACCTACACATAGTATTAGAATCACAGTATCTATTAGATATACTAACATCCATTTTTCCAAAATAACACTCACTTCTAGTTAGACTTGTTATTTTAGTACAAGTTTTACTTTACACTATATGCATTTTAAAAATCACAAGTATTAACTTCAAAACACTTATTCACTATTCACGTGTACATTAAATCATAACATATCGCTTTCATAACTTACTAATCGTTTACAACTTTAGAATTACTAACCACGTGATATGATTCTGTTTTAACCTCTTCAATACATGTTTGTCACATTAACATATCATTAGACTAAGTTATAATAGGTCTTCAAGGTCTGCTAAAGTAGCAGGCATCACTTCCTCTGATCCGGGTATGGCGTAGCTGCGCCATAGTTAAGCCTGGGATCGGCACAGCTGCGCTGCAGCGCAGCTCTGCCGTTTCTAGCATTGACACCACTGCAGCTGTGCTGGAGAGCAGCTGTGCTGGAGCACAGCTGCCCTGGTGCGCAAATAAAAACTACATAGTCTACTGTAACAGCTCTGTTAAGCTCAACTTACACGAATTTCATCCACAAAACAGTAAATTAAGCACACCAAGCTAATATAAAACTCATACAAACATGATTCCTTACATATATACTAACTTAGAATAATTAAACAACAACTACAACTAATTTAAATCCTTGAATTCCATGTTTTATACTTAAAACTCCATTTTTAACATTCTTGACAAAAATTAACACTGTGACCATAACTCTACTCCAATTTAACTCATTCAAACTACGTTCTTCTCATTTCTTACGAAATTAACATATTTAAGACTCAATTTACAGATTAGTTTATAAATTAACCACCAAATTTGATAATTTCTCAAGCTAGATACATAAACTATAAACAATTTTCTTCCTTTTTAAACGTAATTAGCACTCTAATTCTTGTCTAAATGCTAGTTATAACATCACAAATACATATAAATACAATAATTAAGTTTATAACAACCATTCAAGAAGAATTGAATTCACAAAAAATTGAAAACTCGTGAATATAGTATATTCATATATATAATATTTAGGGTTATGGAATCATACCTTCTCTTGCTTGAACAATCCTTTCTAACCACAAAGAATTGCTTTAGAAATCGCAAGAATCCTCTCTCAACTCTCTCAATCTCTCTCTCAATATCTCTGAAAACTCTTTTCTCTTTTCTCTTTTTAGGCTTAAGCCAAATACTTTTCACGTAAAATAAAACAGACGCACCTAAAACGTATGTAACTACTGTATAATTGTTATAATAATTACATGTCAGTTATAAGATATATTATAAATTTTATTTATATGTTTATTTATTATAATTCAAATTTAAAATTCAAAATTCAAAAGTCATAAGGCTTTGTTCGGCAAAACACTTTAAAAATAAAGACTTAATATCTTTAAGCCTTGTTTGGGCAAATTCATTTTAAAACTACCTTAATTCATTTTAATAAATTCTTTACACTATAGTTTATAGTCCCATATTATTTATTTAGATTTCCATATCCAATCTTAGTTAAATAAACTAATTACAACATATTAAATAAATTTCCCACTTAACCAATTACCACAAAATTATAATCTTATTATAGTTCTATTTAATAAATTATCATACCCTTTTAAATTATTAAATTAAAACAGCAATATAGCATTTCATGTTATCTTTAACAGCTCTTTAATTATTAAATTAAATTAGAGTATTATCTAATAAATTTAATTCACAAATATCGACGAGCAACAGCTATATCAATAAAATATTTATTACAACATTCAAACAATTTAATAAATATTTTAAATTATAAATAAAATCTTGGATTGTTACATCCTTCCCTCCTTACAAGGATTCTGTCCCCAGAATCACAACTCAAACAACTCATTCGTCACATTCTTCCCCTCTTATAAAGATTCTGTCCCCAGAATTAAAGATATAGATTAAACAAATGACTCAGGGTAGTTCATCATCATTTCATCTTCGAGTTCCCACGTAGCCTCTTTGACATTGTGGTTTCTCCATATCACCTTCACAGAAGGTATCACATTATTCCTGAGCACTTGTTCTTTCATGTCGACTATTTGGATAGGAACCTCTTCATAAGATAAATCTTTACTGAACTGCAACAGTTCATACTCGATCACATGTTCGTAATCAGGTTTATACGGTCGCAACACCGACACATGAAAAATATTTTGAACATGTTCTAACTCTGGAGGTAAAGCTACGTCGTAAGCTACTTCTCCCACTCTTCGCAGTATCTCGAAAGGTCCAATAAACCTTGGGTTTAGCTTTCCTTTCTTGCCAAAACGAATTTTTCCCTTCCAAGGAGAAACTTTCAAGAAAAAGAAAATTCCTACGTTATATTTATGATCTTATCTGTGTTGATTAGCGTACTTCTTCTGTCTATCTTGAGCAGCTACCAGTCTTGCTCTGACGAGTTTAATAATTTTAGTGGTCTGTTGTACTAGTTCTGGCCCTAACAGTTGACGTTCACCAACTTCTCCCAGCATAGTGGAGTTCTGCATTTCCTGCCATATAAATGCCTCGTATAACTGCATGCCAATGCTTACGTGGTAACTGTTGTTGTAGGCAGATTCTACCAACGGTAGATGATCGTCCCAGTTTCATTTGAAATCTATGATGCATGCTCTAAGCATATCTTCTAATGTCTGGATTGTTCGTTCGCTTTGACCATCGGTTTGCGGATGGTATGCCGTAGTCATTCTCAATTGTGTTCCCATACATTCTTGTAGTCTCTTCCAAAAGTTTGATATGAATCTCGGATCTCTGTTTGATACAACTGATATTGGAAATCTATGTCTTGAAACGATCTCCTTGACGTACAGTTTTGCCAGTTGATCAAGATTAAATCTAATCTTAATTGGCAAAAAGTGTGTTAATTTTGTTAATCTATCTAATATCACCCATATCGCATCGTATTCTTCTAGAGTCGTTGGAAGACCTACCACAAAATCTATTGTGATATGCTCCCACTTCCAATTTGGTATTTCCAACGGTTGAAGTAATCTACTTGGTCTTTGATATTCGGCCTTTACTCTCTGACATGTCAAGCATTTCGCAAAACATTCTGCAACGTCTCTTTTCATATTTGGCCACCAAAAATGTCGACGCAAATCTTGATACATTTTTGTACTTCCAGGATGAATCGAATATCTTGAGTTTTGAGCCTCTGTCAAAATTTATTCTTTAATATACGGTACTGTTGGAACCCAAATTCGTCCCTCAAATCTTAACACTCCTTCAGTATCAACCTTGTACTTCATCTCACTACCGTCGACCATACTTTCCTTTATTTTTCTGCATTCTTCATCTTGTAGTTGAGTATTCTTTACCTTGTCCACCAAATTTGGACTAGCTTCTATCTGGAATAGTCGTTCATCGGATTCCTTTGGAAATTTTATTTCCAGCTCTAATCTTGCCATTGCTGAAATAAGTTCCTCCTAGTTGGTTAACAACATCAACTTCTTATGATCGTTCCTACTCAAGGCATCGGCGACCACATTTGCTTTCCCCCGGATGATAAAAGATCTCACAATCATAATCTTTTATTAATTCCATCCATCTCCTTTGATGCATGTTCAGGTCTTTCTGTGTGAAAATATACTTCAGACTCTTATGGTCTGTGTATATCTCACATTTCTCTCCGTAGAGATAGTGTCTTCATATCTTCAGAGTAAATACCACCGCAGCTAACTCAAAATCTTGAGTTAGATACCCTTTCTCGTAGTCCTTCAATTGCCTTGATGCATACGCAATAACTTTACCGTTCTGCATAAGGACACAACCTAATTCTTTATGTGAAGCATCATTATACACCACAAAGTTTCCTGTATTATCGGGTAATGACAACACAGATGCCACACTGAGCTTCTTCTTCAATTCCTTAAAACTCTCTTCGCATTTTTCCGTCCAAACAATTTTTACACTTTTCTCGTCAAATTTGTCAACGGAGTGACAGTCTTGGAAAAATCCTGAATAAACCGTCTGTAATAACCTTCAAATCCCAAGAAACTTCTTACTTCTGATGGAGTTCTTGGTTGTTCCCAATTTATTACAGCTTCGACTTTTGATGGATCCACTGAAATTCCATCTCTATCAATTACATGACCGAGAAATTGTACACGTTCCATCCAAAATTCACATTTAGAGAATTTCGTGTACAACTTTTCTTTTCTTAGCATCTCCAACGTCAAACATAAATGTTCCACGTGTTCTTCTTGAGATTTGGAATACACCAAAATATCATAGATAAATACCACCACAAACTTGTCTAAAAATGGTTCAAATACCATGTTCATCAAATCCATGAACGCAGCAGGGGCATTGGTCAGACCAAAAGACATTACCAAAAACTCGTAATGTCCATACCGAGTTCTGAATGTCGTCTTCGGTACATCCTCCATTCTTACTTTCAATTGATGATACCCATTTCTCAAATCTATTTTTGAGAAGTATCTAGCACCCTTCAATTGATCAAACAAGTCTTCTATTCTTGGCAACGAATATTTATTCTTAATAGTGATTTTGTTTAATTCCCTATAATCAATGCAAAGACGCATTGACCCATCCTTCTTCTTCACGAATAACACCGGTGCTGCCCACGATGATATGCTCTGCTTAATATACTTCTTATCCAATAGCTCTTGCAGTTGTACCATCAGTTCCTTCATTTCTACCGGAGCCATCCGGTACGGGGCCTTCGATATTGGAGCAGTTCCTGGCGCTAAGTTGATCACGAACTTGATCTCTCTATCAGGTGGAAGTCCTGGCAAATCTTCCTGAAACACGTCCACAAAATCACAACCACTGGAATCTCTTCCAGTTTCACACCCTTCTTCTTTTGAGTATCGACTATGTAAGCTAGGTACCATACACAACCCTAACTCAACAACTTCTTGGCCTGCATAATCATCAGACAACTCGCTTATCTAGGCAATTTGCTACCATAGAAAACTACCTTTAACGGAGTCATAAGGTTTACACATTTCTTTTGGCAATCAATTATCGCTCCATAATTGAATAGCCAATCCATTCCCAATATAACATCAAACTCTCCAAGTTTTATCAGGAGTAAATCTACTGTCATAACATTCCCCTTAATATTCACCCTATAATTCTTGTATACGAACTTAACATGAATTACCTCCCTATTGGTAATTTCTATGTGTAATGGGAAATTCAATTCTTCACTAGGTAATTCTAACCTCTTAGCAAATTCATCAGATATGAACGAGCAAGTAGCACTCGAATCAAAATAATATATATGCATTTATATCATTGATTGGGATAATACCTGACACGCCATCTTTTGATTGCATCGCGTCCTGCACCGTCATGTTGAAGGTTCTGGCTATGGGTCTTTTTGATGACGTTGGTCCAACAATGATCAATGTACCTCCACTACTACCTCCCTTGCTTCCCGTTGTCTCTCCAGCTTTCTTCTTAGGGCACTCACGGGCAAAATGATCCTTTGACCCGCAGGTGTAGCAAACATTCTTCTTGGGTTGATTATAATTTGGGGCAATGTGACCCTCCTGGCCACAGTTAAAGCATACATGCTTCCCCCTTAAGCACATACCCGTGTGAAACCTCCCACATGTAGCACATGCTTCAAACTTCTTCTTCTACTAGTTACCCTGCTGGTTACCAGCACCCACATTTGTACTCCACTTTCTCTTCAGGTTATTGTTACCATTTCCACCGCTACCACCACTATTCTTAACTTCGCCTTCATTCTTCTTTTTCTTTGTTCTTGACTAAACTTCGTTACAGCCTCGCCTCCACCCGCAATGAGAATTTCCTTCTCCAGTACTACTATAAATGTCTTCAGCTGAAACATGGAGACCCTACTGTATAACCAGGGTTTCAGTCCCTGCTCAAAGCTCTTAGCCTTGCGCTCATCTATGTTAACTTGATATGGCATAACCCTCGCCAACTCGTTAAATTTTGCAGCATACTCCGATACCGTTATTGATCCCTGCTTCAGTTCTAAAAACTGTACCTCCATCTGATTCTTCAAACTCTCGGGGAAATAAGTCTCAAAAAATACCTCCTTAAACCAATCCCAAGTCATTACCCCTTGACCTCCTTAAGTTTTATTAGCTTGCCACCAATAACTAGCCTCTGCTTTTAACATAAATGTTGCAAAAGTAGTCTTCTAATTCTCACCTACTGTAGCAACATCAAAAAATTTCTCTCTCTCCATGATCCAGGTTTGTGTTTCAACTGGATTCGTGGACCCACGAAATTCTGGTGGCCCAACCGCCTTGAAGTCCTTAAATGTCGTAGCTTGATGCTGCGGCTGATTCTGTAATGCACCCGTTAGTAACGTCACTAACTGCTGAACTGGGTTAGCCTCAGCATTGTTGTTATTGGTAGATCCCTCAGGGATTCTTTGTCGTGGTTGACGTCTTGGAGGAATTTTCTATTAAAATATACTCATTAGATTATTATTCAATCTTCTAGGTAAAATGTACTTAACTTGCACATGAAAAAAATCCTCACGTAACACACAATATATTGAGTAAATAATAACTTTTATTCATTCTTAATTTTTTAAAACATAATAATGATAGCATTCTTGCTATCTACATCACTTTCTTGAACTACAAAAGTTTTAGGATAACTTCATCATCATCATATCCCATTGGTTATCTAATACCTGAGATTTACATCTTATTTACTCATTATTCACATCGTAATTACATTTATGACGACCTACTAAAATGCTGCATAGCCTCACGACGCTCCTCTTCAAGAATACAGAACATTGTTCGACGATCTAACATATATGATGGCAGCGTCTCGAACTAAATCAGATAACACATGACTCAATCTTGAGCTTGATTGATCACGGTGTTGAAAACAATATTCATCTCTTCCATCTTGATCTTCTTCAATTGTACATCTCTCTCTGCTAAGGCCCGACTCATTTAGAAGCTTCCTCGTACGCGTCTTCAGCTCTTGCCCTCTTAGTAGACTCTTCTTTCAGCTTGTTCTTCAGTTCCACGATCTCCTCTGCCATTTGCTCATTCGCTCCTTCAGTGTGGATCAGCTTCCCTTCAATATTACTCAAACGTTCATCTAGATCCTAGATCCCGTTGTCCTTCTACGCCATTGAGGTCTGCTGTTCAGCTACTATCTCTTCCAACTCCTCGGCTCTATCCTAAAGTTTCACATTGCGGTCGTATACTTCGTCGTACATACGGGCAATGATCGAGTTTAGTGGAAGCTCTTCCTCCTTGTCCTCCTCATCCCCATCCGACCATGGTAGCTCAACGGGGTCCTCCTCGTCCGTCTCTACCTCATCATCCTCATCAGGTAACCTCTTTTGCTCAACCACTTTAACCAACGGAGATGATTCCCGTGGCAGTAGTTGTTCCCGAACCACCTGAATATCTCGAGGCTCCTCCTCTCTTGGCATCTGGGAACCTTCCTCTTTAGCGTGACTGGATTCTCTTATATTAGCCATCCTGACAACAAAATTTTAAGTTTTAATTACTAATCATTACTACTCAACACTCACGAGTACATATGTTGTAATCACATAAGCACATATGTGTCTTATTACTTCTTCCTTAAAACTCAATAAGAATTTATCACCACTATCTTTTCAAAGGTTACTTCCTAAGGCTTTTCCCTACCTAAGGTTCATTACCTAAAGCTTTGATACCAACTTGTGACACCCCCAAATTTGGGTACTTCATTCCTACAAGACTTGGTGTTCACTTTACATACATTCATAACTAGCTACCCAAGTATAATAGAATTTAAACCATAAATCCTCTCATTAAAAGGGTTACATCATTAAATCAAAAAGTCTCCTAGGTTATCTAACCTTTAACATAAATCAAGTGCGGAAATAAAATAGTTACATCACATCATCTAAATAAAGTCTATCAACATAAAGCCAACAAATTACAAGTCTTCATCACTTGTACATTTTTCCTTTCCCTTTGTTTGTGGTAGGTTCATCGACCTTCTCAACCTTAGCTGCAATAGTTATATTTATGCAAGAGTGAGCAAAACAAATACTGACTAGGTATAGCAATGAACAACAATAGAATAATAACTGCCTATGAATAAGCTCATCAGAACTGAATAATACTCTATCAATGATAACCAAAAACTAGAATCAAAATATGAAATATATCTAAGGGTCATAAGACCACGAACTTTGTCCAAGGTTACAAGTAATCTTTCAACTTTAACCTAAACAGTTATATTGCAGGGACTTCATGTACTTTGGGTGATCGGCCCTTCGTACCATGTATTGTGCTCAAACATCTAAACGCTTTGCGTACCCCTATAATAGGGTTGCTCTTCTCAGTTTTTAGAGTACAAGTCCGCACCAAAGAAAGTTTTGTTTGGATAAGCTTCAAGGGTAATTTAGAGTTTAACGATCATCAACTAAATGATTAGTTGAATCAACAAAGTTTGATAACACTACGGTTGATCAATAACAACATAATATGGAACAATTAAGAAGCATAGGTGAACCAACTATATATTACACTCATACTTGGAAATAACTAGAAAGCATAAGCATTGAATAAAATGATAAACCTTTCTAGAATAATAATAAGCTAAGGGTATGATCTTGTCAAATTAGAAATTGAATTACTGAACATGTATTTAACTGATAACAAGCTGGAAACAAAGCTTGCTCAACATAATAATAACTTGTGCAAAGTAAGTGAAATATGAAAGCTCAATATTGGAGATTAGAGTTAAATGAATCGCATTCACTATAAGAGATTGAAACTAAAGAAACTTGCTTAACTATAAACAAGTTAGAATAACTCAACAATGATTAGAATTCAAAATTTGCTTGAATAACGTTAAAGTTAGAGCTTGCTCAAATAAAGTTTAAGGATAAAAGAACTTACTCAATGTAAAGAGGTAAAGTTTAGAAACTTGCCTCGTGCATAAGCTATAAATTTATAACTCATGTTCACCTACACATAGTATAAGAATCACAGTATCTATTAGATATACTAACATCCATTTTCCCAAAATAACACTCATTTTTAGTTAGACTTGTTATTTTAGTACAAGTTTTACTTTACACTATATACATTTTAGAAATCACAAGTATTAACTTCAAAACACCTATTCACTATTCATGTGTACATTAAATCATAACATATAGCTTTCATAACTTACTAATCTTTTACAACTTTTGAATTACTAACCACATGATACGATTTTGTTTTAACCTCTTCAATACATGTTTGTCACATTAACATATCGTTAGGATAAGTTATAATAGGTCTTCAAGGTCTGCTGAAGTAGCAGCCATCACTGCCTCTGATCAGGGTGCAGCGCAGCTGCGCCGTTTCTAGCCTTGACACCAGCTCAGCTGCGTTGGTGCGCAGACAGAAACTATGCAGTCTACTGTAACAGCTCTGTTTAGCCTAACTTACACGAATTTCATCCACAAAACAGTAAATTAAGCACACCCAACTGATATAGAACTCAAACAAACATGATTCCTCACATATATACAAAGTTAGAACAATTAAACAACAACTACAACTAATTTAAATCCTTGAATTCCATGTTTTATACCAAAAACTCTATTTTTAACATTCTTGACAAAAAAACACTGTGACCATAATTCTACACTAATTTAACTCATTCAAACTATCTTCTCTTCGTTTTTTATCGAATTAATATATTCAAGACTCAATTTACAGATTAGTTTACAAATTAACCACCAATTTTGGTACTTTCACAAGCCATATACATAAACATACACTATAAACAACTTTCTTCCTTTTTAAACGTAATTAGCACACTAAATCTTGTCTAAATGCTAGTTCTAACATCACAAATACATATAAATACAATAATTCAGTTTATAACAACCATTCAAGAAGAATTGAATTCACATAAAATTGAAAACCCATGAATATAGAATATTCATATATATAATATTTAGGTTTATGGAATAATATCCTCTCTTGCTTGAACAATCCTCGCTAACCATAGAGAATTGCTTTGGAAATCTCAAGAATCCTCTCTCAACTCTTTCTCAAACCCTCTTTCAATATCTCTGAAAACTCTTTTCTCTTTTCTCTTCTTAGGCTTAAGCCAAATGCTTTTCACATAAAATAAAACAGACGCTCCTAAAACGTATGTAGCTGCCGCATAATTATTATAATAATTACATGTCAGTTATAAGATATATTATATATTTTATTTATATTTTTATTTATTTTAATTCAAATTTAAAATTCAAAATTCAAAAGTCATAAGGCTTTGTTTGGCAAAACACTTTAAAAATAAAGACTTAATATCTTTAAGCCTTGTTTGGGCAAATCCATTTTAAAACTACTTTAATTTATTTTTATAAATTCTTTACACTATAGTTTATAGTCACATATTATTTATTTAGATTTCCATATCCAATCTTAGCTAAATAAACTAATTACAACATATTAAATAAATTTCCCACTTAACCAATTACCACAAAATTATAATCTCGTTATAATTTTATTTAATAAATTAACATACCCTTTTAAATTATTAAATTAAAACAGCAATATAGTATTTCATGTTATCTTTAACAACTCTCTAACTATTAAATTAAATTAGAGTATTATCTAAGAAATTTAATTCACAAATATCTACAAGCAACAACTATATCAATAAAATATTTATTAAAACATTTAAACAATTTAATAAATATTTTATATTACAAATAAAATCTTGAATTGTTACAAGTTTCGGTATTGTGATTCCGATGACATAATCCTTATAAGGGGGAAAGAATGTGATGAATCGAATTTTTAAGAATTTATTAAAATAAGAATTGAATTAAATAAAATTCTTGTTATGTGATATTTGGTTTTTTGAGTAAGACTGAGGTGCACAAGTTGATTATTTGTATAATAATAAACATACTATTATTTATTATTATAAATGGGTGAATATAATTTATAGGAAAGCAAAAGGAATTTAGCAAATATATATATATATATATATATATATATATATATATATATATATATATATATATATATATATATATGTTCATCTTGATTAAAGATTAATTGTGAAAAATAATTTATTTTAAAGAAAGAGGAATGAGTTCATATTAAAATAATTTATATAATTATTTTAATATGGTAGGGCTTAGTATATTAAATTTAAGTATACAATATCTTATATGCAATAAATAAGATATATTGAAGTAATTTATGAAGATAAATTATTTTAAGATAATAAATTATCTCATTAAATAAAATATTTTTATGTATAATTTCTATTTATTTGGAAAAGAATTTTGGGTATTATATTTTAATATTTGTTGTATAATATGTAAATAACTTTCTACGCGATATGTACGGAAGGGGTAAAATAATAGGACTGATCATTCGGTTATAACCGAACCGAATAGCAAAATCTGCTTAATTTTACTATCCGAAAAATTGGCCGAATTAAGGAATACCCGAATTATAAAAAACCGAATAACCGATTTTTTTATTCGATTTTTTCAGTTAATACCGAAATTAAGTTCCATATGGAGAGAAAGAGAGACTAGTCTTATGTATGATTGGATTTTGGCCAACTTAAAATGTCTCAACAGACAAAGCTTATTAAAAATCAATACCAGAGATAGATAGCATGGGATGGTGGGACGGTGAGATCGTGAGCAGCGGAGGCCGGAGACTGAGGCGAAGATGGTGATCGGCGAGATGAATCTGAGATCATATGAGACTTGAGAGCCAATAGGCAATACGGGAGAGGAACTGAGATGGAATTAGGGGTAGTGGGGCACCGTCGCACCGACTCGGAACTGAGATGGAATTAGGAACTGAGATGAATCTGCTCTATTTTTTATCAAGAGAGAGAGGGAATGCGAACTTCTCTCTCTATATGTAGATGTGTATGCAAATTTATATTTATTTATGGGGTTTGGTTTTGTGCAGAGTCAACACTCATTTAATTCTCATTGAGATATGATGAGATCTGTTTTTTCCCCAAAAAGTTATGGCTCTATGGGCCACTTTTGGTGATTCTTGTCCCGTCCAAATTTTAAACCATATTTGACTTATCAGGCCCAATACATCATACAAATATTAAATCCCTTTTTTTTTACTGAATATGTTCGGTTATTCGGGTAACCGAATAGGTTGATTTTAATAACCAGACCCAAATATCGAATACCTAATACCGAATAAGAATTTAGAAATAACCGAATTATAAACAAATTTCGGTTAAAAAAATTCGGTTCGATTTGGTTATATCCGTTTTTTGCTCAGTTGTATAAAATAAGCATAAATATATAATTAATGTATGTGTATTACATTACGGTATAACAAAGCATGAGGTGGGGGATATTAAGCTGAGTCATAACATTCAAGTAGGAGGTGTTGAACTCACAATGATAATAGGAAGAGTATTAAGCTAAGCTAGGAGACTTAATCATTCTATATATATGATGATCAACTCTTTCATTCTTAGCTTATTCCATTCTAAAATCTTTCCTACTCATAAGCTATAAACACTAAATATCCTCACAAATTCCAGATGAAACTAATTAGGTTCCCTATAGTTTATTGAACTGGAATTGGAATTAAGGAAGAATCAAGAGAAGAAACTTGAATCAAAGGTACGTGTATATCTAAATGTTTAAGATTATGATGATTGATTACTTGGAATTGGGTATTGATGTTCTAATATTCCTAGAAAGAGTTTCAATAAGATTGGGATTTAATAATCATATCCTTTAACCATTTGTTGAAATGCTCAAATGAAAACCAATTTCTGAAAATTTAGGAATTCAAAAGAATATAGGGATATGATCATGGTAATTGGTTTTTTAAAAGTGAAATGAACCTTGCCCTACCTATTTGATTGAGTATATTAAAAAGGTTTAGAAGTTGATTTTCCAAGGTCTGCAAAAGTAGAGTACTATTTAGTCTAAAGCCGAAGTGGAGCAGCTGTACCACTTCCCAAGCCAAGACCAACACAGCTGCGCTGGTCTCCAGAATTGAAAACTGAATTTTCCTATATTCTAGAGTTCTGAGTATGTATGATAGGCTTATATAAACTTAAAAATGTACCTGAGGCTATGTTCAAGGTAGTATTGTCTTATATGAATTATCATTGCATGATTAAAACATGTTTTTTTAAAAAAAATGAAAAACTTATATTATTTTGGAAAGTAGAAGAACATAACTTAGTCATACATTTTCAAAGTCTTAGTATGGTTATGCTGTACTTATAGGTATCTCAGATAAGAATTAGCATGACCAAAGATTTATCAAAACATATAAGTTTTCTAAGAGAAGTCCAATGGAATACCGATTCGAAATTGAATTGGATGACTCTTAAAGGACACGAGAACTACAAATAAAACCTAGATTTATGTGACATACTAAGTATAAAGGACATTAGTATGAATCCAAGGTGACAGAGCTTGAAAAACTCAAGTTTGGAGTGGACATGTAGTAGCACAGCTGCGCCACTCCAAAGCCTAACAGCAGCGCAACTACGCAGCACTTCAGATACACCAAGACAATTTTTCTTTGAACTAAAACTTAGTGCTTTCTTAAACAACACCTATAGGATAGGATGCATGATTAGAATAATATACTTGGTGTCCGAACTTAGAATGACAATGTCAAGCAAGGGATTAAATAAGTAGGTTCTAAATAAAACCAATAAGCAAAATAGAAACAAAACAAGCTAAGCTAGTATACAAATTTGCATGGATTGTATAATTGATGTGTACATGTTTGATTATATGATCATGTAGGATATACGAAGCACGGGTAGATGTAGTTATAATCAACTCATAAGGCAAGTCTTCTAGTTTCAATTTTCTATATGAATTTGATATGGATTACCTATAAACTGTGCTACAATGAGCATGTTAAATTTAATATGCTGTGTATATGAATCTCGAAAGTCAAATTATAACTATATGCGGTTGAGTTATGGAACTCAATTTGTGATATGTGATATATTAGGCACATGGAACTTATGTGTATCTTAAACTAATATTTATGATGAGCATGAAATCGTATAACTGTTTTAAATTAAGATATATGTTGGGCGTGAAACTTACGTGTTATGTGGGGCATGAAATCTGTTAGATTTGCTAAGCTGTCGAGCTCAATCTTGTAAAAATAAACTTTTTATAGGTAAACGATAGAATGCGACATTATTTGCTACTTGGATGATGAAGAATGAACAATTTGTGGAAGATTACGCTATCTTAATTTAGAAGCTGATAGATTTTGAATTTTGTAAATAAATAAATGTGTACAATTTGATATATTCAATAAAAATGTTTACTTTGAAATGGGATTTTTTGTGGTGAATGTTTGTATATAGAATTGTACATGTGAAATATCAGTACAACATATATTAGGTATTGATAATTGAACTCTTACGGTTCATTTACTCTGATTATATTAGAAATCGTGATAGTTGCAATTCAGGGAACGCAATAAAAGAATGATATATAAAAGAAAATTTTAATTATTCGCATTATCAACCGATATTGCATGTGACGCCCCCAAAATAGGTATACATCACCTATTTTGAGTCTCCAAATACATGATACAGAAATCAAGTACAACTTCATTATTACAATTGTCGTGCAAAATACGACAACACGTATACTATGAGCTTAAATACAAATATTGTCTAATAGATAATATTCAAACTCAAAAGAAGTCCTCATTACAATTATTATCACACTATTTTACAAAATAGTAAGGACTGCTTAAACAATTTTTTGGACCCATCACTCCACACCCCGACTAGTTTCCGCTATATTCTCGCCCCCTGAGAAGAAAAATAAAACAAAAAGAAAAAGGGTGAGCTCAACTAGCCTAGTGAAGAATACTATGACTAAGATAATGTAGAACAAATTATCGTTAGCCTTCAATAATTCAGATAAAATATCATAGACAACAAGTTTAGATCAATATTCGCAGCGGAAATAATAATTCATTAGAAGAGTTAAGTAGAGAATGAAATCTACTATCTTCTATGATTTAAAAGTGTAACAATCCAAAATTTTAAATTATGATTCAAAATATTTATTGAGTTATATAAATATTTTAATTGATGTGTTTATCGTTGAATAAATATTTGTTTAATGTGATTTGATTTGATTATTAATTTGTTAAATAAATAATTATGAGTTAAGGAAATTGATCATCATGAGATAATATTCTAATTTAAATTAATAATTAAGTTAGAGAGTTTATAACCATTAAATGAATTATTATAATGATATTTTAGTTTGAATTTGTAATTAAAATGATGTGTTAATTTATTAAATAAAATTATACTAATAAAGAAAATTATAATTTTGTTGTATTGATTTATGTGGTAAATTAATTTAATAAAGTGTGACCATAAACTATGCTATAAATGAGTTATTAAAATAAGTTAAAAGATGTTAATTCAGTTTTGCCAAATAAGGCTTAATGAATGTTAAGTCTTTAATTTAATTAGGTTTTACCAAACAATGCATAAGGATTTTAAGTGGTTAATTTTAAAGTAGTTAGCCAAACAAGCCTTATGGCTTTTGATTTTCAAAAACAAAAATAACTAATATCAGTTATAGATATATTTATATTATATAATTAATAGCTATTATATTATATACGTTATATTTCTAAGTACGTAAGATTAGAGAAGGGAGGAAAAATACAGAAGAAAAAAAAGAAGCGAAAGAAGAGAGAAAATGGAGAATTCTAGTGAGACTTTGAAAGAGTGATTGTGAGAAGGAGTCTTGATAATCAAAGGGTGGATATCATGTTCTAGATAACTAAACAAGAAAGCAAAAGTATAATCATACCCTTCTACTTTTCAAAGTTTTAGTTTTATTCTATTTCAAAAGTTCTCTATAAAAATTTGTGTGATGGCTAATTATTTGTTATATATAGTTTTTATATGATAGTTGGTTGATACAAAATTGTTTTCATAAGTTTATATATGAGTTATAGTAAATTGATACATGTAATGCATTTAATTATGAAAGAAATCATATGTGTATGGATATATATGAACATGGCTTAGTTTAAAGTAAAAATTGCTGTTTAATTCATTGTATAACGTATAAATTGACTATTTATTTTGAAAGCAGATGAAGAAACAAAAACAAAGTATTTTAAACTAATTGGTTTGGCTGAAAAACAAAGTCACAGTGATGCTTTTCATTAAGAATGTCAAAAAGTGAAGTTTGAACAAGAACGATGAAATTAGAGGTCTTAAATTCGATGTTTATATGGTTTATATGGGTAAATTCATGTTAAGAGACCTTAAGTTATGTGTATGGGAGGTTTATATATATATTACGTGTTAATTTAGTTGTTGGAAAGTAGCTTGTAGGCCAAATTGGCTTTGTTTATGTTCTTCCCTAAGTTGGTCGCCAGAGACTGTAATTCGGCGCCGCAGCGCCGCCTCGCAGTACAAGTCTCGCGCCGCAGCGCCAAGTATAAGCTTGTGCCTCGCGCAGCAACGCCAGCACCGCGCTGCTGCGCCGTCTCCAGTGTAAACTGTGGAGCCGTAGTGCCGATTAGCAGAATGGTCAGATAGTGTGTTTTAGTTACACAAAGTCTGAAAAAGTTGTTAAGGTGAAATATTATGTCTGTTAGGACGTGATGAAAATATTATGAATTTTGGTTAGATCGTGTACAATTTCTGGGACATGTTGTAAGACCCCAACTAATTATAAATAAAATTGAATTTTCTCTATTCATTATTTTGAATTAATAAGGTGTTAATTTGATATAATGCTTTGGTTATGGGTGAAATGTGCAAATTTTGCAAAATAAGCAAGTGGTTATAAAATATTCATTGTTGTCAGGGAATATTCGTTTGATCGTGAAATATTCTTGTTGTCGAGGAATATTCGTACGACGGCGCAACCATCTGTGGGCCCCATAATGGAAAACGATAGGATGAAAAAAATGACAAGTTTGAGTTTTTATAAATAATGGCGTAATTGTTACCGTTAACACTGTTGGATTATCCGATGGTTAAAATATAGTAATACGCGTGGTTGCACAGTAGCACACGGTATT